>CM052901.1:38833338-38853164 GCA_028534135.1 Potos flavus | reverse complement strand
GTTTCAAGATTCATTGTTCATGCACCACACCCACTGCTCCATGCAATGCATGACTTCCTCAATACCCACCACCAGGCTCACCCAACCCCCCACCCCCCTGTCCTCCAAAACCCTCAGTTTGTTTCTCAGAGTCCACAGTATCTTATGTTTCGTGTCCTCCTCCAATTTCCCCAATTCGCTCTTCCTTTCTTCTCCCAATGTCCTCCATGTTTTTCCTTATGCTCCACACGTAAGTGAAACCACATGATAGTTGACTCTCTGCTTGACTTATTTCACTCAGCATAATCTCTTCCAGTCCCGTCCATGTTGATACAAAAGTCGGGTATTCATCCTTTCTGATGGAGGCATAATATTCCATTGTATATATGGACCATATCTTCTTAATCCATTCGTCCGTTGAAGGGCATCTTGGCTCTTTCCACAGTGTGGCGATGTGGCCATTGCTGCTATGAACATTGGGGTACATGTGGCCCTTCTTTTCACTACATCTGTATCTTTGGGGTAAATACCCAGTAGTGCAATTGCAGGGTCATCGGGTAGCTCTATTTTTAATTTCCTGAGGAATCTCCACACCGTTTTCCAAAGTGGCTGCACCAACTTGCATTCCCACCAACAGTGTAAGAGGGTTCCCCTTTCTCCACATCCTCTCCAACGTTTGTTGTTTACTGTCTTGTTGATTCAGGCACAGATAATTTCTGGTGCCCCTTCCTCCCAATTTTCTAACCTTTGCTCCTTAGACTCTTGTTGAAAACTCCCTTCTTTCCCTCACTCAAAAAATAATAGTGAATTGATTTAAGAAAACATCAGGTGAAATCATTGGTGATACTCACATTTGGTACATCATGAAGGTGATATTGAATGAGTAAATTGGGACTAATAATAAGATCGTGCTTACATTTATGGGATATTTAAATACTTCTTGACACATGACTCAAGGATGTTGTCACTCATGATGGTTTATATTACATGTAGCTTAAATAATCCACTTTTTTTTCTCTCATTGCAGCATTTTCAAGTTTGTTCTGCAAAACAATAGGGCAAAGAAACAGCAACAACAAAAAATGTGCCCTGCTTTAGAGAAGTGTGGGGCATACAGTGTGGGACTGTACGGTAAGTGAATTTCCATACTGTAGGACTTCTAAAAATTATTATTTTTTATTTTTTAAAGATCTTATTTATTTGAGAGAGAAGGAGAGAGAGAACATGCAAGTGGGGGAGGGGCAGGGAGAGAGAGAAGCAGACTACCTGCTGAGCAGGGAGCCAGATGCAGGGTTCCATCCCAGGACCCTGGGATCATGATCTGAGCCAAAGGCAGACAACTGACTGAGCCACCCAGGCCCCCTAGAGTTGTGCTTTTTTTTAAAGATAATATGCTAATATGACATAGAATCTCAAAGGGGGGATAGTTTCCCCAACTTATATGGAAATGAAACGTTTTTCCACAGAGCATCTGAGGTACTGGTGCTGTTCATAAAATATTTTGGGAAACCCTGTGCAAGCTAAATCTTCTACCATTTTAAAACCTTGTGGCTTTGTTTACTAAGAGCAATGGAATGTACATTCATAATAGTTGTAATCTATTCTTCTTCTCATTAATAAATTATTTACTGCTTTTTAGTTCATTTTGTCTTATCTCAGTGGCCAGTCACTCTCCTGCTTAAATCTTTTCACTTTTTCATTCCTCAGAAATAACCCCAGTTTCTAAGCATGTTTCTGATAGCGTGGTGGCTAAAGAAAAAAATAAGTAAATAAGTACAAATCATTAAGTAGTCTTATCTATAGAAACAAATATAGTGCCCCCTCTAGAAAGCAATATACAACTTAGCTGTTAGGATCAGCAGACACAATACCTTTCATTTTATACAAACATGCCACACTGAAAAAAAAAACAGTTTTGAAATTATCATTTAATAATAATAGCTGCCATGTTTTGAGTCCCTATTATATGTCAAGCACCGTAATAATTTTTTCATATACATTAACTCATTTACCCCTCAGAAAAATCCTGAGAGGTGTTATTTTAATTAACGGAGGAGATAGGTGAGTCAGGAGAGGTTGGGGTTTTGCCATGGTAAATAGACAATCCCCATATCAGTGGCTTATTCCTCATTCCTTCTAGATGTCCATGGCAGGTGCACATTCACCACAGGCTGGTGCATGTTGGGAGTCTGACGATTCTTATTGGAATGACTTGGCCACTCAAATTGACAGATCGGTCACCATCTAGAAAGTTGTCAATTACCATGCCTGAGAAGAAGAGGGTCCTGGATGGTTTCAAACCAACAACCATATGTTCTGGCCTAGAAATAACACATGTCACTCCCAGCCCATTAACCAGAGCTACTCACATACACGGCCTTGCCTAAACTAAGAGGTTCAGACAAGAAGTGCAATTCTACCAGGTGCCTGGAACAGGGCAGAAATGGAAACACTTGGCAAACACCACCACCGACTACCGCATGATGGAACTGAAACTCAGAGAGATTGAGTACGTGCATAAAATCACATAAGCAATAAGTGACAGAGCCAGGATTTGAATCCAGAGAAGTATGCTTTTAAAGTCAATGTTCTTCCAATTACTTTTATTTTATTTTTTCAATGTTCCAGGATTCATTGTTCCATACTCTTCTACTTTGCATGCTATCCTTTTAAATGAAGTTCATACATATTTATAATAGAGATGCCATTACTTCAACGCTGCAATTCCCTCTTCCTCATTCATCTGATGTTCCAGCAGAGGGATTGAATAGACATGACAGTGTTGATTGAAAACACCAGCATTGATGAGCTACAGGTCTCTTCCAAACAAAAGAATGTATTGGATATTTGAATGCCCGTTATATTCAAGGATAAAAGGGAGACAAAGATAACTCATATGACCGCTTCTTTTCAGCATCACACTGCATCTCCTAGGCAGTACAGTAAGCCAAAATACATGCATGTATGCATACACACATACATTAATAAATGTGTACAAGTGAAAATAAAGCTGTCACAATGGTATGGTTACCTTCATGTAAATTCAAGAGAAGCTATAGAAAATTAAAATAATAGGGTTTAATAAGTTAGTTTGGTATAAGACTAATATACACAAGATAATTGTAACAAATAGAAAACGCCATTTTCATTCTGAATAGACCATTTACCATAGCAAAATTTTTTCTTTTTTTTAAATTTTTTATTATTATTTTTTTGTTTTTGTTTTTTTTTTTTAATTTATTTATTTTTTTAATTAAAGCATAATGTATTATTTGCCCCAGGGTACATGTCTGTGGATCCTCAGGCTTACACATTTTACAGCACTTACCATAGCACATACCCTCCTCAATGTCCATAACCCAGCCACCCTATCCCGACCCGCCCCTACACCCCAGCCACCCTTGGTTTGTTTCATGAGTTTAGGAGTCTCTTACCATAGCAAAATTTATAATGTTCAGCCAAACTATGAATTGACTCCCTTGGCAACTATTCCAACACTCATAAATGCTCTTATAGGCTTTCTTGTTCTATAGAGACTAGAAAGCTAAAAACATGAAGGGAAATGTGTGTGTGTTTGTGCATGCGTGTGTGCACGCGGGTGTATGTGTCACACACACACACACACACACACACACACACACACACACACACACACACATTAGCCAGAGCTCATTACAGCTAGGGTTCTAAATAGGATCTCAGTTGTATCGTGCATACGCACCATCCTGAGACTTGGAGGTATAACTGAATGACATAGGAGCCACATATGGCTCGATGACATGGTCAGCTGTGTATAATGGGAGAGGTTTCTGTTTTTTGTAAAGCAACTCTAGCAGAGTGCCTAGAATTCAGTCTCTGTCATATATGTCAATTAGCAGGCAAGCAGCCGTGGTGTTTCAGATATAACAGTCCTGCAGCATGAGTGGCTTCCCCTGACTGTACTGCATACAAGCCAGCTTTTCTGGCCCCCGTAGAGATTTTGTAAGCCAGTAATATATTTTTTTTAAGATTTTATTTATTTATTTGAGAGAGAGCAGAGAGAGAGAGAGAAGAGAGAGAGAGAGAGTGGCAGAGGGAGAAGCAGACTCCCTGCTGAGCAAGGAGCCTGATGTGGGGCTCGATCCCAGGACCCTGAGGTCGTGATCTGAGCTGAAGGCAGACACTTAACTGACTGAGCCAGCCAGGCGCCCCACCAGTAATATACTTTATTAAAGATGTCTCATTTTTATAAAATAGCTAGAATGAATTCTGGTGCAGGCAAGCGGGAACCTTGATTAATAGAGTACTTGACACCAAAATGGGTTGCAAGCAAAGGGCCCTGAAAAAAACGGGGATCTGGGATGGGTTATCTGACCTAGGTGGATCTGAAGATAGTGAGGATCCAGCTGACATTAGAAGATGAAATATTGGTATTCCATGGTACATGACGGTGAAACAGTCGCCGAAGTTATCACCCATGGTCACTTGTATTGAAATGCCTTTGAAATCAATGTGTCAGTGGAACAAGCAGATGCTTTTAGGGACTCAGAGGACATGCCTTTCCCCACAGCGTTGAGAAACATATTGACGAGGAGGGCATCTACCTCTTTGAAGTGTTCTGAAGTGGCTGAGTGTTGCAGGCCACAGATGAGTTGGGAGGTCCTTCCGTTGACATGGTCACCCTCATTTCAGTGAGGATGGTGGGATCCTGGAGTCACAGGCCAAGTAGAAGCACTTAACCTCCTGGGTCAAGGTGCCCACTGATTTGACACACATGGTTGTTGGTTCGACCTACAGCATGGTTGAAGGTGGCTAATTGATCAACAGATCCTTTGGATCTTGAAATATCTGAGCATCCTCTAAAGTTGCATTTGATCAGTGTAAGAATAAATGAAATGGACTGGGGGTTTTGGAGGGGAGGGGGGTGGGGGGATGGGCGAACCTGGTGGTGGGTATTGAGGAGGACAAGTATTGCATGGAGCACTGGGTGTGGTACATAAGCAATGAATCTTGTAACACTGAAAAAATAAAATAAAAGTATTTGGGAAAACATAAATGAAATATAAATAAATATTCATTTATAATAAAATATAAGAACACAAAATATAGGTAAAACTCTAGATCTGGTGACTCGAGCCATCTTCATGGCAAACGATGGTCCCTTAATCAATTCCCATGCCTGAGCCAGAACACCATGAGCAAACGGGCTACTGAGGAAAGACCCTACAATGAAGTCACAAGTAGCTACAGTAAATCTTCTTCCTGGGCTTAGGGAAAGGGACCTCCAGCCATTTACCAGCGTTACTGTGCACTTGCTTTAAAGACACTTGCTCTAAGCCAGAGCTCAACAATCTTTTCCTGAAAATGTTTTTCCTAAATATTTGAGGCTTTGCAGGCCTTTCAAGCCTCTGATGGAGCTATTCAAATCTGCCATTGTTGACCAAAAGCTGCCATAGACACGGCACGGCTCTGTTCCAATAAAACTTCGGGTGTGGACACGGACATGTCAATTTCAAATACTCTTCATGTCTCAGGAAACATTATTTTTCTTTTGATTTTGGTTGGAAACCATTCAAATACTTAAATACCATTCTTAGCTTGCAGGCCATACGAAAACAGGCTGTTTGCCAACCCCCACTCTAAGCGAATGGAATCACTAGCTTCCCAAAATAGCACTGAGCAGAAAGTCAGCAGAATGAGGTGGCAGCCATTCCTATGGCTTCAAGCCTACAGGCATAAAACCTGATGCTTTTTAACATAGTGGTTTTCAACCTTGGTTGCACACTGCAATCACACGAAGAGTTTAAAAACTGTGGTTGCCTAGTTTTGACCCCAAATTCTGCTTTAATTGTTGTGGGTATAGCCTGATGTTAGTGAGTTTTTTCAGTCTCCCTAAGTGGCTCTAGTGTGTAAACAAGGTTGAGAACTACTTGAACAATATAAGTGATGAGAGTGCAAGTATTTTATAATATTTCATTTTAAAATGTTATAATTGTGGTTTGGGGATAATAATATTCCAATAACAAATACATATAGTAATCTAAGAACAATAAATATATAGCTGTGCTGGAAAGTATGAAATAAGGATTCACATGTGAGAAAGGGAGAAGAATCTCTCCTTTTAAAGAAAGAAGGGAAACGAAATGGGAAAACACAGTGGTAAAGCAGGGGCCACCAGTGGTAGGATCAAAGAGAAAGCTAAACTGCTGGCAAGGCCAGCGCAAAGTATGGATTAAAGCCAAGCACCTATGAGCCCAGGGCTGACTCAGCAGTGAAGCCTCTTCTGCCCGGGATAGTCACAACTCAGGGTAAGCATGGAAGGGACAGCACGAACAAAAAATCAAATGATTTGCACTGAGGGAATTAAAAAAAAAAAAAATAGAAAAGGGTCAAAATGACCGTAAGATAATATTTCCCCAGAGAGATAAAAGAGTGACCAAGGATGAAATTATATCGTTATATAAGAACAGAAGACTGACCAAGAAGATGGTGATTGAACACAAGGAACTACTTTCACTTCCGCCTGAAACTTCCTTAAAACAACCTTAAAGGTGAACAAACCGCTGCAATGGGATACTGCTTAGCGAGGAAAAGTCGAGGGCATGGATGGATCTTTAAAAAATGCTGAGTTAGAAAAGCCAGGCGCAGAGGAGTACAGGATGTGTGATTCCATTTATATGAAGTTCTAGGACAGGAAAAACTAATATAGAGAGACGGAGAGCAGATCAAGGTTTGCATGCAGCGGGAGGATGAAGAGGAGATTAACTGGGAACATTTCGGGGTGTGGTATATGTTCCATATCTTGATAAGGTGGCGGTTAGACCTAATCTCTGATTATTACGTATAAGGAGCTGGGATCAGGAGAAGTTAGGTGAACTGTCTAAGGTGATACAGCTTATTAATCAGCGAGAAGATACATCTGCTTATAAACAATCGATTGCTCCTATTGTGCTGCATAATGGGTCAGTAAGAATAGTGCTTCCCACCGCTCCCCCACCCCCAGCACCTGAAAACACTCTGACCCAGGCACAAACATCCTTTTATGCAAGTAAAACATAAATATGAAAGCATAACCATTAGGCATTCCAACCACTCACTTATAAATACGGTTGACATTCTCACATGTTCTTTTACCCTGACGTCTTTATGTTTACGTTTGCGGATTAAAAACCATAAACATTAAGGAAACATACGGTAATATAGAGTTTTATATCCTGACTTTTTTTCTTTTCAGGTTGTATCATGTGGTGCGAGGAATGTTCTACTTTGCTTTTTGTAATCTACCACTCAAGCCCGAACTGTTTCTTGAACAATAATGGGTTTCTTTGCCCAAATTTTGGAAATGGGAACTTGAGCCCCCCACCTCATCCTTCCATATGCCTGTTTCAGCCTGTGATCTTTTAATTTTGGTTCCCTGAAACAGTATATCAGGTTATTTCCCACCAGGGCCGCCCTGTTTAGCCGTCGCCACCTTATAAAATATGTGAATAGCTGACACTGCAACCTGCCCCCATTCACCCATCTGTTTTCCTTCTTGTAACAACAAATGCAGTTAACACGCATTCATCTCTTACTAAGCCCCAGCCATTGTACTAAGTTCCTGACCTAGTAATGACTAACTTATTTGTGGTGCTTGTTAGGTCACAGGCATTTCTCCAGGGGCTTTGCCTGTATTGCCAGACACTAGCTCAGTTCTCACAATTTTCTCATGACGTCGAAACTATCACTATCCTCGATTTAAGGGAAAAAATAAGGCGAGTCACCATGAAGTCAAAGTTACTTGCCCTGGACCACAGACTTTAGCACCAGGATTCAAACCCTGGTTGATCTGACCTCAAATCCAATGCCCTTAACCAATAAGGTGTGACTCTGTGTTAGGGCTGAAATGAGTACTGGGATGGGACTCAAAGTCCAGTGGGCAATGACGGATGTGGTATCTGGGACCAACATGACCTGAACTCCAGCCCTCTGTCCACGAGACCCATTGTTGCACACTGTTCCCCTGTACTGTCTCTCCTGTCTCAGACTGTGTGGGAACTGTTTTTTCTCTGGCGTTCAACTTGAAGATGAAGTAACAGAGACAGACAAGATGTACGTGGAAAGAAAGGAAGGTTTCCAGTGGGGTGTGTATCGCCAGGATGCATCCAGTTCCTCAGAGGCTTTTTCCACTTGTGTTTCATTCTCTTCCCAATGATCACCCTCACCTTTCTGGCCCACACGTCTGTCCCTTGGCCTTTTTACTCCGTATGGCACGTACCCATGCCCCCTTCTTTCCCATCCTTGATTCGAGGGACAACCATTTCTACCCCTCTTCTGTCAATATCAGGCACTCCCAGATCCCATTGTCTTTCTGTGTCAAAGAGCCTGTAAGGAAGAATGAAATCATGCCATTTGCAATGACATGGATGGAGCTAGAGAGTATAATGCTAAGCAAAATAAGTCAGTCAGAGAAAGACAAATACCATATGATTTCACACATATGTGGAATTTAAGAAACAAAAGAAATAAGGAAAGGTAAAAAATGAGAGGGAGAGACACAGAGAGAGTGCAACGAGAGAGGGGAGAGAGCGAGAGAGAGCGAGAGAGAGAGCAAGAGAGAAACAGACCCTTAACTGTAGAGAAAAACCTGATGGTTACCAGAGGGGAGGTGGGTAGCTGGGGGATGCGTCAAATAGGTGATGGGGATTAAGGAGTGCACTTGTCGTGATGAGCACTGGGTAACTGTGGAATTACTATATTGTACACCTGAAACTAATATAACACTATATGTTAACTACACTGGAATTAAAATTAAAACTTTCAGAAAAGCACAAACTTCCAGTCATAAGAGAAATAAGTATTAGGGGTGTGATGTACAACATGATGGTCATAGTTAATACTGCTTTATGGTATATTTGAAAGGTGTTAAGAGAGTAAATCCTAAGAGTTCTCATCACAAGGAAAAAAATTTTTATGTCTTTTTCATTTACTTTACTTTTTTTTTTTCAAAGATTTTATTTATTTACTTGACAGAGAGAGAGACAGCCAGAGAGGGAACACAAGCAGGGGGTGTGGGAGAGGGAGAAGCAGGCTTCCCGAGGAGCAGGGAGCCCGATGTGGGGCTCGATCCCAGGACTCTGGGAGCATGACCTGAGCCGAAGGCAGGTGCTTAATGACTGAGCCACCCAGGTGCCCCCATTTACTTTACTTTTTGCAGCTATATGAGATGATGGATGTTAAGTAATTGTGGTAATTATTTATGTAAGAAGAATCATTATGCTGTATTCCTTAAACATACACAGTGTGAGATGTCAATTATACCTCGATAAAGATGGGGTAAAAAGGGGGGAAAAGAGCCTGTAATGCACAACCATACAATTATAGGTATATATTTTGGCAGAAAATATTTCGTATGATAATTTTAAAAGTGAAATGTCTGGCTCAAAGCGTAAGAAGGACTTCTGAATGGTTAAACATACCGTAGGAAATCAGCCTCTCCTGCACTGTTAGTGGAGAAGTATATTGGTGTAAATATACTTAGGAAATTGTCTCTTATAATTTAAAATATTTATGTGCTTCTTCTGGGAAGCTATAGAGCACAGACTCAAATCTTGGAACCGCCCCAAATCCCAAGCCATGCTCCACGGGGTAATTTGGCCTCCACCGTTAAGAATAGTTTGTATGAGACTGATGATTCACAGACATGTACCCTGGGGCAAATAATACATTATGAGTTAACAAAACAAAACAAAACAAAAGAATAGCTTGTATGGAGAATTCTAATACTTTAAATTTGAAAATCAATTCAAATATTAAAATGCCAAGATGTAAAAAAAAGTAAAATAATGGGCATATTAAAAACAAGAAGCAAAAATTGGGTGTATATAGTATATATTACATGAAAAGAAAATGTACATTAGGGTCCAGTTTTGTGTGAAAATGCGCTTTCCAACATGATTTGAAATACATGTATCTGTAATCTAATTGTGCAAATATAAAACAGATAATATTAGCACATGCCCATGCACACACACACACATGCTCATGCACACACTCTTGCTTTGCTCTGACACAAGTACGATACTGGCTGTCACAAAGCTGAGCACCTACAGACATGCATGTAGGTCTAGAACATTCTTCTTACACATACCAGGCACCCCGGAAGCTATATCTGCTGGATTGAAGGAAAGCCTCTCCTCATTTCTGTCACCAGTTTGCAAAAGCCTCCCTTCCTCAGATCAGAAAAGCGGTAGTTTTAGCATTAATCAAGAGGCGGGTAATTCATTCTATTTCTAACTGTACACTAGTGAAAAATACTAATTTTGCAAAAGACAGATTCAACACATGGTAGTTTTACAAGCAGGTTATGAAACAGTTCTGCATCCCTTTTTTTTTTTTCTGGAATAAGTAGATATGGGTAGAAATGGTTGAGATGTATGGATTCTCAAAAGTGGCTTTGTTGATCCCAAATCTACATTGCCTACATTCACTTAACGAATACTGATTAGGCCTCAGTGTATGCCAGACACTGCCACCTCAAAGTGACTCTTAATGGACAAACGCTGGGATCCAAATAGATTTCTTCATCTAGTTCAAGACCTATATCTCCACTTGGTCCAAGGTACCTGGACCCACCCAAACAGGAGTGACTAACTCCTGCTCACAAAACATCATCCCTGGTCTGCTCACAGAAATCGGTCCTTGAGATCTGAAAGTCCACCTTGAAAGGAGAAGCAGCACACTAGCTGGAGGACCACTTAGGATGTGGAGGCAGACCAATAGGTGAGGACACAATTTCTGCTCCACCACTGACTTGGCTGAGGAATCCTGGGAAATGTACCTAACCCCTGTGAGCCTAATATTCATGATCTGAAAAGGGACTGTGGATACAATTGTTTTTGGACTTCTGTGAGGAGGTCAAAAAACTCTAGTGAGTCTGCCCAACTCTGATCAAGTATTGGTTGCCTCTGGGCAAGTGTTGGTTTACTTCTCACTCTGTTCTTTCCCTGCCATAGCAGGGATGCCGCTGCCATGTACTCAACAGCATAGCAATGATGTAGGCAGAATTCCAAACCGACACAGGAAGTAAGTACTATGTGAACACTCGTGATGTCATAAAGGATACTCACGACCGTTTCTTTGCGGGAGGATCAGTTAATACTGTGGTAGAGACGGAGGGGGAACCCAGGCAGCCTGGGGAAGAGGCACCAGCTGATTTCCGATGCTCCTGCCTTTGATTTTGGCAGAACGACGGTGAGACAGGGATCGTGCCCAGATGCAACCCTTCAGTAAGTGGATATGCATGCGCACGCACGTGTGTGCGCAGTCTCTGGCTTTTTAATCACATGCCCGCTCTCCTGTGAGATTCCCAAAACAAGGCTATGCTTGAGATCGCTCCTGTCTGAATCACCTTGATGAGGGAGGCCTCTGGCCCTGTTTAGGCATCCAACTTAGCTGGTCGGTCTGAGAATTGCTAGAGCTGTTAGCTGGCTCACTTTTAACACTTTCCCCTTGACAACGTTATTTCTGAAGTAATGTCAGTTCTCAGAGATGACTCTGACGCCCCCATACACCATACGCTGACCACGGGCTGTTATTTCCTCTTTTTAATATATGAGTTTTTCCTTTAATATTCACCAAGCTAGATCATCTCCTGGACCATCAAACAAACCTCAGTAAATTTTAAAAGAATTGAAATCGCACATTCTCTGACCATAATGGACCCCTGTTAGAAATCAATAGTAGAACGAAAAAAAGAAGAACCCCTACACACTTGGAAATGGTAGTTGACATATTATCCCAATTTGTCATTCAGATCCTTGTTACAGAGGAGCTCAGGTTAGGAAGAGTTGTCCCCTCAGCTGAAAGGCATTTCAGGCTGGGCGAAAAGAAAGCTCACTCTGGCTATTTCAAACTGAGTATTGTTGACAGCAAGGCTGGAGGGAGGGGGACTGCTTAGGAGGCTGTTGCATCAGTCCCACCTGACATTAAAGCTTGGACTACACCAGCAAGGGAAGTACAGCTTGCTGATTGTTAGTGGGATCAGTTTGGTGGCTGATTGTATTTGGGAAGCATGAGAGAGACTGCCGCCCTGGTATTGGTGTGGTTTTTAGACAGGCCTGAGAGAAGCTACAATACAGATGTCTTCCTGGTGTGTGGCTGGTTTCCAGTCTAACCCATGGATGCACACATCTCTGTCTTTTATAAATCCTGCTTCAGTCTTTAAAAGGTTCAATACAGTTTCCTCCTCCTCCCCCAAGATTCCTTCCCTGATAGTGCCATCTGTAAAGTAAGGCTCTCCTATCTGGACA
Organism: Potos flavus; assembly: GCA_028534135.1. Classification (NCBI taxonomy): domain Eukaryota; kingdom Metazoa; phylum Chordata; class Mammalia; order Carnivora; family Procyonidae; genus Potos; species Potos flavus. The sequence goes on along the minus strand of CM052901.1, from coordinate 38,840,916 downwards.
AGCAGAAGAGTTTCCTTTCTGCGGTTTGGGTGATTGGACCCTTAGGGCAGGTTGGCACTTTGCTTGCCCTACCATGGTGTTAGCCTAAGATGGGTGCATGGTAAGTGGACCTCTGACGGGTGCATGGTAAGTGGACCTCTGATGTGTCTTCAAACTTGTATTTTTGTTCTCCTTTTGAGAATACAACGATGGTGGTAGCTCACCTCAAGGAAGAAAGAAAGTTTGGAGTTCTTTCCGAGGTAATTTTGGCAGGAGGAATCCTCGTTATGAACGTGGTGGATATGAGCCTCAGCCTTCATACCTCCAGGAGGACGATGGAAGTGTGCTGATGAGAGATGCCCAGGAGGACCCCCAAATAAGACAGTAAGTGACCAGGCATACTGGTTTGCATGTAGCAGCCCCTGGGACTAGGCGACTCTTTCACTCTCCCTGGTCTTCTTTTTCTTCTCTCACTGGAAAACGGAAGAATGCCTGACGAGGAATAATGGTTAAGCAATCCTAATTGCAGTCCTGGTGACAGAGAGGTGAGGGCGTATAGAAGAAGACTTTCTTAGCATTCATGGCCACCCTCCTCCTCTCCACTTCTCCTCCACAGCACTCCCTATAGCACCCGGCGTGACAAGAGGAGAGTGAAATGGCAAAATGAAGGCCATATGCATATTACTGTGTGGAGAGATAGAAAAACTCCGAGGAGAGAAATGGGGGAGAACACACAAGATGGAACCCCAGGGAGATGGTTCAAGATCACCGTGAGTGTCTTGGCAAGGTCTGCATTAGATAGAATATCCTGGAACCTTATAAAAAAGGAAGACCGCATTAAACAACCTTACGTCAATTATTTGGAGGAGAGCTTTCCAATGGAGATTTCTCTTCTCCACCGGAGGGTCTAGGAAATCCATATTTGGCACAAAAATAAGAAATAAGGCCAGTGGTCCCTTCTTTCGAAGCCCTGTACAGCTCAGTAGAAGGTCAGACAAGAACCCTGTTGGGTCTGTTTTCCAGCACTAATTCTACGTTGTCTCTCCTCACTCCCATCCCTTCTTTTCACCTTTAGATTCCCTATGGGAGAAAGTATGACAAGACATGGCTAATGAATTCAATCCAGAGCCATTGCAGTGTCCCCTTCACTCCAGTGGATGTAAGAGAGGACGGTGAAGCCAGATGAGTGGGCACAGGGAAGTGGAGGTGGGGGAAGCCCACTGAGCAGGAAGACTCTATCCTCCAAAATTATTGTTGCCTCCCCCTGCTGCAGTTTCACTACGTGAAAAACCAGGCTCGGTTCTTTGTCCAGGGTGTTGGCACTGCCTCTGCATTGAGGGAAGTCAGCTACAAGATTTATGATGATGAGAACAGAAAGGTACGTGTTGAGGGCCTTACCTCTACCTAGTCCCAGGGCAGGAGGACAGGGCAGGGGCTGGTCGTCTTCTTTGGAATGAAAGTTCTTGGTGCTTACCTCACCTCTCCTTCCTGCAGATATCTATCTTTGTCAATCCCTCTACTGTACCCTACTCTGTGCGGTATAAGTTGGAGCCAAAGGAAATGGAGCAGCTAAAGGTAATGCAGACTCAAGGCCCATTGTGTGCCCACACCCAGACCCTCCTCTTCTTCCTCCAGCCCCTGATTTCCCTATCCCCACCAGAGCCTCCCAGTGGCTCTCTCCATCTCTCTCTGCAGCTGACCATGAACAAACGCTATGACGTCTCCCAGCAAGCTCTTGACCTCCAGAGTCTCCGCTTTGACCCAGGTACACTTGACAGCAGTAATTCTAGGGCAGGTGAGGGCACAGGGATCTTCCCGGGAGGGAGACTGAGGGATGGTGATGTGCGGAGGGGTTGGGCTGGCCCTGGACCCCTCTCAGCCTTCTGATTGCCTCCTCTCGGCTTCCTGAAGACTTGGTGGGCCGTGATATAGATATAATCCTGAACCGAAGAAACTGCATGGCTGCCACCCTGCAGATCATTGAAGAGAATTACCCCGAGGTGAGGCCTTAGGCCCAGTGCTGTTATTAATGGTAGGGGCTGGAACTCATGGGGTGGAGGACAGAGTTGTCTCTGAGGCCCTAGATAGTAACTGTCACTCTAACTCTTCTTCACCAACAGCTGTTGTCCTTGAACTTGAGCAACAACAAACTGTACGGGCTGGATGGCCTGTCTGACATTATAGAGATGGTCCCCACAGTCAAGATCCTGAACCTCTCCAAAAATGAGGTGAGAAGAGGGAGCCAGATCAAAGTTGGGGTTGACAGTGGGTGGTAGTGCTCATCGGAGTGATGACAGGAGGCAGGAGAAGGTACCTGTGTGGAAAGGTGGGGGCTGGGGGTGCCGGGGCCTGTGTGTCTCTCTTTCCCTGGGACTCCTTTCCTGTTTCTTCCCCGTACTGCTCAGCTGAACTTGGTGTGGGAGTTAAACAAGATGAAAGGGCTGGAGCTTGAAGAGCTTTGGCTAGAAGGGAACCCCTTGTGTGACACCTTTCCAGACCAGCCCACCTACATAAGGTCAGTGTGAATCCCTGTCACCCTTCCTGGGACCTTCGGGCCTGGGAGCCTGAACTGTCCCTGAGAATGCACGTATGCAGGAAGCTGCAACCCTGGTCCTCCGGAATGACCATAGGCCTCACCTTCTCCTCTCTCCGTGTCCCTCACCTGTAAGGAGTTTCCTTCCTCTGACCTGCTCACCTGTTCTCCTGGTCTGGGGTCTGTTTCCACCTCTCTGCATTCAGTGTTCTTTAGCATGCCCTCCAAGAGTGTGCTCCAGGAAGCAGGGCTCCTCCTCTTCCCCAGGACCAGGAGTGACCAGCCTTGAGCCAGATGCTGGTGCCCTGGACTGAGAAGGGTCCTCCAGCCCAGGGCCTCATGCTGAGACAGGCTTTCCTACTCCCTGCTGAGGTGGGACTTCCCTCCCTTCCCTCCCTCTGAGAGGGGACCTCCTCTCAGAAGCACTTCCCCCTCCCTTCCCTCCACACATCACATCCTCGTGATTGCTCCTTCAGAAAAGCCCTGGGTAGCCCAGCACAGATACGATTCCTCAGGCCAGGAACCAACTGAGACAGGCAGAGGTGCACAGGGGCCATCAGGAGGGAAGGCGGTGATCATAAGAGAGGGGCCACAGACCCTCAGCTCCATGCTGATCTGGGGCTTGACCCTCTACTTCCTCCAGGGGAGGTCTCCTGCCCCCGTGGCTGCCTCGTTTCCCATGCCTGGCTCAGACTGAGCTCACACAGGTGACAAAGTTTCAACCAGCATGCAATGGGCCCCAGCCCAACCAATACCTGCATGTTTTCCATTCCTACCTTGGGTGCCAGGGCCAGCCAAGGCAGATGTAGGAAAGGACTGCAGCCAGGGAGCCATTTCCCCCTTCTTCTCTCTTCCTCCTGATCCCCACCACCGTGGTAGAGCTTCTTTCTCTTCCCTTTGCTTTGCCTTCTCTTCCTCCTTTGTCTCTGGTTCCCCTATGTCTCTCCCACCTCTCCCTTCCTACCTTCACTCCCTCTTCTGTCTTCATCCCCCTCCTTCTCCCTCCCTCCTGCCTCCTGGGCCTTGCCTCACTCACCTCCCTGCCCCAACATTCTGGGCCATTCCTGGGGCGGGGGCGGGGGGGTATCATGGTCCTGCAGAATGCTGCATCTCTAGCGAAGTAGCAGAGCGCTGGGCTCCCGCTCCATTCCCTCTTCTCTCTGGAGTCTTCAGTGGGGATTTGGAAGAAGGGAGGGAGGCAGGGAGGAGAAGGCAGCCCTGGAGCCTGGGCTCCAAATGTTGCTTCTTGTGGCACTGAAGAAGGGAGTCAGGGCAGTCTAGGTGGGAGCTACCCAGTGGAAAGGAGAGGGAGGGAAGGGAGGGAAAGGTTAGGAGGGAGGCTTCGCAACCCTGACCTGTCAGTCACTTCTTTCTATTTTGGATTTTGGACAGTGCCATCAAGGATTGTTTTCCTAAATTGTTACGCCTGGTAAGCGACTACATTCATCATTGTCTCTTACTAACATTGATCACCAAACACCTGCCCTCAAGCACTTTGGGTCTTGCCTAGATTACATGTTTGTGTCAGACCCTTATCCATTTTAGGGTACCAGGGCTCCCGAAAATGACATGAACATGCTCTCTGGAAAAATGTGCACGCGTGCACGTGTGCCCCCCCCCACACACACACTCTCTCTCACACACACAGACAAAAGTTGCATATAATAGTAAATGCTTTCAGGACGTCATGTTGAAGACACACCCTGTAATCTTATCCATGTAATTTCCAGTGCGCTTTCATACCTAACCTCTGACTCTCACCTTCTCTTGGGCTCATCTTTTCCCCTGATCATCCAGGGCCACCTCCCTGGTCTCCACTGCTGACTTCTTCTCTTCTCCAGGATGGCCAGGAGTTATCACCACCAGTTATCATTGATACTGACACACCCTGCTTGATAAAGCCCTGCAAGGTGAGGGAAAATTGATCAAACAACATTTGGGCTATTACAAGGGAGGTTTTATCAGCCACACAGTCTCAAATGTCTTTTGATTCCAGGAAAGCTACAAAGGATCCGATGCACTGAAGAGTCTAGTCCTGCAATTCCTGCAGCAGTGAGTACTCCTGGGAATCTGGGGAAGGGGAGGGCTAGGATGGGCGAGACCACCCAAGCTCAGGTCTGTTGACTGGGTCTTGAAATCTCATTTGGGGTCCAGACCACAGAGATAGACTGTCCTCATTACTCTCCCGCAGGTACTATTGGATCTACGATTCTGGAGACCGTCAGGGTCTCCTCAATGCCTACCATGATGAGGCCTGCTTCTCCCTGGCCATTCCCTTCAACCCCCAGGAGCCAGCCCCGTGAGTAGCAAAGCTCAGACTCTGTTCCTGGGCCCTGGGCCTCCCCAGCAGACACAGGGCAGCTCCGGGAAATACCCACACTGACCACACCACCACCTCCTGTTCCTCTTTCTCTCCTAGAAGCAGCTTGTGCGAGTACTTCAAGGAAAGCAGGAATATGATAAAGCTCAAGGACCCCTGTGCGTGTGTGATGGGGAAGACTGGGCAGGGAAAGGGGATGTTCAGGGGTAATTATAGGGCCCAGGGTGTGGCAACCCCTGACCTTTGCTTGCTTCTCCTTCCCCCACAGCCCTGTGTGTTCAGCCGCTGAAGCATACAAAATGTGACATTGTGGGCTCCCTCTGTATGCTGCCCAAAACACAGCATGACTTCAGCTCCTTCTTGGTGGACATGTGGTTCCAGACGGTGAGCACCTGCTTCCCCCCAAGGGCAGCCCCAGAAAGCCATGGGTGGCTAGGAAGTTTAGGTGGACTTAGCACCTGGGCTCTTCCCTTTCAGGAGAAGATGCTCTGCTTCTCTGTTAACGGGGTGTTCAAGGAGGGTGAGTGTGCACAGAGCCCCTCCCCAGATGCCCCACTGCTCCCTCCCCGCTGGCTGGGCTCCCTCTCAGAACTCTCTCAGCTTCCCTGATCCCTTTCCTTCTCTTCCTATTCCTGCTGTGTTGTCCTGCCTCCACTCTCTCCCCAAACCATTCTGGTCTGAACTGGGTCTACGCCTGTCTGCCCCACACAGCTTGGGCATTAGGGACACAGTCTGTGGAGTTTCATGGCTGTCATCCCAGATCCTTATTCTGAGAACTACTTGGGGCGTTTACTGAACCTCTAAGTTTCCTTGTTTGCAAAATGGAGCTAATAATGCCCACCTCTCAGACAGCTGTGAAAAACAAATCAAATGAACTTGTGGAGTGGTTGTCACAGCATCTGCCACATAGTAGAGGCCCTGTCACTGGGAGAACACTGTTCCTACTGTTGCCATCCCCATACCAGACACCCCGACTCCCCGTGAACAGTTGTCCCCTTCAGCACGAGTATCAAGTCAGACCCTCACTGACTGGGGAACACCATGTAGGCATGTGAAGCATGTGTGACTCTAAGAAGGTATTGTTGTTTGTTGTTGAAGTGGAGGGAAAGTCTCAGGGTTCTGTTCGTGCCTTCACCCGGACTTTCATCGCCATCCCTGCCGGCAATTCCAGGTGAGTGCTATGCTGTAGGTGGGAATGCTCATCCCAGCCTGGGCTCAGGGGTGTGGGAGCGTGGTGGTGAAGACATCTTGGTTTTCTCAGTATTGTGGAAAGCCAACAGGTAGATCCAAGGAGCAGTCTGGTCTGGTGGTTAAGAGCGTGGGCTCTGGAGTTAGAGCACTGGGTTCTCTTCTTGACCCCAGCACTCACTGGGTGTGTGTGATCTTGGTTAAGTCACATGACCTCTCTGTGCTGCATTGTCTTCCTTGGAAAATGGGGGTTAGACCGTCCATTCCCTTGGGCTATTGTAAGGGATAAATGTGGGTATAAAACCATCCCTGGGTTGCAGGTTAAGTACACATCTAGTGAGGTTGGTAGACAGTCCCTGCAAAGGTGGGCTCTGTGGGATGGGTGGAGGTACCAGCCGAGGACTCTGAGGGGGGCAGGCCCAGTAGGGGTATGGAAGGAATCTGGTTGCTGAGGGGCACTGGGAGCAGGATCATTGTTGGGGACGTGTACTTGTACATTCGTCCACTTATCTGAGGGCCCATTTTCCCTTCAGTCTGTGCATCGTGAATGATGAGCTGTTTGTGAGAGATGCCACCCCCAATGAGACTCGGAATGCGTTCTCCAATCAAGAGCCTACACTGACCTCCAGCTCCATGCCCACCCTCTCCCAGGAGCAGCAGGAAATGGTGTATGCTTTCTCCACTCAGTCTGGGATGAAACTCGAGTGGTCTCAGAAGTGAGTGGTGGGTGTGCATGGGAAGAAGGGTGAGTTGGGACAGCGACTTGGGTGGAGGAGTGTGAACCAAAGAGACTCGCAGGAAATTTGGAAAAATAACATTTTGGATAGTTTGCTTCCAAAAAAGAAAAAGAAAGAAAGAAGAAAGAAAGTGGGCCCATGGAAAAGGTATCATACTATTATACATGTGAAGGATTTAAAAAATAGTATAATGCTCAATGACATTGTCTTATGTGTAGAAAATCCGAAAGAATCCACCAAAAAGCTAATAGAGCTAATAAACTCAGCAGGGTTACAGGATAAAAGGCCAATATACAAAACTCATTTGCATATCTATGTACTTGCAATGAGCAGTCTAAAATTGAAATTAAGAAAACAAGCCCATTTACAATAGCATCAAAGAAGTAAAATATTTGGAAACAAATGTAAGACAAGAAGCACAAATCTTATATGCTGAAATCCATAAAACATTGCTGAAAAAATTAAATCAATGGAAAGACACCCCATTTCCATGGGTTGGAATATTGCTAAATGGCTTAATGTTGTTAAGATGGCAGTAATACCTAGAGCAATCTACAGATTCAACACAATCCCTGTCAAAATCCGTCTCTGCTTCCTCAAGAAATTAAAAATAGAGTTACCCTATGACCCTGCAATTGCACTACTGGGTATCTACCCCAAAGATGCAGATGCAGTACAACGAAGGGCCACATGTACCCCAATGTTCATAGCAGCAATGGCCACAATCGCCAAACTGTGGAAAGAGCCAAGATGCCCTTCAACAGATGAATGGATCAAGAAGATATGGTCCATATATTCAATGGAATATTATGCCTCCATCA
>CM052901.1:38801181-38832838 GCA_028534135.1 Potos flavus | reverse complement strand
ATTGGGAGAAGAAAGGAAGAGCGAATTGGGGAAATTGGAGGAGGACACGAAACATAAGATACTGTGGACTCTGAGAAACAAACTGAGGGTTTTGGAGGACAGGGGGGTGGGGGGTTGGGTGAGCCTGGTGGTGGGTATTGAGGAAGTCATGCATTGCATGGAGCAGTGGGTGTGGTGCATGAACAATGAATCTTGAAACACTGAAAAAATAAAATTTAATTAAAAAAATAAAGAACTTGAAAGAATGGAAAACATTTCATTTTCCTGAAGAATTTCCTTATTTCTTCAGCCGTCAATGAAGTCAACAAAAATTAAAAACAAAAAACTAGAACATTTAAGTATCAAAAAATATTCATTGTATAAAAATATATACAGAGCAGTAGGACCCTAAAGGTGTAATTCAAATTCTAGTCTTGGCTACAGCCTTGAAGGTCCTTCTGATGTTTGGATGATGCTTTTGGTGGACCCTGATGCATTGTCCATACTCTCCCTTTCAATTAAGGAAGTGTTGCTTCACAAATACTAGGCATATTTTCAGCAGGCAGTTCTCACGGCTACAGATAAACACCTTAGGTCTTCCTAGTTTGCTCACATTTGATGACTGATCTTACTCTAAGAGACTACTCTGAAAAAATGATTGTAGCTCCAGAGCTTCCTATAGGGTTGGTTAAGGCTCTTGTTGGACCAGCATGACAGCTTAAATTTTCTGTCTGTCCAATATTGCTTCCTACCATGTACTTCAACAGGTATTGATATCAAGGACTATCCTTAATGAACACACTTTATGCCAACATCTATTTAAGAGATTGATTACAGGGAAACCTAAACCCACTGTGTGATAGTGCTTCACAAATTATATTCTCTCATTTGACCCTCATAAGCCTCTGCTGGTGAGAAATAATCACCCCCAGTTTATAGCTCAGTTAATGTATTAGCTGGTTACTGCTGTGTAACAAATTACCTCAAACTGTAGTGGTTTAAAAATTAAAAAAAAAAAAAAACAACAACACTTATTACCTCATAATTTGTGTCAGGAATTCAGGAGTGACTAAGAGGATGACTCTGGCTCAGTGTTTCTCACAGGTTGTACTCAATATGTAAGCCAAACCAACATGTTATCTAAAGGCTTACCTGGAGCCTTAGGATCTTTTCCCAAGATAGTTCATTCACATGGCCATTAGCTGGAGCCTTCGATTCCTTGCCACATAAGACCTCTCTACAAACTGAATATCCTTACAACATGACAGCCAGCTTTCTTTAGGGAAGTGATCTGAGGTGGAGGAGAGAAGACAGAGACAGAGAAAACAGAGAAAGGACAAAATCAGGAAGCCACAGTGACTTTTATGACCCAGTGTCTGAGGTCAGTTCTAGTCATTTTTCCAGAATCATCCCCACTTTCTAATACCACAAAATCCAGAGCAAATTACCACTTCTTTGAATCCTCCACAAAATCACTTAACAGAAGCCCAAATCCTATGTCATCACTAATATTCACTTATTGAGACCCCCCCGTGAGTCTCCATTGTATGCATTCTGCCTCACTGCAATGACTAAAAAGACCAACTTTAATTACAGATGTGTTCCCAGTGTTCTTTTGGCTAGAGAATGATGATAGCAGGATAGTACTCAACTGGTTGGCCACACCAGGGTGACAATGCAGTTTCCAAAACCCTCTCACTCCTTGTTTCTACAAGTATCTGGTCTCCATACTGATCAAAGATCTGTGAAGGACAGAGTCCACTGCAGATGCCTATATCAAGGAATAGGTAGATTGTGTATGATATGGTATAGAGTGTAATGTGGGAGAACTGATTAGGACAGAAAGCAGCAAATGGAAGCCCTGGCCAGAAGGGTCCAGCAGCAGCTGCTGTGTTCATTTCCCTGATCCCTGGAACACTCTGTTTTAGGGATAGGTTGGCATGGAGGCTGGAGTTGTGGAATTCATGTGGGATAAGCTCTGAAAAGAGGCATTATTTCCATATGTTCTTTATTTTTTCTGACCATCAGGCACAAAGGTATCAAGTGCTTGGACACCTCCAACGAGGTGTACTTCTTACATGGGTTGCTGGTGGTGGACCCTTCCCTGTCCCCCATCAGGGCCCAGGAACCTCTGTGGGGAAGGTGCCCCAGAAGCAACTGTAGGTCTCCAGGGGAGTGGCTTTGATTATGCCCTTTCCATTCCTCATCTCCAATCAAATTGTGTCTTTACTCAGTATATTTCTGGTGCCTGTGTGTTACTCTCAGTTCCTAACCCTTTGTCCCAGAAATTGTCTCTGAACTGATAACCTTATTCCTGGAATCCCTGACTGTAGTCCCTACCTCCAGCCCTAGTGCATAGCTGTGGACTCTATTGATTCACTTGGTTTCTTATTAATACTTTAGTCATGCTCTTGATGATCACAGAATTCCCCTCCAGGAACTGTCTCTTGTAATCCCACCATTCTGTAACTTTTGTGCTGGAGAAAGCAAGGGTTTGGATGTAAACACTTCATCTCCTCAGTAGCCATATCCAAGGGCAGAAATATCAAACCTAGAAAAAGCAAGGTTATACACTGTCCCCCACCCCCACCAAAATGAAATAAAGCAAGGTGAAGGAGTGTCCAGATGTTCTTAGCACCTTAACCTTCATCAAAGAAAGATGATGTAATGGTAGGAAGGAATGCTTCCTGGAGGTTGAGAAAGGCAGTCATAAAGGCATGACCTAAGGTAGACCAATAGCCATGGAATCCCGGGATCCTGCTCACTCCCCAGCAGGATGTTATTATAGACCATAAAATCCACAGTATTGTCTTATCACCAGTGCTCTGTCTGGTACCTGGTCAGCATTTAATAATTGCTCAATGCATGAATGGAGCCTTAGCTATCAGCCAATCCATTTCCTCTGTATTTGGTGCTAGATTATTTTGCCAGGTCTACCATAACAAAATACCACAAACTAGGTGACTAAAATACAGAAATTTATTTTTTCACAGTTCTGGAGGCCAGAAGGCCAAGGTCAGTGTCAGCAGGTTTAGTTTCTTCTGAGACCTCTCTCCTTGACTTGAAAATGGCTGCCCTTTGTTGCCTCTTCACATGGTCATCCTTCTGTGCTTATACTTCCCTGGGGTCTCTCTATGTCCTTATCTCCTCTTCATTTAAGGATACCAGTCAAATTGAATTAAGGCACATCCTTACAGACTGATATTAACCTAATTACCTTTTAAAAAGTCCTATCTTCAAATACAGTCACATTTTCAGATACTGGAGTTAAAACTTGTGATATAAATTTGAGGAGAACACAGTCCAGTTCACAAAAAGTGCTGCCACTAAAGTATAGAAGGTGGAAGGAACTCCCAATGTTCTAGTGGCAGAAGGTTTTCCAGCTTCTAGAAAAGTATCTCCTAGGTCTTGCAAGGCTTTGATCTTTCCCAGACTTCCTCTTTATCAATATGTTGCCCCTGTTTACCAAACTTTCCATCTGATAGTTTTTCTGAAATGCCTTCCCATTTTCCTCTTGAGGGCACCTATGCCTTTCCTGGCAATATATTTTCTGTCCTCAAACTTCTGCTTCAGCTTATTTGTGGATGCCACTGGCCTCACTGAAGAGAGAGTACATGCTCATAAAACTCAGCAAAATGGAAGGGAAATAATGACAAAGCCCACAAAACGAGGATGCCCTCTATTATGTGTTGAATTGTGTCACCTCTCAAAATTTATGTTGAAGTGTTGAATATGTTGAATATGTAAAATGTTGAAGTCCTAACCCCCAATACCTCAGAATGTGACCTTATTTGGAAATACAGCTGTTGCTGGTGTAGTTAGTTAAGATGAAGTCATAACTGGAATAAGATGGACACCTGTCAAATATGATTAGTGTCCTTATAAAAGGGAGAAATTTATACAAATATGCATATATTGAAGATGACATGAAGAGACACAAGGAGAGGACAGCCATCTATAAGCCAAAAAAAAAAAAAAAGAGGCCTGGAACAGATTCTTCCCTCACAGCTCCCAGAAGGAATGAACTCTGCCAACACCTTGATTTCAGATGTCTCACCTCCAGAAATGTGAGACAATAATTTTTTTATTTGTATGTCCCAAACCTCCCAAACCTTTCCTCTTGTCTTGTGTTAGTTAGGTTAGGAGTACAGGCTTTAGTAACAGAATGCCTCTGATTCTGGGTTCTGCCACTCACTAGCTATATGATCTTGTACAATTTAACTTCACTCTGTGCCTAAATTCTCATCTGTAAAAAAAGGGGACGTTGGGGAGGGTATGTGCTATGGTAAGTGCTGTGAAATGTGTAAGCCTGATGATTCACAGACATGTACCCTGGGGCAAATAATACATTATATGTTAGTAAAAAAAAAAAAAAAGTTTAAATGGGGTAATTTAGTTATAGGTCATGTAATTGTAGCTCATGTTGTCAGTGTAATTTCTCATCTAGATGATGCTTGTGCCTGTGCTCTTTGTAGGGGTATGGGGACAGGATAGACATTTGAGAAAGATAAGTAGCTCCTAAATTCCAGATTTTTGGTTGTTATGCTTTTCCCCATATCTAACTTGTGAGATCATCCTGACTTCAAGACAGGAATTTAAGATGGTCTATCAGCTATCCCTGAAGTTCCCAGAAATCCAAGGCAATGGGTATCTCTTCAGCTGGGAAGTCAAAACAAAATCTCTCAAGCCAGTGCTGAAGATTCAAGTTCACATGAAGAAATTGGCGATACATAGACCCCAGTCACCAAGACTTTCTATTCCCTCTCTAGCCCTGGTTTTAAGGTTTTGAGGTAAGATTGTATGCAAAGAGTGTTCTCACACTTTCAGACAGCATGTTTCTCAGAGAAATTGCCCTCTTACCTACTTATTCCACTGCTGAGGTCCTTGTCTTGGGAAGGTAGCCACCACTCCAGCATAAAGTAGATAGTTGCCAACCATAGTGCTTTGGTCCACTCCCTTGCCTAGCTCATCTTAGGGCTAAGCCATAAGGCCATAAGGAACATGGTTTACCAAGGAGCAACTGGAAATGTAGATTAGTTGCTAGGAATGGAGGCAATAGGGACTTGGGACTGACTCGTAGTTACAGGGTTTCTTTTTAGGATGATGGAAGTGTTCTTGAATTAGATTGTGGTATTGACTATACAACATAATGAATGTACTAAAAACCTATCAATTTTAAAACAGGGAGTTTTACGTTATATGAAGTATATCTCAGTAAAAAATATAGCAGAAGGGAGTGACTTACACAGCAGAGAAAGACTACATCACTTTAGAGAATACCTAAATTATCACAAACTTTTGGTAAAAATATAAATGTTAAAGGCACTGCTGGTGAGAGTTCAGAAGGCGATAGGGAACATGCATTTGAAAACTGGAAAAAAGGGTAATCTTGTTATAAATTGGCAGATAGCTCAGCTTATTGTATCTTACATTTGTGTAGAAAGCAGAATTTGTAAGGGATGAACTTGATAATCTGAGGAAAATGCCAAATAAAATGTTAAAGTTGTAGCCTGTTTTCTTGCGCTTATAGTAAAAAAGAAGGAAGACATAAACTGAAGAATGTTGAGCATAAAAAAAACCTAGGATTAATGATTTTGGAAATTCAGCCTATTCAAATTGTAAATGATGCTAAAACTAAGAGACTCATGGGTGCCTGAGTGGCTCAGCTGGTTAAGCATCTGCCTTAAGTCATGACTCCAGTGTCCTGGGATCAAGCCCTGCATCAAGCCCCACATTAATCTCCAAAACGAGCCCCACATTGAGCCCCCATTGGGCTCCCTTCTCAGTGGAGAGCATGCTTCTCCCTGTCCTTCTGCCCCTCCCCCCAGCTTGTGCATTTTCTCTCTCTCTCTAATAAATAAATAAAATCTTTTTTTAATTAATTAATTTTTCCCCAAATACTTTTATTTTTTCAGTGTTCCAAAAATAAAATAAAATAAAATAAAACTAAGAGGTTCACTATGAGGAAATCATGCTGTAAAGACAAAGCCATGGTATAGTTGGACAACCTTTTGCTAGAGCTTTTGAAGGATGGAAATATCAGAATATTTATTCATACAGAGGGCTCTTTAAGGATATTAAACATGTGACTCATGGACCCCATTAACCATTTCAGCAGAATCCTGTCACAGAAAAAAGTTTATCCAGGAAAGATTTGTGAAATATCCTCTGGTCAAATGCAATGAATCACTGACATATACAAAGTAGATACAGGATAGACATTTGAGAAAGATAAGTAGTTTGAACTGAGTGGGAGAGAAAGAAGATCAAATGAAGGAAGGCTGTTGGACTTCCAAAATTCTGCAAGCAGGAAACAGACTGATAAAAGTACTCAGCTTCAAACATGTACTATCCTTCAGGAAAAATGGAAGGATGACCTTGAGGACAGAGCTTTGGATATAAAAGGAAAAGAGGCCAGAGCCTGCAGCCACAGAGAGTTATTCCTAGGTCTTCAAGCCTAATGGAGTTTGCCTGGTTGGTATCAAAATTGCTTGGAGCAAATACCTCTTTTCATTTTCTCCCATTTGGAATGGGAATGTCTGTTAATTATTATCCTATTTCTATCCTACCACTGTAATTCGCTGGTGCACTGATAGAAATTTTTCCCCAGGGAGGTTCACACCCAGTTTCTCACATCTCTGATTAAATGATTTACAGTTGAGATTTTGGACTCATATTGATATGTAATATGTTGAGACTTTGGGGGATATTGGGATGAGGTGAATGTACTTTGCATGTAGGATAGATATAAATTTTAGGGGGTCAGAAGACAGACTATAGTAAGTTGAATAATAGTCTCTAAGGATATCCATGTCCCAGTCCCTGGAACCTGTAAATGTTGTCTTACACGGCAAAGGGACTTTGCAGATGTAATTAAGTTAAGGATATTCAGATGGAGAGATTATTCTGGTGGGCTCTAAATGTAATAACAAGTGTCCTTATTAACAGAAAGGGAGAGGGAGATTTGATACAGAAGAAAGAAGCAGTGTGATGACTGAAGCAAGATGCTATGTGGCTGGTTTGGATGATAGAAAGATGAGTCATAGGTCAAGGGATCTGAGAATGCAGCTCTCAGAGGAAGCCAAGATTGTGGAGGAGTAGAGGACCCTGTTCCAACTGGCCCTCTGAATTTAGCTGGGTATCTATCAAACCATTTTGAACACCCATGAAATCAGCCTGAGATGTAAGAATATATATCTGGATCTCTACAAGCAGAAAAGCAACTGCTTTTCGGAAGGTAGGACATGTGGAGTTGTGAATCCACGGGGAGATATCAGAAGATAAACAGAAGGAGGAGGGAGCCTCTATAAGCTGGCTCCTGGAAAATAATATAACACTGGAGCACAAAATCGGAACCCTTAGAAATCTGCTCTAGTGAGAGACATCCCTCTCTGAAAGGGGCTCTGGAAATGAAAAGGCAGAATTCTAGGTATGGCATTGTGGTCTTGGGATCCGAGGAGTCACAGACTGAACAGGAGTGCCTGAACCAGTAGAATGCCCGAGCAGTGGAGCCTGGAAGCAGGTTATGGTCAGCGAGCCCAGGAGGGGACTCTCAGCTCAGGTTGCCATAAACCATGAGCAAGGACAGTCAATAATTCCTCTTTTTCTGAGCTGCCTGAAAAAGACTAGAACCTGTGCCCACAACTGGGCAAAAGCTTGCAGACTGGTAGCAGCCTAGAAATGACATTAGGACAGCACCCAGACATGATCTGGGAGCTTTGGGTGCATGCGGGAGCCTGGGGCCACTCGCAGTTTTAGAATCACAAAGGACAGTGGCACTCCTGGGCCCCTGGGACTACCTCTGAGAGAGTTGCAGTGGGTGTGTACCATGAGAGGCTGCAGTTATCGGCACATATAGAAGTGGAGACTGTTTGTCCTGAGGGTTTATTAAAGAGGGCAGACTGTGATCTTTCTGCTCTGGGCCAGAGGTTTGGGTGCTGCTATTTTTGCTCTGATCCTCTGAAGAGGTGCAGAAATCCTCCAGGTAACAAAAGCCATACAGAGGACCAGTTTTCACTGAGACCATTCCCCTGACAGGGAGTGGGATAACTCCACTCAGGCAGGGATAACTGAGAAACAGCATTGCAGGCCCCTCCCCTAGAAGACAGTCTGGAAGAACATGTACATGACAACCTATGGATCCCTTAAGACTGTAAAATTCCAAAGCCAGGGGAAAATAATATATTGAGCTCCAGGTGTTGCCTCACAACCCGTTTATTTTTCAGATAAAATTCTCCTTTTTTTTCTTTTTCTTATGCTTTTTCTCTTTTTTCTATTTACTTTTTTCTCCTTTCAATCAACTAGATGATTAATATACTAACATATTTCATAGTCACTTTTTAACTTGTCTTTTTTCACATCTACATTTTTTATAGATATATGCTTTGTTTTAGTCCTTTTTTTCACTGTATTCATTTTATCTATCTATCTATCTATCTATCTATCTATCTATCTATTATCTATCTATCTACTTTCCTTGCAATTTTGGGATGTAGAGTCTTCTAACACAGAGACCAAAATTCACCCAGGAACAAGTGGAACACCCTGCTTTTTCCACACTGCAAGATTACAGTCCTTCTTCCCCTCCCCCCTTTCTAAAATTTTATTCTTGTGTATCATTTTGGCTTTGTTTTTCTGTGATGGCTTCTGACCACTCCAGATTTTGCTAAGATGCATCTTGCTTGGGTTGTGGTTGATATCTTGGACTCTGTTCATTCTCCCACCCATCGTTCTCTGGACAGAATGACGAGGAGAAACTCACACAAAAACGAACCAGAGGAAGTGTTCTCTGCCACAGAGCTAATCGATATGGATGTAAGTAAGATGTCAGAGATAGAATTCAGGATAGCAATCATAAAGTTAATAGCTAGGCTTGAAGAAAGCATAAGTGACAATATAGAATCTCACAGGGCAGAAATGAGATCTAATCAGGCCAAACGTAAAAATGTTATGAATGAGATGCAGCCTAAACTGGATACTCTAACAGCTAGGGTCAATGAGGCAGAAGAAAGAATAAGTAATCTAGAAGATAAGCTGATGGAAAGGATGGAAGCTGAGAAAAACAGAGATAGGCAGCTAGTAACCCATGAAAAAAGGCTTGGAGAGCTTAATAATGCCATGAAACTTTCCAATGTCAGAATTATTGGGAACTCTGATGGAGGTGGAGAGAGAGGGTTAGAAGATATATTTGATCAAATCATAGCTGAGAACTTCCCTAAACTGGAGAAAGAAACAAGCGTTCATATCCAAGAGGCAGAGGACCCCTCCCAAAATCAATAAAAATAAATCAACACCCCAATATACAATAGTGAAGCTTGCAAATCTTACATCCAAAGAAATTATCCTGAAAGTAGGTAGAGAAAGGAGGTTCTTTACATATGGAAGGAGGAACATCAGAATGATATCAGATCTATCCACAGAAATCTTGCAAGCCAGAAAGGCTGGGAAGATATATTCAGGATACGAAATGAGAAGAACATGCAGCCAAGAATTCTTTATCCAGCAAGGCTGCCATTCAGAATGGATGGAGAGAGAAAGACCTTCCACGACAGACAGAAACTGAAAGAATATGTGACAACCAAGCCAGCCCTGCAAGAAATATTAAGGGGGATACTGTAAGCGAAGAGAGACTCCAAGAGTAATATAGACCAGAAAGTAACAGAGACAATCTATGGAAACAGGGGCTTTACAGGCAATACAATGGTGCTAAATTCATATCTTTCAATAGTTACTCTGAAAGTAAATGGGCTGAATGCCCCCATCAAAAGACACAGGGTTTCAGATTGGATAAAAAAGCAGGACCAAACAATATGCTGGCTACAAGAAACTCATTTTGAACCTAAACACACCTCCAGATTGAAAGTGAGGGGATGGAGAACTATTTACCATGCTATTGGACCTCAAAAGAAAGCTGGGGTAGCAATTCTCATAAGACAAATTAGATGTTAATCCAAAGACTGTAGTTAGAGATACAGAAGGACACTATATCATTCCTAGAACTCATACAGGAATTCAGCAAAGTGGTAGGATATAAAAATCAATGCATAGAAATCAGTCGCATTCCTATACACTAACAATGTGACTGAAGATAGAGAAATTAAGGAATTGATTCCATTTACAATAGCACCAAAAAACATAAGATACCTAGGCATAAACCTAACTAAAGAAGTAATGGATCTATACTCTAGAAACTACAGAACACTTATGAAAGAAATTGAAAAACACACAAATTGATGGAAAAATATTTCATGCGCACGGATTGGAAGAATGAACACTTTGAAAATGTCTATGCTGCCTGGAGAAATCTACACTTTCAATGCCATACTTATCAAAATACCATACACATTTTTCACAGAGCTGGAACAAACAATCCTAAAATTTGTATGGAACCAGAAAAGACCCCGAATCGCCAGGGGAATGTTGAAAAAGAAAATCAAAGCTAGGGACATCACGATGCCTGACTTCAAGCTATATTACAAAGCTGTGATCATCAACACAGCATGACATTGGCACAAAAACAGACACATAGATCAATGGAACAGAATAGAGACTCCAGAAATGGACTCTCAACTCTATGGTCAACTAATCTTCAACAAATCAAGAGAGTATCCAATGGAAAAAAAAAAAAAGATAGTCTCTTCAATAAATGGTGCTGGGGAAATTGGACCGCCACATGCAGAAGAATGAAACTGGACCATTCTCCTACACCATACATAAAGATAAACTCTAAATGGGTGAAAGACCTCAATGTGAGACAGGAATCCATCAAAATCCTAGAAAAGAACACAGGCAGTACCTCTTCAACATTGGCCACAGCCGCTTCCTTCAAGACACATCTCTACAGGAGAGGGAAACAAAAACAAAAATGACCTATTGGGACTTCATCAAGATAAACAGCTTCTGCATAGCAAAGGAAACAATCAACAGAACTAAGAGGCAACCAATGGAATGGGAGAAGGTAATATTGGAACATTTAGAGATCATCTAGTGCAGTGGTTTTCAAACAATCCTCAAAACTACTTTTTCCAGCTCTGCTTCTACTCAAGGTGCCTACTTTTTATCTTATTCATGGCCTTCTGGAAATATTTCATTTTTTTGAAAAATGACCATATAGGATTAAATAATACAATCATTGATTTAGTCCAATACACAATTTTATAGATGAAGAAAAAGAAAAAGCCCATAAAATTTAAAAGATTTTCTCTTATTCACTCAGAGCAGACAAACAAAAAAAAAAACCAAAACAAGTTCTAATGCCTAATTAGAATTTCTTGTTCCACACTGCACTAGTACTAGAAAAATAAGCTTGAGACAAACTGTAAAGGAATAAACCGTGTATGTAGAGAGGTCAGAAGAGCGCCTGGCACATAGGTGCTCACAAATGTTATTATTATAATATGTACTTGCATTTGCATAGAATATTTCTGGAAGAAAACACGAGAAGTCTTGATTTCCTCTAGGTAGGAGAAATGAGACACAGGAGTAGGAGAGAAATTGACTTTTCACCATGTCTTTTTTAAAGAATGTGCATGTACTACAATTTATATACATGTAGAATCCCTAAACAGTGAGAAGCATTGAATGGAGATATCTTACCTTGTTTAGTATTAAGGTTCCTTTCTCCTCCACGTGGAGATATAAAACAAACTCAGAACCTCTAAGAAATCAGTCACGTGAAATTGGAATTATAAAGCATAAAACAAAGCTTCATTTCAGTCCAATGTCTATATCCACCAAGTACCTACTCATCTCTATAAAGATCCTTTCAGAGCACATTTTTCTAAGATAATCAGGCTTCCAAGATTAAGATTTTTAAAAACATTTTATTTATTTATTTATTTATTTATTTATTTATTTATTTAGGAGAGAGCTTGAGCAAGGGGAGGGCCAGAGAGAGAGGGACAAGCAGACTCCCTGCTGAGCAGGGAGCCTGACACACAGGTTGGGGGAGTGGGTCCCAGGACCCTGAGATCATGACCTGAGCCAAAGTCAGATGCTTATTAACTGATTGAGCCACACAGGTGCCCCCAAATTTACGATTTTTTTAAATTGTATAAATATTGGCAAATCAAATTTGAAAATCCAACTAGACAAAGTTTGCTACCTGGTTATTACATATACCACATTCACCAGCATTTGTCTCCTTTCTGAGACTAAGTCACAAGATTAGAATTCCTGAATGATCCATTCCCCAGCTCCTCTGTGTTTCCTATATCCAGCCAAAGTAGATTATCACTCCATTAACCTAGCTGTATTACCCATCTGGGCTCTACCTCTGGAGAAATTGCCTTGGGACTAATGGAACTCAAATCCCATCTGTTATGTTTTTTGAGTTAAGTAAATTATCCCCAGCTCTTTCCAACCCCTGAAATAGTGAGGACATTTTTTTTACCAGTTATAATATCCCATAAGTGAATTTTTATTTTCCCCTGTCCATTCCAAACAAGTCAAAATCCAAAGTGAATTTCTTCCTTAATCTCCTAGATTGCTGTTGGTCTGTTGCAGTTGGCCTAAGAATGATAAGATGAATCTCTACAATCTCAGAAAACAAGCCCAGGTCCTTGTGGACCTAGAACATTTGTCATGTGTGATTCCAAATGAGATGACAATCATAGCCTGGCAGTTAGAGTTCCAGGCTGCAAATGAGAAGTTTGGTGGCTGCTTCCACCCTTGAATACCCACATCGCTTCTGTCAAGAAAAATGGGGTGTCCTAAGCCTAGAGATGTGGAAATAGGAAATAAATTCAGCTGTAGAGCAGGACCAGGGATGAACCTGAGGCAAGTCAGTCACTGACCAAATGCTTAGATTTGGTGTTACTATGGGAGACTCCAAACCTCACCTTCAGGATCACTTGAGAGACATAAGTCCTGTAGAGGCTGACAACTGTCCTCTACTGAATGCTTGTTAGCAGACAATATCAACTTACATCCAGTCCCGTTTTCATACTGCTTCATGTCACACACCCGAACAGGAGATGGGGGCTCTTACTATTGCTACATCCTTTAAAAATATAGGGAAATTTGACACTGGAAATGGGGTTCTATGTTCTCTCTTGATCTGTAGCTCAGTAAATTTCTGACTTCCTGAGCCTTTATATTCATACTCTAGATAATTCCATTCCACAAAGAGTTTTCATAGCCCTCAAGGAAATTATTTTCTAGTATAGAAAATAATGTCAGCACCTGATGCCCTGATGTTTGCTCAACCACCAGCATACTGAAGAATGATCAGTCAGTAAAAGGAAAACTGAGGGTCCACTACTTCTCAGACAATTAGAAGATAAGAACATAGAACCTAGATTCAGTTGCAACACAGAAGGAAATGATGTTTTCTTGCAGCTTGGAAGTTTATTAATAAAGGAGGCTGAACCAGTTGGTGTTACTTTCTTGAACCCTGCATCTCTGTGTCCTGGCTGTAGTGAGGAAGAGGACTAGCTGCTCTGCTGGCCACAGGTGATGTCATCCCAGGAACATGCTGAACCCTCTCTCCTGGGTCCCTGTTGCCATAGCTGGGGTCCGGCATTATCAGACAGACTCCACGTCTGTTTCTTGTGCCTGGGCTGGAGGGATTATATTTTTTAGGATTTCAGCATAGTAGGGGCTAAATACCTGTTGATTGTGATGCATCAAATTGAAAAACTTCCAGCCTAGTTCTGCCAATTCTCCTTCAATGAGACTGAGGCCTCCAGGGAAGTCTCGCAGAGACTCCTGCATGCCACGAACCAAACAACATTTGAGAAACAAACGGATTCGCTGATCTGTGAGCAAGGAAAAATAAGGAAAAGGGGAAGATCAAAGAGGTTTCAGGAGAAATTCACAATGCCCTTGTACTCTCTGCTCACCAAGGTTAACTAAGATATTCACTGACCTACCCATTCATCTGGATAAACTGTATAAATGAGATTTGTTTGCTTCATTTTGGAGGAGGGAATGCTATCAAGCTCACAAAAACAATGCATGATCAAAAGATGTAGAGCTAGCAAATTTCTGGATGTTCATAAGATTGTGTGGTTTTAAGTGAGCTCCTGGTATGCACTGACCTAACAAGAGAATTCCAGATATTGTACCTGAAATTAAAAGGTCATACATTGCAACCAGTGCCTGCACATCCAAATCAGACTGTTAAGATGGAAAAGTTAGAAGCAAACTGGCCAAGTTCACTGCTTCCTTTCCAGCATGGAATATGTCCTACAACCTAAGTCAGTATCAGTTCCTTGGAGGGGAATGGAAGCCCATGCAGTAACTTTTAAAGCCAATGGTTTTCCATCATAGATCTTGGACTATAGCTGGAAAATGACCAGGGATGACTTGGTAGGGTTGAGGAGACAGTATTTCACACCTGCAAATTACATACCTTAGCTGCAGGTCCACCTTAAAACCATACATTTACTCTTCAAACTGAAGGAGATCTATTTCAACCCTGCATATTATAGATGAGAAAACTAAAGCCAAAAGACTTTCCCAATGATCATGCTTTTCCATTTTTAAGTGTTTCAGTAACTGGCTTCCAAGGTTAAGTCTACCTCCTCATCCTAAACATTCTTGACACCCCTCCCTATCACTACTATGGGACTCTTACCAATGATGTTACGAACACGGTTCTCTTTCTTGGCGATATTCTGGAGTTGGCCTATAAGAGATGATGTGTTTTCACTGCTCAGGGCAGTAAGATCCATGTCTTTGAGTCCTTGATGGATTTCCCGGGATACTTGTTCACTCACACTCACCATAGTCTCTTGAGGCCTAGATAATGGACAGAAAGCACAATGGCCCTGGCATAGGGTCAAAGCCCAGAGAATCCCTAACAGAAGACTGGTCCACTCTAAGCCCCCAACACTAGTAGACAGCAGGATCCCATGTACAGATTAAAAACCTTCATTGTTACCCTCAAGGTGACAACAAAATCATACATATAGTACTATATTAGACTTCAAAAAAAAACAAGATAAATTGGACAAGGGTTCAGGTCTATGATTGTACCCACTCAGTATACTTAAGTTACTTAAACTTTATTTAAATATTGTTTTAAGATTATCTTGGGGATTTTCCATAGTTGTGTTTTTCCTATTTCATTAGCTAAATTATAAATATGTTAAGAGACCTAAGCTTCTAATTTCTCTTTTTATTTTGGTTGTGGTGCCCTACATGCAGTGATGATCAATCAATATTAATGATCAACTGATAAACTTCTGGATATACATACACAAATCCAGTGTCACCCATTCAAATATATAATGACTCATTTTTAGAAAACATGATAATAAATCCTTTGTAGTAAACTAGCCTCCACACTCTCCTCTTGGGAATTATTTTACTCTATCCCAAGCCTCAATATGACTTACCAAAAGTCACCAACAATCTTTGCAGGTGGTTCCCAAGGTCCTTTTTGTAGTGTGTGATGACAAATAACCAATAATTACATGATCTGCCTATGTCCCAAAAACCACATATTATTTTCAACTCTAAAAAAGATCTATGAAGCTTACCTGGAGTTAAATTCCTCTGTCAGGGCCTTGATTATGCATTTCAGTTTATTCACAAATTCAGGTGAACTGAATAAAATATTACCAGAGAAACTTCTGGCTACTAGCAAGACTGAGGCCAGGATGGTTAACCGGTGCAACTGGGACTCCATCTCCTGTAGCCGGATTCTGTCCATCAGCAGAGTCTTTTGAAACAGGGAAGACTAGGTCAGGAGAGGAGGGTTCTAGTAGAGACGTTAAATACAAAACAAAAAAAGCAATGATCTAACACACATTCCTACCTCAGGGAACTCATCATTGTCAGGATCCCAGAGAAGAAGGTTCAGGTAACCCTGGTATAGCACCATTGTGGGATTGGGGAGCTCTGAGTTGTTAGTTGCCCAATTTGGAGGTGAACAATCCAAGCTGGAGGAGCTGGGAGAGCCAAGAGAACTTGGAGATGGTGTAGTGAGGTCTGTTGCTGCTTTGGTTAGCCACTTTGTGGTGCAATCAAGGAGACCTATGACACAAAAGGGAATATATAAGGGTTAAAGGCTAAGGTTTTAAGATATACTCTTGGTCAGTAAATATCATTTTGTAGGATTTTCTGTCTTAGAGAAATATTTTTCCCTACCTCTTACTCAAAAAAGAAACTTTTATTCACAATATATATTACCTTCCTCCCACAGCAAGAGTAAAAAAGGAAAATGAAATTAAAATGCCACATTTCTACCCAGAAGGATGGACCACGAACAGTATACTTGGGGAGTAGGGGAAAGGAAGGCTACAGATACTACTTAGATATTGGTGAAGTTAAAGGGTGTGTTAAAATTAGTGTTAATCATTGTAGCTTGTGCAGAAGTAGGCTTTCTAAACTACTGGGGAGAGGAAGGGAATCTGTCAATGTAACCATAGACAGGGAGAGGTGGGATGAAAGTAATAGAAAAACACAGGAAAAAATATGGCGGGATAAGTTAAATAAGGAAAAAATGCAAAAGTTTAACTTTTATCACAATAAAGTATTCAATTTTAGATCGTTTATCATGATGTGAATCTTAAATCTTTATATTAAACCTTTTTCCTTTGAAAAAAAGAAATTTTATTCAAAAATTAGAAAATATTTTATCGAGAGGAGAGCAAGATGGCAGAGGAGTGGGGGACTCCGTTTCGACTGGTCCCCTTAATTTAGTTAGATATCTACCAAGCCACTCTGAACACCCATGAAATCAGCCTGAGATGCAAGAGCATACGTTTGGATCTCTACGGGGGCAGAGGATCATCAATTGAGAGGTATGAAGGACAGAGTTGTGACTGCACAGGCTGATGTCGGAAGATAAACAGAAGGGGGAGGGGACCACCAGAAGCTAGCCACTGGAAAGTAATACTCCAGTGCAAAAGCACCCTGCACTTGGGGACCAGGGATAGCTTGGAGACTGGTGGCTGTGAGATGGGAAGGGATGATAACAGCACTCAAACAGAACAAAGGGGCTTAAGGGGAAGACACTGGAACCAGGTGGCTGCAGGCACGGACCTAAGCCCACAGCCCCAAGATTGGCCACAGCAGCCGCCTGCCCATGCCTGAGAGGACCTGGTGTGGACTTGCGGTCCCTGGGACTGGCAGCTCCCGCCACTACCACCAAGAAGACCCGGCTTGGACCGGAGCCCACGGTCCCAGAAATGGCAACCACTGGGTCACGGGCTCGCCTGAACCAGTATCGCTTCTGGTTTTGGTGGCACGAGGGTACAGAGACAAGTGGGGGGGCCTCAGTTGACCACTGAGAGAGCTGCTGGGGGAGCACATCACCTATGGGAGGCTGTGGTATTCAAAGGCGCTTGCAGAGGGGAGTCTGTGTGTTCTGAAGGATTCAGAGAAGAGCACACCTTGGCTTCCCTCTGAGGCACTGGTCAGGGTGTGGACAGTTTACTTTGCTCTGACCCTCTGAAAAGGCAAAGGCAAGAAAAGCCACCAGAGAACAAAAGCCTCCAGAGAACAAAAACCTGAAAAGCCGGTTTCCACGGAGCCCAGCCCCTTGATAGGGGGCAGGGCAACTCAGCCCAAGCAGGGTTAACTGAAAAGCAATGTGGCAGGCCCCTCCCCCAGAAGACAAGCTGAAAGAACAAGAGGACAACAACCACAGGGTCCTCATAAAACTGTAAAACCCCAACACCAGGGGAAAACTATATTAAGCTTATAATGTTGCCTCACAGCCTATTTCTGAGCTACAACTTTTCTCTCTCTTTTTTTTTAATTCTTTCTCATGTTTCTTGTTTTTTTTTACCTACTTATCCTTTCAACTAGATATTTAATACAACATAGTCCATAGTAACTTTGAACTTTTTCATACATATGCTTTTTTTCTTTTTCATTTTTTATATATACAGATATTAGCTTCGATGTACTCCTTTTCCCCTATTCAATACTACACACACACACACGCACACACACACATACATATCAGTTTTAATTTCCCTGTATCTCTGAGACGTAGAGTTCTCTAACAAAGAGAACGAAATACACCCAGGAAGAACTGAAATACCCTTCTTTGCCCACATCAGGGGATTATAGCCACCTTCCTGTCACTGCCCCCTTTTTATTTTGGGTTCCTTTTTTTTGTTTTTTGGCTTGTTTGTTTCTTCTGTCAGTCTTTTTGTTTGTTTGTTTTTGTTTTTGTACTTTATAAAGCTTACTCTTAGGTCTCATTTTGGCTTTTTTTTTCTTTTTGGTGGTGACTTCCAATTGCTCCAAACCTTTCCAGGGTGCAACTTGCCTGGATTGTGGTTGATATTTTTGGCTGTACACCCCCTCAACCACAACTCAACAGAATGACTAAGAGGAGGCACTCCAAACAAAGAAAAGACGCTGAGACAATGGCCTCTCCCACAGATCTAAGGGATATGGATCTAAGCAAGATGTCAGAAATAGACTTTAAGATAGCAGTTATGAAGACAATAGTCAGGCTGGAGAAAACTATTAATGGCAACATAGATTTGCTAAGGGCAGAAATGAGAGTGGATCTGGCAGAACTTAAAAATGCTATCAATGAGATAAAATCTAATATAGCTACTCTAACAGGGTAAATGAGGCAGAAGAATGAATTAGTGATCCGGAAGACAAACTGATAGAAAAGAAGCAGGAGGAGGCCTGGTACAAACAGCTTAAAAGCCATGAAAACAGAATTAGAGAAACAAATGATGTCATGAAACATTCCAATGTCAGAATTATTGGGATCCCTGAGGGGGTGGAGAGAGAGAGAGAGGACTAGAAGATATATTTGAGCAAATTGTAGCTAAGAACCTCCCTAATCTGGGGAATGAAACAAGAGGCAGAGAGAACACCCCACAAGGTCAAGGATAGCAGATCAACGCCCAGGCATGTAATAGTAAAACTTGCAAATCTTAGCACCAAGCAAACCATTTTAAGGGCAGTTAGGGGGGAGAGATTCCTTATGTACAGAGGGAGGAACATCAGAATAATGTCAGACCTGTCCACAGAGACCTGGCAAGCCAGAAAGGGTTGGCAAGACACATCCAGGATACTAAATGAGAAGAATATGGAGCCAATAATTCTTTATCCAGCAAGGCTGTCATTCGGAATGGATGGAGACATAAAGAACTCCCAGGACGGGCAGAGACTGAAATAATATGTGACCACTAAGCTGGCCCTGCAAGAAATATTAAGGGGGGTTCTATAAAAGGAGAAAGACCCCAAGAGTGACATAGAACAGAAATAAACAGAGACAATCTATAGAAACAAGGACTTCACAGGCAACATGAGGATAATAAAATCATATCTTTCAATAATGACTCTCAACACAAACGACCTAAATGCTCCCATAAAATGGCACAGGGTTGCAGTCTGGATAAAAAGACAGGACCCATCCATATGCTGTCTACAAGAGACTCATTTTGAACCTAAAGATACATCCAGACTGAAAGTGAAGGGATGGAGAACCATCTTTCAAGCCAACAGACCTCAAAAGAAAGCTGGGGTAGCAATTCTCATATCAGACAAATTAAATTTTAAGCTAAAGACTATAGTTAGAGATACAGAAGGACACTATATCATTCTTAAAAGGTCTATCCAACAAGAAGATCTAACAATTGTAAATATCTATGCCCCCGACATGGAGCAGCCAACTACATAAGTCAGCTGTTAACCAAAATAAAGAGACATATTGATAAGAATATATTAACAGTAGAAGACCTCAACACTTCACTCTCAGCAATAGACAGATAATCTAAGCAGAAAATCAACAAAGAAACAAGAGCTTTGAATGACACACTGGACCACGAGGACCTCATAGATATATACAGAACATTCCACCCTAAAACGACAGAATATTCATTCTTCTCAAGCTCACATGGAACTTTCTCCAGAATAGACTACATACTGGGTCACAAATCAGGACTCAACCGATACCAAAAGATTGAGATTATTCCCTGTATATTCTCAAACCACAATGCTTTGAAACTAGAACTCAATCACAAGAAAAAGTTTGGAAGAAAATAAAACACTTGGAAGCTAAAGACCATCCTGCTGAAGAATGTTTGGGTTAACCAGGAAATCAAAGAAGAACTTAAACAATTCATAAAAACCAATGAGAACGAAGACACATCAATCTAAAACCTATGGTATATGGCAAAGGTGGTCCTAAGGGGGAAATACATAGCCATCCAAGCCTCACTCAAGAAAATAGAAAAATCCCAAATACATAAACTATCTGTACACCTTAAAGATCTGGTGAATCAACAACAAATTAAATCTAACCCACACACAAGAAGGGAAATAATTAAGATTAAAGCAGAGATCAATGAATTAGAAACCAGAAATACATTAGGACTCATTAATGGAACTAGAATATGGTTCCTTGGAAGAATTAATAAGATCGATAAACCACTGGCCAGACTTACCCAAAAGAAAAGAGAAAGGACCCAAATTAACAAAATTATGAATGAAAGGGGAGACATCATGACTAACACCAAGGAAATAAGTATAATTATCAGAAACCATTATCAACAGCTATACGACAATAAATTAAGCAACCTGGAAGAAATGGATGCATTCCTGGAAACTTATAAACTACCAAGACTGAAACAGGAAGAAATTGACAACCTGAATAGACCAATAACTAGTAATGAGATTGAAGCAGTGATCAAAAACCTCCCAAAAAAAAAGAGTCCAGGGCCTGATGGATTTCCTGGGGAATTCTACCAAACATTCAAAGAAGAAACAATACCTCTTCTCCTAAAGCTGTTTCAAAAAATAGAAACAGAAGGAAAACTTTCAGACTCTTTCTATGAGGCTAGCATTACCTTGGTCCCAAAACCAGGCAAAGACTCCATCAAAAAGAAGAATTTCAGAACAATATCCCTGATGAATATGGATGCCAAAATTCTCAACAAGATCCTAGCTAATAGGATCCAACAGTACATTAAAAGGATTATCCACCACGACCAGGTGGGATTTATCCCTGGGATGAAAGGGTGGTTCAACATTTGCAAATCAATGTGATAGAACAAATCAATAAGAGAAGAGAGAAGAACCACATGGTCCTCTCAATTGATGCAGAAAAAGCATTTGACAAAATACAGCATCCTTTCCTTATTAAAACTCTGCAGAGTATAGGGATAGAGGGAACATTCCTCAACTTCCTAAACGCCGTCTATGAAAAACACAAAGCGAATATCATTCTCAACAGGGAAGAGCTGAGAGCCTTTCCACTGAGATCAAGAACATGACAAGGATGGCCACTCCCACCACTATTGTTCAACATAGTACTAGAAGTCCTAGCAACAATCAGACAACAAAAAGAAATAAAAGGTATTCAAATTGGCAAAGAAGAAGTCAAACTCTCTCTCTTTGCAGATGACATGATACTTTATGTTGAAAACACAAAAGGCTCCATCCCCAAATTACTAGAACTCATACAGCAATTCAGTAATGTGGCAGGCTACAAAATCAATGCACAGAAATCAGTTGCTTTCTTATACATAAACAATGTAGCTGTAGAAAGAGAAATTAGAGAATCTATTCCATTTACAATAGCTCCAAAAACCATGAGATACCTTGGAATAAACCTAACCAAAGAGGTAAAAGATCTATACTCAAGGAAATACAAAATACTCATGAAAGAAATTGAGGAAGATACAAAAAGATGGAAAAACATTCCATGCTCATGGACTGGAAGAATAAGCATTATTAAAATGTCTATGCTGCCCAGAGCAATTTATACTTTCAATGCTATCCCAATCAAAATACCATTGAAATTTTTCAAAGTGCTAGAACAAACAATCCTAAAAGTTGTATGGAACCAGAAAAGACCCCAAATTGCTAAAGAAATGTTGAAAAAGAAAGACAAAGCTGGAGGCATCATGTTGCCTGATTTCAAGCTATATTACAAAGCTGTGATCACCAAGACAGCATAGACCAATGGAACAGAATGGAGAGCTCAGATATGGACCCTCAACTCTTTGGTCAATCTTTGACAAAGCAGGAAAAATATCCAACGGAAAAAAGACAATCTCTTCTGTAAATGGTGCTGGGAAATTTGGACAGCTATATACAGAAGAATGAAACTCGACCATTCCCTTACACCATACACAAAGATAAACTCAAAATGGCTAAAACACTCCAATATGAGACAGGAATCCTTCAAAATCCTAGAGGAGAACACAGGCAGGAACCTCTTCAACACTGGCCACAACAAATTCTTTCAAGACACATCTCCAAAGGCAAAGGACACAAAAGTTAAAATGAACTTTTGGGACTTCATCAAGATAAAAAGCTTCTGCACAGCAAAGGAAACAGTCAACAAAACAAAGCGGCAATCCTCAGAATGGGAGAAGATATTTAGAAATGACACTACAGACAAAGGGCTGGTATCCAAGATCTATAAAGAACTTCTCAAACTCAACACTCAAAAAACAGATAATCACATCAAAAAATGGGAAGAAGACATGAGCAGACACTTCTCCAAAGAAGACATACAAATGATTAACAGAGACATGAAAAAGTTTTCATTATCATTAGCCATCAGAGAAATTCAAATCAAAACCATACTGAGTATGTGCTATGGTAAGTGCTGTGAAATGTGTAAGCCTGAGGATCCACAGACATGTACCCTGGGGCAAATAATACATTATGTGTTCATTAAAAATTTTAAAAAAAAGGTAGAAATAAAAACCATACTGAGATACCACCTTACACCAATTAGAATGGCAAAAATTGACAAGGCAAGAAACAACAAATGTTGGAGTTGTTGTGGAGAAAGGAGAACCCTCTTACACTGTTGGTGGGAATGCAAGTTGGTATAGCCACGTTGGAAAACAGTGTGGAGGTTCCTCAAAAAGTTAAAAATAGAGCTACCATATTTCCCAGCAATTGCACTCCTGGGCATTTACCTCAAAGATACAGATGCAGTGAAAAGAAGGGCCACATGCACCCCAATGTTCATAGCAGCAATGTCCACAATAACCAAATGGTGGAAAGAGCTGAGATGTCCTTCAACAGATGAATGGATAAAGATATGGTCCATATACACAGTGGAATATTACTCAGCCATCGGAAAGGATGAATACCCAACTTTTGCATCAACATGGACAGAACTGGAGGAGATTATGCTAAGTGAAATAAGTCAAGCAGAGAAAGTCAATTATCATATGGTTTCACTTATTTGTGGAACATGAGGAATAGCATGAAGGACATTAGGAGAAGGAAAGGAAAAATGAAGGGGCACGGGAATCAGAGGGGGAGATGAACCATGAGAGACTATAGACTCCAGGAAACAAACTGACGGTTTTAGAGTGTCTCGGGGGTTTGTTTAGCCTGGTGATGGGTATTAAGGATGGCACGTATTGCATGGGTGTTATACACAAACAATGAATCAGGGAATACTACATCAAAAACTAATGATGTACTGTATGGTGACTAACATAACATAATAAAGGAGAATTTAAAAAAAGAAAATATTTTATGATTGTAAGAAGGCAAACCCAAGGTCAAATCTCCCTCTCCTGCACTTAAATTTTAAACATACCAGGCTGCTTGTCAAGGAGTTCCTGGAATTTAGCTTGTTCATACTTGACAGAATGTTCCTGCAGGTAGGGTCGAAGGCTCTGGATAGTATAGTTCACCATGTCCATTTTCATCAGGCCCAGAACATGGAAGATACCCCTGTCATAAGGAGAAATAAAATATTTACACTATGAAAGGAAATCTAGTGTGGAGAGGTGGAACTCAAGCAAGGTGTCCTAAAATCCCTGCATTTTAGAATTAAAATGCACCTTAAAAACAACAGTCCAACTTCAATTTACAAATAAAAACACTGTGGTTAGGGGCTAAAGGCCACAGAGTGTGTTGTTGTCAGGGGTTACGACAAATATGTCTTCTGTCCTTTTAGTTACCAATGTAGAACTCTTTCCAACATTGCCACTATCTTCTCAGAAAGAGCATTCAGTGGAAGGAAAATGACCAAAGTCCTAACAACCAACTGTGAGGAGTTGGAATGATGATGATTAAATTTCTAACTCACTGGGCATATCACTTTACCTTTCTGGGTCTTGATTCTCCTAGCTATCAAACAAGGATAATCTTCATTTCTGTCCCTTCATGGAGTTTAAGTTAGAATACATAGAAAAACATTTGGGAAAAGGCTATTCAAAATCTCTGGAAGAATTATTGTACTCTGTCTTAGCATCAGTTCTTAAAAGGGGTACAAATGATCTAAAGATCACCAAAAAGGCCTTGAGAACTACCCTTGGAAAATAAAAGCCAATAGTCTAGGGAGCAAAATAAAAGGTATTAGTCAATTCTTCAGTATAGAAGAGCTAGACAAGGCAGGAGCTATAACACAGTTTCAGGGACAGAGCTTTCTGGCATAGTTGTCTAAGGCAGATTTCTGGGACAGTATATTTCGTTTCTTACTTTAGTAACTGCACAGGATCTGTCATGCTTTCTAGTTTCTGCACTGCTTCATCACGGACTGGTGCACATAGGAGGGTCATCAAATTGAGAATGTAGTTAGAGAGATGAGGGACATCCAGGGCCCCATGTTCTGCTTCCTGCTTAAGGAGATCCATGTCCAGAGCTTCTTCAATCTCATTTCTTAGGCGGTTCTGGTGTGGTAATAGCAGTGATAACAAGATCTGCCCATAAAAGAAAATCAATGGAGCCAAATTGTTTAGAAACCCCACCACTCTCCAATGAACAACCTTCTTAAAACAAAAACATCCTAGTCTATGTCTTTTGGAAGTCTTGAAAATAGGTCTCTAAATTTCTTATAGAAGAATATTATTTCTTTCTGTTTAGGGGCCAATTATAGTTCAAAGCTTCATTGGTATCAGTAATAACAATAATGCTATATAATATTCTGATCATAAGGATATTAAAATATGAATAAAAATAAGAGTGTGATAAATAAGTGCAGGATATAAAATATATAAAATACACACCACCACAAGGTGACTGAAGCACTCTTAATAAGGAATAAAGACATTTTTAGATGATTTTACTTCAAAGGTCAAAGATAAAATAAGCAAAGGAACCATAAAGGGTCACTTGAAATAGCCTTTTGACTCAAAAGCCCTTGTGGGCAAGGGCTCTTTTACTCACTTATGTGCTTCTTAAAAACAAGACATAGTGAGTGTTCAGTGAAAATCTTTTTAATTGAATGACATACTGTGCCATTATAGCAAGATACCAACTTTCAAGCTTCATATCATGCAAAAAAAAAAAAAAAAAAAAGCTTCTCTAGATGGTCTATTTCAGTAATGGACCATTTTCAGAGAGGCACTATGCAACTTAGGATTTTGATAACCATCAACAATCCAAAGATTTGGTATGCCCAGGAACTTAACACCCACAAATGGGAGGTTGGTTACTCACCTCCTTAACTTCTTTTAAAAGTTCAAGAGCACAGGTGAAGTCAGGGGGAGTACTCAATAGTTGCTCTTTCAGATGGTCCCAAAAAGCATTGTACATTGTCTCCATGAATCTACCTTCCAAACTGTAAAAAGTTTAAATTCTCTTTACCCAGAGAACTGATCAAAATTAGGATCATAATTTCTTAAATCCCAAATAGCATTTAGGATCATGAAAGATCATTAAATTGCCAAGCCAAGAGCTATATTTAGCTCTTGAATGAATAAACTAAATTTAGTGTTGAATGCAAAGATGTTAGCCAAATCCTCTCAGGAGGGTACCTCCAGGTTCCAGAGAACATCTCTCATCCTGCAGTAGAAAGAACCATGAACTAGGTAGGGAGTTAGGCCCTTGAGTTCTAGCCCTGGTTTTGCATCAAACATAAGTGTGTGCCTTAGTTTCTTTTTTTCCAGACAAAAAAGAATATATATTATATGCTTCCATATACAAGAACCTCAAAAACAAGCAAAATAATCTGTGGTTAATAATCAGAATACTGGTTACCTTTGGGGAGAACGGTTAACTTTCCTTGGTAAAGTGCTGTGTGCCTTAGTTTCTATAGCCATAGACTTATAGTTTCAATTAGATGTTCCTTTTCTTTCCATTTTGAAATCTAAGAAAAAATTTCCTCCTTGATTACACTTGAAAGTCTTAGGTGGACCTCAAACTCAGCAAGCTGAAAATTGAACTCATTATCTTCCCCATTCAAACCCGTTCCTTGTTTGTGCAAACCAGAAAGCTTAGCCCTTTTCCCTCAAAAAATACAAAAACAATGCATGATTTTGTTAAAACGTTTACAAACAATTACAAGGATAAATGGGTAAAAAAGTCAAAGTTCATCTCCCAACACACCAATCCCACTTGTGAGATATATATACATAACTCTGGTATGTACTGGAGTCCTTCTAAACTACTTTCCCCTTAACCATTTATCTACTTGGTCACCAAATTCCAGAGATTTTGCTTCCAAAATATCTCTATCTACTATCATTTCTTATCTGGACTATTGCAATAGTCTATTAAATGGTCTTCCTGCCCCAACAAAGTCTTATGCAATGCCACATACTCCTGCTAAAATCAATGATATTTCTAAGATACACATCTGGTCATGATGGCATGCTCATTTAAAGTCCTCCCTGGGATCCCTATCACCAGCAGGATACATGGCCTCTAAGACCCTTTATGATCCTCTTCTGCCACTTCTACCTTATTGCCTTTCTCCTTCTAACACTCTGCTCCAACAATAACAACCTACTTAAAGTGAATACATAATGTCTTTCACTATTCTATGCCTGTGACATGACAGTTCCAGTTCCGGGAGAATCCTTCCCCACCTACCACCCCTGGGCCACCTGAAAAGGACCCATTCATACTTCAAAAATCAAGTGTTACCTTATCAGGAAAATCTCTCTTAACCCTTCTTGGGCAGCTGAACACAAACATAGAACTCCATATACTAGATGTGAGAGAACTTATCATTGCGCAGTAGCTATCTACTATTTGACTAACTCCCCTACAGAAGCCTGTTGAAGGTAAAGCTAGCATCTTAGTCACCTAGCATTAAGCATTGTTCCTTACACCTAGTAAGTACGCAATAAATGTTTGTTGTATAGATATCTGACAATGAGATTTTCCTTAGGATCTATAAATATAATTAGTGTTATTTTATAAAACCAAAGGTAAAACCAATAGTCAGTATCTATATACAAAACAGATAACCCCGCATTCTATTTCAACTTTTCGATATACTTTTTGCATTGCTACACTAGAATAAGGCTGTTAATAACAGAACAATGAAAATCAAGCTCTAAATAGTATTATCCCTTCTGCTTCATTTACCCACCCCTCATCACCACCACAACCCCAGCCACTTTAACAGATCTTCACTCTCCTAGTTTCACTTTCTCTGCACCCTAGCCAGCAGACAAAAAATCTAACTCGGGTTTCAGGGATAGTAAAGGCAGTGAGGAATATGCTAGGAGATTTGTCTTTTGGTGGAAACCTCTTTTGGAGAAGCTGTGCCTGGCATGAATACCTGTTGGCAACAGGTAAGGAAAATGAAGAAGTGTGAAGATCAAAAGAAACACTGACAGAGCAAAGTGTTTTAGAAATAGAACCCCTAAAGTGGGAAATTAGAAATGCTATACAATTAGGGCACAGCAAATTAATTTACCCATTTAACTATTAACAAGATATTAGAAGCATTTAATTCATAGAATTTTATTCATGTCTTGCAATATAAATATAATTAATAAGAACCAGAATAAAGCCTCATTTTAGAGAGACATTATTTATCAATGTGGTTCTGATCTTAATTCACAGAATTTTTATTAAGCTGCTTATAAAGCAGAAATGTTCTCTGAAATTTTTTATCCCACAAAGAGTTGGCAATACCACTATTAGAAAAGTACTCTTTTCACCAGTACTTGTTTGATCTGTAGACAAAAGAATAACTTTTATGAGCTACTTCTTCCAAGGCTAAGAAGATCTGAAATTAACTCTGTGTTTCATTATTAACTGGGATACCAAAATAAACATTCTGACAACAACTGCATTGGTTTACTTCCTGTTTAAATATTTCTTTTTCTGCTTTGACATGAAACTAATAATTACACTGGTAATTACACTCCTCTATTTTATTTGTTGGTACCATTTCAGACATACTCGAAATTCACTGTATTAATAAAAATGCTTCAATCCTGATCAAGAGTCATTTGTGTTATATACCTATCCCAGGAGGAGTAAAATGAAAAAAGAAAATAAAAGAGTCTGTACCTGTTGGGAGGTAAAACACTCTCTTCCATACAGAAATCTTGGTTTACCACGATTTCATGAGCAATGCTAAGTTTAGAAACTTCGTTAACTGTCTCTATCAGATCTGTGATAGAAAGTACTTCAGGTCTGCTCTCTGGAAAAAGGTACAGCAGTCATTAACAGAGAACCCACACAAGTAGAATTTTTATTTCATATAGAGATTCACTCAGTGAAGTAAGGCCCCCAAATTTAGGTCCATAAAGCAGATCTTACATAGATTCACTCAATCATCCTAGTATTTGAGGTTTTCTGAACTCTTGGCCTTCAATAACATTGGAATTCTCAGAGAAGTCAAGCATGAACAGAAGTTTATGAAAAGCAAAAATTGAAACTGATTTCAGAACCCTTTGCTTGAAATGTCAAAATAGTAAGTAAAAAACAGCAAAGAAATACTGATAAATTGTGGTTTATAAAATAAAATAGTTTTCTAGGGGCACCTGGGTGGTTCAGTCAGTTAAGCACCTGACTCTTGATCTCAGCTTAGGTCTTGATCTCAGGGGTGTGAGTTCAAACCTAATATTGGGCCCCATGCTACGCATGGAGCCTACTTAAAATAAATAAATAAACAAATTTTCTAAAAGTTGCTATTTCTACTTTTTTTTTTTTTTTTTTTTTAGTTTCAGGAGTAGAATTTAGTGATGCATCACTTACATACAACACCCAGTACTCATCACAAGTGCCCTCCTTAATAGCCATCA
The DNA here is from genome assembly GCA_028534135.1 of Potos flavus. NCBI lineage: Eukaryota > Metazoa > Chordata > Mammalia > Carnivora > Procyonidae > Potos > Potos flavus. The sequence continues at coordinate 38,803,967 of CM052901.1, read as the reverse complement.
CCCATTTAACCCGCCTTCCCTCCAGTATCTCTATTTGTTCTCTATATTTAAGAGTATATTTTATGGTTTGCCCCTCTCTCTTTTTTTCCCCTATGTTCATCTGTTTTGTTTCTTAAATTCCACATATGAGTGAAATCATACGGTATTTGTCTTTTGCTGATTTATTTCACTTTGCATAGTATTCTCTAGCTCTGTCCACATCATTGCAACTGGCAGGATTTTATTCTTTTTATGGCTGAGTAATATTCATATATATATATCCCACATCTTCTTTACCCATCCATCAGTCGATGGACATTTTGGTTCTTTCCATAATTTGGCTATTGTTGATAATGTTGCTATAAACCCTGAGAATAAATTCAAGATAAATGAAAGACCTAAATGTGGGACAGGAAACCATCAAAGACTTAGAGGAGACCATAGGCAGTAACCTCTTTGACATCGGCCATAGCAACTTCTTACTAGATATGTATCCTAAGGCAAGGGAAACAAAAGCAAAAATAAACTATGGACTTCATCAAGATAAAAGTCTTCTGCACAGTGAAGGAAATAATCAACAAAACTAAAAGGCAACCTTTGTAATGGGAGAAGATATTTGCAAATGATATATCTGATAAAGGGTTACTTTCCAAAATCTATAAAGAACTTACCAAACTCAACATCCAAAACAGTTTCTACTATTATTCTTACCTCTGATGATCTAGGAAGAGACATAAGATGAAAGTCTCCTTATAGAATACACTACGAATCTTACTAAGTAGCTCTAAAGCAGAACCATGCCTATGCATGGTTTCCAAATATGGGGATTCCATGGAATAATAAAATTTCAAAAAAAGAGTGACGGACAATAATTTGCCAATTTTTATTTTTCCACATATGGACATCAATGCAAACAAGCAAAAAAAAATCTACTTTACCATTATCCAAATAATCATTTTATTAATATATATATTTAACATCCCAGAATGCAGAAAGTACATAGAGTAATTTTCTTAAATTATTTAAATTTATTCCTTATTTGAATGTAGTTGACACACAATGTTAAATTAGTTTCAGATGTAGAATGTAGTGATTTGATGAATTTATACATTAAGCTATGTTCACCAGAAGTGTAGCTATCATCATTACAGTACCATGACTATATTCCTTATACTGTGCCTTTTATTCCCACGACTTATTCATTGCATAACTAGAAGTCTGTATCTCCCACTCCCCTTCACTCATTTTGCCCATCCCCCTACCCCTCCCCTTTGGCAACCATCAGTTTGTTCTTTGTATTTATAGGTTTGATTCTGCTTTTTTATTTGTTTATTCATTTGGGTTTTTTTTAGATTCCACATATGAGTGAAATCATACAGTATTTTTCCAAAAAAGCCATACAGATGGCAAACAGACACATGAAAAGATTCTCAACATCACTAATTATCAAGAAGTGCAAATGAAAATCACAATGAGATATTACGTTACACGTGTCAGAATGTCTAAAATCAAAAAGACAAGAAATAACAAGTGTTGGTGAGGATGTGGAGAAAAAGGAACCCTCAACACACTGTTGGTGGGAATGTAAACTGGTACAGCCACTGTAAAAAAACAGTATGAAGGCTCATGAAATTAAAAATAGGGGCACGTGGATGGCTCAATTGGTTAAGCATCTGCCTTCAGCTCAGGTCATGATCCTGGGGTCCTGAGATCAAGCCCCACATCAGAGTCCCTGCTCTGTGGGGGGCCTGCTTCTCCTTCTCCCTGCCTCTCCCCCTGCTTGTGCTCTCTCTCTCTGTCAAATAAATAAAATCTTTAAAAAGAAATTAAAAAAAGAAATACCATATGATTGAATAATTCCATGGCTGGGTATTTACCAAGAGAAAACAAAAACACTAATTAGGAAAGATATATGCTCATGTTTTCTGCCCATTTTTTGATGTGATTATCTGTTTTTTGAGTGTTGAGTTTGAGAAGTTCTTTATAGATCTTGGATACCAGCCCTTTGTCTGTATTGTCATTTCTAAATATCTTCTCCCATTCTGAGGATTGCCGCTTTGTTTTGTTGACTGTTTCCTTTGCTGTGCAGAAGCTTTTTATCTTGATGAAGTCCCAAAAGTTCATTTTAACTTTTGTTTCCTTTGCCTTTGGAGACATGTCTTGAAAGAAGTTGCTGTTGCTGATGTCGAAGAGGTTCCTGCCTGTGTTCTCCTCTAGGATTTTGAAGGATTCCTATCTCACATTGGGGTCTTTTAGCCATTTTGAGTTTATATTTGTGTATGGTGTAAGGGAATGGTCGAGTTTCATTCTTCTGTATTTAGCTGTCCAATTTTCCCAGCACCATTTACAGAAGGGACTGTCTTTTTTCCATTGGATATTTTTCCTGCTTTGTCAAAGATTATTTGACCATAGAGTTGAGGGTCCATATCTGAGCTCTCCATTCTGTTCCATTGGTCTATATGTCTGTTTTTGTGCCAGTACCAGGCTGTCTTGGTGATCACAGCTTTGTAATATAGCTTGAAATCAGGCAACATGATGCCCCCAGTTTTGTTTTTCTTTTTCAACATTTCCTTAGTGATTCGGGGTCTTTTCTGGTTCCATACAAATTTTAGGATTGTTTGTTTGAAAAATGCTGGTGGAATTTTGATCGGGATGGCACTGAAAGTATAGATCGCTCTGGGCAGTATAGACATTTTAACAACGTTTATTCTTCCGATCCATGAGCATGGAATGCTTTTCCATCTTTTTGTGTCTTCTTCAATTTCTTTCATGAGTGTTCTGTAGTTCCTTGAGTACAGATCCTTTAC
>CM052901.1:38775895-38800681 GCA_028534135.1 Potos flavus | reverse complement strand
AAAACTAGAGAAACAGTAGAACGCATCAATGAATCCAGAAGTTGGTTTTTTGAAAGAGTCAATAAGATCAATAAGCCACTGGCCAAACTAATCCAAAAGAAAAGAGAGAGGACCCAAATTAACAAAATTATGAATGAAAGGGGAGAAATCACAACTAACCCAAAGGAAATAGAAACAATCATCAGAAATTATTATCAACAGCTATATGCCAATAAGTTAAGCAACCTAGAAGAAATGGATGCATTCTTGGAAACCTATAAACTTCCAAGACTGAAACAGGAAGAAATTGACAACCTGAATAGACCAATATCCAGCAATGAGATTGAAGCAGTGATCAAAACCCTCCAAAAAACAAGAGTCCAGGACCTGACGGATTCCCTGGGGAATTCTACTAAACATTCAAGGAAGAAATGATACCTATTCTCCTGAAACTGCTTCAAAAAATAGAAACAGAAGGAAAACTTCCAGACTCATTCTATGAAGCCAGCATTACCCTGATCCCCAAATCAGGCAAGACCCCATCAAAAAGGAGAATTTCAGACCAATATCCCTGATGAATAAAATTTATTTTTGTATATTGATAATATATCAATATCCAGAAACTGTTGAATTTATTTATTTGAATTTATTTATTAATTCTAATAGTTTTTTGGTAGTTTCCTTAGGATTTTATATATACATCCTCATTTCATCATTATATCATCATTATATTGCTTTAAAATTATTCACATGTATCACAATAAAATTAATATGTGTTTTTCATGAGCTTACTTTTTTGGAAGCACAACATCCAAATAATTATTTTGTACAAATTAACTGTAAGTTCCTATTATTCATTCCTTCACTCCTTCATTCCTCCCAGCTCTCTCCTGTCCCTAGAGACTCTAAACACACTTCTGAGACCACTGGAGGTTTGTCCCAGACTGAGTGGAGAAAGCCTGCATCATTTCCTGCTGCTTCTGGGAGAAGGTAGGCATGCAGCTTGTGAAGGGTGAGGGCACTGGAATAGAGATGGCGCTCTGAGTTTCTTTGGTCCTGGCATTCCCCACAATCAGTTCATCATTCACAATGCACAGACTAGAAGAAAGTTGAACCCTTAAACAACTGGAAAAATGGACAACCCTACGCCCAACAACCATCCTGTTCCCATTGCCACTCAGCAACCAGATTCCTTTCATACCCCTACTGTACCTGATCCTTGGATTCCTTGGCTGGTACCTCTGGCCCCCCACAGAGCCCATTTTTGGAAGGATTGTCTACTAGCTTCACTAGATTTGTAGATCTAATTCTAATGTATTTACCCTTTACAGAGGCACAAAGAATGGACATTTCAATCCTCATTTTCAAAGTAAGACAGTGAGTCACTGAGGTGTTATAACTTGATCAAGGTCAATCAGCTAGCTAGTGAGTGTTGAGGTCAGGAAAAGAATCTGGTATCCTGACTCCAGAGTCCATACTCTTAACCATTAACCTAGGCCTCTCCTTAGGTCTACTTGTTGGCTTTCCACTGAGGAAACCTCTAGGCTGTACCACTAGATTCCTACACCATTGTCCTTGGGCTGGGATGGGTGTTTGTTCCCATGTTGCACCTACAACACAACGCTTACCTGGAATTGCTATCAGAAGTCAAGATGAAGGTCAAGGTGAAAGCATGGACAGAACCTTGAGAATTTCCTTCTACCTCAATGACAACAAACAGCAATATCCCCTTAGAGTTGTATATATTTTTCACACAAGCAGCATTCCCCTTTCAGGAACTTATTTGATAGTCTTGCAGTTCCCTGATGGGAGCTAGACAGGGACAATTTTTCACTGGAGATAGGAGGGTGCTTCAAGGACTGAGAGCGTAACAATGGGAGCCAGACAGGGACAATTTTTCACGGAGACAGGAAGGTGCTTTAAGGACTGAGAAGGTAACAATAGGAATAATCAACTTCCAGGGGTAGGACCCCCAACATGTATCAGATCCTTTGACAAATACATGTTCACTTGATTCATTTTTTAAAGCAGCCCAAGATAAGGGTATTACTAGCCTGCTTTGCAAATGAGGAAGCTGAAAGTTTAGATAATCAGCTCAAGGTCACAGAGTTAGGAACCGAGATAAGAGCTATAAAATGCCACAGCCTGTGCCTCTAACATGTGTGCTGTGTTGGGTCAGAAAGGCATGGATGTGTGTCAGACCAGGATAGTCTGGGGGCAAGGTGGGAATGGGACAACACAAAGGGAATCAAAAGGGAGGGGAAGGGAAGGGAAGGAAAGAGAAGGGAAGGGAAAGGCAGGGAATGGAAGGGACAGGAGCAACTTGGAAAGCTGCGAAAATTGGGAGGTAGCTTAGGGGGGGACATAGTGGGGTATCTGGGGAGGAGACTCTACAGATTTGTACCTTCCTTAAAAACCCCATTGACATAAAAACAGAGCATTGTTTCCTGAAAGGGGAGAACAGTTACTAAGGCTCCCAGTATCCTTCTAAATCTCCTACCCACTTCTGACTTTCTTGGTCTGCCCAAGGGAGGAAACACATGCTCACCATCTGGATGCTCAGGTCTACCACATAGGAGTTAAGGTCATGCTGAGTTTTGGGCAACATATTGAGGGAGTCAACAATGTCATACTTTGCATGTTTTCCAGCTGAACCTGTAGGTTTGTGGGGGAAAGAAAAAGAAATCTCAGGCCCTTGGCCCCTATATATGTTCCCTTCATGCCCCCTTTCCCATGCTGATCTTCTTGCTTTTCACATTTACCAGGGTCCTTGACCTCCTTATTATTCCTGCTATCCTTAAAGTATTCTTCCAAGCTGTTTCTAGGGAAAAAAAAGAGGAAAAGGAGGTGGTGGCCCAGGCAGTGTAGATGTTTCCAGGAGCTGATCTGTGTTTGCTGGGGAGACAAACGACCCAGGAGCAGAGTCTGAGCTGTGATACTCACAAGGTTGCATCTTCAGGGTTGAAGGGAATGGCCAGGGAAAAGCAGCCCTCATTGTGGTAAGCACTGAGGAGACCCTATCAGTCTCCTGAGTTATTAGTCAAGTAGTACATGAAGAGGAACAAAGGCAATAGGCTATCTCTGTGGTTTGGGCCCCCAAGGGGACTTGAAAGCTCCCCTAAACCCATGAGCAGACCTATGCTTGGGTGGCCCATTCTAGCCCTGTTCTGCCTTATGGTCCCAAGGGTACTTACTGAAGCAGGAATTGAAGGATTAAATTCTTAAGAATTTCAGATCCTTTATAGCTTTCCTGGAATCAAAAGACACCTTGAAACTATGTGGTAGACAAAGACTCCCTTGCAGTATCCCAAATCATGTTTAGTTCATCCTCACCTTACAGGGCCTTGGAGGCTTCAATGCAAATTACAGTTCTTGTTGGTAACACCTAGCCATCCTGAAGAAGGGAAGAGGAAGTCAGAAGTGCAGACCACGGAGGTTGCAATGGGTGAAAAAGGGCATGAATAGGTCCAGGGGAAAAATGGGCCAGAGGTCATGTGTGAAATGGCTCCCAAAATTCTATCAGCAAGACTACAGTAGAAGTCTTCAATATAGGGTCTTGTAAGTCTCTATGCAACTTTGGGTAAATAGGTAAATGACGGGGGGGGGGGGAGAGAGAGAGAGAGAGAGAGAGGACATTTTGTAGGAAGAATAGCCATACTCTTGTCAGGAGTCTATATACCTCAATGGGCTAAGGGTCAGATACAAAAATATAACCTGTAAAAGTCCCCAAAAGCTTCAGGGCTGGTGTGGAGGTAATCAATGTTAGTAAGAGGAGACAATAATGAATGTAGGCACCTACCAGATGTAACAATGTGGAGAAACAATCCTTGATGGCACTGTTCAAGACCAAAAATAGAAAGAAATGAATTGCAGTTTAGGTCATAAAGGTTCTCCGTCTTTTCTTCCTCCTGGGTAACTCCCACCTAGACTGCCCTGACTCCCTTCTTCAGTTCCACCAGAAGCGACATTTGGAGCCCAGGCTCCAAGGCTGCCTTCCCCTTCCCATCTCCCTTCCTTCCTCCAAGTCTCCACTGAAGGCTCCAGAGAGAAAAGGAATGGGGTGGAAGACTAGCGCTCTGCTACCTTACTAGGGGTCCACCATTTTGCAGGACCATGATACTCGCCAGGGATGGCCCAGAATGTTGGGGCAGGGAGGTGAGTGAAGCAAGACCCAGAAGGCAAGGAGGGAGAGGGAGGAGGATGAAGACAGAAGAGGGAGTGAAGGTAGGAGGGGAGAGGTAAGAGAGACATAGGGAGTAGAGATAAAGGAGGAAGAGAAAGCAAAGCAAAGGGAAGGGAAGGGAGAGGTAAGAGAGACATAGGGAGTAGAGACAAAGGAGGAAGAGAAAGCAAAGCAAAGGGAAGGGAAGGGAGAGGTAAGAGAGACATAGGGAGTAGAGACAAAGGAGGAAGAGAAAGCAAAGCAAAGGGAAGGGAAAGAAGCTCCACCATGGCGGTGGGAGTCAGGGAAGAAGAGAGAAGGAGATAATGGCTCCCTGGCTGCAGCCCTTTCCTTCACCTGCCCTGGCTGGCCCTGGCACCCAAGGTAGGAATAGAAAACATGCAGGTGTTGGGCTGGGGGCCTACTGGTGCTGGCTGAAACTTTGTCACTTGTCTGAGCTCAGTCTGAGCTGGGGATGGGGAACAAGGCAGCCACAGGGGCAAGAGACCTTCCCAAGGAGTAGAGGGTGAAGCCCCAAGTCAGAATGGGGCTGAGGGTCTGTGGCTCCCTCTCATGATCACCACCTTCCCTCCTGATGGCCCCAGCACACCTGTGCTTCTCTCAGTCAGTTTGCAGCCTGAAGGATTATAGTCATGTCAGGCTGCCCAGGGCTTCTCTGAAGGACCAGTCAGGATGATGTGATGTGTGGAGGGAAGAGAAGGGGCAGTGCCTCTGAGAGGCCTGTCCTCTCTCCTCAAGCACCTCTGCCCTCTACGTTCCATTCCTGCCTCAGGAAGCCCTCTGCTCACTGGTAGTCACCCATTTCTGGCTCCCTGATTCAGGGAACTGGTTTCTCCCAAGGAGGGCCCAGCTCCTAACACTGGGCCAGAGGAACAGGACCTTGAGGAAGAGCCCCCCCCAGGACCTTGGCCCTCAGCATGGGGCAGGAAAGCCACCATGGAAGCCTAGAATTAGAGAGGGGACTCATTTGTTTCTCCTCTTGGGGTGAGGAGGGAAGCCCCATCTCAGCAGGGAGTAGGAAGGCCTGTCTCCGCATGAGGCCTTGGGCTGGAGAAACCTTGTCAGTTCGGGTATTAGCATCTGGCTCAAGGTGGTCACTTCTGGTCCTGGAGAGGAGGACCCATGGTTCCTGGAGCATTCTCATGGGAAGGAATGCTAGAGACGGCTGGGTGCAGAGTGGGGAAACAGAGCCCAGACCAGGAGAACAAGTGAGCAGGTCATGGGAAGGAAAAGACCTCTAAGCACAGGTAAGGGACACAGAGAGAGGAGAGAGGGGGCCTATGGTCCTCCTAGAGGGGGTAATTCAGACTCCCAAGGTACAAAGGTCTCCAGGAGGGGTGACAGAAGTTACTACAGACATTACATAGGTGGACTGGTTTGGGAATGTGCCACACAGAGGGTTCCCTTTCAGCCACAGCTCTTCAAGCTTCAGCCCTTTAATCTTGCCTAACTCCCAGGGTGATGGCACCTGAAAAATATGGGAAAGAAACCAGAAAAATGTCGCAGGAATAGACACCTGGGCCCTCCTTCCTGCTCTGGTATCTTCTCCGGACTCCTGTCATTACTCTGATGAGCACTACCACCCACTGTCAAACCCAACTTTAATCTGGCTCTCTCTTCCCAACTCATTTTTGGAGAGGTTCAGGATCTTTACTGTGGGGGCCACCTGTATAATGTCAGACAAGCCATCCAGCTGGTACAGTTTGTTCTTGCACAAGTTCAAGGACAAAAGTTTTTGGGGAAGAAATTAGAGTGACAGTTATTATCTATGGCCTCAGAGACAAATCTTCCAACTACCCTCTGTGTTCCACCTTGTACCATAATACCAGCAGTGGACATAAGGCCTCACCTCGGGGAAATTCTCTTTGATGATCTGTAGGGTGGCAGCCATGCAGTTTCTTCAATTCAGGATTATATCTATATCATGGTCCATCAACTCTTCAAAAAGGTGAGAGGAGGCATCAGAAGGCTGAGAGGGATCCAGGGCCAGCACCAACCTTTCCCTCATTACCATTCTTCAGTCTCCCTCCAAGCAGACCCATAGAATTACTGCTATCGGTTGTACCTGGGTCAAAGTGGAGTTTATGGAGGTCAAGAGCTTTCTGGGAGATATTATAGCATTTGCTCATGGTCAGCTGCAGAGAAAGATGGTGAGAGCCGCTGTGAGTCCATCATGGTATAGGGAAATTGGGGGCTGAGGGAAGAAGAGGTAGGTCTGGGTGTGGGCACACAATGGGCCTTGAGTTTTCATTACCTTTAGCTGCTCCATTTCTTTTGGCTCCAACTTACTCTGTACAGAGTAGGGTACAGCATAGGGATTGACATGTATAGATAGCTACAAGAAGGAGAGGTGGGGTGAGCACTAAAAACTCTTATTTTAAGATGACGGGCCACTGGCCTGTCTTCCTGCACTGGGGCTAGGTATAGGTAATATCCTCAACATATACCTTTTGATTTTCCTCATCACAAATCTTATAGTTGGTATCCTTCAATGCAGAGGCAGCACTAGCATCCTGAATAAAGAACTGGCCTCGGTCTTTAAAGTAATGGAACTGCAGGGATTGAAGGCAACAGCAATAGTGTCAGAAGTCAGTGGCCCCTGCTGAGCTATCTCTCCCTCTTCCCTGTGCCCACACATCTGGCTTCACCATCCTCTCTTACATTGACTGTGGTGAAGGGGACACTGCAATGGCTTTGGATTGAATTTATTAGCCATGTCTTGTTATACTTTATTCCATAAGGGATCTAAGGATGAAAAGAAGGGATGGGAGAGAAGGGAGACAACACAGCGTTAAGACTGTAGAATAGACCCAACTTGGTGTTCTATTCCAACCTTCCACTGAGCTTTAAAAGGTTTCCAATGTAGGGACTATTGACATGATTTTAACTTTTTCTTTTGCAAGATATGGATTTTTCTAATTTTCCATTCTCCTTATTTGAATATTTAACTCCCAAATAATAAAATTTAGATATTTAAAATGATTTTCCTTTAATAAGGTTCCAGGAAATCCTATGCATTGAAAACCCTACCTGTTCCTCTGACAAGGAACTTAGAGAGTATAGACCTCCACACTCAGCTTGAGCCAAACTGTGGCATCTGGTGAGGAGTTGCTCCATATCATTGGCAGTAGTTTCCCCTTTGTCTTTATTCAACCTCCTGTGACCTTGCTTCAGTCAACCTGTTCCCTTTGAATTGTTTGTGTGAACATGCCCTTAGATGATCAAAGATGTTAACTCCTCTGTCCTCAACAAAGTTCCTAGCATCTCTGTATGAGACCAACACAACTCCCCTTGATCTGCCTCTCCTGCACATTCCCTATTTTTTGTCAGGATACTTACTGTGATCCTGAACCAGCCCCCTGGGTTTCCATCCTGTGTGTTCTCCATATCCCTCTCTGGAAATGTTCTGTCTTGGTATTCATTATGCCATTTCACACTGCTATTGTTGGGTTGGAAAGTAGAGAGAGCGCTGTGGAGAAGTGGATAGAAGCGAGTGTCCATAAATGTATAGAAATGCATAGAAATGCTACAAAACCTTCTATATACTCTCACCTCAATAATGCCAGGTCTACAATTAGAATTTCTCAGTTGTTATTCCAGTTCTATCACTCTTCATTTTGAGTGAGAGAAGAAAATTACTATGGAGAACAAAAAAGTTTCAGACTCCCAGGGGATGCTGGATGCACATTAGGCTGCCTGATCACTTACTATCTTATTTGGGGGTCCTATTGGGAACCCCTCATTGCCATGTTTCCATCATTCTCCTGAAGATGGGAAGGATGAAGCTCATATCCACATGTTCATAATGAAGGCTCTCTTTGCCAAAATTACCCTGGGGAGAATCCTTGCCTTTATTTTTCTTTTAAGAAGAGCTACCATCATTTTTATTTTAAATAAAAAATAAATTTAAAATCAAATTTATTTTAAAATTAAGAAAAAAACATACAAGTTTGAAGACACATCAGTGGTTTCATACCATATATCTCATCTTGGCCTAATGTCATGGTAGGGCAAGCAAAGTGTCAACCTGCCTGTATAAAACAATCATACAAACTCCAGAAAGCTAATTTCTCTACCTATCTAGATATGGGAGCCTTATTTGACAGATGGCATAATCAGGGAGGAAATCATGAAGTAGAAGGTAACTATGTAGAACCATTTAGAAAATAGAGTGGTATTTATAAAGAAAAGAAATATGAACATTCATGAGTTATACACTAGAAAGGCATCTGAATCTTGCCTTCTTTCAGACCTCTTTAATCTAACAACTCCACCACAACCTGGTAAGCAACCTCTCTATCACCGCCCAAATCCAATAAACTACAAAACTGATTTCATTAACATCAGCAAGCTGTACTTTCTTTTTTAGTATAGTACAAGCTTTAATGTCAGGTGAGACTGATGTAACAGCCTTCTAAACTGTCCCTCTCCTTCTAGCCTTGCTCTCAACAATGTTCTGAAATATCCTGAGTGAGTTTTCTTTTGTTCAGCCTGAAATGTTGTGGGGAATTGACTGCAAGCTGACACGGTCCTTGTAGTCAAGGGAGTTTTGTCAAGGGCTAGCTTCCGCAATCCCAGCAGTTCACTATTTATTTGATTTGGCTTACATAAGCGCTCTGGGTCAAGCTGACATGATCCTTGAGCTCCTCTGTAAATATGCTTGAGTAAACTCTTTTGTTTTGAAGCAAGATGGTCACGTGGGACTTGTGGTCTTCTGACCTTGAGCTCCTTGATAAACATTCTTGTTATTGAACTATAAAATAAAGTCTCTCATGCATGTTGGGGCTCCACTGGGTCATCAGCACGTGGAGACCTCCCAATCCCAGCTTTCTGACTCTTGTTTTTCTTAATTCCCCACCGTTCTCTCTTGGTCTTCCCTGAGACTTCTCGTGCTGGTCCACGACAAAATGTCCTTCAGCTCAGGAGACCATTATTTCTAACCTCTAGTCTTTTATAACAAGGGTCTGAACAATGAACTGGAATGATAGATAGATGTCGACTACAATTTCCAAGTGTTTAGATACTTTTCTGTTTACTTTCTGTTGTTGATATATAGTTTGATTCCATTACGGTCAGAGAACAAACTCTTTATATCAGTTTTTTTACATTAGTTGAGGTTTGTTTGATGGCCCAGGAGATGATCTATCTTGATGAAGTTGCATGGGAACTTGAAAAAAATGTATACTCTGCTGTTGTTGGGCAGAGTACTCCGGTATATGTCATGTAGATTCTGCTACTGTATTGATTATATTATTCAGCTCTTCAATATTCCTGATGATTTTCTCTCTAGTAATTCTATTACTTCCTGAAAACAGGTTTTGAGACCCCAACAATAATTGTGGATATGGTCATTTCTCCTTTCAGCCTCATCAGTTTTTGCTTCATGTACTTTGAAATTCAGTTGTTTGGATGTGTACACATTAAAGATTGTTAGGTCTTGCTGGTGGATTTATCCTTCTACCATTTTGTAATATCCTCTATGTCTCTAATTTTCTTTGATCCAAAGTCTACTTTATCAGATATCGTGGCCTTGGGTATGCATATAAACTTTTTTTTTTTTTTTACTTTAGAAATAAATTTTAAGGGAATTCAAACTTACAGGATCCCAAACATTTTTTTTTAATATTTCACACTGTTCACTCCTACAATTTTTCTTTTTTGACCCCACACTTGCACTTGCCACTACCAACATATCTAATTCATCATGTGGCAAGATTTGGAAGTTTTTTTGGGGAATCTACAGAAATAAGATTATTTCAATTATCTCTCCCAAAGTAAGGTCACTAAGCGTATTTATATTTTACTATTCAGAGAAATTCAGCTGAAACAATGTACCAGTTGGTAGTAATACTAGTGGTTTTGAGGGAGGGAGGATTAAGACAATTAGATGGTTAGGAACCAGATTTTCTTTGGGTTTTAACGTTTAAGGTTCTCTAGGTTTGTATGTTGCACATTGTACATTGTACATTAATTACTCCACATTGTCTCAGAGCATGCTTATAAGTAAAGATCTATTCATTCCTGGTTACTCCATGATGCACTTATTATGAACAAGCCTTGGATTAACTCCTTTGGGAAGTGGTTAGTTTCACTGTGTGACCTGCTGTCAGAAAAGTCCTGCTACTCATAACTTTTGATATTTTCCTTATATGGCACATGGAAGTGAAATTAAAGTATTCAAACCAGAAATTCCACATGCTTAGTGTCCAAAACTTGAGTTAGCCTAGAGTACTCTCTTTCTCTCATACCTCACATCTAACTTATCAAAAAATTCTCTTGGCTTGCCCTCAAAATATGTCCAAAGTCTAGTTACTTCTTACCCCTCTATTGCTACCAACTTGGTTGTTACCAACGTCAATCTTCTGTATTATATTGCCTTCCAACTGGTCCCTCTGTTTTCACCCACGCTCCCTCACTATCTATTTTTAAGTCAGCAGGCAAAGTGATATTTTAAAGCATAAGTCAAAACTTGTCAGTCTTTTGCTATAGAGGATTTGAAGCCCATCAGAATGTTAAAAGGTGAGTTCATCATGATAACAACAACAAAAAGAAACATTATTGTTGACATTTGGAGAAGGTCAGTAAATCAACTTAGTTTTATGAAAATTTATAAATAAAGAAGAAGAATCAAATATTTATTCTTTTTTTCTGTATAAGCTGTGCATAAAAAGCGCAATTTTATTGATGATGGAGTTTCTTTTTATAAGTGTATTCTAGCTGATATAAGAAGGCATAATAGAATTTGAGCATCATCATTTTAAAACTCTTAAGTAAGGAACCTGTACAATAGTGATAAATGGCTGGTAAATATCACACACACACAAACAAAAATCAGACATCATGTGCTATGTTATAGGCACTGTCCATGAAAAAGTCTTGTCAAAAGTATCAAACCTGCGTTTGATCAAGACTTTTAAGTTCTTGTTTCAGTATTGGGATGCAGTGAACAATGAAATTGTTTCTTTAACAAACAAATGAGGGGGAAAGATACGTGAATGTATTTGGTATTGTATGTTTGTATGCTATGGGATATATTATGCATTATGTAGATATACATATCTGAATTTATATATAGATATATATAAAATATAATCATATAGCAAAAAATATCTTTAACCTGCACTTTTTATTTGACAAATTGCATGTTCAGAAATATTTAATAGATTTTTATCATTTGTCAAATTAATATGCTTTTTCTTTAAAGACATTGTAGAAATTACGGGCGCCTGGGTGGCTCAGTGGGTTAAAGCCAAAATTGAAAATTTTGGCCAAGAATTTGAAAACATAAAAAATGAATGAAAATTCTAGAACTCAAAAACACAATACCCAGAATTAAGAACAATTATGGTATTAGCAGCATAAGAAACACACTGAAAGGAGAGTCAGAGAAATAAATGAAGGATCTGAAGAAAATATCCAGAATGAAGCATGGAGAGACAAAATGATGAAGGATATAGAAAGAGATGGAACAAATTTAAAAAGTATTCAGTAAATATATTAAACATGTTTAATTAGAGTCCTATCAAGGACAAAGAACAGTGCAGAATAGTATTTCAAGACATAATATTCGAGAAATTTTGAAAAGTAACATAAGACATTAAGTCACAGATGTAAGAAGCAGTATATATGCTAAGCATAGTGGGGTATGAGGAAAACTAAACCCAAGTCCATTGCAATAAAGCTGTTGAAACCCAAATAAAGAAAGAAAATATTTAAAGAAGACAGAGAGAAACAACAGATTATCTTAAAATGAGTGAAATTAAGACTGACATATAATGTTTAAACAAAAATAATGATAGCTTAAAGAAAGTGAAATTCTATCTTCATAGTGTTGAAGTAAAATAACTGCATACTTAGAATTTTGTGTCTATAAAAAAATCTTTTGGAAATGGAAGTTAAATAAGTAGACATTTTAATGCAAACAAAAGCTAAGTGAATCTGTCACCAGCCAACTCAAACTAAAGATTTATGTTCAAGTCAAAAAATATGATCTGAGAAGAAGGCATATAGATTCAAGAAGAGTGAAGAATTAAAAAAAAAAAAAGAAGAGTGAAGAATAATGACATTTCAAAACATGGAGGAAAATCTAAATGAGTATTGACTGTCTAATATAGTGATAATTTCTTTGAAGAATTTTTATATATAATTATATTATACAAATATATTATATAATTAAAATGCATATTAATAAATCAGTAGAAGCATTAATAGAGTTGAACTATGAAAGATACTAGTGTTATCCAATGAAATGCAAAAGAACTGAGGTCATGATTTTAGGGCCAAGAGATCAAACCCTGAGTCAGGCTCCTGGCTCAGTGGGAAGGCTGCTTGAGATTCTCTCTCTTCCTCTGCCCCTCCCCTCCTCAAGTAATTAAATAAATCTTAAAAAAGACGAAACATGAGAGACTGTGGACTCTGAGAAACAAACTGAGGGTTTTGGAGGGGAGGGGGTGGGGGGTTGGGTGATCCTGGTGGTGGGTATTGAGGAGGGCACGTATTGCATGGAGCACTGGGTGTGGCGCATGAACAATGAATCTTGGAACACTGAAAAAATAAAATTAAATTAAAAAAAAGTATCTAGACTAAAAAAATCATTCGATCAAATGCTCCTTAAAAGGGACATATATAAAATATAAGTATACAGAAAATTCGAAAAAAAAAAAGATGGCAAAAGATATACCATTTAAACAGTGTCTCAAAGCCGGTATGACAATTCATAAGAGAAAAAATATACTTCAGGTAAAATCATTACTAGAGAAAAGAGGAGATTGCAAATGATAAAATGCTTAATTCAACAAAAAATATTAATAAAATAGTTTTAAATTTGTATGCACCTTTTAATATAGAGCCCAAATATACATAGCAAAAACTGATAGATATAAATGGAGAAAATATACACAGTAAAAAAAATGACAGAATTAAAAGGCAAAATGGACAAACCCACAGTCCCAGTGGGAAATTTAAATACACTTCACTGAGTGACAGAATAGACAAAAAATCAGTTAGATAAAGAAGATTTAAACAACATGAGTAGCAAAACTTCCTTAATTGACATAAAACACTGCATATGACAACGCATGTAACATTCCAGAATATATCATATATGGGCCATAAACCGAGCCTGGAGAAGTCTCGGTGGGGATAATAAAATATACCCTGAATGGTTAATGTGAAAATTCAAGGGTAATAGTGGGTTCTATGCCTCTCCCCTTCCTCTAGTATGCATCCCAAGAATGTTAATTTCCAATACTTCTCCCCAAGTGATCCTCCTCAGGCCTCAAATCCTAGACCAGAGAGGATCACATGACTCAGGACTTCCCCCTCAACCAAAGGGAACATCTCAGCTTAGTCGCAGCATAGCTATCTCAGCATAGCCACAGGAGGGGAGGTTTTCCACGTGGAACCAAGATGGGTGTGTTAGGGCACACTCAGCCCATTTCTTCAAAAGAGTAAAAAATAGCCTGGGCCCTTGCTACTCTCCTGCCAGGACATCTAAAGAGGGCTTGGCTGGGTGTCCTATGGCTTAGGGTTGGGAAGGGGGCCTAGAATCCTCTGCCTCATGTTGACCAACTCACCTATGGTGTGACCTGAAGAAGTGCCCTGTCACCACTGTCCTCAAAGAGTGTTTGTGAAGAGAATCTGTGGGGTCTGGAGCTGGGAGTTTGTGGTAGATCTGATTATAGCTCTTGAGGAAAGTAGGAGCAGGCCCTAAATCCTTATCAAGGCCACACAAGTAAGATGGAGTTCTTACAGGAAATTCCTTCCCCAAGGGCATAGAGAAGAGATTCCTGGCAGCCAGAAGAGACTTAATTTCCTGTTCTTACTGCACCCCCTCTCAGTTGGCTACCAGCTTAACACTCAGGGAACTGTTTCCAACCTAGGGATCTCCACAGAGGCATTAAGTAGAGTTAAGAGGACCAGATCACAGATATTTGTAGCTACAAAGTGAGAAAACTCTGAGGGTCAGCTGTGTCCAGGCTCTGTGTGGGCTGCATTATATTGTGTTCCTCCATGAATTCCTCACAAGGAGACTCTTATCTGTAGAATTACCACTCTTTGCCCTCCTTGAAGTTGCTAAGCCTTAAGAAAGTGTAGAAAATTGTCTGGAGTAATTCAGACGTTATGTGGACATGTAGACGCTGGAACTGAGCTTTATAGAGCGGGGATGATCCCACCATGCGTAGCTTTAATAAGCTCTCTCTCTGATATATCAGATTTACTTAAGAAGGAGCAAAGTTAAAGATCTGAAAATAATCACACGGCGGGAAACAACTCCAGTCCATATCAGAGAAGTCATACTAGAGTCTGACCAGTAATTTATAAAGGAAATAGCAAACAGAGTTTGGTAGGATACTGGAATGAGGGTAGAAAAAATATCATGCCTTTTCCTTTATGTGTGGTGGGGAAGTTATGTAGAAACATTCCCCCTGGTGGTCAGGGCCAGAATTGTAGTTCTGAAGGTCTGACTAGAAGATTTCGTAAAGGGAGGGAAGGGAGACTGGGGCCTGGACTCTAGTGCATCAGACAGAACTTTCTGGTATTTTTCACCCCCTTGCAGCAGTCTCTTCCTGGGTTTCTATGCCCTGAGAGAGAATATCCAACTTCTGAGTGAGCTGAAGAGAAATAAGCACTTAATAATGTAAACATTTGGGGTGAGGGAAGCGTTAGTGAAAGAGCAGAGTGAAAGAGCAGAGCAAGGCTAACTCCATTTTGTGCTACACCCGCCATCTTATGTATAACCCCCACATGACCTGCGTCTGAACCCCTAACCACCAAAGACTGTAAACCCCACCTTTAGTCCGCCAAACTTGTGCGCCAATTCTGACCAGAGTGATAGGCTAGTTCAAACAGCTACATCTGCGTGTGTGTTACAGTCTTATTGGCCACTGTGTGCTTGTTACAAACTCATTGGCCACTGGCCCCTATAAAACTGTTGCGCCTCCTGAAACTCTCTCTCTTTCTCCACATCACGCCGCTGCGTCGGTGAGTATGGGAGGTTGAGCTCGAGCTAGCTCGAATAAAGGCTCTTTGCTTTTGCATCGGACTCCGCTCCCTGGTGGTCTTTGGGGATCTAAAAATCTGGGCATAACATTGCCCTGAGAGAGGATATCCAACTTCTGAGTGAGCTGAAGAGAAATAAGCACTTAATAATGTAAACATTTGGGGTGAGGGAAGCGCTAGGACAAAAACATGTACACATAGATAAACTGTCAAGCTGTATTTTTAAGTGTTTCCCTCAACAAATTTGCCTACTTACAAAATATTAAACAATATTAAATATGTACTTAGAAAATAAAATCATTCTGTATCTTTCATCTCTATGATCTCCTCAACCATGACCCAAAGATACTCACTGTAAATAGATTGGTGCACATTTTCTAGATGTGTAAAATAGATGTTTACCTATCTTAAAATATTTGTTAGGTATTATATATATACACACACATAAATATATATACATGTATGTATTCAGTGATTCATATGATACATATATACACACATATATATGCATATGTATATATTCTTTTTAAATTTTGCAATCACATAAAGAATTTTCTGCAAATTGGATTTCTCACTCATTGAGATATCTCTGGATTTTCATTTCTTTGGACAACGTGGTTTAGCCTCTGCGGACATTTACTGAACAATCATTTTGCTTTTTAATTAAATTAACTGTTGATATCTTTGTCTATCTCACTTTTGATCAGCCAAAGTCCTTTATGTATAGGCATATTAGTACAAAGTCTGCAATATTATTTGCATATATGTTCTCCCTGCTTCTTACATTTTAATTTTTTTTCTTTTGGAGCTATAGAAAGTATTTCTAAATTTTAATTGGATTTATGGTTTAAAAATGACATAGTTCTTTCGTGGAGGGTAAAGTGGGGACTGAAAAACACAAAGGGAATAGGAAGAGAAGTGAAGGGCTCAGAGATGCTGGGAGGGTTCTCAGAGGGGTCCCAGCCAGAGGGGGAGGGAGCAGTGGGGCATCAGGGGAGGGGGCTCTATGCACATTCACCTTCCTTGAACACTCCATTGACAGAGAAGTAGAACGATCTCCTGAAAGGGAAAAGCCCGAGTGCTCAATCACCTGTGGCTTTCTTGGGCTGCCAGAGGGAGGAAGCAGGTACGCACCATCTGCAGCCACGTATCTACCAAGAAGGAGCTGAGGTCGTGCTGAGTTTTGCACAGCACACAGAGGGATCTTGTAATGTCATGTTTTGTCTGCTTCAGCAGCTAAATCTGCAGGCCCAAGGGGGGGAGGAGAAGCAAGCAAAGGTCAGGGGTTGAGACACCCCAGGCCCTCTGATTGACTGCTTCAAACTCTCTTTCCTCGCTCAGTCTTGCCCATCACACACTCACACACACACAGGGGTCCTTGAACTTATTCATATTCCTGCTACTCTTGAAGTACTCACACAAGTTGCTTCTATGAGAGAAAAAGGAACAGAAAGTGGTGGTCTGGCCAGTGTAGGTATTTCCCACACTGTCTGGTGGGAAGTCAGACGGCCCACAACCAGAGTCATGGATCAAGTAGTAATTGCGGGGGAGTAACAAGACAGTCTATCTCAGTGGTCTGGACCCCAAATGAGATTTCAAACACTCAGTCAGCAGTTCTGACCTTGGATGACCTCACCTGTTACTTTGATGAGCACTACCATGCACTCTCAACCCAATTTTGATCTTTCTCTTCTGATCTCACTTTTGGAGAGGTTTAGAATCTTGATTGCGTGGGCCATCTGTATAATATCAGACAGACCACCCAACTGGTATGGCTTGTTGTTTCACAAGTTCAAGGACAACAGCTTTTGGGGAAGAAGAATTGGAGTGATAAGACCTTGGAGACAAATCTCTCTCTTTTTTGCATTTCATTGATATACTCCTTCCCTCCTCTCCCGCATTCTTTGACCTCTGAGGAACTTTGGCAAGGTCAAGGAAAATAGTGTCAGGATTTCTCTAGAGGCTGATTAAAAAAGGTATTCAGCAGAATAAATGGTAAATGTGAGTCTGCATAGAGAAAGCTCTGGGGTGAAAACCAGACCTATTTCTTTTTACAGGACATAGATCCTTTTTCTCTTTCATGTCCTCCAGTCTTACATAGGACAGACAATACATACTACTATATTTGTGTGTGTGTGAGTGTGTAGTCATATAGATGTAGAAAATTGCTGATATTGCTGAGTAGGGGAGTAATCACAATTGGTTTCTTTATATTTTTATTTGCTTTTAAATTTTAAGTTTATTGTATTTAAATTTCATAATATAAATTATGTTTGAAAAATACTCCCCCACTTAAATTTTATATAATTTACAAACCTCCAAACTTGCAGATATATTTTTAGGAATCCATCATACATAAATTCTTATTTTCTTAATTTTATTAATAAAAATGTTTTGAAAAATTTAACATATACCAAAAAATATAGAACTACTCTTTCTAATAAGATAGCCACTAGACACATATAGCTATTGAATATTTGAAATGAAATCTTATCTGGATTAAGATGTGTTTTAAGTGTAAAATACACGCTATAAAAAGACTAACACTTATTTTGCATCTACTAAGTTCTGAGATTATATAGTATATTAAGTTATACTTAATTTGGTATGGGTTTTGAAAAGCCAGTTTTTGGAAAGCTGATAGAGCTTATAATTATATAATCATATAGTAATGTGAAAATATTTCTAGTTATTCCAGACCTAACACTTTCCTTTGATGCCACTAGTTCAGTCAACAGATCTTTAATGGGCATTTTTATGTTTGGGGGATAAAAGTTTGGAGACAGATATAAAAATGACTAAGATGTGATTTCTACTCTTGGTGGAGTTCACAAAAGCATGCACAAGGCAGGTACCTAAACACATAATGTCCTTATAGAAATACTGCATTCATCCTGCATTTTCTTTTTTTTTTTTATCCTCCATTTTCATAAGCAGCATGGGTCTAAAAACATTAACCAAGAGTTTTGGAGTCAGATTGAAGTATGCAAAAGCAGTTTCATGAGGTATTAATCCTAAGCTTTAATGAATTACAGAACCTAACTTCCATGGTTGTCATGAGGCATCATGTAAGAGCATATGCAAATTACTACCCACAGTACCTTGTGTGAAATAAGAATTTAAAAAAAAAAGTTGGTCCTTTTCCTTTGTCTCCCTGATATTTCACATAAATTTTGTAATTTAAAATACTTTTAAGAAGATGAAAGTCCCGATTTGTGAGCCACAGAGTAAAATGTCCAAGGCTGAGAGCTTAATTGCTACTCTGTTAAGTAACCTACACGGTAATTAGGAATGTGAATCATCTTTCTAAAGAAACTACGTAAATTTTATAAGCTTTGGTGCTGTAGGACGGCATTTCCAAGCTGGTCTAATGTTGTTATTTAGAAAATAAACTTGTATTATTTTTCCTTTATTTTCCTGTTAACTAAGTCTCCTCTTGTTTACACTCTGATTAGTAGAAACTTTCAGCAAATTTTAAAAATTCATTAAAAAACTGAGAGCCAAAGAATATTTGAGAAAATTCTATGGGCTTATTCAGAACTTGCTTGTACCTAAGATGTAATTAGCGAGAAGTCCTTCCCTCTTAAGTGATTAAAAAATAATCTCAAAGGTGAATTTGGGCTCTAAAACTTTATTTTGAGTAAATAGGATTTTCTTAAGAGATTAAGCTTTTAAATCATATGGACAGTGAATATGAAACCGTAATCTATCCTTCAGAAATTCATTTCAACATATTCATTTATGCCTTCAGTATCCATCAAAGTCTACACCTGTACCTGATCCATGGAGTAAAGCATCTTTTGAAGAGTGTATCATTAGCATTTTTAAAATCTTATTTATTTATTTGACAGAGAGAGAGAGGAAGAGAGTAACAGAGGGAGAGGGAGATGCAGACTCACCACTGAGCAAAGAGCCCAATGTGGGACTCAATCCCAGAGCCCCAGGGTCATGGCCAGAGCTGAAGGCAGATGCTTAAACGACTGAGCCACCCAGGTGCTCCTGTCATTAGCATTTTTATCTTAGGTTCACAATATTGGTGAGTAGGAAATGTTTCCAGCTGATCAAATGTTCACTACCCCCTTTCACCCCAGCCTAGGATAAGGAATGGAATGCAATGTTCTATGACTTTTAAGTGTACTTTTAATTAAAATTCTTATTTGTTCTCAGTCTAGATTCTTAATCTAAGCTCATCTTAAATTCTTTCTTACACAGAATTCCTGGGTTCCTTTGGATAACCAATTAGTCAAAGATTAACATTAAAAATGGTAGCCAGAGTCAAGTTTGAACAATCCTGTCAAAGAAACTCAGCTGAGATGAAGAAACTCAATTAAGAGAGAATAACAATAACTAAAATAATAGACACTGCTCTAAATGTCATAAACAAATTCTTTTAATACTCATAATTATCCTAGGAAGTAAGTACAAGTAATATCCCCATGTTACCCATGAAGAAAGGTGCGGTAGTTTCCTAAGGTTACACTGCTATGAAATAGTAGAGTCTAGTTACAAACCTTGGAGTCAAACACTACTTTACAAAAGCTCTGTGTGAGACAAATTTACCTTGTGCCTATCCACAGAGATTCTGATTCAACTATTATGAGATAGAATTGGGGTAGAGGCAGTGGTCCACTGAAGTCAACTCCTACCGGCTCATGAGATCTGGTTGGAAAAAATTCAGGAATTTTACCAGCTGATTGAATTCACTATTTCACATCAATAGGTTAAAATTGGTCATCAGATACTTGCGCCCCAATGTTTATAGCAGCAACGTCCACAATAGCCTAACTATGGAAAGATCCCAGATGCCCATCAGCAGATGAATGGTTAAAGAAGAAGATGCTGTGCATGCATACACACACACACACACACACACACACTGGAATATGACTCAGGCATCAAAAAATGAAATCTTGCCATTTGCAACTACATGGATGGAACTAGAGGGTACTATGCTAAGCAAAATAGGTCAATCAGAGAAAGACAATTATCGTATGATCTCACTCATATGTGGAATTTAAGAAACAAGACAGAGGATCATAGGGGAATAGAGGAAAAAATAAAACAAGACGAGATCAGAGAGGGAGACAAACCATAAGAGACTAAATCGTAGGAAGCAAACAGGGTTGCTGGAGGGGAAGAGGGTGAGGGGATGGGGTAATGAGCACTGGGTGTTATATAAGACTGATGAATCACTGACCTCAACCTCTGAAACTAATAATACAGTATATGTTAATTAATTGAATTTCAATAAAAATGGATAAAAAGAAAAAAGAAAAGAAAAAGGAAAAATAAAATAGGCCATCATGGGGGTATTTATACCACAAAAATCAACAAAGGCTATGTATCAGCCTCTTCTACAGAGTAGTTGTTAAACATTTATCAGCAGACCTCTGGGTAGAGGTCAGGTATCAGTATTTTTTAAAACTCCTCAGGTGATAATAAGATGTAGCTGAAATTGTAAACCACTGCTTATAGACTATTAACTGTCATTTTTTCAAGAGATGACATCAGAGGGGGCAGAAGACGGGATGCTCGCCTTTTACCACGTAGTTTACATTTCTTCCATAAAACGATATGCCAAATTTAAAGACACCAACAAAGATATATCTTTTTCATGATTGCCTCTGTCTTCTACTTATAGATATAGAAATAGCAGCTCATATTAATTTATGTTATGGAAATGGTATGGATGTAGTAGGTAATCAAGGGGGATTCTTTATCATAGTCTATAAAGAAAGGTTAAGATTAGCAGAGTCAGTTTTTTGAGGAGCCAATAATGGATTCTGGTCAGCAGATAGAGTACACCTCCAGTAGACTTTGGTTTCAGTTAGGAGATGAAGATACAGAAAAGTAGGCAGTGAAATACAGGGAGATCCAATACTAGGGAACTATAGCCCAGATATAAGAGATTAGACTTGGGATTACTGGCAAGAACCAGGAGGAAACTTGGTCATGAAAGAGTTTGGTCCTAAGAGCAATGGAATGGGAAAAAGTATGTGTAAGTAAGACTAAGCAAATTTCCTAGAACTGGAAGACAAAAGCTCCATTAACTAAGCCAAGATTAAGTGAGGACCAGCAACAAAGGGGGCTTGATTATGAGCCTTAGTTTGGATCACAGCTGCAGGAACAAAGATGATATGGCTACCAGCACTAAAATTATGTGGAAAGAGAGTGGCTGCAGTTTGTTATATATAACCTCAGGCCAGCAATTGTGATACCCCAACAATTATAGTTTTATCTTAAGGTGCAACTTCACTTACACAGACCATAAAGAAAACATCACTGCAAATGGTCAACAAAATGAGGGTGCACCATCCCCATTACACTCCAGCTTTTATGCAGCAAACATCTTTATTTTGGTCTCACTTCATGATTTTTAGCAAAGACCAGCTAGTGTAGTAAAAGTGAATGAATAAATAAGAAAGAGTAGGTAAAAACAGAGCAGTATGGACTTGAAAGATAAGGAATATATATCATATAAAAGCCAGAATATAGAGGGGATGTTATGGCCTCATTGTGTTCATATAATAGTGAAGTCATTCTTAAATTTACGATCAACACGGTAGAGAAAACTTTTGAGACCTTAAAGGGACCCCTAATGCTGAAGTCTAAGAGTTATATGTTGATAGACAAGCAACCTATCAAATCTTATTGGTGAAATTTTTTCAGTAGTCTATTCAGATGCATCCTTTGAATGCTGACACATTTGCTTAAAGGTAACAAGTGATAATAATAGATCAAATAAACTTACTAACTGCAAAAGCTCAAATTTATGGAGCT
Source organism: Potos flavus (assembly GCA_028534135.1). Lineage (NCBI taxonomy): Eukaryota > Metazoa > Chordata > Mammalia > Carnivora > Procyonidae > Potos > Potos flavus. Next base: position 38,778,738 of record CM052901.1, on the reverse strand, counting down.
TTTTGGGGACAGGCATTCCAGTAGTACTTACCACATTGTAGATATTCAATAAATTTTTATTGAACTGAAAAAACGGTGTGTGGCAATCTGTATATTGAAAATCATTAAAGCAGACTTAAGATTGTCAGAGTAAAAGTTTCAAAAGGAATTTAGTCTTCCAGAGAGAGTTCTTGAGGAAGGCGTTTTAGTTACTGTGATGTGTCAACTGGGCTAGGCTATAGAATAGTACTCATTTATTAAACATCCATCTAGACATTAGTGTGGAGGTATTTGTAGATGTGGTTAACATCTGAAATCAGTTGACTTTAAATAAAGATTATTCTCGATAGTGTGGATGGGCCTCACCCAATCTACTAAAAGTTTTTTTTTTTAATATTCATCTATTTATTTTTAGAGAGAGAGAGAGACAGCATGTGAGCATGTGTGTGTGTGTGGGAGGGGGGTAGGCGCAGAGGGGGAGCGAGAGAGAGAATCCCAAGCAAGGAGACTCTCAGCTGAACACAGAGCCCAACAGGGGGCTCAGCAGCGGGAAGGGTGGGTTGCTAAAGGTGGGGCTCAATCCCATGACACCGAGGTGGACCTGGGCCAAACCTGAGTAGGGCACTCAACTAACTGAGCCACTCAGGTGCCCCACTTTTTTTCCTGAAAGTTCTTAAGGGCAAAAACTCAGGTTTCCCAGAAGAAGAAGAAATTCTGTTGCAAGACTGCAGCAATAATTCCTGCATGCCCCTTTTGGCCTGCTCTGTGGGCTTCAGACTTGCCAGTCCCCACAGTTGCATAAGGCAATTCCTTGAAATAAATGTAAATAAATAAGATTCTTTGAAAGAAATATATCCTACTGGTTCCGTTTCTCTGGAGAACCCTGACTTACGCAAGTCCTTGGGTTAACGCTTAATAGGTAATATGTACCACAGACCTTTACAGTCTTTTTGAAATGATATTCTTTCTCAAGTCTTTTAAATATTTGATTTATTTCATGCCATATATTGACCTTTTTCCTTATTAATTTATTTAATGACACAGTTCTCAATATCTTTTCTGGTTTTCTTTTTATATTTTGACAACCCAAATAATTCAAAAATGTCTTTAGTCAATTTTAGGACACAACTGTTTTATTTTCTTATTTCTAAAAAGCATTTAAAATTTAATAGCATTCTATATATACTAGCACATTTTAAAGTTCCTTGACATTTTTTGGCATTCTTTCAAGCATATCCTTTTCTATTTCATTCATATTAAAGATTTTTTGGCTAATTTATATAAGACAATTTCTGTGATGGTTAATTTTATGTGTCAGCTTGACTGGGCTTAGGGACGCCCAGATAAGTGGTAAAATATTATTTCTGGGTGTGTCTGCAAGAGTGTTTTCAGGAGAGATTAGAATTTTAATCAGTAGACTGAGTAAAAATAATTGCCCTCACCAATGTGAGTGGGCTTCATCCAATCTGTTGAGGCTCAAATAGAAAAAAAAAATGTAGAGAAAAGTCAAATTTATTCTCCCTGCTTAAGATAAGACATTCTTCTTCTCCTGCTCTTGTCATCGGTACTCCTGGTTCTCAGGCCTTTGGAATTGGACTGGGACTTATACCATTGCCTGCTCCCCACCTCCCATGGCCACCCCCTGGCCCTGGGTTCTTGGGCTTTCAGGCTTTGACTAGAAGTTCAACATTGGCTTTCCTGGGCCTCCAACTTTCATTTAGTGGATAGCAGAACTTCTCAGCCTTCATAATCACAAAAGTCAATTCTTCATAATAAATCCCCCTCCATATCTATCTATCTATCTATCTATCTATTTATCTATCTATCTATCTATCATCTACCTATCTATCCTATTGGTTCTCTTTCTCTGGAGAACTCTGACTAATAACGGTATCGACAGGAAGGCTGTGTATACAGTGCAGGTGTTGGTAGGTGAAGTGATGTGGAGGTAGAAGTCAATGAAAGTTCACTTTTTTAAAAACTAATTTTATTTTATTTTTTCAGTGTTCCAAGATTCATTGTTCATGCACCACACCCAGTGCTCCATGCAATACGTGCCCTCCTCAATACCCACCACCAGGCTCAACCAACCCTCCACTCCCCTCCCCTCCAAAACCCTCAGGTTGTTGCTCAGAGTCCACAGTCTCTCTTGGTTCATCTCCCCCTCCGATTTCCCCCAATTCACCCTTCCATTCCTTCGTCCAATGTCCTCCATGTTTTTCCTTATGCTCCACACATAAGTGAAACCATATGATAACTGACTCTCTCTGCTTGACTTATTTCACTCAGCATAATCTCTTCCAGTCCCGTCCATGTTGATACAAAAGTTGGGTATTCATCTTTTCTGATGGAGGCATAATATTCCATTGTATATATGGACCACATCTTCTTTATCCATTCATCTGTTGAAGGCCATCTTGGCTCTTTCCACAGATTGGTGATTGTGGCCATTGCTGCTATGAACTTTGGGGTACATGCGGCCCTTCTTTGTACTACATCTGCATCTTTGGGGTAAATACCCAGTAGTGCAATTGCAGGGTCATAGGGTAGCTCTATTTTTAATTTCTTGAGGAATCTCCACACTGTTTTCCAAAGTGGCTGCACCAACTTGCATTCCCACCAACAGTGGAAGAGGGTTCTCCTTTCTCCACATCCTCTCCAACATTTATTGTTTACTGTCTTGTTGATTTTGGCCATTCTAACTGGTGTAAGGTGGTATCTCAATGTGGTTTTGATTTGAGTCTCCCTGATGGCTAATGATGATGAACATTTTCTCATATGTCTGTTAGCCATTTGTATGTCTTCTTTGGAGAAGTGTCTATTCATGTCTTCTGCCCATTTTTTGACATGATTATCTGTTTTTT
>CM052901.1:38753067-38775395 GCA_028534135.1 Potos flavus | reverse complement strand
GGGAGGATGGGCGAGCCTGGTGGTGGGTATTGAGGAGGGCACGTATTGCATGGAGCACTGGGTGTGGTACATAAACAATGAATCTTGTAACACTGAAAAAACAAAATAAAAGTATTCGGGGATAAAAAAAAAAAAGAAATGAAAAAGCATTAAATATAAGTATATCTATAAAAATAAGTCCAGTGATTCACAATAAAAGGATGCAAAATATGACACCACACCTAAAACATGTGTGGAGAGGAGTAAAGAATGAGTTCAACTTCAAGCAACCATCAACTTAATATGGATTGCTATAAACAAATTTTATATACAAGCTGAATGGTAACCATAAATCAAAAACCAGTAACAGACTGACTTCAAGCTATATTACAAAGCTGTGATCATAAAGACAGCAAAGTAGTGGCACAAAACAGACACATAGATCAATGGAACACAAGAGAGATCCCAGAAATGGACCATCAACTCTATGGCTAACTGATGCTTGACAAAAGAGGAAGAAGATCCCATGGAAAAGAGACAGTCTCTTCAACAAATGGTATTGGGAAAATGACATATCAGATAAAGGGCTGGTATCCAAGATCTATAAAGAACTTATCAAACTCAACACCCAAAGAACAAATAATCCAGTCAAGAAACAGGCAGAAGACATGAACAGACACTTCTCCAAAGAACATATACAAATCGCCAATAGACACATGAAAAAATGCTACACATCACTTGTCATCAGGGAAATACAAATCGAAACCACAATGAGATAATACCTTCCACCAGTTGGAATGGCTAAAATTAAGACAAGGAACAAGTGTTAGCAAGGATGTGGAGAAAAGATAACCCTCTTACACTGTTGGTGGGAATGCAAGCTTGTACAGCCACTCTGGAAAAGAGTGTGAAGGTTCCTCAAAAAGTTAAAAATAGAGCTACCCTACAACTCAGCAATTGCACTACTAAGTATTTATCCCAAAGATACAGATTTAGTGAAAAGAAGGGGCACATGCATCCCAATGTTCATAGCAGCAATGTCCATAATAGCCAAACTGTGGAAGGAGCCGAGATGTCCTTCAATGGATGAATGGATAAAGAAGATGTGATTCATATATACAATGGAATATTAATCAGTCATCAGAAAGGATGAATACCTACCATTTGCATCAACATGGATGGAACTGGAGGGTATCATGCTAAATGAAATGAGTCAGTCAGAGAAAGACAAATACCATATGATTTCACTCATATGTGGAATTTAAAAAACAACATAGATGAACACAGGGGAAGGGAAGGAAAAAGAAAATAAGATGAAAACATGGAGCGAGGCAAATCATAGGAGAGACTTAACTCTAGGAAAAATACTGAGGGTTGCTGGAGGACAGGTGGATGGGGGATTGGGGCAGTTGGGTGATGGCATTCAGGAGGACACTTGAAGCAATGGGCACTGGGTTTAGTATGTAACTGATGAATTACTAAATTCTACCTCTGAAATTAATAATACAGTATATGTTAATTAAATTGAATTTAAGAAAAAAGTTTAAAAACGCATAAAAAACAACAAAAACCAAGATGCATTTATATGTTGCCTACAAGAGACTCATTTCAGACCTAACGACATCTGCGGATTGAAAGTGAGGGGATGGAAAACCATTTATCATGCAAAAGGATGTCCAGTAAAGCCAGAGAAGCAATACTTATATTGGACAATACAGACTTTAACACAAACTGTAACAAGGGACGAAAAGGACAGTATAAAACAATAAAGGTGACAATCCAGAAAGAAGATAAAACAATCAGAAATATTTATGCATCCAACACAAGAGCACTCACATATATGAAACAGTTAATAACAAAGATAAAGGAACTAATGAATAAGAAAAATAATAGAAGACTTTAACACCACATGTCCATCAATGGAAAGATCATGGAAACAGAAAATCAACAAGCAAACAGCAGCTTTACATGACACAATGGACCAGATGGGTTTTAGAGATATATTCAGAACATTACATCTTAAAACAGCAGAATACATATTCAGAACATTACATCTTTTTTTTTTATCCCCAAATACTTTTATTTTATTTTTTCAGTGTTACAAGATTCATTGTTTATGTACCACACCCAGTGCTCCATGCAATACGTGCCCTCCTCAATACCCACCACCAGGCTCGCCCATCCCCCCATCCCCTCCCCTCCAAAACTCTCAGTCCCTTGTTCTAAAACAGCAGAATACATATTCTTTTCAGGTACATGTGGAACACTCTCCAGAACAGATCACATATTAGGCCACAAATCAAGTCTCAAGAAATTCAAAATATCAAAGTCATATCAGGCATAATTTCTGACTACAGTGCTATGAAACTAGAATCAATCACAATAAAAAATATGGAAGAACACAAACACATGGAGGTTAAATAAGATGCTACTAAACATTGAATTGGTCAACCAAGAACTCAAAGAAGAAATAAAAAAGGAGACAATGATGACACAATGAAAACACAATGATCCAAAATCTTTGGGATGCAGCAGAAGCAGATCGAAGAGGAAAGTTTATAGCAATATAGACCTACCTCAAGAAGCAAGAAAAATCTCAAATAAACAACCTAAATTTACATCTAAGGGAGGTAGAAAAAAAAATCCATTAACAAAACCCCAAACCAGCAGACGGAAGGAAATAATAAAGATCACATAAATGATAAATGAAATAAGTAATATAGAAACTAAACAAACAAAAACAACAATAGAAAATATCAATTAAACCAGGAGTTGGTTCTATGAAAAGATCAACAAAATTGATAAACCTCTAGTCTAACTCATCAAAAGAGAGACAGAGAAGGAGAGAGAAAGGACTCAAATGAAAAAAGTCACAACAACCAACACCATAGACATAAAAACAATTACAAGAGAATGGTATAAAAAACTAGAGCCAATAAGTTAGACAATGTAGAAGAAATGGGTAAATTCTTAGAAACATATAACCTACCAAATCTGAAGGAGGAAGAAATTGAAAATTTGAACAGAGCAAATACTAACAAGGATATTGAATCAGTAATTTAAAAAACACACACATATAATCCAATTAAAAATTGGGCTAAGGACTTGAATAGACATTTCTCCAAGGAGACATAGAAATGACTAATAGGTACATGAAAGGTGCTCTACATCACTAACCATAGGGGAAATGCAAATTAAAATTGCAGAGATATCACCTCACACCTGCTAGAATGGCTATTATTAAAAACAAAACAAAAGATAAATGTTGGCAAGGATTGGAGAAAAGGGAGCCATTGGATACTGTTGATGGGAATGTAAATTGGTGCAGCCAGTAGGCAAAAGTGTGGGGGTTCCTCAAAAAATAAAAAATAGATCTGCTACATGATCCAACAATCCCACTTCTGGGTACATGTCCAAAGGAATTGAAATCAAGATCTCAAAGAAATACCTGTACTGCCATTACCACTGCAGTTTTATTCACAGTAGCCAAGTCATGGAAGCAGTCTGGATGTCCACTAATGAATGAATGTAAAAAGAAAATGAATATACATACATTAGAATATTATTTGGCCTTAAAATAAAGAAATCTTTCTGTTTGCAACTGGATGAACCTGGAACTAAGTAAAATTAGTCAGATACAGAAGGACAAATACTACATGATGCCACTTCTATGAGGAATCTAAAACAGTCAAACTCACAGAAGCAGTGAGTGGAATAGTGGCTTGCAGAGGCTAAGGGGAGGGGGAAATGGAGAAGTAATAGTCATAGGGTACAAAGTTTCAGTTATACAAGATGAATAAACTCTAGAGATCTAGTGAACAGCATAGTTCCTGTAGTGAACAATACAATATTATATACGTAAAATTTTGCTAAGAGGGTAGATATTATGTTAAGTATTCTTATCACACACAATAATAATAATAAATAAAGAGGCCTGGAAGAAACTTTTGGAGTTGATGGGCATATTTATGGCATAGATAGTGTTGATGGTTTTATAGCTGTATAAATATCTCCAAACGTCAAGTTGCGGATGCGGATATTCAATATGTACAACTTTTTATATGTAAATTATACCTTAAAAATAAAATCAACCGATGCAATGAGTCACATTAAGAGAATGAAGGAAAAATATAACACTATCTCCTGAATTAATAGAAAAAATAATTTGACAAAAACCCAATACAATATCATGATAAATACATTCAACAAACTAGGAATTGAAGAGAACTTCCTCAACATCATACTTAAGAATAAAAAACTGATAGCTTTCCCCCTAAGATCAAAAACAAAAGAAAGATGTCCACTTTCATAACTTAAATTCAATATTGTATTGGAATGTCTATCCAGAGCAATTAAGCAAGAAAAAGGAATAAAAGGCATACAAATTGGAAAGGAAGAAGCGAAATATCTCCATTTGCTGATAAATGATTCTACATATAAAAAATTCCAAAGAACCTACAAGAAAGCTACTAGAGGCAATAAACCAAATCACCTAAGTTAGAAGGCATAGGATTAACACAAAAAGAACAGTCATGTTTCTACACACCTACAATGAAGAATTTGAAAAAGAAATTAAGAGAGTATTTTCATTTATAATATCAACTAAAACAATAAAATCTTTAGAAATTAATTTAAGGAAGGAGAGGCAAGATTTGTATTCTGAAAACTAAAAAAACAAAACAAAAAAATACCCCCAAAAAACATTGTAGAAAAAAAAATAAAGGAGACCTAAACAAATGCAAGCCTTCCCATGTTTATGATTAGAAGACTTACTAATGTTAAAATGGCAATACTCCCCTATTGATCTACAGATTCAATGTCATCTCTAAGAAAATCCCAATGGCCTTTTTTTTAAAGATATGGAAAAGCTGAGCCTCAAAATCTTATGCAATGCCAAGCATCCCCAAATCGCCAAAACAATCCTGAAAAAGAATAAAGTCAGAAGCCTTACACTTTCCAATTTCAAAACCTACAACAAAGCTACAGATTCAAAACAGTGTGGAACTAGCATAAGAATAGACATATAGATCAGTGGAATATAACTGAGTATCCAGAAATAAACCTACACATCTATGGCCACTTCATTTTTATGAACAGTGCCAAGACCATTCAATGGGGGAAGAACAATCTATTCAAAAAGTGATGCTAGAACAACTGAATATTCATATGAAAAATGATGAATTTGAACCCTTACATCATAGGATGCACAAAAATAAATCAAGATGAATCTGTGGGGCACCTGGGTGGCATAGTCAATTAAACACTTGACTCTTGGTTTCAGCTCAGGTAGAGATCTTAGGGTTGTAGGATGAAGCCCCATGTGGGCTCTGTGCTCAGCATGGAGTCTGCTTGAGATTCTCTCTCCCTCTGCCCCTCCCACTCATGCCCTGTCTCTCTCAAATAAATTAAAACTTAAAAAAGTGGATCTGTGACCCAAATATGAGAGGTAAAATGATGAAACTATTGGAAGAAATCATAAGGATAAATCTTCATGACCTTGGATTTGTCAATGGTTTCTTAGCTGTAATATGAAAAGCAGAAGCTTCAAAAGAAAAACAAATAAATTGGAATTCATCAAAATTAAAAACTTTTGTGCATCAAAAGACATTATCAAGAAAACAAAATGACAACTCATAGTTGGGAGAAAATATTTGCAAGTCATGTATTTGATAAAGGTCCAGTATCCAGAATAAGTAAAGTCTACAGCTCAAAAACAAATTAACTAACCCAATTAAAAATGGGCAAAATGTTTAAATATACATTTCTTCAAATAAATATAAAAATGGCCACCAAGCATATTAAAAGATGTACAACCATGGAACACAGTCTATGGCCTCATCCAGGCCAAAAACCAAGGCTACTTCCCCGCTAAATTGTTAGGCGGAGCCTCCAGCTCTGCTCAATCAGGAAGTCTGGCCAGAGGTCCTGGGCAACTGTGGACCACATCCTTTGGGCCTGCTTGGGGAAGAAGCCAAGTAAGTAACTCTGCTCAACTGCAGAGAATAGCCTCTGCCTCCCCATCCTGATGAGGGAACCTCAATACAACCTTGGGCAGCCTCAGTGCTCAGCCTATAGCAGTATCTCAGCAGGTAATGCCACTAGCAGCCCCACCTAACTGTGAAGCAGAGCTTGCAGCTTCACCCAACCATGATGTCAGGGTAGCAACCCTGCTCAGCCATGAAGTCCAGCCTATGGTACTGCGCAACTAGTGAACATAGCCTGCTGCCCCACCCAGATAAGGAGCCTAACCACCAATTCTTCCCAATCACAAAGTATAGACTGTGGCCCCACCTGACTACGGAGAACACAAAGAAACCTCACCCAACCTCAGAGCACATCCTACAGTCTCATTCAACTACACAGTATAGCTGGTGGCTACACCAGACTAGGGATCCTGGGCAGCTACCTAACCCAACAGCAGAGCATAGCCAGCAGTCTGCCCAATTGGGAGAGCCTACCAACTGCTCTAGCCAACTACAAGGCAAAGCCTGCAGCTCTTCCTGATTGTAGAGCACAACCTGAAACCTGCTCTAATTGTGGAACCCAAAGCCGAGGCTCTGGGCCACCTGGCCATGGAACCTAGCCCCAGGCATGCCAAACCAGGGATCCCTGACAGCAGCCCTGTGTGAACATGGAGTCCAGTGAGCAGGCTCAACTGACCATGAAGCACAGCCACTGGCCACCGTTCCACCAACTTCAGAGAATGGGAAATTAACCTGTCCAACTAGAGACCCTGATAGCAAGCCCTGTCTCCTCATGAAAACTATACATGATATAGCCAGAAACCCAAAATAGGCTGACTGAAAAACATCTTCCCTGGCTAAACTGAATCTGTAAAGGCTAGAAGAGGAGACTACTTCTTCAATTACACAGACACCAACATAAGGATAAAAGAATCATGACTTACAAGGCTATCTGGATTTTGCCACAAAAACCTTGCAGGCCAAGAGAGAATAGGAAGTGATATTCAAAATACTGGAGGAAAAAAAAATTCAAACAAGATACCATACCCTGCAAATCTGTCCTTCAGTTATGAGAGATAAAGACTTTCCTAAACAAACAAAATATGAGAGAGTTTGTCAGCACTAGACCAGCCTTGCAAGAAATGCTAAAGGGGATTCATCAAGCTGAAAAGACAGGACACCAATTATCAATGTAAAAAGAGGGGTGCCAGGCTGGCTCACTTGGTAGAGCATGCAACTCTTGATCTCAGGGTTGTGAGTTCAAGCCCCTTGTTAGGCATCTAGCTTACTCAAAAAAATAAATTAACAAAATAAAAATAAAAATAAATAAAAAATAATGTAAAAATATATGAATGAGTAAAACCCATTGTTGAATATAGTCAAAGTCAGATTCTCTCATGTGATGGTGGTGTGTAAAACACTTTCAACTCTCATTTAATTAAAAGTCAACCATACATAAGACAACATGGGCTACAACAAGGTAGAAAAACAATTAACAAAATGGCAAAAGTCAGTCTTTAGCAATACTATTTTAAACATAAACGGATTGAATTCTCCAATCAAAACATATACAGTGGATGAGCCGATTAAAAAAATAAGATGCAGTGATATGACACCTATGACCAACTCACTTTAGCTTTGAGAACATACATACACTGATGTGGATGGAAAAGATATTCCAAGCAAATAGTAAACAACAACAACAACAAAATAGGGGTGCTATATATGTACAGGTTTCTCCTGCTGTGTGAAAGTAGGGAGTTCCTATGAAACCTTTTGCAAACTGAAATGGCATAAAGCAAAAAGTATCTCCTGCTTTCTAAATGTTTGCATTATGCCACTTTGTTTCTTTTTTTTTTAAATTTTATTTACTTATTTGAGAGAGAGAGAGAGAAGAGAGAGTGTGCACACACAAGTGGGGGGGAGGGGTAGAGAGAGGGAGAAGAAGACTCCCCATTGAGCAGGGAACCCGACATGGGGCTTAATCCCAGGAACCAAGGGTCATGACCTGAGCCGAAGGCAGATGCTTAACCAACTGAGCCAACCAAGTGCCCCCACTTTGCTATTTTTTTTAATTATGTTCTGATAGTTACCATACAGTACATCATTAGTTTTTGATGTAGTGTTCCAAGATTCACTGTTTACTTATAACACCCAGTGCTCCATACAATACACGCCCTCCTTAATACCCACCACCAAGCTCATCCATTCTCCCACCCCTCTCCCCTCTAAAACCCTCTGTTTCTCAGAGTCCACGGTCTCTCATGGTTCGTCTTCCCCTCTGATTTCCGCCCCTTCACTTTTCCCTTCCTTCTTCTAATGTCCTCCATGTTATTCCTTATGTTCCAAAAGAAAGTGAAACCATATAATTGACTTTCTCTGCTTGACTTATTTCACTCAGCATAATCTCCTCCAGTCCCATCCATGTTGATGCAAAAGTTGGGTATTCATCCTTTCTGATGGTTGAGTAATATTCCATTGTGTATATGGACCACATCTTCTTTATCCATTCATCTGCTGAAGGGCATCTCAGCTCTTTCCACAGTTTGGCTATTGTGGACATTGCTGCTATGAACATTGGGGTATATTTGGCACTTATTTCACTACATCTGTATCTTTGGGGTAAATACCCAGTAGTGCAATTGTCGGGTCATAGAGTAGCTCTATTTTTAATTTTTTGAGGAATCTCCACACTGTTTTCCGAAGTGGCTGCACCAACTTGCATTCCCACCAACTGTGTAAGAGGGTTCCCCTTTCTCCACATCCTCTCCAACACTTGTTGTTTCTTGCCTTGTTAATTTTTGCCATTCTAACTGGTGTAAAGTGGTATCTCAATGTGGTTTTGATTTGAATTTCCCTGATGGCTAATGATGATGAACACTTTTTCATGTGTATGTTAGCCATTTGTATGTCTTCTTCGGAGAAGTGTCTGTTCATGTCTTCTGCCCATTTTTTGACTTGATTATTTGTTTTTTGGGTGTTGAGTTTGAGAAGTTCTTTATAGATCTTGGATACCAGACCTCTGTCTGTAGTGTCGTTTGCAAATGTCTTCTCCCATTCTGCGGGTTGTCGCTTTGTTTTGTTGACTGTTTCTTTTGCTGTGCGGAAGCTTTTTATCTTGATGAAGTCCCAAAAGTGCATTTTCACTTTTGTTTCCCTTGCCTTTGGAGACGTGTCTTGAAAGAAGTTGCTGTGGCCGATGTCGAAGAGTTTCCTGCCTATGTTCTCCTCTAGGATTGATGGATTCCTGTCTCATGTTGAGGTCTTTCATCCATTTCAAGTTTATCTTTGTGTATGGTGTTAGAGAATGGTCGAGTTTCATTCTTCTATATATAGCTGTCCAGTTTTCCCAGCGCCATTTATTGAAGAGACTGTCTTTTTTTCCACTGGATATTTTTTCCTGCTTTTTAAAGATTATTTGACCATAGAGTTGCGGGTCCATATCTGGACTCTCTATTCTGTTCCATTAGTCTATGTGTCTGTTTTTGTGCCAGTACCAAGCTGTCTTGGTGATTACAGCTTCGTAATAAAGCTTGAAATCAGGCAACGTGATGCCCCCAGCTTTGTTCTTCTTTTTCAACATTTCCTTAGTGATTCGGTGTCTTTTCTGGTTCCATACAAATTTTAGGATTGTTTGTTCCAGCACTTTGAAAAATGCCGATGGTATTTTGATCGGGATGGCGTTGAAAGTATAGATTGCTCTGGGCAGCATAAACATTTTAACAATGTTTAGTCTTCTGATCCATGAGCATGGAATGTTTTTCCATCTCTTTGTGTCTTCAATTTCTTTCATGAGTGTTCTGTAGTTCCTCAAGTATAGATCCTTTACCTCTTTGGTTAGGTTTATTCCAAGGTATCTTACGGTTTTTGGTGCTATTGTAAATGGAATCGATTCTCTAATTTCCCTTTCTACAGTTTCATTGTTAGTGTATAGGAACGCACATGACTTCTGTGCATTGATTTTGTATCCTGCCACATTACTGAATTGCTGTATGAGTTCTAGTAATTTGGGGGTGGAGTCTTTTGGGTTTTCCACATAAAGTATCATGTCATCTGCAAAGAGAGAGAGTTTGACTTCTTCTTTGCCAACTCGAATACTTTTAATTTCTTTTTGTTGTCTGATTGCTGTTGCTAGGACTTCTAGTACTATACTGAACACTAGTGGTGACAGTGGGCATCCTTGTCATGTTCCTGATCGCAATGGGAAGATTCACAGCTTTTCCCCGTTGAGAATGATATTTGCTGTGGGTTTTTCATAGATGGATTTTATGAAGTTAAAGAATGTTCCCTCTATCCCTATACTCTGAAGAGTTTTAATCAGGAAAGGATGCTGTATTTTGTCAAATGCCCATTCTGCATGGATAGAGAGGACCATGTGGTTCTTCTCTCTTCTCTTATTAATTTGTTCTATAATACTGACTGATTTGCGAATGTTGAACCACCCTTGCATCCCATGGATAAATCCTACCTGGTCATGGTGGATAATCTTTTTTTTTTTTTCCCCAAATACTTTTTTTATTTTTTCAGTGTTACAAGATTCATTGTTTATGTACCACACCCAGTGCTCCATGCAATACGTGCCCTCCTGGTGGATAATCTTTTTAATGTACTGCTGGATCCTATTAGCTAGGATCTTGTTGAGAATCTTGGCATCCATATTCATCAGGGATATTGGTCTGAAACTCTTCTTTTGGATGGGGTCTTTGCCTGGTTTTGGGATCAAGGTAATGCTGGCTCCATAGAAAGAGTCTGGAAGTTTTCCTTCTGTTTCTATTTTTTGAAACAGCTTCAAGAGAAGAGGTATTATTTCTTCTTTGAATGTTTGGTAGAATTCCCCTGGGAATCCATTAGGTCCTGGACTCTTGTGTTTTGGGAGGTTTTTGATCACTGCTTCAATCTCATTACTAGTTATTAGTCTATTCAGGTTGTCAATTTCTTCCTGTTTCAGTCTTGGAAGTTTACAGGTTTCCAGGAATGCATCCATTTCTTCTAGGTTGCTTAACCTATTGGCATATAGCTGTTGATAATAATTTCTGATGATTATTTTTATTTCTTTAGTGTTAGTCGTGGTCTCTCCCCTTTCATTCATAATTTTATTAATTTGGGTCCTTTCTCTTTTCTTTTGGATTAGTCTGGCCAGTGGTTTGATCTTATTAATTCTCTCAAAGAACCAGCTTCTAGTTTTGTTGATTTATTCTACTGTATCTCGGGTTTCTAACTGCATGCAGTAGGGGTGCATGTAACACTTTGAATTAGTGTTTCTATATTTGGGGAGTAACTACCCAATGGTGCAATTACTGGATCAGAGGGAGGTTCTATTTTTAACTTTTTGACGAATATCCATACTGTTTTCCATAGTGTCTGCACCACTGTGCATTCCCACCAACAGCACAAGAGTGTTCCTTCTTCTCCACATCCTCGCCAACACCTGTTGCTTCTTGTGTTTTTAATTTTAGCCATTCTAACTGGTGTGAGGTGATATATCATTGTAGTTTGATTTGCATTTCTCTGATGATGAGTGATGTTGAGCATTTTCTCATGTGTCTATTGGCCATCTGGATGTCTTCTTTGCAGAAATGTCTGTTTATGTTTTCTGTCCCTTTTTAAATTGGATTATTTGTTTTTTGGGGTGTTAAATTGTATAAATTATTTATATATTTTGGATACTAACCTTTTATTGGATATGTTATTTGCCAATATCTTCTCCGATTCAGTAGGTTGCTCTTTTAGTTTTGTTGATTGTTTCCTTCACTGTACAGAAGCTTTTTATTTAAATGTAGTCCCAATAATTTATTTTTACTTTTATTTCCCTTGACTCAGGAGACATAGCTAGAAAAGTATTGCTACGGCTGATGTCAGAGGAATTATTGCCTGAACTCTCTTCCAGGATTGTAATGGTTTCCTGTCTCACATTTAGGTCTATCATCCTTTTTGAGTTTATATTGAGTTTATATTTGTGTACGATGTAAGAAAGTGGTCCAATTCATTCTTTTGCCTGTTGCTGTCCATTTTCCCCAACACGATTTGTTTAAAGGCACGTATTGCATGGAGCACTGGATGTGGTACATAAACAATGAATCTTGGAACACTGAAAAATAAAATTAAATTTAAAAAAAGAGACCTTTTTTCCCATTGCATATTCTTTCCTTCCTTGTCAAAGACTGAGTTTATAGTTGTGGGTTTATTTCTGTGTTTTCTAGTCTGTTCCATTGATTTATGTGCCTATTTTTTGTGCTAGCCATTTTGCTTTTATGAAAGAACTACATTAGTATCTGTTTTCACTAATGGAAAGAAATCTGAAGAGGATTTTCACTTTTATGAAAAAATCTGTTACTTTACGAATGTAGGTCTTTTGTGTAAGTGAAGTGGCATAATATCCAATTTCAGACAGCAGGAGATGCCTGTATAAGACAAAATAAGCTTTAAGTTAAAAGTGGTCACAAGAGACAAATATAATCATTATATAATGATAAAGTGGTCAATTAATAAAGAAGATGTAATCATTGCAAATATTTATGGATCAACATTGGAGCACCTAAATATATAAAGCAAATGCTAACAGAACTCAAAGGAGAAGTAACACAATAGTAGATGATATTAATACTATCTTAATTATGGATATATCATCCTCACAGAAAATCAATAAGCAAAAAGCAGATTTGACAGCACTGTAAGACAAAATGTGCCTAAAGAATATTAGGCATAATATTCTTTACAACAGAATACTATAAAGAATATATTCTATTCAACAGCAACAAAATACACATTCTTCACAAGTGGACACGTTAGACTACAAAAGAAGTCTTAACAAATCCAAAATGATTGAAATTATCCAATAGTCTTTTTCTACAACAATGGTATGAAACTAGAAATCAATAACAGAAGGATAACTGGAAAATTTACAAACACATGGACATTAAACACACTCCCAAATAACCAATGAATCAAAGAATAAATCAAAAAAGAAATTAAAAAAACTTTGACATCAATGAAAATAGAAGCACAACATACTAAAACTTATAGGATGCAACAAAAGTATTTCTAAGAGTAGGGTTTATAGCTATAAATGCCAATCTTAAGAAAAAAGAAAGATCTCAAATAAACAACCTAACATATCTCACAGAACTAGAAAAGGAAGAACAAACTAGGCCCAAAATTAGCTGAAAGAAGTAAATAATAAAACAAAATTAAGCAGAAATATATGAAATGAAGAAAAGGAGAACAAGAGAAAATATCAACAATAATAAGAATTAGGATTTTCTGAAGGATGAACAAAACTGACAAACCTTTGGCTAGACTAACCAAGAAAAAAAGAGAGTGGACTCAATAAGTAAAAGTATACGTGAAAGAAAAGACATTACAAGTGATACCACAGGAATACAAAGGACTATAAGAGATCACTATGAATAATCATAAGCCAACAAATTGAGTGACTTAGAAGAAACACGTAATTCCTACAAACACAATTTACCAAGACTGAATCATGAAGAAATAGAACATCTGAACAGACCAATAATGAGTAAGGAGACTGAATCAGTAATCCAACACCTCTCAACCAAGGAGAACCCAGTACCAGATGAATTCACTGGTGAATTTTTTCTTAAGATTTTATTTATTTATTTGACAGTGCAAGAGAGAGACGGTGAGAGAGGGAACACAAGCAAGGGGAGTGGGAGAGGGAGAAGCAGGCTTTCCACTGAGCGGGGAGCCTGATGTAGGGCTCGATCCTAGGACCCTGGGATCCTGACCCGAGCCTAAGGCAGATGCTTAATGACTGAGCCACCCAGGTGCTGCTGCACTTGTGAATTAACCATATGTTTAAGTAAGAATTAATGCCACCCCTCAAAAACTTGGGGAAGTGAACACTCCCAAGCTCATTTTATGAGGCCAGCATCACCTTCATACCAAAGCCAGAGAACAACACTACAAGAAAATAAAATTACAGGCCAATATCCCTGATGAATATACATGCAAATATTCCCAACAAAATACTAGCAAATTGGATTCAACAGTACATCTAAAAAATCATACACCACTGGGGTGCCTGGGTGGCTCAGTGGGTTAAGCATCCGCCTTTGGCCCAGGTTGTGATCTCAGGGTCCTGGGATTGAGCCCCGCATCAGACTCTCTGCTCAGCGGGGAGCCTGCTTCCCCCTCTCTCTCTGCCTGCCTCTCTGCCTACTTGTGATCTCTCTCTCTGTCAAATAAATATATAGAATCTTTAAAAAAAATCATACACCACGATCAAGTGGGATTCAACCCCGAGGTGAAAGGATGGTTTGCCATATGCAAATCAATAATGAGATACATCATCTTAACAGAATGAAGGATAAAAATCATATAATTTCAGTAGATGAAGAAAAAAAATTTGAAAAAATTCAATAGCTTTTCATGATAAACTATCAAGGAACTGGGTACAGTAAAGGCCATATATGAGTAGCTCATAGCTAACATTATACAAAATGGTGAAAAATGGAAAGCTTTTCCTCTAGAATCAGGAATAAGACAAGGGTGCCCACTTTCACTAGTCCTATTCAACAAAACACTAAAGTCCCAACCAAAGAAAATAGGCAAGAAAAAGAAATAAAAGGTATCCATAAAAATCCTCAACAAAATATTAGGAAACCATGTTCACCATTACATTAAAAGGATCATTCACTGGGGCACCTGGGTGGCTCAGTTGGTTAAGCATCTGACTCTTGATTTTGGCTCAGGTCACCATCTCAGGGTCATGAGATCGAGCCCCACATCAAGCTCCATGCTGGGTGTGGAGCCTGCTTGGGATTCTCTCTCTCTCTCTGCCCCTCCCCCATCCCATTCATGCTCTCTCACTCTCTCTCTCTCTCTCTCTCTCAAAAAAAAAAGTATCATTCACTACAACCAAGTGGGATTTATTCTGGGGATGCGAGGTTGGATCAATATTTGCAAATCAATGTGATACACCACATTAAAAAAGAAGAATAAAAATCATATGATCATCCCAATAGATGCAGAAAAAGCATTTCACAAAAATCAACATCCAAACTCAACAAACTGGATTTAGAGGAAACATACCTCAACATAATAAAGGCCATATATGACAGACCCATAGCTAACATCATACTCAATGGTGAAAAACTGAGGGCTTTTCCTCTAACACCAGGTAACAAGACAAGGATATGCACCTTCACCACTTTAATTCAACATAGTACTGAAAATACTAGCCACAGCAAGCACAAAAGAAAAAGAAATAAAAGGTGTCTAAGCCGATAAAGAAGAAATAAAACTGTCACTATTTGCAGATGACATGATACTATACATGGAAAACTCTAAAGACTCCACCAAAAAAACTATTAGAAGTAATCAATGAATTCAGTAAAGTCATGGGATACAAAATTAATACACACAAAATGGTTGCATTTCTATACACTAATAACAAAGTAGCAGAAAGAGAAATTAAGAAAACAATTCCATTTACAATTGCACCAAAATAAATAAAATAAAATAAAATAAAATGCCTAGGAATAAACTAGAAAAAACCTAGGAAAGTGAAAGACCTGTACTCTGAAAACAGTGAAATATTGATGAAAGAAATTCAAGATGGCATAAACAAATGGAAAAGTATCCCATGCTCATGGATTGGAAAAATTAATATTGTTAAAATGTCTACACTACCCAAAGCAATCTGCAGATTCAGTGCAATCCCTATCAAAATACCAACTGCATTTTTCACAGAACTGGAACAAATAATACTAAAATTTGTATGGAAACATATGACTCCAAATAGCCAAGGCAATCTTAAGAAAGAGGAACAAAACTGGAGGTATCACAATCACAGATTTCAAGATATACTACAAAGCCATAGTAATCAAAACAGTATGGTACTAGCACAAAAACAGACACAAATCAATAGAACACAAAAGAGAGCCCAGAAATAAACTGATGTTTATATGGTCAATTAATCTATAACAAAAAAAGCAAGAATATACAATGGGGAAAAGACAATCTCCTTAATAACTGCTTCTGGGGAAACTGGGAAACTACATGCAAAAAAATGAAACTAGACCACTTTCTTATACCATTCACAAAAATAACCTCAAAATAGATTAAATACCTAAATGTGAAATTGAAAACATAAAACTCCTAAAAGAAAACATAGGCAGTAATTCCTTTGATATTGGCCTTACCAGCATTTTTCAAGATATGTCTCCTCAAGCAAGGGAAACAAAAGCAAAAATAAACTATTGGGACTATCAAGATAAAAAGCTTTTGCCCAGTGAAGGAATCCATCAACAAAACAAAAGCACAACCTACTGAATGGGAGAAGATATTTACAAATGTTATATCCAATAAAGGGTTAATATCCAAAATAAATAAAGAACTTCTACAACTCAACACCAAAAAACCAAATAATCCAATTAAAAAATGAGCAGAGGACCTGAATACACATTTTCCAAAGAAGACATGCATATGGAAAATAGATATATGAAAAGATGTTTACCATCACTAATCATCAGAGAAAAGCAAATCAAAACCACAATGAGATATCACCCTACACCTCTCAAAATGACTAGAATCAAAAAGATAAGAAATAACAAATGCTGGTGAAGATGTGGAGAAAAAGAAACCCTTGTTCACTGTTGGTAGGATGTAAATTGGCACAGCCACTGTTGAAAACAATATGGAGGCTCCTCAAGAAATTAAAAATAGAATTACCTTATGATTCAGTAATTCCATTACTGGGCATTTCCCCAAAGAAAACAAAAACACTAACTTGAAAAGATATATACACCCCTATGTTTATTGCAGTATTATTTACAATAGCCAACATATGGAAGCAACCCAAGTATCCATCAATAGATGAATGGATAAAGAAAATGTAGTATATGTATACAATGGAATACTACTCAGCCATAAAAAATAAGATCTTGACATTTGCAACAACATAGATGGACCTACATGGCATTGTGCTAAGTATAGTAAGTCAAAGACAAATACCATATGACTTTGCTTATATATGGAATCTAAAAATGAATGAATAAACAAACAAACAGAAAGCAGAAACAGACCCATAAATACAAACTGATGGTTGCCAGGGGGTAGGGGGAAATATGAGCAAAGGGGAGTGTGAGGTACAGGCTTCCAGTTGTGGAATGAATAGGTCACAAGGATAAAATGTACAGGATAGGAAATACAGTCAATGGTACTATAATAGCTTTGTATGGTGACAAATCGTAGCTGTACTTGTGAGCATAGCATAACATACAGAGATGTTGAATCATTATGTTGTACACCTGAAATTAATATAAGTTAACACTGTGTGTCAATTTAAAAAAAGAAAGAAAAGGCATCTAATTTGGAAAGGAATAAGTACAATTATCTGTGCTTGCACATAAAATAACCTTATATTCAAAAAATCCTGGGGCGCCTTGGTGGCTCAATCAGTTAAGCGTCCAACTCTTGATCTCAGCTCAGATCTTGATCTCAGGGTTGTGAATTTGGGCCCCAGCATGGAGCCTACTTAGAAAAAATAAAAATAAAAATATCCTAGACTCAACCAAAAACTGTTGGAACAAATTCAGTAAAGTTTTAGAACATACAATCAACACTGAAAAATCAGTTGTGCTTCTTTTTTTCTTAAAAATTTTATTTATTTATTTAAGAGAGAGAAAGAGAGAGCACAAGCCCGGGAGAGAGGCAGAGGCAAAGGGAGAGGGAGAAGCAGGCTCCCTGCTGAGCAAGGAGTCTGATTCAGGACTCGATTCCAGGACCCTGGGATCATGACCCAAGGTGAAAGGCAGACGCTTAACTGACTGAGCCACCCAGGTGCCCCCAGTTGTGCTTCTATATACTAACAACAAAGTATATGAAAAAGAAATAAAGAAAACAATCCCCAATTATAATAGCATCAATAACAATAAAATATTTAGGGATAAATTTTAATAGGTGAAAGATCTGTACACCAAAAACTAGAAGATATTGATAAGAGAAATTGAAGAAGAAACAAATAGAAAAATGTTCTGTGTTCATTGATCAGAATAATTCGTATTGTTAAAATGTCAACACTACCCAGTTATCTATAGATTAAATGAAATCCCAATCAAAATTCCATTGGAATTTTAACAGAAATTGAAATAAAAATCCTAAAATTTGTGTGAAACCACAGATGACTTCACATAGCCAACACAATCTTCAGAAAGAAGAACAAAACTGGAAACGTCACACTTCCTGATTTCAAACTTTATTACAAAGATATATTATCGAAACACTAAGGTACTGCATAAAATCATACAAATAGAAAAATGGAACAGAACTGAGAGCCCAGAAATAATCTTACAAATATATGATAAATAGTTGACAAGAGTGCCAAGAATACTCAGTGGAGAAAAGACATTGTCTTCAATAAACTGTGCTGGGAAAACTGGATATTCACATGCAAATGAATGAAGGTTGACCCCTATCTTACACCATTCACAAAAATTGACTCGAAATGGATTAAAGACTTAAATGTCACACCTGATACTTCCTCCTAGAAGAAAACAAAGGGAAAAAAGCTCCTTGGCATTGGTCTTAGCAACTTTTTTTTTTTATATGATGCTGAAGTCACAAGGAACAAAAGCAAAAATAGATTAAGTAGGACTACATCAAACTAAAAAGCTTCTGCACAGAAAAATAAATGATCAACAAAATGAAAAGGCAACCTACAGAATGGGAGATAATATTGGCACACCATATATCTGAAAAGGGTCTAATATAAAAAATATATAAGGAAATCATACAACTGAATAGTAATCATCATCATCATCTGATTTTAAAATGGGCAAAGGACCTCAATAGACTGTTTTCTTCAGAAGATATACAAATGGCTAACCGGTCCTTGAAAAGATGCTCAACACCACTAATCATCAGGGAAATGCAAATCAAAACCACAATGGGATCTCACTTTACACCAGTTAGAATGGCTATTATCAAAAAGCAAGAGATAACACCCGTGGCCAAGAATGTGAAGAAAAGAAACTCTTCTGCACTGTTGGTGGGAATGTAAATTGGAACAGCCACTGTGGAAAACTGTGTGGATGCTTTTCAAAAAATTAAAAATAGAACAACCATATGACTCAAAAATCCAACTTCTGGGTATATTTTCTAAGGAAAGGAAATCACTATCTCAAAAAGATATCTGCACCCCCATGTTCCTTTGTAGTATTGTTCACAACAGCCAAGACAAAGAAACTACCTAATTATGCACTGATGAATAAATTAATAAAGAAAATGTAATACATATAAAATGGAATATTATTCAGCCATGAGAAAAAAAGGAAATCCTTCCATTTGAGACAACATAGCTGGAACTTGAGGGCATTATGCTAAGTGAAATAAATCAGAGAAAGACAAATACTATATGTTCTCACTTATATGTGGAATCTAAAAAAAGTCAAACTCATAGAAACAGAAAATAGACAGGTGGTTGCCAGGTAGGTGGGAGAAATGGGGAGATGGAGTTCAAAGGGTTAATAACTTGCAGTTATGAGTCAGTCCTGGGTATCTAATGTACAGCCTGATGACTGGAGTTAACAATACTGTATTGTAAATTGAAGTTTGCTAAGAGAGTAGATCTTAAATGCTCTTACTATACACACACACACACACACACACACGATAACTACAGGAGGTGATGGATGTTAACTAACCTATTTGTGGTAATCATTTCACAATATATATGTATATCGAATAATCACATTGTTCACCTTAAACTTGCACAATGTTTTTTGTCAATTATACCTCAATAAAGGTGGAAAAATTTTGAAAAACTTAAAGGTAATCTTACCTTCCAACCTTATAACAAACTTTCACACATTTAAATATATATGAAAAGTATTTACTTATAAATTCAATTTAATTGACCTTCTGATTTTGATTTTAATTTCCTATAGGTGTACATACAGTAAGAGAATCCAATGGATAATATTATTTCCTTTCCTTTGATGTTGCTATTTCCCTGTATAAATTAGTAAACTGACACTCTGGATTCTATATAAGCCTTGTGACTTTGTTAATGAGCTCACCATATATAAATGGATGCTATTTTTTTGTATGAGGAAATTCAGCTTTTGAGCTGGTATGGTTGAGGTAGAGATATTGTGGATTCTTTAAAAAGTCATCTAGGTAATGAGCACCATCATGAAATCCTTCATGAAAGACAACGAGCTGGCTTTGGCAACACAGAGACTATTCTTTGACCTGGCCAAAACACTTTCCATTTTGAAATTCCAAGAGTTTCAAAGGAGTTATATGAGAATTTCAGTACCTCTCAGCCCCAATCAATATAATGCTATTATATTAAAGATAAGATAAAATGGTAAAATTAACTGGAGTAGTCTGATCACTGATGTGAATTATGGATATAACATTTCAGATAACCCACAATGCTTATTATAAGCTGCAATAAGCAATCCTATATATTTCTAACACCAGAGAGCATTTACCTCAGAAACATACAAAACCAATTCCATACACTACAAAGGAGATATTAGAAATTGTTGGAGTAGAGCCAGATTTTTTAATAAATGATATTGGTATTATGTGGAAAGGATCCATGTCCATTTTCCTCTACAAAACACAAGCCAAATTCATTCTAGATAAATGAGTGTTTCTTTCTCTTCATTCACCCATTCCTTTAAAAATATTTAAGAGACCTAATTTTCCTGTAATTTGCTTTTGTGTATTGGGATCTAACTTTGTTTTCCCAAATGCCTATGTAATTATTCTAACACCATTCACCAAATGTGTAGAAGAGTTAACATAACAGACCTGAATTTGTTAGCCTTAGAAAGGTCTGCTTGCACGGTTGGCCCTTGGTAGGATTCTGGTAATTTATTAGTCAGAAGGATAAAGAAAACAAAAGGGAAGACACAATTACTAACACTAGGAATGAGAGAGGTGACATCACTAGATAGTCTACAAATATCAAAAGGATAATAAGTTGATTGACAAGGCTGCAGCAAAACAGGAACTCTCCTACATTGCTGGTGGGTGTCCAAATGTGTAATACCCCTTTAGAGGGATATTTGAGAATACCTAATAAAAACTACACTGTACATGCATATCATCCATCCCCACTTCTAGGATCCACCATCTCCTTTTCTAGGAATCTACCCTGAAGACAGACTTCTAACCATACAAAAATATATTTGCATGAGGTTATCTGCCCAGCAATAGTTATAACAGCAAAATATTGGAAATAAGTGTCCACATACAGAGTGAACAAATTACGGTAGTGACACAAGGGAGTGTTATTCAGCTGTAAAAAATGAGAAAGATATCTATGTACCAACTGGCTTCAAGTCTGTAAAATATGCAAATAAATACATTAGAGGGATTAGTAAAATTTACTTTTCCTAACTATGTTTTCCTAAGGAAAAAAAAAAAAGTTTGGTATCCTGTGGCTATTTCACAGTTCTGGGCTCTAACCAAAAAGGATCAACAGAAATAAGGCAGTGCCACAAAGGATCGCTGTAAATCACGAAGTCTAAAGCTTTGGCCAGAAAGCAAAAACAAGGAAAAGAGCTAAGGTCCACAGAGGGTAACCTGTGAGACCATCCATAAACCATTTTTTGTAGGTGGTTCCTAGAAAGACCTTCCTTTAAGGCTCATGACTGAAAAGGGAGGGGCCTCGGATACAGCTGGTAGAGCAGTGACCCTTGTATCCTTATATGGGAGGGAGCTGTGTGTGTGTGTGGGGGGGAGGTACAATGGGACTAGGCCCTTGCATAACCGCATATCCAGGGCAGACCCCCAGAATGCTGCTGCCTGAGATGAGATCCAGGGATCCTCTTGGGAGTTGAGAAGCTTGCTGTAATACCAATGAGAAATCCTATGTCAAGGGCTCAAAGCATCTAGGGTCCTTCCTCTTAAGTGTGTTGCCTCTCACCTTCCCTAGAGCTTGCAGGATTGAGCTTAATTCCTCTCTTGAATCTCCAGGCAGCTAGAGCCTTGGAGTAAGTCAATCTTGTCCACCCCTCATCCCCCACTCCAACGCACCCCCAGTATTGAGCTTAGCCATCCCCACCATTTTAAAGACAGACAACAAAGAGTAAGTGCCAACTAGGTGAGACGAAGGGAGCGGTAATGTATGTCACAGACCCTATCAGTTCCCATCCCTGCCTTTTCAGAAAAAACGCCACTGGTGTGCAGAAATTGTCACACCACCGTTTCCTCTCTCTGGGCCCCCCTGAAGCCAACTCCCTCCGTGTGTCCGCCTCCCACACCCACAAATAGAAACAGTGTCACACAGAGCTGGGTGGGGAGGCTGGGAGTGGGGGAGGGGTGTTCAGAAGGAAGGAGAGAGCAGAGAGCAGGAGGGTCGGAGGCACTCCCTGCACCCGCACCTAGTCTCAGCCACCACCTCCC
>CM052901.1:38713164-38752567 GCA_028534135.1 Potos flavus | reverse complement strand
ACCTCTACCCTGAGAAGACCAACCCCTGCTCTGCGCCCATTCTTTCTGCCGCACTGCTGTTTCCCCCCTCATTGAAACTGGTAACATGCTTTGCCATTTCGCAGTCTCCACAGTTGCCCAAGAAGGAGGGCCTTTTTGCCCTGGCAGGACCCGCACTGGGTCCTAGGATCTTTCCTGTCTGTTGCCCCCGTGGCCAGGAGTCGGGTGGCTCCTAGCTCCTCTTCAACTGTCCTGTCTATTAGTCTTCTCTCGCAGTCATATCCAAGCTCTCATGATCTTTGGCCCTGTGGAAATGCGGCAGGGAATAGAACCAGCTTGGATCTCAGCCACCTGCCATACACATCTGTCTAGTTTCCCCAGCCATTCTTTGGAAGAAGGCCCCATCATGTACCTACTTCCCCAGGACAGAGACTGGTGGTTCTTGAATCCTGATTCCTTTACCGCTACATCCTTCCTCTAGTCTTGAGCCCTTCCTTTCTGTTCCACGGGGCAAACAGAGCAACACGTTTAAGCACGACTGTGGTTGAGCTTGAACCTGTTGGGGCCCATTTTAAACCCAATTAAATGGCACTTTTACTATGATAGGCGGAATAAAGGTCCCTCAGTGATGTCCACGTCCTATTCTCCAGAACCTGTAAATATGTGATGTTACAGGGCAGAGGAGAAGTAAGATTGCTGATCGAATTAAGATTGCTAATCAGCTGAATTTAAAATAAAAATATGCTGGGTCTCTCCCTGGCAATGTAATCACAAAAGTACTTCACAGGTGGAAGAAGTAGGCAGAAGAGTCAATGTCCCAGTGAAGTAGCATGAGAAAGACTGGATAGGTCATTGCTGGCTTTGAAAATGACATAAAGCCAGGGCCCAAGGAATGCAGGCAGTTTCCAGAAGCTGGAATAGGCAAGGAAGCAAGATTCTGCCCAGGATCCCTCAGAGAAATGAAGCCTGACCATCACCTTCATTTCAGACCAGTGATACCCATTTTGTATTCCCAACATCCAGCGCTGTAAGCTAATACATTTTTGTTATTTTAAGCCGCCAAGAATGTGGCAATGTGTTACAGCAGCAGTAGGAACTAAATTTACTCACCATCTTGACGTGAAAGTCCATTCCCCTTGACTGACTTTACTTGGTCTTCAAGCCCTGGGAAGATCAAATTGGGGGCTCATCTCTTACCTCTACAACCACCCTCTCCAGCAATCCCCTGTCTCTGTTTTCTAAAGAAAAGAGACTTTTGCAATGGCCTTTGAGGTTCATCTTGGAGAAAGTCCCCATTTGCTGAGAATCACTGATAGTTTTGATGATGAAAAGGAACTATATTCTTACCATGAATTTTCACATATTTTCATTTCAGCTTTTATTTATTTTTAAACATTTATTATAACTGTGCAATATTTAGGTGATAAAAAACATCTGGAGATGATTCTATACAGTATCTGGACTGACAGTGGATGTCAATTATCAGAGGAAGGCTGCTTTTGTTGTGCTGTTTAAATGGCTTTAGCTGAACTGTGGATCATTTTTTTATTCCACAGCATACTAACTTTGGTGAATGCCAGGCCAGAAGAAGGGAGTCTGAGTTCTGCTGGGATCTGTGGGTGTGTGTGAATCTTCTTGCCTCCTTGAACTGTTCTTTCACTTTCTTAGAGTCTCTGATGCCTTTCATTCATTCATTCATTCAAGAAATATGTAAGAGTACCTTCTTTTTCCTAGGCACTGGAGATATGGTAGAAACACAAGGGAAAGAAATCTCTGTTCTTGTGGAGGTTACATTTACTTGTAGTCTCTTTCTTACTCAATTTTTTTATCCTAGAATTTTATGGTCATACCAGCGTAAAGTTGTCTGGTAATTCTCAAGGTGATCCAGTATTGATTCCAAGATACTTACTGACAGGGGAGTGGACCTACCACAAGCTGAGAGAGTACACTGTGAGACTTTGAAATTTTGTTGGACAATTTGTTCTTAATTCATTTACAGAACAGGCCCCATTGCTGTTTACTATTAAACTGAGAAAAGTCCTATTTTAAGCTCTGTATGTATTAGCACTTAATGTATATATATCAGATAACATAATTGTCATCTTTAATATCAGAGAGTATATAAAGGATTGAAACAGGATGCTGATCTATGTCTTCGTGGTGCTAATAGTCTATTTATTTTCTTCTAAAATGAATTCTGGTCTGACTGCAACAGCCATAGTTTCACCCCCCAGGGTCTCCACTAGCACCTGTATAACACTGACTAGCCTGTGAAATCTAAATTTCTGTAGTGGAAGTGATTGCCATTAAGCTTTTGATTGCCAAGGCATCCACTTCAAAAGACATCCATTATACTATATAGAAAACTCTAAAGAGTCCACCAAGAACTATTAGAACTGATAAACAAATTCAGTAAAGTCAAAGGATACAAAATCAATGTATGGAAATCTTGCATTACCATACAGCAATAATGAAGCAGTAGAAAAAGAAATTATGAAAACAATCCCATTACAATTGCACCAAAATAATAAGATATCTAGGAATAAACCTAACCAAAGATGTGAAAATCCTGTACTCTGAAAACTATAAAACACTGATGAAAGAAATTGAAGACAACACGAAGAAATGGAAAGAAATTCCATGCTCATGTCTTGGAAGAACAAATATTGTTAAAATATCTATACTACCCAAAGCAATCTACACATTTAATGCAATCCTTACCAAAATACAACAGTATTTTTCACAGAACTAGAACAAACAATTCTAAAATTTGTGTGTAACCACAAAAGACCGCAAATATCCAAAGCAACCTTGAAAAGGAAAAGCAAAGCTGGAGGCATTATAATTCTGGACTTCAAGTTATATTACAAGGCTGTTGTAGTCAAAACAGTATGGTACTGGCACACAAATAGACAAATAGAGTAATAGAACAGAATAGAAAGCTCAGAAATAAACCCATAATTATATGGTCAATTAATCTTCAACAAACAAAGGAGGCAAAATTATTCAGTGGGAAAAAGACAGTGTTTTCAACAAATGGTGTTGGGAAAACTGGACAGCAACATGCAAAAGATGGAAACTGGACCACTTTCTTTAATCATATATAAAAATAAGTTCAAAATGGATTAAAGACCTAAATGTGAGACCTGAAACCATAAAAATCCTAGAAGGGAACACAGGTAGTAACTTCTCTGACATCGGCCATAACAAGGTTCTTCTAGCTAGGTCTCCTGAGGCAAGGGAAACAAAAGCAAAAACAAACTATTGGGACTACATCAACATAAAAGGTTCTGCACAGCAAAGGAAACAATCAATAAAACAGAATGGGAGAAGACCTTTGTAAATGACATATCCAATAATGGGTTAGTATCCAAAATATAAAGAACTGATACCACTCAACATCCAAAAAACAAATAATTCAATTAAAAAATGGGCAGAAGACATGAACACATGTAGAGATCAAAATGGAGTCTCTCATGTTAAGTAGGAGTCCGTGTCAAGCAGGAGCCTGTGTCAAGCAATGACGCAAGTAGTTAAAAATACTGCAACCAAGAGATATTGCTGGGATCAGCATCAGCTGACACCCCAGAACTGATAACAAACAGAACCAGAGGAGGTCTGCAGGGGCCCAAGACTGATTAAATCCCTTTAAAAAAGGGAGGATGTTTGCAGGAAAATGTCAGACTCTTCAGACATGACCTCTCTATGTCTGACCACTTAAAAAAGGCAATTGCCACCAAAGCCTCTGCCCAACTGATCTCTGAACAGAACTGAGATCCTTCACTGCTTGAACACAATAAGCAGTTAGTGCCAGGAGCTGACCTGGACTGGACGAAGATCTTATCTCAACTGCACACTCACAGACTGACTTCATGTTTGGTCCATTAACTTCCTACATCCTTTTGTTACCTTGTTTGTTGTGAGGTTTGTCTTATGTTCTGCTCTGTGTGCTATGTAAGAAGCCCAGTTTAATCACATGGTGAAATGTCACTGAGTTTGGAATCTGGAACCTGCTTTATAATTGTGATTAACTTTGTCTTATGATTGAATAAAACTGACACTGTGGAAAGACACAAATTGTGTGTGTGCCTTCATAGTGTGCTCATGACAACAGACATTTCCCCAAAAAGACATCCAGATGGCCAACAGACACATGAAAAAATGCTCAACATCACTCATCATCAGGGAAATGTAAATCAAAACTACAATAAGATTTCACCTCACCCCTGTCAAAATGGCTAAAATCAACAACAGAAGAAACAACAGTGTTGGCAAGGATGTGAAGAAAAAGGAACCCTTGGTATTGTTGGCAGAAATGCAAACTGGTACAGCCACTGTGGAAAACAGTATGGACATTCCTCAAAAAGTTAAAAATAGAACTACCCTACAATCCAGCAATCTCACTACTGGGTATTTACCCAGAGAATATAAAAACACCAATTTGTAGGGATACATGCAGCCCTATGTTTATAGCAGCATTATTTACAATAGCCAAAATATGGAAGTAGCCCAAGTATCCATCGGTTGATGAATGGGTAGAGAAGATGTGGTATAAAATACAATGTAATATTATTCAGCCATAAAAAGATTGAAATCTTGCCATTTGCAATGACATGGATGGAGATAGAGAGTATAATGTTAAGCAAAATAACTCAATCAGAGAAAGAAATACCATATGATTTCACTCATATGTGCAATTTTAGAAACAAAACAAATGAGCAAAGGAAATAAATAGAGAAAGACAAACCAAGAAAGATTCTTTTTTTTTTTTTGAAAGATTCTTAATTACAGAGAAAAAACTGATGGTTACCAGAGGGGAAGTGGGTAGGAGGATGGGTTAAATTAGTGATGGGGATTAAGGAGTGTGCTTGTGATGAGCACTGAGTGGTATATGGAATTCTTGAATCACTAAATTGTACACTTGAAACTAATATAACATTTTATGTTAACTAACTGGAATTAAAATAAAAACTTAAAAAAAAAGACATCCATCTTGAATAGACACATTAAGCCAGGGATACAGAAGCAGCTGTGCCCCCAGCCCCACCCCCCCACCTTCCACATACACGCATGTGAACTTTCAAACTAGTATATCCCTTATTTGTGCAGGTCAAATGATTTCCCTTTGTCTCTCTCAATCATCAGAGTCATGGACCTGTTCTTCGCCCATTTAAGTTAATTTGCCTCTCGTGTGTCTTTCATGTGCCTCAGGCAAACTTTCCTTCTGGGATCTCTCTTTTGTCTAAGACTGAGCCAAACTCTGTGCATTCTTAGAATTTATCCATTCTCCTACCCCTGAATTTAAGGAGCTTTACACAGGAACTCAAGTCCCTTGCATTAGGACCAAGCAAGCTGGGTTGGGTTCTTGTGAACTAATGAAATTGGCTCAAGAGCCTTATGAGCCTCAGGAAAGATCTCAACTTGTGTCCACTACTTGAGACAAGGCACATCTAGAAAACTCATGGGAAGGCCTGACCCAAGAATATTTTCAGGTCAGATATGGAGTGGGTTCTGCCTTAAGAGAATTTATCTTGAGGGAAAACAGCCAGGCACAACGACCTCAGTCCAGAAATAATGCCTTGTCATTAGAGGAGTATAGCTATTTTAATGGCCACACTGGGATTAGGACTTCTGTTTTCACCTGGTCTAGCAGACGCCCTCAACTATATGTCTGTCACAACAAAGGCAGTTAAAACAAAACAAAACAAAAACAAACAAACAAAAAGGTTATCTCAGAAAGAACTATTGCAGATCCATTCTGTAACACTCTGGTGGGCAGATCCCATATATAAAGTGTAACAAAAAGAGAGGAAAATATATTCCTCTACAACATGGATTTAAAGTTAAGAGTAGTACTCAGCTCTGACATCATGAGGACTCTGGGATGAGAAAATTAGAGGGAGCACTGGAGGGACTTAAGTGTTTTTGACAGTAAAGCTTAATGTGGCAACAACACCTGGAAAAATCATGTAAAACCATCAAAATTCAAGACATGGGAAATACCCCTTGAGGATTTCTAGAATTAAAGGGGCTGGTAAGGTTAGGTTATTAGTTTTGAAGGGATAAGAAATCCTGAATTTCCACAATGTGAGCAAATACTAACAGTTAACTGAATGTCAAATTACTTTTTAAAATAGAAAAAAATATATATAAGTCCATAGTACATTTTGTTATGTTTCTCATTACCTAACCATCGTTTATAGCCTCACTATGACAGGGTATCATCAATGTCTGCTTCCAGACAGCAAAATGGGGGGGAAAAAGAGTAGAGGTAATCCACACACTTCTTAAAATCCTTGGTCATGAAATGCTTACAACATTTCCACTTCCATTCAATTGACTGGAATTCAATCACCATTTATTGAAATACTGTCTGTTCACAAGCTGGGACAAGTGGATATCCACATGCAGAAGAATAGAGTTGTCTCAGCAGACCAGGAATAGAGTAAAACTTCCTTGACTTGATAAAGAACATCTACAAAAACCCTATAGCTAACATCAGTATAGCTAATATACTTAATAGTGAGAAACTTAGATTTACCATTAAGATCAGGAAAAAGCCAAGGATGTCCTCTCTCACCGCTCCTTTTCAACATTGTACTGGAATTCCCAGTTAATGCATTAAGACCAGGAAAGAATATAAAAGGAATATAAATTGGGAAGAAGAAATAAAATTGCCTTTATTTGCAGGTGACATGACTGTCTATATAGAAAACCTGAAAGAGGGGGCACCTGGGTGGCTCAGTGGGTTAAAGCCTCTGCCTTCGGCTCAGGTCATGATCTCAGGGTCCTGGGATCGAGCCCCGCATCAGGCTCTCTGCTCAGCAGGGAGCCTGCTTCCCCTTCTCTCTCTGCCTGCTTCTCTGCCTACTTGTGATCTCTCTCTCTGTCAAATAAATAAATAAAATCTTAAAAAAAAAAAAAAAGAAAGAAAACCTGAAAGAACAGACCAAAAACACTCTTGGAAGTAATAAGTGATACTAGCAAGGTTAGAGGACAGGGTTAATGTACAAAAGCCAATTGCTTTCCTATATACCACCAATGAACAAGTGAAGCTTGAAATTAAATACCTTTTATATTAGCACCCCCCAAAATGAAGTACATAGGTATAAATCTAACAAGTATGTACAAGATCTGTATGAGGAAAACTACAAAACTCTAATGAATAAAATCTCAGAAGAACTAAATAAATGGAGAAATATTCCATGTTCATAGATAGGAAGACTCAATATTATCAAGATGTCTGTCCTTTCCAACCTGGTCTATAGATTCAATGCAATCCTAGTCAAATCCCAGAAAGTTATTTTATGGATATTGACAAGCTGATACTAAAGTTTATATGAAGAGGCAAAAGACCCAAAATAGCTAACTCAATATTGAAGGAGAAGAACAGTCAGAGGACTGATATTACCTGACTTCAAGACTTATTATAAAGTTACACTAATCAAGATGGTGTGATATTGACAAAAGATTGGACAAATAGGTCAATCGAACAGAATAGAAAGTCCAGAAATGTACAGACATACAGTCAATCTTTGACAAAGGGCCAAAGGCATATAATGGAACAAAGATAGTCTTTTCAACAGATGGTGCTAGAAGAAATGAACATGCACATGCAAGAAGCTGAATTTAGACATAGACCTCACACCCTTCCAAAATTAATTCAAAATGGATCACAGAGCTAACTATAAAAAGGAAAACTGCAAAACTCCTAGAAGATAACATAGGAGAAAACTTGATGACCTTAAGGTGACTTTTTAAAACAGCTTTATTGAGATATAACTCACATATTAAAAACTGCATATATTTAATATACACAATTTGGTTAGTTTGAATATATTCATACAGTTGTGAAACCATCATAACAAATAACATATTTATCTCCTCCAAAAGTTTACTTGTGCCCCATTGTTGTGGGTTGTTATTGTAGTTGTAAGAACACATAACACAAAATCTACCTTCTTAACTAAATTTTAAGTGCACAATACTGTATTGTTAATTATAGGCATTATGTTGTACCATTCTCTAGGACATATTCATCTTGTACAATTGAAGCTTTACACATCCTCAACAACTCCCCATTTCTCCCTCCCTCCAACCCCTGGCAACCACCACTCTATTCTCTGCATCTATGAGTTTGACAATTTTAGATATCACATATATGTGGAAACTATCACAGTCATGATATGGAATCATGTGGTATTTGTCCTTCTGTGACTGCCTTATTTCTTTTTTTTTCCCCAAATACTTTTATTTTATTTTTTCAGTGTTACAAGATTCATTCTTCATGTACAACACCCAGTGCTCCATGCAATACGTGCCTTCCTCGATACCCACCACCAGGCTCGCCCATCCCCCCACCCTCCTCCCCTCCAAAACCCTCAGTCTGTTGCTCTGAGTTCACAGTCTCTCATGGTTCTTCGCCCCTCCAATTTCCTCCAATTCACCCCTCCCTTCCCTCTCACAATGTCCTCCATATATATATCTATGTGTGTATCTATGTATTTATCTATGTATGTATGTTTTACGAACCTCCATACTGTATTCTATAGTGGCTGTACCATTTTACGTTGCCACCAATGATGTGTAAGCATTCCAATTTCTTCAAATCCTTGCTAATTGATTAACACTTGTGACTTTTTTTTTTAATAATTGCCATCCTAACAAGTATGAAGTACTTGGAAAGTGATGGAAAACCAAAATCTCATTTTGGTTTTGATTTGCATTTCCCTGATGGTTAGTGATGTTGGGTATCATTCATATAAATGTATGCCATTTGTACATCTTTTTTAAAATTTTTAAAATTCTTTATTTAAATTAAATTTGGTTGACATATACTGTATTATTAGTTTCAGGGGTAGAATTTAGTGATTCATCAGTTGCATATAACACCCAGTGCTATTTACATTGAGTGCCCTTCTTAATGCTCATCATCCAATTATCCCTTACCCCAACCTACCTCCCCTCCAGCAACCTTCAGTTCGTTTCCTAGAATTCAGCATATCTTATGGTTTGCCTCCCTCTCAATTTTCATCTTGTTTTATTTTTCCTTCCCTTCCCCTATGTTCATCTGTTTTGTTTCTTAAAGTCTACATATGAGTGAAATCATATGGTATTTGTCTTTCTCTGATTGACTTATTTCGCTTAGCATAATACCCTCTAGTTCTCTCCACGACACTGCAAATGGCAAGATCTCATTCTTTTTGATGGCTGTGTAATATTCCAGTGTGTGTGGTGTGTGTGGTGTGTGTGTGTGTGTGTGTGTGTACCACATATTCTTTATCCATTCATCTGTCGATGGATGGACATCTGGGCTCTTTTCATATTTTGGCTATTGTAGACATTGCTGCTATAAACATTGGGGTGCATGTGCCCCTTTGAATCACTATGTTTGTATCTTTTGCATAAATATTGCTGGGCCATAGGGTGGCTCTACTTTTAACTTCTTGAGGAACCTCCATACTGTTTTCCAGAGTGGTTACAGCAGTTTGCATTCCCACCAACAGTGTAAAAAGGTAGAGAAATGTCTATTCAAGCCCTTTGCCTATTTTTCTTTTTCTTTTTTTTTTTTTTTTGCTATTGAGTTGTGGAAATTCCTTATATATTTTGGGTATTAGCCCCCTAGATATATGGTTTGCCAACATTTTCTCTCATTCTGTTCGCCTTTTCATTCTATTATTTCCTTTGTAGTGCATAAGCTTTTTAGTTTGATATAGTGTCATTTGTTTTTTCTTGCTTTTGTTGCATGTGGCTTTGGTGTCATAACCAAGAAATCACTTCCAAAGGATGAGTACTCAACTTTTGTATCAATATGGATAGGTCTGGAGGAAATTATGCTGAGTGAAATAAGTCAAGCAGAGAAAGTCAATTATCATATGGTTGTGGAGCATAAGGAATAACATGGAGGACATTAGGAGAAGGAAAGGAAAGTGAATTGGGGGAAATCGGAGGGGAAGATGAACCATGAGAGACTGTGGACTCTGAGAAACAAACTGAGGGTTTTGGAAAGTAGGGGGTGGGAGATGGATGAGCATGGTGGTGGGTATTAAGACGGGCACATATTGCATGGAGTACTGGGTGTGGTACATGAACAATGAATCTTAAAAATTTTAAATAAATTTTTAATTTAAAATAAAATTAAATTAAAAAAATCACTTCCAAGAACACTATCAAGATGTCTTTCCCCTATGCTTTTGTCTAGGAGTTTTACAGTTTCAGGTCACATGTTTAAAGTCTTTAATCCATCCTGAGTTGATTTTTGTGTATGTTAGGACTCTAACATATCTTTTTTGGAGAACACAATTTAACCCATAACAGATGATAAAAATTTTTGAAATAGATAGTGGTAATGGATGTATAACTGTGAATGTAATTAATGTCACTTAATTGTTCACTTAAAAATGGTTGAAATGGAAAATTTTGTCACATGTATTTCACCTTAATTAAAAAAAAAGATATCACACCTTCTCTTCTCTCCTCAGACCCCAATTGCTTCCTATCTAAGCTGATGACCTTGCTTATTCCATTGAACAAATAAAAGGAATCTGAATAGACTTCCACAAACTCCTACCACCCTAATGTTCTCTGAATGAACTGGCCATCCTCCTATCTAAAGCCAGCCTTTCCATGTGTCCATTGGATGATGTCCCATCTCTTCTACGCATGGTCATTATCCCAAAATTTTCTTCTTTGTCTCCTTTATCATAAAAGTTTCCCTCTCTAGGGATGCTGGGTGGCTCAGTTGGTTAAGCACCTCGTTAAGCTCAGGTCATGATCCCAGGATCCTGGCCCAGAGTCCCATTATTGGGCTCCTTGCTCAGTGGGAAGCCTGCTTCTCCCTCTGCCTGCCACTCCCTCTGCTTGTGCATGCACACACTCTCTCTCTGATAAGTAAATAAATAAAATATTTTAAAAAATGTCGCGGCCGGCGCGACAATCTTGAGCCAGGGCTGAGGGTAAGGGAATGAGGAAAAAAAAGTAGAGAGACAAAGTGTGGGGGCAGGAGGGACACAGTGGATGATGTCCAAACAGTGCCGAATTTTATTTCAGAGTGCACTTGATTATATAGTATAAGTGAAACAATTGCAAAGAAGTGTTTATATTTAGAAGTCACGTAATGCTCTTTTGAGCTTCTTCTTTATCTCTGTTTGCAGCACTAAGGACAGACTCTTCAGACAGCAGGTGTAGGTTATAGCCCGGGCAAGGACAGCACAGACCCACAATGATAAGGCCAGCTTACAAGGTTTCCATGTGAGCAGTCACGCACCTGCAAGCTTCAAGGCCCACTGCACAAGCCCTTTCTCTAGCGCCCGCATTCCGTCTGCTCTTTTTCTGAACGAGCGGGGGGCACGAGTCCGGGCTTGGTTTGGTCCTACCAGCAGCTAGCTTGCGGCTTCCCACAAAAAAAATTTCCCTCTCTAGCGAAACATCCCCATCAACATTCAAACATGCTGTACTATCTCCTATGCCATTTCTTTTGCTCCAAAATTCCTCAAAACAGTGGTCTATAGTTACCATATGACACTGTCTCCTCCCTTTTTCTTGATACCACTCTATGCTTTCATCCCCAACATCCAACGAAGTTTCATTGCTCTATTGAAACTGCCTGTCAAGACTGCTAATGATCTCTGTGTTGGTAAATCCAATAATCAATTCTCAGTCCTCATCTTGATCTACCATCCTAGTGACCACATAATTTATCATTCAAATCAAATCATTCCTGAGAGTAAAAAAGACTGTTGTTAACAAGTTATTCCTATACAAAAGACATAAACTAGGATTGTCCTGGGAAAATAGGGATACTTGGTCCCCTTACCTATCAGTAGTGTTGGGCAAAGTTGAAAACTCCCTTCTTGAAATATCTTGACTTAACTTCCAAGACACCATAATCTCTTGGTTATTCTCCTACTTTACTGGCTACTTCTGACTGCACATTCTTAGCTTCCTTTTTTGTTGTTGCTTTTGCTAGTTCATTGTCATCTCCTGTATCTCAATATTGAAATGTCCCAGAGCTCAATCTGAACTTCTTCCCTTACTACATACACTATCTATATTCCTTAGTGATCTCATCAAGTCTCATTAAATACCATCTATACCTTGATGAATCTCAAATTTCTATCTCTAATCTGGATCTCTCTCAAAAATCCCAGATTCATATATCCAACTGCCTACTTTTCATCTCCATGTGTATGTATAAAAGACATCTCAAATTCAACATGTTCTAACCTGAGCTCCTCAGATTCCCCCTAAAACCTGCTCCTCCCAGTCTTCACCCATTTTAATAAATGATTACTCAGTTGCTCAGCTTCAGAATCATCATTGATCCCTCTTTTTCTCTTACTTTATATTCAATTCATCCACAACATCCATTGGTTCTACCTCCAAAGTATATGTCAAAACTGCACACTTATCACCATATCAACAGCTAACACATTAGTCCAAGCCACTATCATCTCTTATCTAAACCACTGATTGCTTCCTACCTCCAAATTTTTCTCCATTTTCATTCCTGTTTCCTCAGGGTCCATTCTATTTACAGTAGCCAGGTTTATCCCTTAAAAACATAACTCATATCATGCTGATGCCCTTGTCAAAATCCTCTAATGACTCTCCATAGCCTTTAGAATAGTACCCATACTTCTTTCCATGGCCTACAATATCTCATAAGATCTGGCCCCTGGCCACCACTCTAAACTCATGCTCAACTATTCTCCCTTTGCTTGCTCCATTTGAGCCACACTGGCCTCCTTGCTATTTCTTGAACAAGCCAAGCATATCCCTACCCAAGGAGTTCTGCATTTTTTGTTCCCACTGCCTATAATGCTTTTCCCTAAGACAGCTTCATGGTCCATTCCCTCGTTTCATCCAGGTACCTGCTCAGAGTGAACTTCTCTGATTATCCAATCTAAAACTGTATTCCCCCTTTGACTGTCCTTTACCCCCATACTTTGTTTTATTTTTCTCCATAGCATTTATCATTATTAAATATTATATTGCATATTTTATATATTGACTTTATTGCCTGTTTCCCTCCATTTTTAAATGTAAGCTCCATGAGTATTCTATATATTCCCAACAACTAGAAATAGTGCCTGCCATATAATAGATTGCTCAATAAATATTTGCTGAATATATAAATGCCTCTGGAACCCTAACGTGTTTTTTTTGTTGTTGGTTAGGATTCGTTTACACCATAATTTAAAATCTGGGCAGAGTTATTATGCTTTATGCTTCTATCATTGACCAGACTTAGAAGCACCCCATTAAAATTCTTTAGACTATTTTGTTGAGAGATAATATTTTTTGTTGGTGAAGGTGAAAGTGTCCCACACAATGATTTTCTCCCCTATTCTGTCATCTGAAACAAGTGAAAAGCTAATGTGAACACTACCCACTGGAACATAATACTAAAAAAAAAGCTATAGGTTTGCTAAGATTTATACAGTTTAGAATTTTAAAGAAGCTTCCACAAAATTTTATATATTTACCACAAAGATGGGGCTTTTTTCTCAAGCTGATATAAGATGCTGAGCCAATAAATGAAAATTTGAGGATGTATAGTTTTGCTGGGGCTACCATAATAAAATACTATAGACTGGGTGGCTTAAACAACAGAAATTTATTTTTTCACAGTTCTGGAAGCTCGAAGTCCGAGATCAAGGTGTCAGCAGGTTTGGTTTCTCCTGAGGCCTCTTTCTTGGCTTTCAACGGCCACCTTATTGCTATGTCCTCATATGGTCTTTCCTCTGTATGCATGCATGTCTGGTGTCTCTCTATGTGTTCAAATTTGCACTTGTTATAAGGGCACTTGTAGAAATGGGTTAGGGCCCAGTCCAATAGTCTCATTTTAACTTAATCACCTCTTTGAATGCCCTGTATCCAAATATAATCATATTCTGAGATACCAGAGGTTAGAGCTTCAACATATGAATTTGGGACAATTCAGCCCATAACAGTGGATTATCATGGCAAAGAGAGTGTTAAAAGGAACCCCTATCATATTTCCAGGAACTCCACAAAAGGACACGTTTCCAAGTTGTTTTATAGTTCACTGTGTGGTGAAACTTAAAGTGGTCAAATTTCACTTTGTTATGGAAATCTGGGGAGCTTGACACTAATCTGTTTTTATTTATTATAATATATCCTTTTATGAATTCATGGATGGTGATGACTGGATGTAAGTCTGTCAAAGATGTCTATATAATGCCCCAAACCCAAAGTATATGAGTAGCCTGCTTTACCACAGCATTTATTTACCCACCTGGAACTTGCTTTAGTGTTTCTGTGACTACTGCCTTTATTGTAAGTGGTGTGGTAGGTTAAATAATAACCTCCCCCCACACACAAATATGTCAATGTCCTGATCCCTGGAACCTATCAGTATGTTACCTTACAAGGTAAAAAGCTACTTTTACTAGTGTAATTAAATTAAGGCTCTTGAGATGGGAAGATTAATTATTCTGGATTATGCAGATGGACCAATGTAAGTACAGGATCCTTAAAAGAGGGAGACAAAAAGGTCAAAGAGAGAGGACAGAGATGGGGCCATGGAATCAAAGGTTAGAGTGAGGCAAGGAAAGGGCCATCATCCAAGGAATGCAGGCAGACTATAAAAGCTCAAAAAAGACAAGGAAATGGATTCTCCTCTCACAACCTCCAGAAGGAACCAATCCTGCTGATACCTTCATTTTAGCCCAGTAAGACAAATTTTGGACTTTTTGACTTACAGAACACAAAGATAATAAAGTCATATTTGTAGTAATTTGTTATAGGAGCAATAAAAAGAAACTCAGTCAAAAACTGTTAGAAGAGACAACACTATATATTGAAAATAAAGGGCCAATTCACTAAGAGGATGTGACAATTACGAACATAAGCACAAAACACTGAATTCCAAAATATATTAAAAAATCACAGAATTGACAGGAGAAATGGACAGTTCTACACTAATAGTTAAAGACATCAGTAACCCCACTTTCAATAATGGATAGAAAACCAGACAGAAGAGCAATAAAGAAATAGAGGACTTGAATAACACTATAGACTAACTGGATCTAATAGACATATACAAAACATGCCATCCAATGATAGCAGAATACACATTTTTCTGAAGTACACATGGAACATTCTCCAGAATATACCATATGTTAGACCACAAAACAAGTCTTAATATTTTTTAAAAGGAGGAAATCATACAAAATACCATTTCTGATCACACCGGAATGAAACTAAAGATCAATAATAGAAGAAAATTGGGAACTTCATAAATACGTGAAAATTAAATAATACGCTCTTCGACAACCAACAGGCCAAAGAAGAAATCACAAAGGCGGCGAAAGTCAATTATCATATGGTCTCACTTACGTGTGGAGCATAAGGAAAAACATGGAGGACATTGTGAGAGGGAGGGGAGGGATGAATTGGAGGAAATTGGAGGGGTGAAGAACCATGAGAGACTGTGAACTCAGAACAAGGGACTGAGAGTTTTGGAGGGGAGGAGGTGGGGGGATGGGCGAGCCTGGTGGTGGGTATTGAGGAGGGCACGTATTGCATGGAGCACTGGGTGTGGTACATAAACAATGAATCTTGTAACACTGAAAAAATAAAATAAAAGTATTTGGGAAAAAAAATAAAGTGGAATTCAAAATTCAAAAAAAAAAAAGAAATCACAAAGGAAATTAGAAAATAACTAAGGAAATTAACATTAAAACAAAATGTACCAATATCTATGGGATGCAGCAAAAGCAGTGCTATAGTTCCAATTACTTACATTTAAAATAGAAGATCTCAAACCAACAACTAAACCATATACCTTAAGGAATTAGAAAAACAATACCAAATGAAACCCAGAGCCAATAGATAGGAGAAAGTAATAAACATAAACAATAGAAGAACAATAAAGAAAATCAATGAAACCAAAACTTAGTTCTTCAAAAGATCAACAAATTTCACAAACCTGTGGCTAGATTAACTAAGAAAAGAGAAGACTTTACATTACTAAAATCAAAAATAAAAATGGAAACCTTACCAATTTCACAGAAATAAAAAGCATTATAAAGGGATACTATGAACAACTGTATACAAAGCAAATTGGTTAATCTAGGGGAAATGAACACACTCAAACAAAAAAATAAACACAACCTACCAAGACTGAATCATGAAAAAATGGAAAATGTGCATAAACCTATGTTTAGTAAAAAGATTAAATAAGTAATAAAAACCTCCTCTTTCCAAAATAAATAAATAAATAAATAAATAAAATCACCCTGGTCCAGAGGCCTTCACTACTGAATTAACAATAAAAGGAGAATTACAGTAAGCCTTCCCAAATTTTTCCGAAAAAATGGAGAAGGGAACACTTCCTAACATTCCAATAGGTCTGCATTACCCTGATACCAAAGTCAGACAAAGACACGGCAAGAAAAGAAAATTACAGTCAAATATGTTTTATAATGTTGATACAAAATTCTCCAAGAAAATGCTAAAAAAGCAAATTCAACAGTATATGTAATGAATTCTACACCATGGCCAATTGGGGTTTACTTCTGGAATTTAAGGATGATTCAACATATAAAAATCAATCATATTGCAACACAACACATTAACAAAATGAAGGCAAAAAACATATCTCAATTCATGTAGAAATAGCACTTGACAAAATTCAACACTCTTTCATCAAATCACTCAACAATCCAGGAATAGAAGGAAACTTCCTCAACACAATAAAGGCCAAAAATGAAAAGCCCACATCTAAAGATCATATTCAATAGTGAAAGACTGAAAGCTTTTTTTCCTTAGGATAAAGAATAAGACAAGGATGTCCACATTCCCCACTTCCATTCAGTGTAGTATTGGAGGTTTCAGATGTAATAATAAGGCAAGACAAAGAAATAAAAGACACCTATATCGTAATGGAAGAAATAAAATGATTTGTATTCACAAATGGCATGGCATATACATAGACAACCCCAAAGATTCTGCAAAAAAAATCTTAGAACTAATAAACAAATTCAGCAAAGTTTCTGGATTCAAAATCGACAGAAAAAATGGGTTGCATTTCTATATAATAACAATGAACAATCTAAAAAAAGAAATTAAGAAAGCCATTTCACTTACAATAGCATCAAAAGAATATAATACATAAGAACACAATGAAGTAGGCCAAAGACTGTACACTGAAATCTACAAAACACTGCTGAAAGAAATTTAAAGACATAAATATGGAAACACATCTTGTGCTCATCAACTGTAAGATTACACATTGTTAAGATGCCAATACTACCCAAAGTGATCTGTAAGGTTCACGCAATCCCTATCAAAATCCCAATGCCAATGATAGGGGTGCCTGGGTGGCTCAGTTGGTTAAGAGTCCAGCTCTTGATTTAGGCTCAGGTCATGATCTCAGAGTTGTTAAGATCAAGCCCTGAGTTTGACTCTGTGCTTAGCGTGGATTCTGCTTGTCCCCCCCCCGGTCCCTCCCCCTGCTGTTGGGGGGCACTCTCGCTCCCTCTAAAATAATAAATAAATAAACAAACAAACAAACAAATAAATAAATAAATAAAATCTTTAAAAAATCCCAATGATATATTCTGCAGAAATAGAAAAACCTATCTCAAATTCATATAGAATCTCATGGGATCCAAAATTAACAAAATAATCTTGAAAAAGAAAAAAAGTTGGCACTCACTCTTCCTAATTTCAAAATAAAGGTATTCTGGCACAATTCCAATGTGTGTGTGTGGGGGGGAGGGGTTCCAAAACCACTAAGAGATGCTTGGACACCAGCAGGGTGTCCTATAATTAAACTCAATTCTGATACTATCAACTTGGAAATAGCATGAGATCCCATAGGTTCAGCTCTCAGTCCTGCAGGACTGCACTTCCCCCCCACCTTTGAATTACAGTCTCAAGTCCAGATTACCATTTCTGCTTCCCACTGACAGGCTATAGATGGGAGGTTTCAATGACCCCCTCCTTAAGTTTGATTAATTTGCTACGGCAGCTCACAGAACTCACAGAAACATTTTATTTATTGGATTACCATTCATTAATAAAAAAAATATATATATATATAACTCAGGAATAGCCAGATGGAAGAAATGCATAGGGTAAAGTATGGGGGATGTGTACGGAGCTTCCAGGCTCTCTCCCAGCACTCCAGTCTCCCAGAATCTTCATGTGTTCACCAACGCAGAAGCTTTCTGAACCCTGTGCTTCTGGGTATTTATGGAAGTTTTATTATGCAGGCATGATTGATTAAATTATTGGCCACAGGGGATTGATTCAACTTCCAGGCCCCTCCCCTTCTAGAAAGTAGGGGTGGGATGGGGTAGGGGGTTGGACTGAAAGTTCCAACTCTCTAATCACATGGCTGGTTCCTTTGGAAATCAGCCCCCATCCTTAGGTGCTTTCCAAAAGTCACCTCATTAACATAACCCTATTTGTGGTAAAAAGGTACTTGTTATGAGTAACATGACACCCATTTCATGTTAATGGCTCTAAAGTGTATTTCAGTAACTGAGGACAAGAGACCAAATATTATGACAAAAGATGCCCCCATTGCTTTGTTGACTGTTTCCTTTGCTGTGCAGAAGCCTTTTATCTTGATGAAGTCACAAAAGTTCATTTTTGCTTTTGTTTCCCTTCCCTTTGGAGACTTGTCTTGAAAAAAGTTGCTATGGTAGATGTCTAAGAGGTTACCTCCTATGTTCTCCTCCAGGATTTTGATAGATTTCTGCCTCACACCCACGGAATGGGAGAAGATATTTGCAAATGACACTGCAGACAAAGGGTATCCAAAATCTATAAAGAACTTCTCAAACTCAACACCCAAAAGACAAATGATGAAGTCAAAAAATGGGCAGAAGGCATGAACAGACACTTCTCAAAAGACATACAAATGGCTAACGGACACATGAAAAAGTGTTCATCATCATTAGCCAGCAGGGAAATTCAAATCCAAGCCACATTGAGATACCACCTTATACCAGTTAGAATGGCAAAAATTGACAAGGCAAGAAGTAACAAATGTTGGAGAGGTTGTGGAGAAAGGGGAACACTCTTACACAGTTGGTGGGAATGCAAGTTGGTGCAGCCACTTTGGAAAACAGTGTGGAGGTTCCTCAAAAAGTTAAAAATAGAGCTACCCTATGACCTAGCAATTACACTACTGGGCATTTACCCCAAAGATACAGATGCAGTGAAAAGGGCCATATGCACCCCAACGTTCATAGCAGCAATGTACACAACAGCCAAACTGTGGAAAGAGCCAAGATGCCCTTCAACAGAAGAATG
The DNA here is from genome assembly GCA_028534135.1 of Potos flavus. Classification (NCBI taxonomy): domain Eukaryota; kingdom Metazoa; phylum Chordata; class Mammalia; order Carnivora; family Procyonidae; genus Potos; species Potos flavus. Next base: position 38,733,295 of record CM052901.1, on the reverse strand, counting down.
GATAAAGAAGACGGGGTTCATATACACAACTGAATATTACTCAGCCATCGGAAAGGATGAATGCCCACCTTTTTCATTAACATGGATGGTACTGGAGGAGATTGTGCTAAGTGAAATAAGTCAAGCAGAGAAAGTCAATTATCATATAGTTTCACTTATTTGTGGAACATAAGGAATAGCATGGAGGACATTAGGAGAAGGAAAGGAAAAATCAAGGGGGGTGGGAAATGAAGGGGGGAAATAAGAGGGGGAGACGAACCATGAGAGACTATGCCGGGAAACAAACTGAGGGTTTGAGAAGGGAGGGGGATGGGAGGATGGGTGAGCGTGGTGATGGGTATTAAGGAGGGTATGTATTGCATGGAGCACTGGGTTTTATATGCAAACAATGAATCATGGAACACTATGTCAAAAACTAATGATGTATTGTATGGTGATTAACATAGCGGAACTAAAAAAAAAAAAAAAAAAGATGCCCCCATTGCTCTTCCCACTCAGGAAATTCCAAGGGCTTTTGGGAGCTGTGAGCCAGGAATCATGGATAAAGACCAAATATATATTTCTTATAAACCACAGTATCACACAGAGCCTCCTATAATAACTTCAGTAATCTAAACAGTATGGTACTGGCATAAAAACAGACATATAAACTGGTAAAATAGAATAGAGATGCCAGAAATCAACCCCTGTACGTATGGCCAAATAATTTCTGGCAAGAGTATCAAGTCCATTCAATGGGGAAGAGATATTCTTTTCATGAAACGGTATTGGGAAAACTGGAAATTATATGCAAAAGAATAAATTTGGACCCTGACCCTATACAATATACAAAAATTAACTCAAAATCAAGCAAAGACAAACTTAAGAGCTAAAGCTTTAAAACTTTTAGAAGAAAACATAGGGAAAAACTTCATGACATTGGGTTTGGCAATGATTTCTTGGATATGACACCAAAAACATAAGGAAAAAATAAATTAGACTTCATCAAAATTAAAATCTTTGACACATCAAAAGACCCTTTGAAGAGAGTGAAAACACAACCCAAAGAGTGGGAGAAAAAACTTCTGAATCATAAATATGGTAAGGGGTTAATATCAAAAATTTATAAAGAACTCCTAAAACTCAACAATGACAACAAAAAGACCAAACAACCCTATTTTAAGGACTTATTTTTAGGGGCGCCTGGGTGGCTCAGTGGGTTAAAGCCTCTGCCTTCGGCTCAGGTCATGATCTCAGGGTCCTGGAATCAAGCCCCGCATAGGGTTCTCTGCTCAGCAGGGAGCCTGCTTCCTCCTCTCTCTCTGCCTGCCTCTCTGCCTACTTGTGATCTCTCTGCCAAATAAATAAATAAAGTCTTTAAAAAAAAAATAAGGACTTATTTTTAAGGGCCAAACCCCTGAATAGGAATTTTTTCAAAGAAAATGTACAAGTGGCCAGTAAGAATATGAAAGGATGATCAAATCATTAGTCATTATGGACATACAAAGCAAAACCATGAGATACCACTTTACACACATTAAGATGGGTATTATCAAACCACTGAAAACAACAAATGTTGGCAAGGATGTGGAGAACTTGAAACCCATGTGTATTGCTGGTAGGAACGTAAAATGGTGCAGCTGCTTTGGAAAAGAGTATGGTGGTTCCTCAAAAAATTAAACACAGAATTAGCATATGATGTAACAATTCCACTTCTAGTTATATACCCAAACCAACTGAAAGCAGGGACTCAGATATTTGTACAACCAGTGTTCTTAGCAGCTTTATTCACGATTGCCAAAGAGTGCAAACAACCAAAATATACACAGAGATGAGTGGAATTTTGAAATATTATTCAGTCTTACAAAGAAATGAAATTTTGACACAGGTATGATCTTTGAAAACACTATGTGAAACAGCCAGACACGAAGTAACAAATATTGTATGATTTCACTTTTGTGATGTATTTAGAGTTGGCAACTTTCTGGAGACAGAAAATAGAATAGTGCTCTTAAGTGGCTGACCAAGAGTGGGTAGTGAGGAGTGGGAAGTTATTTTTTAATGGATACAGAGTTTCAGTTTGGGATGACAAAAATGTTCTGGAGATGGACAGTGGTGATGGTTGAACCACAAGTGGATGTATTTAATGCCAATGAATTGTACACATAAAATTGGTTAAAATGGCAAATTTTATGTTATGTATATATTACCACAATGTTTTTTAAAAAACATAGAAATGTATAATACAAAAGGTGAAGACTAATGTACACTAGAGACTTTAGTTAACAAAAATGTAGCAGTATTCATTAATCAACTGTAATAAATATATTACACTAATGTAAGATGCTAATAATATGAGAAACCATGTGGGGAAAGGGGGGTAGGAGAGAAGTAGTATATGGGAATTTTCTGTACTTTCTGCTTAACTTTTCTGTAAACCTAAAACTGCTCTAAAACAGTCAAGTAATTTTTTTTAAAGCCAATATTATTGCATTTTTGGCTTGTCATTTCTTGTTTTTTTTTCTAGTGCATTTTAAAAGCCAAATGCATAAAACTATAATTAAAGATCTGCGTTAATGGATACATAATGTATAAAGATCTATACTTTAGCATATAGTGACAATAACAACATAAAGAGGGAACCAGAGTTGTAAGGGAGCAGAGTTTTGTATACTATTGAAACTAAGTTGATATTCGTTCAAACTTGGGTGTTACAGACTTAAGATATTAATTATAATTGCCAGAGAAGTCACTAAGGAAAAAAGAAAAACTAAAAACATACAGAAAAAACAAATAAGAAGGAAATCAAAATGGTAGAGAAAATGCCAAATTACTCTGCACAGTGGCTATACCCTTTTTTACATTCCCACCAGAATGTACAAGGGCTCCAGTTTCTCTACATCCTTGCCAATACTTGCTATTATTCACTTTTGAAAGAATTATAGCTATTTAGTCGCTGTGAATTGATATCATTGTGGCTTTGATTTGAATCATTATTGATTATTTGAATATCCTCTTTGGAGAAATATCTATTCAAATCCTTTGCCTATTTTTTAATTGTTTCATTTGTCTTCGTATTGAGTGGTAAGAGTTCATTTTATATTCTGGGTACTGGACCCATATCATATACATAATTTGCAAATACTTTCTTCTATGCTATGAGTAGTCTTTTTACTTTAGTGATGGCATCATTTGAAACATGTTGCTATGTTTAAAGCCAAATTGAGTAAGCCTAATAGCTTTGCTCTAAAAAGTGCTGAAGAAAAATACTTTGGAAAACAGTATTAATTATATTCAGTATTCAATATATTAGTATTCATTATGTTATATTCATTATATTAATCACTAAACCCTGGTCTCGATGTAGTAAAGCCAATATATAAGTTACTCAAGATATCCATGCAATTGATTTATTGAATCCTTGCAATTCCAGGATATTCTGATACATTTAGTTTTGGAGACAAAGATGCCAGAACAAAAGTACGTATTTCAGAGAAATTCGATCAACCAAAATTGACATTTTGCTTCAATCACAATAGAAACTTATCCGTATAAGCTTCTAGTTATGACTGGTAAAAAGAACATATTTTATAGTCTGTGTAACAAAAAGGCTGGCCCCATTTTTTGATCTTTGACTACTGTCAGCTTTTAAGCTTCACCCCTCCTTCTATTCTGCCCCATATATAAATAAATTAATAACTTCCCCTTGTGTCCCTTCTCTTTAGAAAAGTTTGATAATCTTACTGAGAAATCATCATTTATCACACTAATTATTGATGATTTATATTAATTATTTATATAATTATCTGAACAGTATCTCCACATATTTGAAACAAAATAACAAAGTATCTTATAACTCATAATAGTAAACTCTCAAATCTATTAGCATTATGAGAATTCTTATCTTTTCTTTGCATACCAGGGATTTGTGAATCTTAAGTTCATGCAAAAAAATTTTTCTTTTCAGACTTTTCCACAGCCCCCAAAAAGCTGCTAAGAAGCATTTAGCTGCTTACAAATTGAGTTGTATTTTTCTTTTTTTAAGACTTTATTTATTTATTTATTTATTTATCTATTTATTTATTTGAGAGAGAGAGAGAGAGAGAGAATCTGGAGCATACTCCGCACTGAGCACAGAGCCCAATGGCCCAATGCGATGCTCAATCTCGACCCTGTGATCATCACCTGAGCCGAAATCCAGAGTCAGGCGCTTAACTGACTGAGTCACCCAGGCGCCCCGAACTGTATTTTCTTAAAGGGGAAACTCATATTCCTCATCTGATTCTTTTCTGTGAGTTAACGGAACTTATATATTTTTTTCAATATTAGTAAAATTTAATTAAAACAAAGTGATACCATTTTGCATCTATCAGATTGGCAGATATGTTTAAATATGTAAATAATCAGAACTGTTAGTAGGTGTGTAGGGAACCAAGGACTCCCATATACTGATAGTCAGTGGGTAAAATGATATAATCCCTTTCTAAGGAGATTTCAAATGTCTATTAAAATGAAAAGTACCTATGACCCAGAAGTCTACACAGAATCACCCAAAGAAACAAAAATGATATTGCAATACATGAAATTCGATACAGCACTAAGAAGAAAGACATAGATATACACTTATACGGAAAAATCTCTAAAATTATTGAAAAAATATTAAAGAATAATACATATATTATGATAAAATTTAATACTTTAAAAAATCCTCAGGATACTTACATATCTTTGTATGTAGGCAATGTATAGAAAAGTTCTAGAAAATGACAATATGTGTTGACCCTAGGAAGGAGGCTGGGATTGGAGTTGCATTCAAAGAGGTCTTTATTTATGATGTTTAATCTTTTGAAATCAGAATGTATTAAGATATTGCACTATTAGAGGTTTGAGGGACCAAGTAAATATATATCCTCTTCCCCTAACCATCCTCTAGATAAAACGAGTAAAAATAATAAAGTAGAGAGTGATGTCAGCAACACAGATGCATAGGACTTTTTAGTGCTCAACCATCTCAGAAATACCAACTTGAATAACTATCCATGCACAAAAATACCTTCAAAAGAGCCAAGGATTCCAGTTGAGGGATGACAGCACCTGGGTGAAGCACAGAAATAAGAAGATGTATTCAGGAGGGTAGGAAAAATAGATTCACATTAACTCCATCACCTTTCCCCCAAAACCCAGTAGCCCAGCATGGAGAGATACCCTTCCCATGGGAAATGGAGAGTGAAGCGAATGTCCAATTTCACCAGACTCTAGAGCCAAACCATCCCAACACAAGGTCAACTCTTGTGGCCCTAAGTGGCTCTGTGCAGGCTCCCACAAACCCAGGCCCCCAGCTCACTGCAGTGCCTTACAGATCCACAGCTTCAGGCATCTCCCATGATACCAGGCTCGCAATCAGCTCCTGCAAAACCAGGCTCCTGGCTCACCTCAGTACCTATCAGCTCCAGCATGCCCAAGTGACTCCCATGGTTCCAGACAGCTTCCAGAGCACCAGACTCCTGGCAGACTCCCACAAATCCCAGCCTCTGACTCATCCTGGTGTCTGCCAACTCCTGTGGCTTCAGGTGGCTTCTGTAGCACCAGGATCCCAGAGGGTTCTTATGAACCCAGGCTTCCAGCTCACCCTGGCAAAAACCAGCCCCAATGGTCTGGGGTGGCATCTGTGGGCCCATACTCATAGCAGGCTCCTGCACACCTAGGTTCCTGGCTTACCACAGTGCTGGCTGTTTCCTGAGGCCATGAATGGCTGGCTCCGCGGCCCAGGCTTTCAGCATATCCTCATGCTTGCCAGCTCCCACAGCCCTAGGTGGTTCCTGTCACCTCAGGCTACTAATCAGCTACTATGAATTCAGGCTCCCAGCTGGGCCCAACACCAGGCTGGCTACTGCAGACCCAGGCTTTTGATACACCCCAGCACCAGGCTAGCACCTGCAGCCCTAGTCCCCCAGCCCACTCCAGTGCCAGACTAGTCCCTGCAGACCTAAACTCTAGGCCAGTTCCTATGGACCCAGACTCTTAGCCTACTCCAGCACCAGGCCAGCCTCTGTGGTCCAGCCTCAAGGATAGCTTTCAGGTTCCTGGCCTTTTGCAGCACCACAATGGTCCCTGCCTTCAGGCTGGCTCCTGTGACCAGGCTTACAGCTTCCCCTAGTACACAACTGGCCCCTGTGGACCGAGATATCAGGCCAACTCCAGTGGTCCCTGGTGGCTACTAGGTCCCAGTGAACCTAGGCTCCAGGCCTACCTCCTTGGACCCAAGCACCAGGTGGATCTCCATGTACACAAGCACGAGGCTTGCCCACTTGCTTACACAGACACCAGACCTGCCCACTCAGAGTCCAGCAGAAAGGCCACCATGGATACCACTGGATAGCCCACTCAGAATCTGTGGATGAGTTGTTTAATGATGGGCTTTGTCTGCAGAAGCAGTCTATAAAGACTAGAAGAGGTTCTAAATCTTCAAATATGCAGGCACTAAAACAAGGCCACAAGGATCATGAATAATCAAGGAAACATGACTTTACCATTGGAAACTAATAAAACTCCAATGACTGACTCTACAGAAACAGATCTATGAACTGTCTGACAAAAAATTCAGAATAATCCTCTTATATTCAGTGAACTACATGAAAACACAGACAAGTAAATGAAATTAGAGAAAAACAAAATGAGAAGTTCAATAAAGATACAGAAACCATTAAAAAAAGCAGAAATCCTAGAAGACACTGAATGAATTGAAGAATTGAAAAGAGAGCTTCAATAGCAGACTCAACCAAGCAGAATTAGTAACTAAGAAGACATTTGAATGTCATTTGAAATCTTTCAATAAAAAGCAAAAAGAAAGAATAATGAAATAGGGTGAAGAAATGCTACATGAATTAGGGGATATTATTTTTAAAAAATCTCTGCATTACTGGAGTCCCAGAAGAGTGGGAGAAAGAAGAAGAAAGCTTATTTAAAGAAATAATGACTAAGAACTTACCAAATTTGGGGAGAGATTTGGACATATAAGTTCATGAAGGTCATAGGCCAGTCCCAAATTTCAACCTAAAACAAGCTTTTCTAAGACACATTACAATAAACCTGTCTAAAATTCAAGCACACTTCGTCATTGCCAAAGACAAAAAGAAAATCTTAAAAGCCGTGACGATAAGAAGACTATAACTTACGAGGGAACCTCCGTAATACTATCAATGGATTTCTCGGTAGAAATCTTGCAGGCCAAGAGAGAGTGGGGTGATATATTCAAAGTGCTGAAAGAAAAAAAAAAACCTGCCAACCAATAACACATCACTCAGTAAAGTTGTCTTTCACAAATGAGAGATAAATAATTTTCCAAAAAACAAAAGCTGAGGCAGTTCATTGCCACTAGATCTACCTTACAAAAAATGATGAAAGGAGGATTCATCATTCAGTTCTTTTTTTTTTAAAGATTTTATTTATTTATTTGACAGAGAGAGAGAGATCACAAGTAGGCAGAGAGGCAGGCAGAGAGAAGAGAGAGGGGGAAGCAGGCTCCCTGCTGAGCAGAGAGCCCTATGCAGGGCTCGATCCCAGGACCCTGAGATCATGACCTGAGACGAAGGCAGAGGCTTTAACCCACTGAACCACCCAGGCGCCCCTCATCATTCAGTTCTTTAAGTTCTTAAAGGATTCAATTCTTTTTTTTAAAAAAAAAAAACTTTATTTATCTGTCAGAGAGAGAGTATGTGTGCACAAGCAGAGGGAGCAGCAGGCAAAGGGAGAAGCAGGCTCCCTGCTGAGCAAGGACCCTGGGATCATGACCTGAGCCAAAGGCAGGTACTTAATGGACTGAGCCACCCAGGCATCCCAAAGGATTCAATTCTTTAAGCTGAAGGTAGGGGCGTCTGGGTGACTCAGTTCGTTAAGTGTCTGCCTTTGGCTCAGGTCATGATCCCATGGTCCTGGGATAGAGCCCCACATCAGGCTCTCTGCTCAGCTGGGAGCCTGCTTCTCCCCCTGCTTGTGCTCTCTCCCTCCCTCTCTCTGTCAAAATAAATAAAATCTTAAAAAAAAAAAGCTGAAGATAACAGGAGGAAAACTGGAAAATTCACAAATAAGTGGAAATTAAGTAACATGCTCCTGAACAACCAATGGATCAAAAATAAAATCAAAAAGTAAATTTAAGGGGCACCTGGGTGGCTCAGTTGTTAAGCATCTGCCTTCAGCTCAGGTCATGATTCCAGGGTCCTGGGATCGAGTTCTGCATCGGGCTCCTGCTCAGCAGAGAGCCTGCTTCTCTCTCCCTCTGCCTGCTGCTCTGCTTACTTGTGCTCTCTCTCTCTAGCTCTCTGTCAAATAAATAAATAAAATCTTTTAAAAAAAAGTAAATTTAAAAAAATCTTGAAACAATGAAAGAGGAAACACAATATACCAAAACTTGCAGGATGTAACAAAAGCTTGTCTAAGAGGGAGATTTGTAGTAATAAACCCTTGTGCACTGTTGGTGGTAAGGTAAATTTCTTTAGCCACTATGGAAAGCAGTATGGAAGTTCCTTGAAGAATTAAAAATATAACTACCATATGATCTAGCAATTCCACTTCTAGATATATATCTGAAAGAAATAAAATCACTTTCTCAAAGAGACATCTTTACCTCCATGTTCACTGTAGCATTATTCAAATTGCCAAGACATGGAAACAACCTAAGTGTCCATTGACAGATGAATGGATAACGAAAATGTGGTGTATATACAAAAGAATATTATTCAGCCATAAAAATGGAAATCCTCTCTTTAAGGACCATAACAATGGACCTCGAGGGCATTACGCCATGCGAAATAAGCCAGACAGAGAAAGACAAATACAAAATGTTCTTACTTATATGTGGAATCTAACAAAACAACTCATAGAAATAGAGAGTAGCAATGGTGGTTGCCAGGGGCTGGGGATGGGTGAGATGAGGAGATGTTGGTCAAAGGGTACAAATTTCCACCTATAAGATGAATAAGTTCTGGTGATCTGACGTACAGTATGGTGACTATAACTACTAATACTGTATTACATATATGAAAATTATTAAGAGAGTAAATCTTAAATGTTATCACCACAAAAAAATGATAATCATGTCATGGAATGGTGGTGTTAACTAACCTTATAGTGGTAATCATATCACAATATAAATGTGTATCATACCATGATGTTATACAACTTAAATTTACATATGTTATATGTCAATAATATCTCTGTAAACCGGAGGAGTAAAAGAATCTTTGTTACTGACAAATTTGATACAGATGAATGTGACTTAGAATTCTGGACAACAGTGTTCCTAAAAACAAATCCAAGAATTTGCTACAATATCCCACCTAATTAAAAACTGGGGATGTATTTCAATGCACACATGAAAACTTATATTATGGAAAAGCAAAGCAGGACATGGCCCTTTGTGGTAAGGCAAACTTTCAAAGAGAAAGGGAAGATGGAAAAATAAGAGTGAGTAAGGATGAGGGCAGAGAAATGTCGCAGTTGTCATTCTAATGAAGTTCTCACCACATGGAAAGATACATCAAAAGTGGAAAGTAAGCATTAATCTCTAACACTATGTTTAAATAAAATATTTTTAAAATTAAATTGTCCCTTTTCTTTAGGGAAGATGAGTGCTTTGGTGACTTTGAGTGCAGACTTTCAGTTCAGAAGAGAGAAAGAAACTAGACTGCAACTGTGTGAGGACTGAGTAGAAGATGAGAAAGCAGAAAAAAAACAATGTGGAAATGTAGAAAACACTGTTGTGAAAGGGTAGAGAAAGATAGGATAGTAGGCGGAAAAGTATATGGAGTTAAGAGTTGAAGAAAAGATTTTATACTTTCCCATGCAGATACAGAAGAACCTATAGATAGAGTGGGATTAAAAATAGTAAAAATAGAGCAGAGATCACCAGAAAGGCAAAATCTCTGAGAAGCAAACATTGACAGAATTGAAAGGCGAACTAGACAGTTCTACAGTAATAGTTTAAGACTTCCAACATCACACTCAATGGGTAGAACATTTGGTGAGAATATCAAAAAGGAAATAGAGGGTTGCAGCAGTGTTATGAATCAACTAGACATATCAGACATATACAGAATACTCCACAAAACAATAGCAAGATACACATTTTCCTCAGGTGTACATGGAACATTTTCCAGACATGTTAGGACACAAAACAAGTCTCAATAAACTAAAAAATGATTGAAATGGTATGAAGTATCTTTACCGACCACAATAGATGAAGCTAAGAACCAATGACAGAAGGAAAACTGCAAAATTAACAAATGTGGAAATTAAACGATATACTCTTAAACAGCCAATGGGTCAAAGAAGTCACAAGGAAATCAGAAGATACTTAGACATGAATGAAATGAGGTTGGCCAAGTTATTTAACCAATCAGTATCTCAGTTCTCTCACATGTAAAATGTGGATAGGGAGACCTACTCTATAGGGATGTTTTAGGAATTAAATGAGTTAATACAAATAAGCACATAGGATGGTTTCTGGCACATAGTAAGCACTTAATAAATGTATAAATATTAATAATCATTATTATTATACATAATAAAAAGTTCAGGCTTTGGAATTCAGACATTCTCAAAATCCAAGCTCCCCCCTCTATGCTGTTTCTAAACACAAGCTCCAACTTACTAAGAAGATTCCAAGGCATAGAATAAAGACACGAATGCTAAAATAGAGGAGTAAATAAAAAACTTTGGAAATGCAGAAGCGGCTATTAATTCCAACATGGAGACAAGGAGGATAAGCATGTCAGGGAAGACTTCAAAACAACTTGGCATTTGAGCTGAGCTTAAAAAGAATGAATAGTATGACCAAAACCAAAAAAGAAAAAAAAAAGGTTGTAAAAGCATTGCAGAACGAGTGAATAGCCTAAGCAATTGCACAAAAGCAGGAAAGTGCATAAAAATTGTCAGGAAACAATAGCCCACTGTGGCTTGAATGGTCACATGGTGGGATATAATGGGAAAAATGGAAAAGTGTTGAAGGATATAGAGATTTGAAAGCCTTGCTAGGGAATTTGGTGATACTGTATAGATGAATTCCCATTGAAAATTCCTCTTTCAAAATTGAAGGTATGGTAAAGGATCAGTGTGTGCTAACAGTCCAGGTGTGTTGTAGGAAGATTACTTGCTTTACTTCATGACAGGAAAGATGAGAAATCCATCCCGATTTTTACTCCTAGGCAGCAACATTTTAAGAGTAATATCGGATCAACCCTGATACTACAGGGAGTTCCCTGAATTATTTTTCCAGGAAAGGAATGAAACAAGGGATGAGCAACAGGGTTTTGACTTCAAGCACACCCCAGGAACAATTTGGGAAATGACTGGCTCCCATAATTCTCACCTAAGGAGAGACCATCAGCTTCTTGCTTTGAAACAAATACCTGCATACCCCAAACTCATTCTTCTCTTTAGCCAATGGAAAATTCCATAGCTGATTATGTGCTCCATAGGACATTTGAGACATAGTATTTCCAAAGGGTCTGGTCCAATTGTATTGTGAAGACCCCAACTCTGAAATTAGTACACATGGCTGGAATTCCAAGGGACTAAAAAACAAATTATAAACAGGCACCTGGGTGGCTCAGTAGGTTGAGTGTCTGACTCTTGATCTCAGCTCAGGTCTTGATCTCAGGGTCCTGAGCTCAAGCCCTGTGTTGGGCTCCACGCCAGGCGCAGAGCCTACTTAAAAAAAAATTACAAAGAACTTCAAAAATCATCTAAGCGGTAACTGCACATTGCAAAATCCCTTTTTTCACCCTTGAGTGCACATGTGTGGCCAGCTGTCCTTTATTTTAACTCCTAGATGTATAAAAGATAGGTTCAGAACTGACCTTAATAGAAATTAAACTAGGCATGGCTTCTAAAACTAGGAGTACATGAAACCTTGTTGAGATTTTTCAGTTTAGGCCTTCCCCCAAATATATAAATTAGGAGCAAGAGGAAGCTCAAAAGAAAAACTAGTATTTGGGGCACCTGGGTGGCTCAGTGGGTTAAAGACTGCCTTCGGCTCGGGTCATGATCCCAGCGTCCTGGGATCGAGCCCTGCATCGGGCTCTCTGCTCAGCAGGGAGCCTGCTTCCCCCTCTCTCTGCCTGCCTCTCTGCTTACTTGTGATCTCTGTCAAATAAATAAATAAAATCTAAAAAAAAAAAGAAAAACTAGTATTTATACACTGATCCTAATATCTATATTTTCCAATTCTTGGCAGTAAAGGAAAGGGGGCAATAACAGCAAAGGAGGCAGAGGGAACCCCAGATCCCAATCTATACTCTGGCATTCTATGTCAGTAACCCTTAGCCAGAACCTAGCTTTCATTAAGTATAAACAGGAGGACCTGAAGCAGTATAGACCACATGGCTTCGGCTCTGTAAACTGCACAAATAGATAGGATAATGGAATTAGGGGAATTAATTTCTTCCTAACTACACACTCCTAAAGGACTTTGGAATCCTGTAGCTATCTCACTGAGCTCAGCTTGCTGAACTCTGACCAAAAGGGATCAGCACAAACAAGGTGCTACCACCAAGGATAGGTGCAAATTACCAAACCCAAAGCATTGGCCAGCAAACAAAAGCAAGGATGAGAGTAAACAGTCACCAAGGTATGACAAATGAGACTATCCATGAAGCAGCTTCTGTAGTTAGTCTCCAGGAAACCTTCCTCTGAGGCCCAGAATTACAGGGAATGAAGCAGTATACCAGGTACCTTGATGGGGGTCCCTAGAGTTTGAGGGCATGATGGGGCTGGGTCCTTTCAGAACCATATTTCCATGGCTTTGCTACGTAGGGGTAAGAACCAGGAATCCTTCTGGGAGTTAAAAAGCTTCAAGATATCCTGATGAGAAATCCTGTGTTAAAGGGTAAACCCAAGTTCTGGGACTCGGCTGTAATGAAAGAATCTGTGTTCCCTCTCTCTTAGGCCTGTGTCCTCACCCCTTTCCCCAGATCTGCCCAGATGTCATTTAGTAGCACAGTCCTGTCTTCTTGTGTAGAGATTCCATTCCTTAAACATGTTTAAACTAAAGGATCTATCTATGTGAACTTGTTTTGTTTTTACCCTCCTACATACAGTGTTCTTTATTATCTTTGTGCTAATTGTGCTTTATCCTTCTGACTAGACTTCAACTGAAGAACTAGGACAATGTTTTCACCAGTTTGAGCATGCAACTTTATTAACATGGAAATAAAGTCTCAAATGAATACACTTATGTCACTATAAAGCACAGAAATATAGCTTACTCAGAATAAATAGGTTAATTATCAGGTAATGTTGCAGAAATACTAAAAATATCTCCATTTATATAGCACAATAAAAATGAACAAACATTCAAGCTCTTAAGATCATTTGGTATCCATAAAGTTGCCTCCTTCAATCAATACAAATAACATAAATATTGAACTTACAGTTATAATATGCATGGCTTCATATTACAACACCAAAAAAATTGTTCACAGTTTTGTGAGAACATACAGCCATTCAGAGTTTCAGTATTAATCGTATAACTTTATCTCTCACCTCAGGATCACTGTGATCTGCTAAGTCTTGGAGTTTCTGACCAAACTCTTTTGCTTCCTGGAATATGGAAATAAGCTCAGATTTAGTGAACTCTTCCTTGGTAAACAGCTTCACCTTCTTTTTGAATTGGAAATTTATATTCTCAAATATTTCAATGATATTAAGAATATTGGCCTTTGACTCATTCTTGTTAAAGGGCGCAACCAATGATGATAGTACTTCGGCACTAATCAGTTCTCTTGTATTGGCTTGATTTTTGGACAAGCGCGAAAATACTTTTAAAACATAAAACTTGGTTTTGACACTTCCTTTGTTTAACAAGGTAAGAAAATCTGGAATGTAATTAGCAATTATATGGTGATCCTCAAATTTCACACTCAGGTGCACTAATAATTTTAGTCCAGCCAGTTGCACAGGGGAGTTCAACGGGTAAGAGATTATGTCCTTACAAACTTGATGTATGTATGACTCTGCTGGTTTTGGTTCTTCAGAAGATTCAGAGTTGTCATCTACCATATTTAAAGCTCTAGGGTGTTCTGTAACATTGGGATTATTGACCAAGTTTTCAATCATAACAGTAATACCTACATCATGAATTATATCTTGGGTAAATGGATAAGCAGGACTGATGCCCATTACCATGGTAGCTATTTCATGAATAAAAGGATCCTTAGTTAACTTAAGTAGGGCAACGAGTTTATCAAACTCTTTAGGCTCTAAACTAAAGTCACGTGATTTACAGCGGCAGGCTCTTGGATTGGGCCCATACTTTTCCCTATACTTAACCTGGTTTTTGATCTCAGCTAAGGTTTGGAAGTAAGGCCCATTATAGGGTGGGATCTTGGTCAGAGGCCGAATCCCCAAAGGAGTTTCAATCAAGGTCTCAACCAGAGTCCAGTTCCCTTCTGGAGGCAAGGACGGCTCCCCTCCTTCTATTGGGACTAGGACACTATACCTGGCCCTTGACCATGCTGCTGCTTTTTGTTTTATAGTGAGTTCTGGTTTGGGAATGGGCTTGGGCTTTTCCTGGATCTTAGGTGGAGGCTTATAAACTTGAGAAGGAGTCTCCTCTTCAGGCCAGAACCAGGATCCTACACTAGGTTCTTCTCCAGTCCAGAACCAGGAGCAGACATTTTCTTCATCCTCATCACTGGACTCAGTTACAATACCAGCTCTGTCCTCAACCCCAGCCCTGAATTTGATGCCGTCCTCTCTCTTTCTCTGGGGCCTGGACTCAATATTGGCCTTATCATCAGCCTTGGCAAAGGACCTGATATTGGCTTCACTTCCAGCACAAGCCTTGACTTCATACTTGGTCACTGCACTGATCTTGGCCATAGGTATCACCTTTGACTTGGTTTGGGGCACTGCACCAGGTTGTGCCATGGATTTTGCCTTAGTCTCAGTCATGACTCTATTCTGTCATAGCTTCCATCTTGCCCACATTCCTTGTCATAGCCACGGCCTCAGTGTAGGTCACTGTGTCCTGGCCACTGCTCCATCCCCAGTCTTGTCCTGGGTCACTGGTCCTGTTTTCAGTTCTGCCTCAGCCACTGCCTTGGCCTGGATCTTAGCCTTGGCTCTAGTGTTGGCAGGGCCACTGATTCGAGGTTTTAGGGCAGCTCCAACCCCTGCTCTGCCCCTGCCTTAGCCTCAGAGCAAGTTAAAGGCAAAGCCAAGTTATATACCCCAACCCCATCTCAACCTTGACTGAAGGTCTGTCCCAGGTTGGTGTTTTCACACAAAGTCCATTCGTCACTCGGCCCCCTTTCCAACTACAGGCTCTGCCAATGGTATAAACAACGTGCAGAGAAAGCTCACTCAGGTAAGGGGAGAATGGCTGTGTGCCTGAGCGCAGCCCTGTGGAGGGTGGTGGTCTTCAGCCACTCCAAGGACACCAGATCTGCCACTGAAGTTGGACCTAGGGGTGGAGGAAGGAAATGGAGCTTTGAGACTCTTCCAATTTATTTATGTTGATTAGCACAGAGAGACAGGACAGTATGGACATTCAGTGCTAAGTGGGAGAGGTAGATAATAATCAAACTCTCTCCTCATTTCACACTCTCTACAAAACTGCAGGTACTACTAATCTTCTTTCCAGACACAAAACAGGAATATGGAGAGTGGGAAAGCTTAATGGAGGTGAGAGAGACTAAGGAATCCCCAGACTGGCTCTTTATCCCTGCTGGACTACTACTTCATCTTACAGGTCTACTGGGGAAGTCTCCATACTCATACCAAACTTCACTGATCTAGAGTAATGTTCTCCTCCTTTCCTTGCTTCCACTGTTGACAAGCCCTACAGCAGAACTATAGGCAGATCTATGGACAAATAACCAAATAGGATATGGAAACTGACCTCTTGGTAGAAAGACCTTGGTCCCTGGTCCCTATATTTGTAGTTTGTCTGGTGTTTCCCTCCTTCTGTGCCATACCACCAATGCCCTAATTCAGGACTGATCCTCCGTCTCCTTGCTGCCCACCATTTCACTGTTCAGTGACTGCCCTTGCATTTCTCTAGTTTAAAATTGGCCTGGGTGAAGCATAAGAATAAGAAAAGCAAGTGGGAAATCAGAAAAACAAGTGTTACCCTTCTATACTCCCAAAGCTTTCAAATATTCCCAACTAAATCAGCAAGGGAACAAAGAGGGATTAGTAAACTGACAAAACAAAAGAGAACAGAATTTCCAAGTCTCAATCCTCTCCTGTCCATCTACCCTCACACCAATCCTAACAGATACAGGGCATGTTTCTCTTCTTCATTATTTCCTAGGTTCAAGTTGGGTTACCATTTGCAAACTTTCACAACTGAGAGTTGCACAGACCTGGGTATGGGTCTATACCCAGAGATTCACAAATGCAGAGATAAATAAATAAATCAAGCCACAGGAAACAATGGAGACTGAGTCCTTGGTAGAGATCACCACCTGAGACACCAACCCTTTCTGGAAACAGGTACCTGTTTGCCAAAATTTTCTGTGGCCCTTTCTTCCTCCTTCTCCTTCCAAGTTCCTCTGCTCCATTCCAAAAGTCTGCTAATTCTCCTGCACAGACAACTCAAACATCCCTGCAAGATAATGGTGGTGGTGGTAGAGATGGAATCCTCAGACAAGCCATGGAAACTGGCTGGAAATCAATGAAAACTATTATCTCCAAATTTCATCTAATCTTTTATGTTTCCTTCTTCTCCCTAAAGCCTAACATTTTCTGCAACACAACAGGAGTAAGGGAGGACTGTCTGGAAAGCATACAGAAAGGGGATCTGGAGTTTTCCCCAGACTCCTGCCTGTTCTAGTCTTAGCTATCTACCAACTCCAAGCACTGCCCACTCTGCAAAAATTAGGCCAAATTTCCTTTTCTTATCCCCTCCCTTTGAGGTCTATGGCCTTCTACAGATCTTTACAAAAACATGCTATACCGAAAACTTAGGAACAGACCGAAATATATAAACGCATGATACACACCCAAGGACCAAACGAAAACACAGTGGGAGAGACTCGGTTATTAATGGTCAGACTAGTAACCAGGACATGAGAACATTTTCTAATCCAGGGCCTTGATTATCAAACACAACTTCCTTTTACACTCTCCCTCCCAGGGCTTCCCTGAGAACTGCTCTCACCAACAGCAGCAGCCCCTCCTCCTATTATATAAACCGCCATTTCTCCGCTAGAAGCCTCTACTATACTCTTTTACCTTCCCAAACACGGTCGGAGGTGATTAGTGTCTGGAAATCAAGCTAGCAAGATCATTTTAAATTTATAGTTGCGTGCCACTCAAATTACCCCTGTCCCCCTCTCCCTCTCACCGCCCGCGCCCCACGACCAGATCACGTATCCCACATTCCTCTCGGATACCCATATCCACACTCCCAAGCGCTGCCCGCCTTCTCACTGACCTGCTCTGCCTGGATCACAGGCAGTTTTCTTATTTCCTTGCCTCAAGGGGTGCCGTGCCCTACAGAAAGAGGGACGGACAGTCAGATGGACAAGAGGACACGAGACAATGGCGGCGACTGCCTTTGGGGATTGGCCCAGCACCTGGGATTTAGGACGCGATACCTGCTTTGTCAGATTAAGGGCCGTAACCGGCAAACAATCGCCACATTTTGGTATTCCCTTCCTCCCGTCCCCAAAACTCCTCCCGGACCCAAGCCTAGTGACTAGATAACTGCTACCTTTTCCTCCGCAGACTCTGCTTTACCACGTCCCCCGTACCCAAATCTGCAGCGGGAAGAGTCAGAGCGCGGTGTAAGAGGATCCGGCCTCATGGAAGCGGAGTGATACCAAGCTTTGCACAGCATCACTCCGCCCTCTGTCGGTGAGCTGGCTTTTTCTCATCTTGGTAAGGGCTGCGGCGACATCTGAACATAGAGGAAGCAGCCCAATATAGAGAGAAGCAGACCAGTAGCAAAGGGTCTCGGCATTACTTGCCCTCCTTTAGGATCTCCTCCAACCAAGCTATATATTTTTTTTCTTGAACTGAAACGCATGCGGATATGGGGCGGTTTCGTTGCTGACTCCACGCTGGCCCGATCATGCGGAAGGATACTGCAGTGTCGTGTTTACACATTCTCTTCTCCAAACTCCTAGGCCTACCTAACTAGGCGGCTTGGGGAAGGAATAAGAGGGTTGGGAAGGAAGCTCAAGACAGAGAGAAGGTACATTCGAATCTATTCCAAAAGCCGTGTTCCCTCTACGAGAGAAGACCCTCCAAGCTGCTGCTCCAAGCACTTAATTTTCTGCACAAATTGGACTACTGTGGGCTTGGCGTCTGGAAAACCACTCTGGTCTGACTTGCTGGTCGATGTCAAACATCTTAGTCTTTTATTGCTCCTCTCCTCTAAGTCTCTCATCTTATTGCCTACCGTGTTTCTTGCACTGAAATAGTTGAAGGTAAAGTGGGAGAAAGATATAGGGGAATTAGTGATAGATAAGAGAAGCATATTGATATTAATATACCAATCTACCCCTGTGTGTACATATGCCATTCTCAAGCCCTGCTTCCCCTCCTGATGTCCACAGTATTTCCTGCACCTAAATATGCGTGGTCCTGAGCATGCACATGAGGAAAACAACTCTGCACTCATGAAAGAGGCTTAATAGTTAAATAACTTTGTACCTGTAAACCATTTGTGCTGGAGGGTCTGTGGTGGCCTTCCCAAGTTTTTTCACTGCTCATGGGGCCGTGGAAGGGAAGAAGGTGGGAAGGGGCTTCCATGGAGGCCTCACCACTGTCTTTCTTCTAAAAGAAAGCAGATCTCGCTCTCTAACCCAAAGAAACGAACTACTGACCTGTGCTGAGTCTTTCTTTCTGCCACACTGCTTTTTTTCTCACTTACACTGTACCATTTCCAGGTCCCCACAGTTGCCCAAGAAAAAGGGCCTGTTTCTGTAAGGATCCAGACTGGGTCATGCAGTCCTCTCTATCTCTCACCTCACACCCAGGTGTCAGGAGCTAGTTAGGGGCGGTTCTAGCTTCTCTTCCACACTCTTCTCTAAGGAGAAGGGATACTACTAATGTACTTCTCAAGGCAAATCCTAGCTGCTCTCCTGACTCCTTTTCTCCCACCTGCCTAATGAAACATATGCTCTTTCTCCCTGAATATATAAAATTCTTTGAATTTCCATTCCAAGCAGTGTCAGGAGGGAATTTGAATTAGACTGTGAGTTCCACAAAGGAAGGGCCCCTTTCTCAGTCTTCGTTCACCACTGTATCCTCAGTGTCACCCATGGAAGACAAAGTAGTCAGTTAATAGTTGAAGGAGGTGAGGGCCATTGAATCATGAAGATGCCATGGTATCTTCTGATGGTCGTGGACCAATATCTGTCTATAAGTGTGTCTTTGTCTTTGATGTCTATAACCCCAGGACTTAGTCTGGTTTTATTTTTTATTTGTCTGTCACACAGGAGATGCTTTATATGTAATTTTTCAATCGAGGAAGGAAGGAAGAGTTTACTAAAATGTATTTTAGAAAGAAACCTGGGGTATCTTAATATCTCATACTGTAATAACATTTGGTGGATACATATAATTTGGATTTGGTGGTTTGTTACTCTTTTTTGTCTTCTATTCATGTTTAGAATCATCCCTTACTAAGTTCCCAATATATAGCAAACCCTTATGAACTTATAAAGAAAAGATAATGATCAACAATCCAATAGAAAAATAAATAAACAGACTGTTCATTAAAAAGGCAAGTCAAACTACAGACAAAGGTCTGATATCTAAGATCTATAAAGAACTCCTCAAACTCAACGCTCAAAACACAGATAATCACGTCAAAAAATGGGCAGAAGACATGAACAGACACTTCTCCAAAGAAGACATACAAATGGCTAACAGACACATGAAAAAATGTTCATCCTCATTAGCCATCAGGGAGATTGAAATCAAAACCACACTGAGATACCAACTTGAACCAGTTAGAATGGCCCAAATCAACAAGACAGAAAACAACAAATGTTGGAGAGGATGTGGAGAAAGGGGAACCCTCTTACACTGTTGGTGGGAATGCAAGTTGGTGCAGCCACTTTGGAAAACAGTGTGGAGATTCCTCAAGAAATTAAAAATAGAGCTACCCTATGACCCTGCAATTGCACTACTGGGTATT
>CM052901.1:38682970-38712664 GCA_028534135.1 Potos flavus | reverse complement strand
ACAGATGAATGGATAAAGAAGCTATGGTCCATATATACAATGGAATATTATGCCTCCATCAGAAAGGATGAATACCCAACTTTTATTTTAACATGGACTGGACTGGAAGAGATTATGTTGAGTGAAATAAGTAAAGCGGACAGAGTGAATTATCATATGGTCTCACTTATGTGTGGAGCATAAGGAAAACATGGAGGACATTGTGAGAGGGAAGGGAGGGGTGAATTGGAGGAAATCGGAGGGGCGAAGAACCATGAGAGACTGTGAACTCAGAGCAACAGACTGAGGGTTTTGGAGGGGAGGGTGTGGGGGGATGGGCAAGCCTGGTGGTGGGTACTGAGGAGGGCATGTATGACATGGAGCACTGGGTGTGGTACATGAACAATGAATCTTGTAACACCGAAAAAATAAAATAAAAGTATTTGGGAAAAAATAAATAAATAAATAAATAAATAAATAAATAAGTAAATTCTTTCAAAAAAGAGAAAACAATCCCATTTACAATTACAGCAAAATAATAAGATACCTAGGAATAAACAAAACCAAAGATGTGAAAAACCTGTACTCTGAAAACTATAAAACATTGATGAAAGAAATTGAAGATGATGCAAAGAAATGGAAAGACATTCTATGCTTGTGGATTGGTAGAACAAATATTTTTAAAATGTTTATACTACCCAAAGCAATCTTCACATTTAGTGTAGTCCCTATCAAAACACCAACAGTATTTTTCACAGAACTACAACAAACAATCCTAAAATTTATATGAGGCCACAAAACATCCTATATTGCCAAAGCAATTTTGAAAACAAAAAGCAAAACTGGGAGTATCACAGTTTGACTTCAACTTATACTACAAAGCTGTAGTAATCAAAACAGTATAGTATTGGCACAAAAATGCAGACATAGATTAATAGAACAGAAATGAAAACCCAGACATAAATCCACAATTATATGTTTAATTAATCTTTGGTAAAGCAAGAAATAATATCCAATGGGAAAAAGATTGTCTCTACAACAAATGGTGCTGGGAAACTGGTCAGGTACATGCTAAAGAATGAAGCTGGTCTACTTTCTTACACCGTACACAAAAATAAACTCAAAATGGATTAAAGACCTAAGTGTGAAACGTAAAATCATAAACATTCTACAATGAGAAAAATCAATAATTTCTCTGACACGGGCCATAACTAACATCTTTCTAGATATATCTCTTCAGGCAAGGGAAGCAAAAGCAAAATTGACATTGGGACTACATCAAAATAAAAAGCTCTACACAGCAAATGAAACAATCAACAAAACAAACAAAATGTACTAAATGAGAGAAGATATTTGCAAATGACATGCCCAATAAGGGGTTATTATCCAAAATATATAAAGGACTTACACAACTCAACACCCAAAAGACAAATAATCCGATTTAAAAATGGGCAGAAGACATGGACAGACATTTTTCCAAAGAAGACATCCAGATGGCCAACAGACATATGAAAAGATGCTCAACATCACCCATCAGGGAAATGCAAATCAAAGCTACAATGAGATATCACCTCATACCTGTCAGAATGGCTAAAATCAAAAACACAAGAAACAAGAGTTGCTGAGGATGTGGAGAAAAAGGAACCCTAATGCACTGTTGGTGGGAATGCAAACTGGTATAGCCACTGTAAAAAACAGAATGGAGGCCCCTCAAAAAGTTGAAAATAGAATGGCCATATGATCCAGTAATCACACTACTTGGTATCTGCCCCCTCAAATAATAAAAGCACTAATTTACAGGGATACAAACCCCCCTGTGCTTATAGCAGCACTATTTACAATAGCCACATAATGGAATCAGTCCATGGTTAGATGAATGAATAAAGAAGAAGTGAACACACACACACACACACACACACACACACGAATATTATTCAGCCATAAAAAGGAATGAAATCTTGCCATTTGCAGCGACATGGATGGAGCTAGAGTATAATGCTAAGTGAAATAAGTCAGTCAGAGAAAGACAGATACCATATGATTTCATGTATGTGTCAAATTTAAGAAACAAAGCAAATGAGTAAAGGGAAAGAGAAAGAACACAAGAAATAAACTGTTAACTGTAGAGAACAAACATGGATATCAGAGGGGAGGTGGGGGGTGGGGGTGAAATAGGTGGTGGGGATTACTAAGTGCACTTATGATGAATGCTGGGTGATATATGGAAATGTTGAATCACTATATTGTACACCTAAAGCTAATATAACACTGTATGTTAACTATACTGGAATTAATAATAATAACAATAAAAATAAAGCATGTACAACTTAAAAACAAACAAATAAAAAACAAAATAGGCTCAGATTCTTTTCTTCTTTTCCTGCAGATCTCCAAAATAAGGAAAAAATCCAAATGTCGGTATTTTTTGCCAATTATATTCATATTAACTTTCCCTTCTAACTTTAAAACATCTCCTTCAAGGGCAGTGACCTAAAAATAACCTTAGGCAAATGAAAAGATTAAAAAACCGAATTACCTCCGAGAGAATAAGAATGGTCAGAACATAATTTCCCTCACAAAATCTGGTGATAAAGTAGAAAACTCAAAGAAATCATGCCACATGTACTGGGTAATGATGATTTTCCCTAATCCCCTAGAAGAAAGGGGACTACTATTTGAGGTGACCTTTGTATTCTACTTGCCTTAATGGAGCTCAATAAACAGCATTAGTAATAAGATCTAATGGTGACCTTGCACTCAACAAAGCTCATTCCTTCCTTTCTATCAATATATCAGAGTAAAAGTTGAAAGCAATTTTCCTTTTGTTTTGTTAAACTTTTTCATCCATACGTAAAATAATTCTTTGGCCTTAAGAGAGTTCCTTCCTTCCTTCCTACCCTGCTGAGAACCAAGAGTGTTTGTCTAGCTGGGATTTTGTGGGTCTCCACAACACTCCAGGAGAACTGGGCAGGCTCTACAATTTCATCCTAGTTTGCGCTTGTAGAAGGGAATTGACTCACCCAATGTCCTGTCATTGGCAATGCCTCTGGCTATAGGACCCAGGAAACTCTTCTGTGCATCTTTCCCAGCAGATTTATCATTGTGTTTCTTGTAATATATTTGTCTTTCTGAGGCTCAGAATACCAGACACCGAGCTTATGTGCACACTATAATCACAGTGGCACAGACATTGGGACTCAGATAGATCTTCTGATCCTCACTTCAGTTGTTCTTCATGCAAACCCATGTCATAGATTTTATGTAGGATCTTGTTTTTTAGGGCTTAGAGGACATCACAGATACCCAATTCATATGTAATGTTTGAGGTTCACCGAGAGCAGCAGTTCTCCAACTTTTCATCTTAGGAGACTTTTGCCTTTTAAAAATTATTAAGGACCTTTGGGGCATCTGAGTGGTACAGTTGGTTAAGCATTCGACTCTTGGTTTTGGCTCAGGTGATGATCTCAGGGTCATGAGATCAAGCCCCCTGTCAGGCTGTGCTCAGCATGGAGTCTGCTTGAGATTCTCTCTACCTCTCCCTCTGCCTCTCCCACTCATGTGCTCTCTCTCTCTCTAAAAACAAATAAATAAATCTTTAAAAAATATTGAGGACCCCAAAGTGTTTATATGTGGATTATATTGATTGATATTTACTGTATTATTAGATGAAACTGAGACGAAATTTAAATGTTTAAAATAACTGTGGGAATCATCTGCAAATAAAACTCACCATTTATCCTAACAGTCTTGTCCTATGCATATGTATTCTATTTTTCAGAAATAATTGGATTAACCTGCCTTGCAAGAATTGCTAAAGGGACCTTGTTAGGTGGAAATAAAAAAATGTTAATTGACATCATAAAAACATGAATGTAGAAGTAAAACTCACTGGTAAGTTTAATATAAAGTCAAAATCAATTTTCTAATATTTTAATAGAGATGTGTAATATACTTACAACCGTAGTATAAAAGTTAAAAACTGAATATATTAATGGAGCACCTGGGTGGCTCAGTTGGTTAAGCATCTGCCTTCAGCTCAGGTCATGATCTCAGGGTCCTGGGATACCAAGCAAGGAACAATGGACCTATAGAACAATCAGAAAACAATTATTTGCAGATGACATGATTTTTAAATACAGAAGATCTTAAAGGCTCCATCAAAAAAACTGTTAGATCTAATAAATGAGTTCAGCAAAGTTGCAGGATACAAAATCAGCATACAAAAATCAGTAGTATTGTTACAGGACAGAGAACTGGTTCCAAACTCAGGTTTGCCTGCTTGCAGCTCAAAAATCAATTACTCCAGAGACAATTCGTGGTGGGAAAGGAAAGTTGTTTTATTCAGGTAGTCAGCAACCTGGGAAGATGGTGGATTAATGTCTAAAAGACCATGTTCCCCTCCCAGGTAAAGCCGGAGGGATTTAAAGGGAAAGGCATGGAGAAAAAGGCATGGGAAAAGGTTTTAAAGGAAGGGGGCGACCCACAGGAGAATCCGGTGCCCAGGCAATTAGTCGTATGTCAGCATGACCCTGAACAGACTTGCTGGCATCTGTGGCAGTTGTTTTTGAATGTAGTCAGGCCTTATCTTCTGGGAAAGTTTGGTCCTTCACTCCTCAAGGTCAGTGGTTTGCAATTCTCAAAGAAAACAAGTTAATTCTGTTACAGATCAAGGGACTTAGGTCAGCAAGTAAAGTGTGTATAAGCCTAAAGCAAGTGAACCTTTAAGACTGGTTGGAGTGCAGCTACTCTATTTCTATATCCTAACAACAAATTATCTGAAAAAGACATGGAAACAACCTAAGCGTTCATTGACAAATGAATGGATAAAGAAAATGTGATGTGATGTGATGTGTGTGTGTGTGTGTGTGTGTGTGTGTGTGTAATGGAATAGTACTCCATCCATAAAAAAGAAGGAAATCCTGCCATTTGTGACAAAGTGGATGGACCTCGAGGCCATTATGCTAAGTGAATTAAGTCAGACAAAGACAAATACTATATGATCTTACTTACATGTAGAATCTTAAAACACCAAACTCATAGAAACAGAGGTCCTATTTGTGGTTGACAGTGGCAGAGGGTGAAGGATGGGGGAATTGGATGAAGGTGGTCAAAAGATACAAAACTTCCAGTTAAAAGATAAATTACTTCTGGGGATAAAATGTACAACATGATGACTTTAGTTAACAATATGATATCGCATATTTGAAAGTTGCTAAGAGAGTAGATCTTTTTTTTTTTAAGAGAGTAGATCTTAAAAGTTCTCATCACAAAGAAAAAGGTATGCAACTAGTTGAGGTGATGGATGGCAAACATTTTTCAGTGTATACATATATCAAATCATTATGCTATACACCTTAAACTTATATAATGTTATGTGTCAGTTATATCTCAATAGGACTGGGAGAAAAAGAATCATATCATATACTGTAGTTTCATAATCCACTTTCCAAAACCAATAATTATTTCTTGGGTTCTTGTATTTCTTTATGAAATAACAATTTATTGTATTCTTCTCTGGAAAAATAATACATGTTCTTTTTTTTTTTAGATTTTATCCATTCATTTGACAGAGAGAGATCACAAGTAGGCAGAGAGGGAGGCAGAGAGAGAGGGGGAAGCAGGCTCCCCGCTGAGCAGAAAGCCCGATGCTGGGCTCAATCCCAGGACCCTGAGATCATGACTTGAGCTGAACTCAGACGCTTAACTGACTGAGCCACTCAGAAGCCCCAGATTTCAGACATTTTAAAAGGTATATGAGATACTTAATTTTATGTGTCAACTTGACTGGGTCACAGGGTGCCCAGTTATTTCTGGGTGTGTATGGAGGGTGTTTCTGAATGAGATTCATATATGAATTGGTACACTGAGTAGAGCAAATTGCCCTCCCCAATGTGGCTGGGCATCATCCAATCCCTTGAGGGCCTGAATAGAACAAAAAAAGATGGAGGAAAAGAAAATTCGCTCTTTTCCAGCCTGTTTGAAATGAGAAATCAGTCTTCTCCTTGTGCTTGAACTGGGATTTACACTACTGGCTTTCCTGGGTCTCTAGCTTGCAGACAGCAGATTATTGGACTTTTCAGCCTCCATAATTGCACAAGTCAATAACTTATAACAAATCTCATTCTAGATATTTATATGTCTGCATCTACATCATCTATAACTCTATCCGTCCTATTGGTTCTGTTTCTTTGAAGAACCCTGACTAATACATATGGTAAATACTATATTAGGAAAACATGTACATAATCAGGTTAAAAGTAAATTTATACAAAGAAGGGACATCACTGTGTAACTTCTCTGATTACCTCACTCCTAAAGAGAACCACTATCCAAAATTTGCTTTTATCATCCTCATGCTTTGTTCCACATTTCACTACATATGAATTTGTCCCTAAACAAACATATAATTGCTTTGCATATTTTAAACTCTAAGTATGTAAATAATATATTTATATATCTCATTGAAGCTTCTTTTCATTGCAAATTATGGTTCTGGGATTTCTCTAATAAGGTGGCTTTGGAACTGTTTTGAAATTTTTAACCACGCTACTACCATGATTGTGCTTGTACACCTGCTCAGGACTCTGCAGACCAAACCTAAGAGTGTAACAGCTCTTAGAGATTCACCTTCTTCTCTCATAGATTTTATCAAATGTCTTTGCAAAGAGGTTGTACCAATCTGTACTCTCCCAGGAGTATATGGAAATTTCATGTCTCCACAGTTTTAGGTTAAACCGGGTGCCCCATAAATACAAAGTCACTGGTTAGTTTTTCTTTTCAAACTATAGAATTATTCCAGGCCATATTCTGAGCTATAAAGTGGGACCATTATGTTTACACATAGAAAAGCACATGTGAAGTACGTCATTTATATTGAAAAAGGGGGGGCGCATCTGGGTGGCTCAGTCGGTTAAGCATCTGCCTTTGGCTCAGGTCATGATCTCTGGGTCTTGGGATAGAGCCCCATGGTGGGCTCCCTGCTCAGCAGGGAGTCTGCTTATCCCTCACCCTCTGCCCCTCTCACCCCTCTTGTGTTTTCTCAAATAAATAAATAAAATCTTTAAAAAAGCAAGAAGGGAAAAATGAAAAGTAATCTAACTTTCCAACAATAAGATTTCATATTAGCAGATATTACTAAATTGTGATTAATAATATCATTATACAAATCTGGATAAATAAGTGCTCTCATATTATAGTTGGTTGGGATATACACTAGTAAAAAGATTTTAAATTTCAACTAGGCAGTGATTATTTAAAATGTTAAATTTTCATGCTCTTTGACAAAGCAGTTCCACCTATGAGAATTATCCTCCAGATACACCCTGGGGAGGCCCCTGCCATAAATACACATATGTCCACACTGCTTAGAGTGTCCACACATTACCCTGGCTGGCTCTGTGCCTTCAGACCCAATGACCCTGTCATCCAAACAGGACAATATATCACAAGGCTGGATGCACAGCTTCAGTGGACCAACCAAGGAGCAACCCCAAGTGTTGATATGGAACTGTGCTCATGTCCCTTCTCCAGGAAGGATCTGTAGACTTCTCACCTCCCCTCTTTGGGAGAAATTTCCCTTTCTGGCCCTCTCTGTGTCTTGAGAGATCCTCCCTGCCTTACCAGTTACAAGCAACATAATCTTTACTGTAAGGTTAAGTTTTTATGAAGGATAGAAGAAACATGAGCTTCAGACAACTTTTGCTTCCAACCTCCTCAAAACCTCCCCTGAGGCAAGGGGAAGGTGCACCAAGCCTGGTTCCCTGCTGCAGGGAGGGTAAACAGGGAAGACAGAGATTAACCACCTTATCAACATGTGACCTGATATCTTCGCTAAAGATGTGCCACCAGCAACTAAAAGTAACCAGGCTGCCAGGTTCCATCCCTGGCTCTGGTAGTAGGCCTGGGGAGCAAGCTCTTTGCCATTTGTGTCTGTGCTCAGGAGCATGTGCTTTGGAATCACATATATCCATGAAGAGAGGATAGTGGTACTTCACCACCAATATAGTCATAGGATTTTACACATTTTTAAAATATTTTATTTATTTGACAGAGAAAGAGAGTACACAATCAGGGGGAGTGGGAGAGGGAGAAGCAGTCTCCCCGCTGAGCAGGGTGCCCGATGCAGGGCTCAATCCCAGGACCCCGGAATCATGACCTGAGCCGAAGGCAGACGCTTAACCGACTGAGCCACCCAGATGCCCCAGGATTTTAAACATTTTAAATCCAGTCACTAACTTTAAGAATATAGTGCTAGGCCCCTCTAAACCATCTACTTCATTGTAGTTGGAGTGCAAGTTTGCTAGAGCTTTTGACTCTGGGGGCCCCCAATAGACTAGGTTTTGCCATTAGCCACTGAGAAAATCCAAAGGCAGAAAGACGAGTGGTGGTAAAACAAAAAAGGAAATTATTTTAGTGAGGCCAACACCAGGAAGATAGTGGACTAATGTCTGAAAGACTGTCTCCAAAGTGCTGAAAATACTTCCAGGTTTATTTAAGTGAAACCGCTCAAAAGTATAAAGCTGAACAGAAATAAAAATGACTGCACTAATGATTTAGTGAAGTTCAAATCTTAAAGTAACCTTTTTCCTCTCTTCTGGAAACCTCCCCTCCTCCCTTCTTGACCTTTTGTTTCAGGAACATGGTACCTAATGACAAATGAGGTTGGCAGCATAAACATAATTCCTGTCGAAACTGGCTAGATCTTGTATTTCCCTGTAAGACCCCCCAGCCCCTTCCTCGGGTAAGGGGCTTGCAGTTTTGAAGGCCTTAGCTTTCTGCAGC
This sequence comes from Potos flavus, assembly GCA_028534135.1. NCBI lineage: Eukaryota > Metazoa > Chordata > Mammalia > Carnivora > Procyonidae > Potos > Potos flavus. Next base: position 38,703,904 of record CM052901.1, on the reverse strand, counting down.
CTCCTTTGTCTAGCAAAGCAATAAAACTTTTGCTCCTCTTTATACCTAAATTCTGTGTTTGCATTACATATTTTGGCCTCAGAGCACAGAGGTCAGTTTTCAGCAACTTTATGAGGAAAATTTGGGGCAAAGTTTGGTGGGTATATTCAGCTGGGCAACAAAGGTCAGGTTGATCCTTGTCTTGCGGTCAATCACAGTTGGGGTCTTTCTGGCTCATGGTAGTCCTTATTGATTGAGTGCTTGTAGTTTCTGTTCTGATCAGGGGATGCTTTGCCCACAGGGTCTTTTACCTGAGTTAAGAGATAAGCTGAAAAGAAGAACTTAATCAATTAGAAAGTACAGACTGAGGTCAAAATGGAGGTAGTCGAAGTCCTCTTTCATCATAAATGGTAGCTGCCTTTCCTACCCAGATCAGGGTACTTCAGTAGCATTTTGATCTGCCTCCTCAGCTAGGGGGCCTTAACCAGGAGACATATTAGAATCACCATAATGAACTTTTTCTTAAGCTTCACTTGAAACTCCTTTGTTCGTGGAAACTGTACTTCTGTGTCAAAGGCCACTCAAGTTATTAAGGCATAATAAAATGTCTAAACACCATGTAATGCAGAATTTCTTCTTGCTTGTGAGAGGTCAATATTTTGTTCTATTCAGAAACTTCATCTACTTTACTCAAAGTCTACCTATTTAAATGTTAATATCATTTAAAAACACTCTCACAGAAATAATGGAATAATGTTTAACCAGATATCTGGATACTGTGGCCCAACCATGTTGACACATGAAATTAACCATCACACTTACACTTAAAAAATTATCTACTGATTATCTGGAATTCAAATTTAACTAGGTGTCCTGTGTTTTATCTGATAACCCTACACATGGAGAACTCTGTGGAGAACACCCAAAGTGTTCCATTCAACAGCCCCTGTGAGCTCTCAATGGATGCCAGCCCCAATCTTCATTCATGTGAATGAGTTCTCTTGGATGTTGCAGCTGAGAGGTGCCTCCAGATGACTGCAACCCCAATTAACAGACACCACATGGAACAGACAAGAGCCAGCAGAGCCCAGTCAACCCATAGCATCCTGAAAAATAATACATGGCTATTGTTCTGGAGTGTTTGCTAAGCAGAAATCGATATTCATAACATTATTATTTTGGTGAATGTTCCCTCTTTTTCTGTGTTCTGTTATCATTGGATAAGATAGGAATTCTCTTATCCTTGAAGCATTGGTGGGTTTTTGTTATAGTTTTGCCTATATTTTGTGTGGTGGTTTATGTGTGAGAGTACATTTCCTAGCATTTCATCAGTTCCTTCGTGAGGAGATTTCCAAGGGAAATTTTCACCGCATACAACATTCACACTAGTCTTGGAAATTGGAGAATAATTTCATAATAATTATGAAATCACAAGAATTAAGATACCAAAAAGTGTTGCTATAAGAAGTTACATGAGGGAAAGCCCCAGAAGTTGGGTTTGGAGTATTCATTCAGAACAAGGGGTATTTATTCAATTTGAGAAGTGTTTCTCAAAGAAGGTGTCCTAAAACACTTTCTCCTGCTACTGGGATTGCCTTTGGCAGGAAGCAACTTTGTTTGAATACACAAAGACAGGACACCTTTACCAGACAGGGGATAGATCAGCATTACAGTCTTTGGCATTTATGATTGTCCCAATGTCTCAGCTACTGTTGAGTGGACAAGTCTGTCCATTTCTGGAGCTCATTAAAAGGAAGCTCACTTGTCAGCATATCTAGGCCACTCTCTCTACATAATTTTTATAAGGAATCAAGTTGATGTATTGTTCTCTTTATCCTTTTTTTTTCATATTTCTTAGTTGGTCTATAGCTCAGACATGGAGCAGGGGTGTATTTATGGGGAACAATAAAGACATAAGCATTTTGAAGCAAGAACATAGGACTAATTGGTGAGCCAGTGAGACACAGAAAGTGGACAGGAGCTGTGGGCCAATTGTAAGACCCATCCCTGAGGGAAGAGCAAGACACATGCTCCAAAAAGGCAGCTTGCTATGAGTTTTGAAGGGAGAAGGTCTGGGCTGTGCTACCCTTTTTCTCTTTTTAACCTCACCAATTAGGTAAGCCGTCCCAGTAAAAGAGAAAGAATGACTATGTAGAGGGGCTGGAAGTGTTTTTGTCATGAATGTCCCTCCACTTGGAAGAAAATATGAGGAATGATGGATAAGAATTCCCCAGGATAGCACAATTGACTAGATTTCTGCCTACTAAAAGACTGTATTAATCTAGGTCTGCCTCCTGGAAATAACAGATTTCTTGAAAGACATTTTGTGTATGTATCTAGATCATTCAGTCACAAGATTGTAGACATCTCTTAGTTTTCTGGTACAGAAAGCTAACAAGCTTAGCATGACCCTGATTTTACATGTTCTCCTTCCAAGCAGTAAATCATCTCCAAGAACCTTAGGATACCTCCCTGGGATTCTGTGTACTGATACTACTCCTCTACTGTCTCTTTAATGCAAAAGAAATTCCAGAAGACAGGGGCATTCTTTGTTTAATCAACCCGGGGCAGATTTCCACTGACTGCCTGGGTCCCAGTCTAGTGCCTATAATTACTATTTTTTCTCAAGTGGTGCCCTGAAGAGATAAGGTGTTTTGCTTTCAGCGAAGGGCCAAAGAGTGGAGTAGTGTGTGGAGACATTTCCAGTGGGGAAGACAAGCTCGCATCGCGATTGCCATAGAAACCTGACGTCAGTGGGGCGACCGTGAGGACTTTTTGACAGAGACAGACGTGCCCTGGAGAGAAGAGCAGGTCCCGCCTTCAAGTGTTTGGGACTCAGCTGAAGGCGCGGGTCTCTGCAGTCGGGGCTGGACCGCCCTGGGGTGTGGCGAGAAAAAGGGGTCCAGATCCAAGTCGCTTCTTCCCCACTTTGGGGCTTGGTTCCCCAGCCATCTTTTAGATAAGGTCCTTGGGGTCCGTCTGGGCTGCAGTGAATGTGGGTCCTGTTCCAGGGGTGTCCTGGAGCTGCTTTCCTCTCAATGCAGGGGCGCGGGAGGGAAGACAGGTAAGGAATCTGAGCTCCAGCTTCACCCTCTGTAAAATGGCGTTAAGAATGCTCAACCCAGGGGCGCCTGGGTGGCTCAGTCTTAAGCCTGCCTTCGGCTCAGGTCATGATCCCAGTGTCCTAGGATCGAGCCCTGCATCTGGCTCCCTGCTCAGCGGAAAGCCTGCTTCTCCCTCTCCCACTCCCCCTGCTTGTATTCCCTCTCTCGCCATGTCTCTCTGTCAAAAAAATAAATAAAATCTTTAAAAAAAAGAATGCTCAACCCACAGGATCGCTGAGGACATTTAATGATACACATAAGAAAACTCATGGCCGTGTGGTTATTATGGGATCACGAATGCCTGTATGAATTCAGGACACTTCTTATTCCTTTTCAAGGCTTTTTAATTAGGGGATAGACTAGAAAAGGGGAGGGAGAGAGAGAGAGAGAGAATGAAAGTCAGCGAGCCCTGGTGAGAAGTCCATTCTAACACCTGGTTTTTAAGATCAGTACCTAATTGTATCGCTGTCATTGTCCCTAATCTAGTGCCTAGCATGGTGCTAGGCACAGAATTACTTTTTTTTTTTAGATTTTATTTATTTATTCATAAGAGACAGAGGCAGAGGGAGAAGAAGCAGGCTCCCCAACGAGCAGGGAGCCTGATGTGGGACTCGATCCCAGGACCTGAGCCAAAGGCAGATGCTTAACCATCTGAGCCACCCAGGTGCCTGGTGCACAATTACTTAAGCAAAGCGATGTGATTGCTGGATCTGCCTTTCCCTGTGCAGCTCTTCATGCAGCTGGCAGAACTCGTATCAGCTGTCTGAAGGAGACGGGTTCTGAGGATCTGTGTCCTGATAGCTGCTGAAGCTTCTACTTCAGATTCAAGGGTAACAGTTCTCAGGAGACCCCAACACCACATTTTTGGTGGGATCTGATTCCTGGCTCAGGTAAGTTCATGGATGTAATAAAAGCATGTTGTGGGGTAGCTTCTGTTAGGTTCACAAACTAGCCTAAAAGTAGACAATCTACTTTGATCTCATCATGAGAGAAAGTTGAATGTTATTGCATCAGCAACTACATGCTTTGCAGTAGCTCTGAGGTCCATTTTAGAAATGCTTTGTCTGAAAAAAAAATGCTTTGTCTGCAAGCAATGAATTGTTTAGCTTGAGGAAGGATCTTTACTTTTAACATGCATGTACGTAAATTTACATATACTTTTCTGACTGCATAATTTATAATCAGTGATTTCCCTGTATCTCTCAGATGGTCGTTGAAATGTGCCATTGGTTCAGAGGTCTTCTTGGCAATTGAAACTGTAATACGGATTCTTCCATACTCACCATGCTTTTAACTATTGTATAACGAAATATTTTAAGAAGCCAAGAATTTTTCAAATATTAGTTAAAATGTCAGTTACAGAATTTTTATATATTCAAATATATTAATTACCTTATAGTTTGCCCTGTTATAATGATACCTAGTCATGTCACCTAACATAACCAGATAATTTTAAATGTCATTATTATTATTTTTCCAGGACATAACACTTTCAGTTCTGTACTGCACAGCTTCCCTACCTCTCTCACTGCCCTATCCCCAAACACAAATAACTCCTGTTACCATAGATTAGTTTTCGTGCCCTAGAAATTTATTTAAATGGAATCATAGAAAGTTTTATTCTTTTGGGGGGGGAATCTGGCTTTGTTCATTCATGATATTTATTTTTAGATTTATCCATTTTGTTGCATATGTCAGTTCATTCTTTTATTTCTTAGTAGTATTCTAGTATATGAATATACTACAATTTGTTTTTTCCATTTACCTATTGATAGTTATTTCACCTATTGATAGATATTTTTCAATTTGGGGCTCTTTCTTGGGGAATACTCTTTTAAATAAAGCTGTTGTGAACATTTATGCATTAGTTTTTGCAGACATAGGCTATAGTCCTCTAGGATAAATACTTAGGAATACAATGGCTAGATCATGTGATAATTATGAGATTAACATTGTAAGAAACTGCCAAACTGTTTTCCAAAGTGGTCATACCAGTGTTCATTTTCACCAGCATTTGTATGAGCATTTCATCCCCCACAACCTTTCCAAGACTTGGTGTGTTCAGTCTTTTCAATTTTAGCCGATCTCATAGGTAGTATCTTTTTTTAAAATTTAAATTCAATTAGCCAACATATGGTACGTCATTAATTTTTGATGTAATGTTCAATGATTCATTAGTTGCATATAACACCCAGTGATCATCACATCACATGCCCTCCTTAATGCCCATCACCCAGTTACCCCATCCCCCCACCTACCTCCCCTTCCACAACCCTCAGTTTGTTTCTCAGAGTCAAGAGTTTCTCATGGTTTGTCTCCCTCTCTGATTTCTTCCCATTCAGTGTTCCCTCCCTCCCCCTCCCTCCTCCTCTGTGCTGTTTCTAATATTCCACATATGAGTGAAACCATATGATAATTATCTTTCTCTGATTGACTTATTTCACTCAGTGTAATACCCTCCAGTTCCACCCATGTCAATGTAAATGGTAGGTATTCATCCTTTCTGATGGCCGAGTAATATTCCATTGTATATATACACCACATCTTTATCCATTCATCTGTTGAAGGACATCTCAGCTTTTTCCACAATTTGGCTATTGTGGACACTGCTGCTATGAACATTGGGATGGATATGCCCCTTCTTTTCCCTACATCTTTACCTTTGGGGTAAATACCCAGTAGTGCAATTGCTGGGTCTTGGAGTAGCTCTGTTTTTAATTTCTTGAGTAACCTCCATATGTTTTCCAGACTAGCTGTACCAGCTTGCATTCCCACCGACAGGGTAAGAGGGTTCCCTTTTTCCACATCCTCGCCAACATTTGTTATTTCCTGTCTTGTTAATTTTAGCCATTCTAACTGGCGTAAGGTGGTATCTCATTGTGGTTTTGATTTGTATTTCCCTGGTGGCAAGTTATGTTGGACATTTTTTCATGTGTCTGTTGGCCATTTGTATGTCTTCTTTGGAGAAGTGTTTGTTCATGTCTTCTGCCCATTTCTTGACTGGATTATTTGTTTTTTGGGTGTTGAGATTGGTAAGTTCTTTGTAGATCTTGAATACCCTTTATCTGATATGTCTTTTGCAAATATCTTCTCCCATTCCGTAGGTTGCCTTTTAGTTTTGTTGACTGTTTCCTTTTCCCTGCAGAAGCTTTTTGTCTTGATGAAGTCCCAATAGTTCATTTTTGCTTTTGTTTCCCTTGCCTTTAGAGACGTGTCTTGCAAGAATCTGCTGCAGTCAAGGTCGAAGAGGTTACTGCCTGTGTTCTCCTCCAGGATTTTGATGAATTCCTGTCTCACATTTAGGTATTTCATCCATTTTGAGTTTATCTTTGTGTACGGTAAAAGATAATGGTCCAGTTTCATTCTTCTGCATGTGGCTTTCCAATTTTCCCAGCACCATTTATTGAAGAGACTTTTTTCCATTGGATATTTTTTCCTGATTTGTCAAAGATTAGTTGACCATAGAGTTGAGAATCCATTTCTGGGCTCTCTATTCTGTTCCACTGATCTGTGTGTCTGTTTTTTTTTAATTTTAATTTATTTTTTCAGTGTTACAAGATTCATTGTTCATGCACCATACCCAGTGCTCCATGCAATACATGCCCTCCTCAATACCCACCACAGGCTCACCCAACCCCCCACCCCCTTCCCCTCCAAAACCCTCAGTTTGTTTCTCAGAGTCCACAGTCTCTCATGTTTCGTCTCCCCCTCCGATTTCTCCCAATTTGCCGTTCCTTTCCTTCTCCCAATGTCCTCCGTATTTATTTTTCCTTATGTGGAGACATGTGTGTGTCTGTTTTTATGCCCAGAGCAATCTACACATTCAATGCAACCCCTATCAAAATACCATTGTCTTCACAGAGCTGAAACAATCTTAAAATTTGTATGGAACCAGAAAAGATGCTGAATAGCCAGGGGAATGTTGAAAAAGAAAACCAAAGCTGGGGGCATCACAATGCCTGACTTCAAGCTGTGATCATCAAGACAGCATGGTATGGCACAATCACAGGTAGTATCTTGCTGTGGTTTTCATTTGCATTTCCCCAATGATTAATGATGTTGAGCAGCTTTTTATGTACTTATTTGACATTTGAATATTTTTTCTGGGGAATGTCTATCCAAAACTTTTGCCCATTTATTTATTTAAGTGTCTTTCTTTCTTACTGACTTTTGTGAGATTTTCTATATTCTGCATACACATCCTTTATCAGATATATGATTTTCAAGCTTCCTCCGAGTCAGTGGTTTGTCTTTTCATTATCTCAACGGTGTCTTTGGAAGAGCTGAAATTTTTAATTCTGAGGAATTCTGGTTTATCAATTTGTTCACTTATGGATTGTGGTCTTGGTGGTCTCATCTATGAAATCTTCACCTAACCCAAGGTTGCAAGGACTCGTTCCTGCTTTCTGGTAGAATTTTTCAGTTTTTGCTTCTATACTTATGTATATGATACATTTTGAGTTAACTTTTGCATATGGTACTGTATATATGGATTATAGTTTATGTTTGCCTATATAGATAGCCACTTCTCCGAGCACCATTTGTTGAAAAGACTATGCTTTATTCACTGAATTGCTTTTATAGGTTTGTTGAAACTCAGTTGTCCATATATGAGTGGGTCTATTTCTGGACTCATTTTATTCCTTTGATACACATTTCTACCTTCACCTCAATACAACACTGTCTTGATGATTATAGATTTATAATGAGCTTTGAAATCAGGTGATGTTTATTTTCCAACCCTCTTGTTATCAAAGTTGTTTTTCATAGTCCAGGTCCTTTCATTTCCTCATGAAATTGGTTAGTTTATGTGGCTAATTACTGTGTGTTATGTCTGTTTCTTTAAAAAGATATTTTTAGAATTTATACTGGTATTGCACTGAATCTCTAGATCAGTTTGAGAGAATAGCTATCTTAACAATACTGAGTCTTATAAACCACGAAGATGGCATATCCTTATATTATTTAGGTCTTATTTAATTTCTCTGAGCAATGTTTTATAGTTTTAAATGTACAGGCATTGCACTTCCATGGACATATTATTCCTAAGTATCTTACACTTCCTGTTACTCTTGTAAATGGCAGTATTTTTAATTAAAATCTTCATGTGTTTTATTTTTTAAGTTTTTATTAAAATTCCAGTTAGCATACAGTGTAATATTAGTTTCAGGTGTAAAATAGAGTGATTCAACACTTCCATACAACACCTGGTCCTTATCACAAGTGCACTCCTTAATCCCCATCACTTATTTAACCCATCCCCCTGTCCACCTCCCCTCGAGTAACCATCAGTTTGTTCTCTATAGTTAAGAGTCTGTTTCTTGATTTGTCTCTCTCTCATTTTTCCCCTTTGCTCATTTGTTTTGTTTCTTAAATTCCACATATGAGTGAATTCATATGGTATCATGTATTTTATATTCACTGAAATGTCAGCAGTCAAATGTTCAACAGAAGCTGTTGAGGAATATTTTTGGTTGAAACTACAGGTCACTCTAGACTGGAAAGGGTACTTGATCCATAATATGCATTTGCCTGTATTTTCAGGTTAGTTTTTTTATTTACATATAATGTATTATTTGTTTCAGGGGTACAGGTCCATGATTCATCAGTCTTACACAATACACAGCGCTCACCACAACACATACCTTCTGCAATGTCCTGATGGCCCATCCCTCCCACCCCCCTCTACTATTGGCAATCTATTGAAACTATGGAGAAAAATGTCTCAGAGACAATTCAATAGGTTACGATAATGAGATAAATGCATCACTAAAGACAATTATCATCACTAAATGCAATCACTTATCACTTAGTAACTAAAATAATTACTAAGCTTTGAAATTTATGTGTGTGGTCAGAAATGAATCTGTTAAATTGTGGGGGTTTTCTTCTTTACATGCCACTGAATCCACTTCAATGAATTCCTGGGATCTTGGCCGGTGAGAGAGATTAGAGGGTGGGGGTAGAGAGAGAGAGAGAGAAAGAGAGCATGTATGTTTGTGGATATGTATTCATGCATGCATATGTTGCTAAAGCTGCCAGAAATCTTTATTGTGAAGGATACTTAAGGCTAATTACTGTGTGTTATGTCAGTTCTGTTTAATTCCCAGCATATATTGGAACTTAATCAGGGTGGATATTGTCTATTCTTCACCACCTTTATTTACTTGGCCAGCATGGTTACCATGGTGACTCAGTGACTGGTGGTATTAGATGCAGTCTGAGTATCCATTTTGATTCTTGCCTGAGTCACTTGTTACTATAGTTTCTGTCAAGTATTACTTTTCCAGTTTTGTCATTCCTTCTAGAATTATTAGTTAACATTTGAGTGTAGGGTCAAGCTTTCCCTTTTCCCCTTTCAATAATGAATTAATTATATGATTAAGTAATAAATTGTCTTCAACTATATAAGTACGATTGATTCCTATTTTTGTTCAGAGTTTATTACCATTATGTATTTTGATATGCAGATTGTCCCAGAATTGGCCAAGGTTTGCCTGTCACATTGGCCTCTGTGTCCATTAAACATCTCCTTAAGATTTTTTTGAACATGTATGTTCTTTTCTGAGCCTGACTATCCCCTATCTATAGAAAGAAAGTAATGATGCCTACCTCAGAATATTGCTTTGTGAACTTGAAGATTAAAAAATAGCAACCAACATCGTATGGCACGTAGTACGCCCTCAGCAATGTTAGCTCCCCATTCCAGTGTTGCAACTTTCATTCTTTTGATTCCTTTAACATTAACATCATAGCATAACTACTAGAAGGAATACTTGGATATTTAAGCAAGGATGGATGAGTCCACTTTTCCAAGATGTGGGAGCTTCAGTGTCACTGCTGTGTGTGGGAGGGCGGCGTGGAATGGAGCTGGGAAAGAGGCACAGTGTCATTGCAGGACTTCCAGTGACCTGGGTGGTGACAGGCAAGCACATCTTCACCCTTTTGCACTGAATTTCATGTGTTCTTCTTCCCTCTTACTTTCCTCTCTATTGCATGTGCTCTGGGATCCCCTGCCTCTCCCTTCTTGTGAAACAATAGAGAAAGTGTGGACTCTGAGCCCCGGAATAGGAGGTGATAGAGAAGAACCAAGTGTGATGCCCAATGTGTTAGATAATTTGCTGGAGCAAGATGAAGAGATCAGGGTCGCATAATTGGGATACTTTAGGTAAGTCACTAGTCTTCCACCAGCCTTGTCTATATAACAGGATAACAGTTCTAAACCTTCCCCACCACCCAGAAACACTCTGGAGTTTAAGTGTGATCCCATGTGGGAAAGCAATCTGTGTTCATAGGTGGGGGAGAAGGACCAGTACACGTTTGAATAATTATATTAATAGAGACACTCTAAATGCCAAAGAGCTCTGCATGGTTGCCATTAAATTAATGCTACACAAATGTCAACTGTTTAGGTCAAGATTTCTCCAAGTGTTGTCCATGGACCACTTTATCAACATTGTCAGGAGATGCTTGTAAAATTGTAGGCTCATAGGCCTACCTTAGGTCTGCTGAATCAAAACCAGGGTAGTGGGTGGGAGGTGCCTACATTTTTAACCACTTCTCCAGTTGGTTGAGGCATTCATCCAAGTTGGGAAGCACTGCTGTAGATTAAATCAAAAAGGTCTCTTTTTTTTAAGTTTTGAATCCTTTAACATCTAATTTTTTTGTTAATTTCTCTTGCTACTCAGCTTTAAATGTCTGTGTCTTCTTTGGAGTGTCAGGTATCAATTTCTTTACTTACATGATATTAAATCAATGATGTATCAGCACTGGGGACATGGTACAGAGAATGACAAGTGGTATTGTTGGAGTTTCATTGTAGTTTGAAAAAACTAGCAATAAGCAGGTAAACACATCAATAAGCGGGGCAATTCCATATGGATATGAGTGCTTTGAAGAAAATGAACACATAAATAGAATAAAAACTGAGGACAGGGATTTTTTAAAATTTTTAAAATTTTTAAATTAACACATAATGTATTATTTGCCCCAGGGTACATGTCTGTGAATCCTCAGGCTTACACATTTCACAGCACTTACCATAGCACATACCCTCCTCAATGTCCATAACCCAGCCACCCTATCCCTACCCGCCCCTACCTCCCAGCCACCCTCAGTTTGTTTCGTGAGTTTAGGAGTCTCTTATGGTTTGTCTCCTTCCTGATCCCATCTTGTTTCATTTCCCTCTCCCACCCCCCACGACCCCCCACCCTGCCTCTCGAATTCTTCATATCAGAGAGATCATATGATAATAGTCTTTCTCTGATTGACTTATTTTGCTTAGCCATAATACCCTCTAATTCCATCCACGTCGTTGCAAATGGCAAGATTTCGTTTCTCTTGATGGCTGCATAGTATGAGGACAGGGATTATTATGGATGGGGTTCTCAGTGAAGCTTTCTTGTGAAGTGCATTTGAACTGAGTCCTGAATGACAAGAAGAAGCCAGGCCTGGGCAGACATTTCAGTCAGTGGCACTAGTTATTCCAGAAGCAGATGATGAGTTTGAGTGGCTGGAGCCTGGCAGATAAAGTACAGATGGTAAGAGATTAGGTTAAAGGGCACATAATAGCCACATCATTTGGGCTTTAAGGAGATTGGAGTTGTACAGAAGGTGTTCGAAGTGTGGTAGTGACATGATCTGATTCATGTGCTCACAAGGTGACCCTCCCTCTGTGAAGAGAATCGACTGGACAGGAGCAAGATGGCTGTGGAGATAACTATAAGGAAAATCTTGCAGAAGTCCAGAGGAGGGACAAGGGTGGATTGTCCCAGTGTTGGAGCAGTGTTCAGGGGTCTGGAGTGGCCCTAGACAGGGTGTGTTCTAGGTAGGACAGGCAGGACTTGCAATGGCTGTGGGTGGGGGTATGTGAGGATAAAGTGGCATCCTGGATGAGCCCTTGGCTTTTTGTTCAGCCAAGTGCAGAAATGATGGTGCCATTTACTGAAGTTGGTTGTTCCAAGTGCTTTTGAGACGTTTTCATGATAATTAGTTAGATATCCAATAGTGATTATAGTGAAAGTAATTTAAAACACGCATCAGTTGATTAATAGGATTCAGTCATACGATTATTAAGCCTTATTAAAGACACATGAGGGGTGCCTGGGTGGCTCAGTGGGTTAAAGCCTCTGTCTTCGGCTCAGGTCATGGTCTCAGGGTCCTGGGATCGAGCCCCGCATCGGGCTCTCTGCTCAGTGGGGAGCCTGCTTCCCCCTCTCTCTCTGCCTGCTCTCTGCCTACTTGTGATCTCTCTCCTCTCTGTCAAATAAATAAATAAAATCTTTAAAAAAATAAAAAATAAAGACACATGAAAACCTTTTGTAAAACTGTCAAAATTGTAAAAATCTGAACTTACAGTTTTTATTAAAAGCAGAGCACTTTTTTGAGCTATTACAATATGCTGAGCACTGTTTTAAGGGTTTTCATATATTAACTCAATTAATTCACAAAGCAACAATCCAGGAAGTAGGGCTGATTGCTTTTTCAATTTTACAGAAGAAACTAAGTTATTGGACAATTTTTCCTTCTTTCAAGGTCAGAGAGCCAACTATCCAAACATTTCTACAGTTAATTTTTTAAAATAATGTGATTCCTAACCATCTTTTTAAAAGCCTAAACATGAAGGAATATTTTTTTAAAGCTTATTTCTTTTATGGTTATAATCTTGGTTGTACAGATGAAACACCTAAGTTACTATAAGATGAAGTTTTTTTGGTGAAGAATATTTTTAGTATTCAAAGTCACACATTTTGGAGCTTGTAGAACTAGGATTTGGACTCAGTCTCTCTCCAGAGCCCATACTCCTAACCAGTGTACTTAAGAAGTAGAAAAATACATTTCTTGAACTATGTGAGCTCACGGTGGTTGATGTTAGGCCAGCGCCATATCACTGTGGGTGGAAACTAGGTTTCAGTAGGCATTTTGCCACATACAGAGGTATTTATTTAAGAAAAACAAAAAGGGAGTAATTATAAAAACAGGAAAAAAGGTAACAATCATCACAAATGATGATGTTCTAATTCTGTAATTTCTTCTCCATTTATAGGCTGGAAGTTTTCTGTAAAGGGAACTGCCCTGTCCTACCAACTTTTGGGCTTCCCTGAAGTATGACACATACAGGATGGGAAAGATGAATGTTAGATTTTTTTTTGTAGTATGTGCACTTTTCAAACTATCAGTTGTTTCCCTAGTATCTTCCAAAAGTGAGCAGTGAGTTTGTTTTGTGTTTTGCTTTTCTTTTGGAATGTCATCAAAATTCATAGATGTTTATATATTTGATGTGTTTTAGTTCATCATATTCATTATTTTATTGGATGTCAAATTGTTTTGTCTTAGACCGGTGGAAGCCTCTTCAGGTTGATTTTTGTGTGTTTCACATGTGATCAGGTATGAGAGTTCAGTCCGGATTCATCTGGTACAGTCCCTACCTGCCTCAAAATCAGCCACTTCCCCAAGGAAGCCTGATTCCTTTCAGTGGGAAATACTTTTAGAGCATTCAGTCTGGGAACTAGAGTTGTACATTGCTACTGGAATGCTTATCGTTTCTTGTCCTTTTCAGTGCACAGAACCAATAAGTATGTATTATAAATTTTATGACAGTGTGCCTCATCTCCTTCCACCCCGGGCTGCTTCTCCAGCCCCTTATGATCACTATGATCAGTTTTTAACCTTCCAGTTTTAAAAAATATAAGCAAATATAATATGTATATTAATTCCCTCCCCATTCACAATTAAAATATTCTTTTTTATTTAATTTAAAATCAATTAATTAACATATAATGTATTATTAGTTTCAGAGGTAGAGGTCAGTGATTCATCCATCTTATATAATACCCAGTCCTCATTACATCACATGCCCTCTTAATGTTCATCACCCAGTTACCCCATCCTCCACCCCCTCCCCTCTAGCAACCCTCAGCTTGTTTCCTATGATTAAGAGTCTCTTATGGTTTGTCTCCCTCTCTGATTTTGTCTTGTTTTATTTATTCCTCTCTTCCCCCATGATCCTGTTCTGTTTCTTAAATTCCACATATGAATGAGATCATATGATAATTGTCTTTCTCTGATTGACTTATTTCGCTTAGCATAATACCCTCTAGTTCCATCCACGTTGTTGCAAATGGCAATATTTTATTTTTTCGGATGGTTGAGTAGTATTCTGTGAGATTATATATATATATATATATCACATCTTCTTTATCCATTCATCTGTCGATGGACATCTGGGCTTTTACTGTAGTTTGACTATTGTGGACATTGCTGCTATAAAGATTGGGGTACAGGTGCCCCTTCGAATCTGAATGTTTGTATCATTTGGGTAAATACCTAGTAGTGCAATTGTTGGGTCATAGGGTAGCCATTACTGCCCAAAGAAATTTCTACTTTGATAGAAATGTTCTGTATCTGCACTGACAAACTAGCTACTTGTGGGTGTTGAGCTGTGAGTGCTGCTGAGGAACTAAGTTTATAATTTTATTTAAGTTTAATTTATTTAATAATTAAATTTACTTAAATAAATGTATATAGTTTATTAAACTTAAATAGACACATGTAGCTAGAGGCTACCATATTGGACAGCAACAATGTTACACATTTTTATGTACCTCTTCTTTTTTATTTAAAATATCCCAGAAGTCACTCCATAGCAGTACAGAGAGGGAGTCCTCATGTTTTATACCTGCATAATACTCTAGGATATAGGCATACTTTATATTATTCAACCAGTCCCCTAGGATAGACATCTGTCTTGTTTCTAGTCTTTTGATGTAATAAAATTTTTCTTCCAGGATGGCTTTATGCTCATGTCTTTTTGCATTGTACCTTTGGAATAGATTCTTAAAAGATTTCAAGGGTAAATACATATGTAATTTTACAAAGTAGTATCAACCCCCCCCCACAGGTTTTGTCCAATTTTACGTTACCTCAAGTATTCTGTGGGAATGCTATTTCCTCAAAGATTATTTAAGAGGAATACAGAGGGGAGGTGAACATCATGTGGTAAATCTATGAAAACCATTTCACCAAATCAAGAGAGTTAATGTTTGGTTTGGTGGCCCTCGTACTGTGCTTATCTTTGAGAACTTCGTCTCTAGCTTTCTCCTCTGTCTCTTCTGGATCTGGGTCCAAGACCCCAGAGGAGCAGAAAAGAGCAGAGGAGGTCTTACATGAAGCAGAAACTCTACGTCACTTCGGAAGGACCTCTCAGATAATTAAATGGAAGGAACCATCCTCCTAGAAATAAGGCTGACTCAAAATCAGTTCAGAAATTTACTACTCTGGGGCTTCCTGGCTGGCTCAGTCAGTGAAGCATGCAACTCTTGATCTTAGGGTTGGGAATTTGAGCCCTACATTGGGCATAGATATTACTTAAAAATAAAATATTTAAAAATAAAACAATTTACCATTCTGATGTAGTGAAGGGAAAATGGAGAAAGTAAAACCTCTAACTTTCTGCCCATGAGAAAAACCAAGACTAAAATTACACAAGGATTGCCTTGTCCTTCCCTATGAGGTTTGGTTAGCAGCAGGTATGAGCCCATTAGTGCTATGCAAAAAGATGGAGGTGTGAGTTATAAGGCTCCTTACAGTCCCTTAGTTTCCCCCTACTCAGCTGTGTCATTATCTGTTTAGGTTCTGGGTCTCTAGGACTCAAGGGGAAGCTTGAGCTAAATATGCATGGCATTGGGTTCTGTTTCATCATGGGTGGGCACTAATGTAAATGTTGTTCCCTGTGGGAATTTCGACTTATGCAGTTCTAGAGATCAAAAGACAGAAGATGTGGGATGCAGATATGGAATTGGACTGACAGTGCCAGGCATACAGTAAATACTCAGTACACATTAATATGTTAATGAGATATAAATGTAGGAATAACAGGAAACTATGCATACATTCTCTCAGTCTTTTTATAAACATAAATTTTTCAACAGAGTTGTGAACACTCAGTACTTTTTTTTCATAATTTGCTTTGAGAAAAAAAATTGTTTCTGTTTATAAATATAGTGTTTTTTCATTGTGAAAAAAAGAACCCAAAGAAAATGGAGAAAGATGCCATGGTGATCAAAGTCAGAATTGAAAGTCAATTAAGAATAGCCAAATTATGGAAACTGCGTAAACATACATAGACTGATGAATGGATAAAGAAGATGTGGTATAAAGGGAGGCAAGATGGCAGAGGAGTAGGGGACCTCGTTTCATCTGCTCCCTTGAATTCAGCTAGATATCCATCAAATCATTCTGAACACCTATGAATTCAACCTGAGATGTAAAAAAGAATTGCTGAATTCTACAAATAGAAGAGCAACCACTTTTTGCAAGGTAGGAGGTGCAGAGAAATGAATCTCGGGATAGATATTGGAAGATAAACGGCAGAGGGAGGGAGCCTCTGTAAGCTGGCCACCAAAAAGTAATATAGCCCATGACCACAAAATCGGAAGTTTTAGAAGTCCACTCCAGTGGGAGACGTCCCTGCCTGAAGGGTGCACAGGTGATGAAGTGGGGCAGAATCCTAGGTGGGACAGTGTGGCCTCAGGATCCCCAGGGTCACAGAAAGAACGAGGATGCCTGAGCCAGCAGAGTCCCCAAGCATTGGAGCAGAGAAACCGGCTATGGTCAGTGAGCCCAGGAATGGGTTCTCAGCTCAGTTTGCCATAAACCATGAGCCTCCACCCAATTGGGTGACCATTCTCTGTATAGGGGCCCTGCGAGGAGCAGGCTCACTGTGACCCCTGTCCATCCCCCAGGAGAATCAGCATGGGTGCGCACCACAGGAGTCTGCAGAGTTGGGCGCACATGAAAGTGAAGACTGCTTTTCCCTGAGGGGTTACCAAAGAGAGGGGGCCTCGATCTTTCAGCCTTGAAGCTGGAGATCAGGGGCCACCATTTTTATTTTAATCCTCTAAAGCAGCGCTGAAAGCCTTCAGGAAACAAAAGCCACATAGAGCAACCCGAAGCAGCTTACACTGAGCCCAGCCACCTGGCAAGGGGTGATGCAACTCTGCTGGGGCAGAGACACCTGAGAATCAGTGCAGCAGGCCCCCCTTGCAGAAGACCAGCTGGAACATCAGGTGAATACTAAGTTTACCGAGCATACAGAACTGCAAAACTCCAGCACCAGGGGAAAACAGTATATAGAATTTGAGGTTTTTTCTCATGACCCTTTTATCTTTCAGTTTAAAATTTTCCTTTTCAACTAGTTTCTTATTTTACCAACTCTTTGTTTTTAAGTCTTTTTTAACTTTCATTTTTACATTTACATTTTATAGATATATTAATTTTTGTCTTCCTTCCACTGTATTCAATTTTATTTTTGTATATATAAAAGCTTTGTTTTCCTTGCAATTTTGAGATTTAGTATCTTCTTTTTTTTTTAAAGATTTATTTATTTATTTATTTGATAGAAAGAGAGAGAGGGAGCACAAGCAGGGGGAGCAGGGTGGGGAGCCCAATGTGGGGCTCGATCCCAGGACCCTGAGATCATGACCTGAGCCAAAGTCAGATGCTTAACCGACTGAGCCACCCAGGTGCCCCGAGATTTAACATCTTCTAAAAAACAGATCACAATACATCCAGGACCAAGTGGATCACCCTATTTTGTCCACTTGGGAGATTATATTCTCCCCTTTCCTCCCCTTTTTTTTCTTTTTCTTTTCTTTTTTGATTTCTGATCTCTGTGGATTTGTCTAGTGTGTATTTCACTTGGGTCGTGGTTGATATTTTTATTTTTTCACTAGTTCATCCATTCTTCTTTGGGCAAAATGGCTAAAAGGAGGAATTCAAAGCAAAAGAAAGAACCAGAGGTAATACTCTCTGACACAGATCTAATTGATGTGGATATAACTAAAATGTCAGAGCTGGAATTCCTGATAACAATTATAAAGTTACTAGATGGACTTGAAAAAAGCATAAAAGATGCTAGAGAAACTCTTAGTGTAGAAATAAAATCTAATGAAGCCAAAATTAAAAATTCTTTAACTGAGATGCATTCCAAATTGGATGCTGTAACAGCCAGAGTAAATGAGGCAGAAGAGAGTCAGTGCCGTAGAAGACAAGATGATGGAAAGGAAGGAAGCTCAGGAAGAGAGAGAAAAACCACTAATGGACATAGAGGGGAGGCTTCAAGAAATCAGCAATACCACAAAATGAAACAACATTGGAATTATTGGGGTTTCAGGGGAAGAAGAAAGAGAGAGCGGGAAAGAATGTATATTTGAGCAAGTGATAGCTGACAACTTCCCTAACCTGGGGAAGGAAACAGGTATTCAAGTCCAGGAGGTAGAGAGAACCCCCCTCAAAATCAGTTAAAATAGATCAACACCCCGACATGTAATAGTGAAGATTGTAAATTTCAGAGATAAAGAGAAAATCCCGAAAGCAGCTCAAGACAAGAACTCCTTAACCTACAAGGGTAAGAACATTAGACTGGCAGCATATCTATCCACAGAGACCTGGCAGGCCAGAAAGGATGGCATGATATATTCAGGGTAGTAAATGAGAAAAACATGCAGCCAAGAATACTTTATCCATCAAGGCTGTCATATAGAATGGAAGGAGAAATAAAGAGCTTCCAGGACAAACAGAAACTAAAAGAATTTGTGATCACTAAACCAGCCCTGCAAGAAACATTTATAGGGAACTTGTAAGTGAAGAGACAGCCCAAAAGTAACATAGACCAGAAACACAATCTACAGAAATAGAGATTGTAGAGGGATTGCAATGGCACTAAATTCATATCTTTCAATAGTTACTCTGAATGTAAATGGGCCAAAACTCTAATCAGATTGGATAAAAAAGCAAGACCTATCCATATGCTATCTATAAGAGACTCGTTTTAGACCTAAAGACACCTCCAGATTGAAAGTGAGGGCATGGAGAACAATTTATCATGCTAATGGACCTCAAAAGATAGCTGGGGTAGCAATCCTCATTATCAGATAAATTCGATTTTAAACCAAAGACTGTAGTAAGGGATGAAGAGGGACACTATATCATACTTAAAGGGCCTACCAAAGAAGATCTAACAATTATAAATATTTATGATCCTAACTTGGGAACAGCCAATTATATCAACCAATTTATAACAAAATTAAAGAAGCACATTGATACTAATACAGTAATAGTAGAGGACTTCAACACCCCACCCATAGTAATGGACAGATCATCTAAGCAGAAAATCAACAAGGGAACAAGGGCTTTGAACGACACACTGAATCAGATGGACTTCACAAATATATAGAGAGCATTCCATTCTAAAGCAACAGAATACACATTCTTCTCAAGTGCACTTGGAACATGCTCCAGAATAGATCACATAGTGTGTCACAAATCAGGTCTAAACCAGTACCAAAAGATTGCGGTTATTCCCTGAATATTTTCAATACTTTGAAACTGTAACTCAATCACAAGAAGAAATTTGGAAGAAACTCAAGCACTTGGAGAAGAAAGAGAAATTAAGCAATTGATCATATTTACAATTGCACCAAAACCCATAAAATACCTAGGAATAAACCTACCCAAACAGGTAAAAGATCTGTATGCTGAAACTACAGAAGACTTGTGAAAGAAACTGAAGAAAACACAAAGAAATGGAAAAACATTTCATGCTCATGGACTGGAAGAACAAATATTGTTACAATGTCTATACTGCCCAAAGCAATCTATACATTCAATGCAATCCCTTTCAAAATAACACCAGCATTTTTCACAGAGCTAGATGAAATTACTCTAAACTTCATATGGAACAAGTAAATACCTTGAATAGCCAACATAATGTTGAAAAAGAAAAGCAAAGTGGGAGGCATCACAATTCCGGACTTTAAGCTATATTACAAAGCTCTAATCATCAAGACAGTATGACACTGACACAAAAACAGACACAGAATAAAGAATCTAGAAATGGACCCACAACTGGATAGTCAACTAATCTTCAACAAAGCGGGGATGATTGTTTAATGGAAAAAAACAGTCTCTTCAACAACTGGTGTTGGGAAAATTGGAAAGCCACATGCAGAAGCATGAAACTGGGCCACTTTCTTACACCATACACAAAAATAAACTCAAAATGGATGAAAGACCTAAATGTAAAGACAGGAAACCATCAGAATCCTAGAGGAGAACACAGGGAGCAACCTCTTTGACCTTGGGCACAGGAACTTTTTACTAGAAACATTTCCAGAAGCAAGGGAAACATAAATGAACTATTGGGACCTCATCAAGATAAAAAGATTCTACACAATGAAGGAAACGATCAAAAAAACTAAAAAGTGACAGAGTGAATGGGAGAAGATATTTTCAAATGACATATTGGATAAATGGCTAGTATCCAAAATTTATAAAGAACTTATCAAACTCAACACACAAAAAACAAATAATCCAGTTAAGAAATGGACAGAAGGGGTGAATAGACACTTTTCCAAAGTAGATATCCAGATGGCTATCAGACACATGAAAAGATGCTCAACATCTCTCATCAGGGAAATACAGATCAAAACCACAATGAGATACCACCTCACATCTGTCAGAATGGCTAAAATTAACTCAGGAAACAATAGGTGTTGATGAGGGTGTGGAGAAGGGGGAACTCTCGTGAATTGTTGGTGGGAATGCAAACTGGTGCAGCCACTCTGGAAAATAGTATGGAGGTTCCTCAAAAAGTTGAAAATATAAACACCCTACAACCCAGCAATTGCACTAGTAGGTATTTATCCAAAGGATACAAAAACGCTGATTTGAAGGGGCACATGCACCCCATATTTACAGCAGCACTATCAACAATAGCCAAATTATGGAAAGAGCCCAAATATCCATCGACTGATGAATGGATAAAGAAGAGATGGTGTGTGTGTGTGTGTAT
>CM052901.1:38637218-38682470 GCA_028534135.1 Potos flavus | reverse complement strand
AAAGTGGTCGATCCTCTGTTCTTAGAGTTGCTGTTCTTCTTCTCTTCTATCTCCTGCTAAGTTTGTAGTTGTTTAAAGTGGTTTGATAACTATCTAGCTGAACTTCTGGGATCAGTCACTATCTCCGCCTCCTACTTCTCCGCCATCTTGCTCCTCTCTCTCCGAACATCTTAGTTTTATTTACCATAAATCCAGAGAAGTTTACTGATGCTCATAGATAATATCAGCCATTGATTACAATATCAAATTCACCAGATTTACTACCATTTCACATGAGATTATAAGGTATAACACCAATTCTTTCAAGAATTCTATAGTGTTTTGTTTTAGGTTTAAAGAGAGCTTCGGGGGCGCCTGGGTGGCTCAGTCATTAAGCATCTACCTTCAGCCTAAGTATGTCACATGTAATGTGAGCGTTTGTCTGGAATTGAAATTCAATTTGGTGTCCTTTATTTTTATTTGTTAAATCGGGAAACGCCCAGGGGAAGAATCTGTGAGTTAAATGATCTCTGGAGGTGATACTCCCAACAGGGCAGGTCTGGGGAAAATGAGATCAGCTTGGCAATAAAGACAAAGCTGGTAATAGCTGGCGTTGGTGGCATAAAGGGGAAACAGACACTGGCATAGTCACTGGTGCCAAATGGGCACATCTATTTTCCCAAGCCCGTATTATTATGGCTTAATAACTGGAATGGCCTTTGATACAGACGTTCTATTTCCACCAAGAAGGGAATTTCAGGTAAGACTTTAGAAAATGATACCAGGGTGATTCTGACCTGCCATGTGCCTAAGGGGGCCCCGGAAGAAGGGGCAGGTGAGGTGCCTTATACATTACTTGCTCCAGAGAGGAAATATAGCTAACGCTTATCGAACAGATGGCATCGCCAAACCCACTGGAACATTCTTCATGTTAGTGGCCAGATTTAATCCTCAAGACAACCTTGGTGGTGAAGTATCACTGCCCTCTCTTCATGGATGTATGTGACTCCAAATCACATGCTCCCGAGTACAGAGATGGATAGCGAAGAAGTTGCTCACCACCCCCACTGCCAGAGCCATGGATGGGACCTGGAAGCCTGGGCACCATTAGTTGCTGGTGATTTATTACTGATCATTTCCACATCTACCGACCTTGGCAGTGGCTCGAGAGTGGGTCCAGGGCAGAGTCCAGAGCCTGGCCTGTGTGACATGACCTCAGCATTACGACTTTCTCTACTGCTCTGTGGCATTTCTCATGTGACTCCACTTTGGGAGTACCAAGTGGGAACTATCTCTCTGGATGTCGGTGTGGCAGGACTTCTCAAAAGGTTAGATAGGTGTACACC
Source organism: Potos flavus (assembly GCA_028534135.1). Classification (NCBI taxonomy): domain Eukaryota; kingdom Metazoa; phylum Chordata; class Mammalia; order Carnivora; family Procyonidae; genus Potos; species Potos flavus. Next base: position 38,681,145 of record CM052901.1, on the reverse strand, counting down.
CTTTACACCAACAACTCCCTGTTAGACGTTTATCTTCAGGACATAGTTGAGGATGGTGGTAGTATTTGGTTATAAGGATTGCCATCTTGATAATTCCCTACCAGTTTCTCTCACAAACTAGACTTCTCCCAAGGCACTGTGCTGAGCTCAAAGAGAACACATGCAGCTCACCAGTGCAACTAGCCATGTAAACTGTGCCCTGAACTGTGCCCTTCAGCACAAATGCCATCCACCCAGTGTCGATAACTGGGGATATAAGAAACACTCTGAATTCCAAATAACAGGGCGTTGTGATAATTGACTCTGTACCATTGATAAGATAGGATTCTATGCAGGCAGCAAAGATGAGTTATAATGAAAACAACCAGGAGGGATGATTTGTTGCCTATCGGATGAACAACGATTCACATTTCTAGTGTATGGGGGAAAAGGCACGTTCATACAGCCTTGTTAGAAATATAAAATAGTAATAGTTTTTTTTTTTTTTTTCAAAGTTGTGTTCAGATAAAATATAGTTTTCATGGTTTTGAAAGAACACTTTCAGGAACCCATTAAGAGAAATGCTCACTGAGACATCTGCATGCATATGAAGAAGAATGTTAAGAGACTTCTGGGGAGGATGGTGGGGTAGGGAAACTCTAAGTTCGCCTCATCCCACTGGTACAACCACATAACATTCCTATGGGTATAAATAACCCAGACAACAATGCAAAGTCTGGCAGAAGAAACTCTGCACAGCTAAATACACAGGAGAGGCTGATCGAAGGAGGTAGGAAGGGTGGAGATGCAGTCGGGAAATAAACGGACCTGCAAGACTGTTCTCCAGAGGGAAGGATGCCCTGCCCAGAGAGGGGAGAGGAACAGACTCTCACACCAAGGAGCCCACCTGGGGAAGATAAATCCCCATAACATTTGGCTTCAAACACAAGAAGGGCCGAATTTCACGAGTTTGTACAACCAGTGAGAGTTAAAACCTGGAACTTTAAAAATCAGTGCTCGGCTCTGGGAGAGCCAGGAGGGTGAGAGGAAACTGCGTCCCTGCCCTTAAAGAGGTAGCACAACAAACAGCCCTGTGGAGATACAGCACAGAGGAGCAGTTTGAAAATCACGTGGGGTACACAGGAGGGAGATTGATTTACTAATCTCAGAGCATGAGCTGGAAGGGCAGGGATCTATGGGGACTTCTCCAGGAACAAAGGAGCTGGTGGGCTCCAGTTCCCTGCCCCAAACCCCAGCATAAACACACAGCCACCTGTGGGAACCAGCCAGGAACCAGTGAGGGGCTGACATTCCCTACCTAACTTGCTATCAGCACACCCAGACTTCCTGTTTGCCTGTGGACATGCCCTTTCCACCAGAGCCTTGGCTCCAGGTCTTCTCCCACAGAAGACCCATGCAAACCTTGCTAACACTGCACATCCAGCTCCCCCAACCCCCCACACTTCTGCAGATCCAACCCCTCCGATATGCTCTTGGGTGGAGCACATGCAATGTGGTGCCACAAGCCTGGCAGTTTGCAAGCAGCCCCAACAGGGACCAGCGCCACTCCAAAGTGACTTCTGCCATGGGGAGAGATAGCAGGTCTGACTGCAGGCCTCACCCATCAAGGAAAGCTTCTCAGGGGACAAAACAGGGATAGCGCCCTCTAGTTTGGTGCTACTTCATCCCAGGGAAATGCTGGGTCTGACTCAAATCAAGCCCAAGGTGGTCCCAGACTGGCCCACTAACACCACGGGGACCAAACCCTGCCCACAATAGGCAAAGAGAGCCATTGTGGACAACTGGACTGAAGGAAAAAGCAGCTCAGCCACAAGAGTCAGGTGCATACAGCAAACAAAGGAGACACTGCCAAAGCACCAGGTTCTGGTAAACAGGGGACACCGCACTGCAGGGCACTACAGGATCCTTTCTTCATAAGGCCACACTTTCAGGAGCAGGAGACATAGTTGCCTTTCCTAACACAGAGAAACAGACCCAGAGAGTCAGACAAAATGAGGGGACAGAGGAATATGTCCCAAATGAAGGAACGGGACAAAATCATAGCAAGGGACCTAAGTGAAATCGGGCTAAGTAATATGTCTGGTAGAGAATTTAAAGCAATGGTCATAAGGATAGTCATGGGACATGAGAGGACCTCAGTGAGACCCTTAACAAAGAGATAGAAAACATAAGAAGGAACCAATCAGAGATGAAGAACTCAATAACTGAAATTAGAAGTACACAAGATAGAATGAATTGTAGACTAGACAAAGCAGAAGAATGAATTAGCAACCCGAAGGACAGAATAGTGGAAAGCAACCAAACTGAACAGGTGAGAGAAAACAAAACGCAAAATGAAAACAGGCTTAGGGAACTCAGTGACACCATCAAGCATAATAATATTTGCATTATAGAGATCCCAGAAGGAAAGGAGAGAGAAAAGCGGACAGGAAACTTATTTGAAGAAATAATAGCTGAAAACATCCCAAATCTGGGGAAGGAGACAGAAATCCAGATCCAGGAGGCACAGAATCAACCCAAAGAGCTCCATACCGAGATACATAATAATTAAAATGGCAAAAAATAGTGATAATGAGAGGATTTCAAAAGCAGCAAGAGGAAAGAAAACAGATACATACAAGGGAAACCCCATTAGGCTATCAGCAGATTTTTCAGCAAAAACTTTGCAGGCCAGAATGGAGTGACATTAAAAAAGAGAGAGAGAGAGAGAGAGAGAGAGAAGGGAGTGGCACGATATATTCAAAGTGATGAAAGTAATAAACCCTACAGCCAAGAATATTCTATCCAACAAGGCTATCATTCAGAATGGAAGGAGAAATAGAGTTTCCCAGAGAAACAAAAGCTTAAGGAATCCATGACCGCTAAACCAGCTCTACAAGGAATGTTTTAGGGGATCCTTTTAATGGAAAGGAAAGACCTTAAGCAGCGCTAAGAAATGTAGGGAGCACAAAAGCAATAAACATAAGTATATCTATAAGAACCAGTCAAGGGGCTCTTAAAATGAAAGAATGTAAAGTACGGCAGCATATACATAAAACGTGGGGTGGGGAGGGAGAGGAGTAAAGAATGGGTTTAAACTTTTAGCGACCATCAACTATACACACAAGATGTTATATACAAACTAAATGGTACCCAGAAATCAAAAGCCAGTAACAGGTATGCAAAAAATAAAGAGAAAGGAATCCAACTAAATCACTAAAGAAAGCCCACTAACTGTGACTGAAGAGAACAAGAGAAGAAAGGAACAGAGAAGAACCACAAAAGCAACCATAAAATGGGTAACAAAAAGGCAGTAAGTACATACCTATCTCTAGATTTAATGTAAATGGACTAAATGCTCTAATCAAAAGACACAGGGTGACAGAAATGTAAAAAAGCAAGACCCATCTATATGCTGCCTACAAGAGACTCACTTTCAGACCTAAAGACACATGCAGATTGAAAGCGAAGTGATGGAGAACCATTTATCATGCAAATGGTATGAAAAGAAAGCTAGGCTCACAATACTTATATTGGACAAAATAGACTTTAGACAAGCACTGTCAGAAGGGACCGAGAAGGACACTATATAATCATAAAGGGAACAATACAACAAGAAGATATAACAATTGTAAATAGTTATGCACCCAACATAGGAGCACCCAAATACATAAAGCAGCTCATAACAAACAAAAAGAAAGCAATCGATAATAATACAATAATAGTAGTGGGCTTTAACACTCTGCTTACATCAATGGATGGATCACTGGAACGGAAGATCAACAAAGAGACAATGTCTTTGAGTGACCAGATGGATCTAACATATATATTCAGAACATTCCATCCAAAAATAGCAGAATACTCCTTCTTTTTTTCAGGTGCACATGGAACATTCTCCAGAATAGATCACATATTAGGTCACAAAACAGTCTCAACAAATTCAAAAAGATCTGAGTCATACCATGCATTTTTTTTTTTTCTGGCCACAATGCTATGAAACTAGAGATTAACCACAAGGAAAATTTCTGGAACTAGCACAAATTCATGGAGGTTAAGTAAATAATGCTACTAAACAATGAATGAGTCAACCAAGAAATCAAAGAGGAAATAAAAAACTACATGGAGACAAATGAAAAAGAAAACACAACAATCCAAAATCTTTGGGATGCAGCAAAAGCTCTTCGAAGAAGGAAGTTTATAGCAATACAGTCCTACCTCAAGAAGCAAGAAAAACCTAAAAGTAAAGAATCTAACCTTAAACCTACAGGAACTAGAAAAAGAAGAACAAACAAAACCCAAACCAGTAGAAGGAAAGAAATAATAAAGATTAGAGCAGTAACTAGAAATAGTAACTGAACAAACAAACAAACAAACAAAAATACCCAATAGAACAGATCAATGAACCTGGGAGCTGGTTCTTTGAAAAGATCAACAAAAGTGGTAAGCCTTTAGCCAGACTCATCAAAAAAAGAGAGAGGACCCAAATAAACGAAATCACAAATGAAAGAGGAGAAGTAACAACTGACATCACAAACATGCAAAGGATTATAAGAGAATATTACGAAAAATTATATCCCAACAGATTGGACAACCTGGAAGACATGGATAAATACCTAGGAACATATAACCTCCCAAATTTGAATCAGGAAGAAATAGAAAATGTGAACAGACCAATTAGACAGATTAACAGCAATGAAATGGAATCAATAATCAAAAAACTCCCAACAAACAAAAGTCCAGGACCAGATGGCTTCACAAGTGAATTCTATCAAATATTTAAAGAAGAGTTAGTACCTAATCTTCTGAAACTATTCCAAAAAATAGAAGAGGAAGGAAAGCTTCCAAATGCATTCTAGGAGGCCAGCATTACCCTGATACCAAAACCAGATAAAGACATTACCAAAAAAGAGAACTACAGGCCATCGTCTCTGATGAACATAGGTGCAAAAATCCTCAACAAAATATTATGAGATCGAATCCCACAAATACATTTAAAAAAAAAATCATTCACCACAGTCAAGTGGCATTTATTCCTGGGCTGCAAGAGTGGTTCAATATTTGCAAATCAATCAACGTGATACACCACATTAATAGAAGAAAGGAAAGGAAGGGTGAATTGGAAGAAATCGGAGGGGGAGACGAAACATGAGAGACTGTGGACTCAGAAACAAACTGAGGGTTTTGGAGGGGAGAGGGGTGGCGGGTTGGCTGAGCCTGATGGTGGGTATTGAGGAGGGCACATATTCCATGGAGCACTGGGTGTGGTGCATGAACAATAAATCTTGGAACACTGGAAAAATAAAATTAAATTTAAAAAAGAAAGAAATAAAAAACATAAGAACCAAAAAAAAAAAAAAAAAAGAAAAAAAGAAAAGAAAAGAAAAGGGAAAAAGAAAGGATAAGAACCAAGTGATCAGAATTGCTCATAGTAGCCATGGTGGCCATGAGTTTTTTGCATCAGGCTTCGGTCACTGCAGTGGCTGCTCTCTCTGGCCACTGGCTTGACACTCAGCTTGGATTTGGGGGCTTCCTCACCCGTGGCTTTCCAAAGACTGCCACTCCTTTATGACACAGTGGAGCCCATGGGTAAAGACTATTTACCATCCAACCTTCTGGTTTCTATCACAGGCACCTTTTCCATTTAATGAAGTTCTACCTTTTGTTGACTGGGATTCCAGTACCAATTGGCATAACTCTGGTGAATATATTCACTGGTGAAGCTGAGTTAGCAGAAATTCCAGGAGGCTATATCCCAGAACACTGGGGATATTTCAAGCATCCTATATCAAGATGGATTGCCCAAACTTTCTTTGAAGGCCCTGAAAAGAGTTATGAAAAAGCAATGGCTATCCTTCAAATGGAAGCTGAAAAGGCTGAATTATGGTTAAAGGAACTGGAATTACAAAGGTTAGTTAATGCGTGGGAGAGGGGATGATCCCTGGCATCAGTACCCGATTGCTGAGAAGGTGCTGACTGATCCTTCTCCAAAAGGAACTCCCAACAACTAATCTTTTATTTCTCTAAATACCAAGTATACTCTCCTTAGGGGAAAATTAACTAATAAATATATTCTGTATTTTTGCTCATGTGATGAATAAGAGATCTGGCATTGCTCTAGTTCTCAACATGTTGGTTCAGGTTAAGACTTTTTTGTAGGATTTCATTTTTTTCCAGCTTTATTGAAGCATAATTGACAACAGTGTAAGATATTGAAAGTGTACATCATGATGATCTGATATACATTGTGAAAGGCAGATTAAGACTTTTGATTTGTGGGTTTTGGCTTCCTCCTTTAAGAAGGTTTATTGGAGCACCTGGGTGGCTCAGTCGCTTCAGCGTCTGACTCTTGATTTTGGCTCAGGTCATGATCTCAGGGTTATGAGATCAAGCCCCACAATGGGCTCTGTGCTCAGCGTGGAGTCTGCTTGAGATTTTCTCTCTCCCTCTCCCTCCGTACCTCCCCACTCCTTCCCTCTCAAAAAAAAGTTCGTCATATTAAAAAAAAAAACAAACTTGGACAAATAGGAATTTGTGTACTCCTATAGGTGTAACTTTGAAAAGATAATGTTTTATTTGTCTGTTATTTGGCAGTTAGGGAAGTCTAGTTGTGCTCAGTATCAGGAAATACAGTAGTTTACATACATGTCTGTATTGTCGATACCTAGATCATTCACAGGAAATTCAGAATTTCAAATTACATAAATATTGAACTAACTATATAAACCATTAACACCTTAATAAACAATTTTTCAGTGAAAAAAAGTGAGAGAACCATATGATCATTTCATTGGATGCAGAGAAAGCACTTGACAAAGTACAAGATCCATTCATGATTAAAACGTTCAACAAAGTTGGCTTAGAGGGAAGATACCTCAACATAATAAAAGCCATATATGAAAAACTCACAAAGAACATCATACTCAATGTGGAAAAAGTGAGAGCTTTCCCCCTAGGGTCAGAAACAAGGGAAGGATGACCACTCTCACCACTTTTATTCAACCTAGTAGTGGAAGTCCTAGCTGCAGCCATCAGACAAGAAAAAGGAATGCCAGGTATCCAAATCGGTAAGGAAGAAGTAAAGTGTTTACTATTTGCAGATAACATGATACTGTATATAGAAAACCCAAAAGACACTACCAAAACGCTACTAGAAATGATAAATGAATTCAGTAGGGTCTCAGGACACAAAATCAATGCACAGAAATCTGTTGCATTGCTTATACACCAATAATGAAGCAGCATAAAGAGAAATTAAGAAAACAATCCCATTTACGATTGCACCAAAAAAAATAAAATAAAATAAAATACCTAAGAATAAACTAAACCAGGGTGATGAAAGACCTGTACTCTGAAAACTATAAAACATTGATGAAAGAAATTGAAGACGACACAAACAAATGGAAAGACATTCCATGCTCAAGGATAGGAAGAACAAATATTGTTAAATTGTCCATACTATCTAAAGCAATCTACAGATTTAATGCAATGGCTGTCAAAATACCAACAGCATTTTTCACAGAACTTGAACAAACAATCCTAGAATTTGTATGGAACTGCAAAAGACTCAGAATAGCTGAAGCAATCTTGAAAAGAAAAACAGAGCTGGAGGTATCATAATTCCAGACTTCAACTTATACTACAAAGCTGTGGTAGTCAAAACAGTATGGTACTGGCACAAAAACAGGCACATAGATCAGTAGCACAGAATAGAGAGCCCGGAAATAATCCCATGACTATATGGCCAATTGATCTTCGACGAAGGAGGCAAGAGTATCCAGTGGGAAAATATCCAGTGGGGGAAAAAATTTGTTTCCCAACAAATGGTGTTAGAAAACTGGACAGCTACATGCAAAAGAATAAAACCAGACCACAATCTTACATCCTACACGATGACGAACTCAAAATGGATTAAGGACCTAAATGTGAGACCTGAAACTGTAAAAACCTTAGAACAGAGCACAGACAGTAATTTCTCTGACACCAGCTGTAACAACTTTTTTCTTTTCTTTTTTCCCCCTAGATATGTCTCTTGAGGCAAGGGAAACAAAAGCAAAAATAAACTATTGAGACTTACATCAGAACGAAAAGTTCCTACACAGCAAAGGAAACAGTCAGCAAAACTAAAAGACAACCTACTGAATGGGAGAAGATATTTCCAAATGATATATCTGGTAAAGACTTAGTATCCAAAATATATAAAGAACTCATAACTCAACACCCAAAAGACAAATAATCCAATTAAAAATGGGCAGAAGACACAAACAGACATTTCTCCAAAGAAGACATACAGAGGACCAACAGACGCATGAAAAGTTGCTCAACATCACTCATCATCAGGGAAACTCAAATCAAAACCACAGTGAGAGAGCACCTCACACCTGTCAGAATGGTTAAAATAAAAAAAAAAAGCAGAAGAAACGACAAGTGTTGGCAAGGATGTGGAGAAAAAAGAACCCTTCTGCACTGCTGGTGGGAATGCAAACTGGTGCAGCCAATGTGGAAGACAGTACGGAGGTTCGCAAAAAAATCAATCAATAAATAAAATAAAAATAGAACTGCCATATGACCCAGTAATTCCACTGCTGGGTTTTTGCCTCAAAGAATACAAAAACACTCATTTAAAAAGATACATGCAGGGGCGCCTGGGTGGCTCAGTGGGTTAAAGCCTCTGCCTTTGGCTCGGGTCGTGATCTCAGGGTCCTGGGATCGAGCCCCACATCAGGCTCTCTGCTCAGCGGGGAGCCTGCTTCCCCCTCTCTCTGCCTGCCTCTCTGCCTACTTGTGATCTCTCTCTCTCTGTCAAATAAATAAAAATCTTAAACAAACAAACAAACAAATAAATAAAAAGATACATGCAGCCCTACGCTTACTGAAGCATTATTTACAATAGCCAAATTATGGCAGCAGCCCAAGTGTCCATCGATAGATGAATGGATAAAAAAAGAAGTTACACACACACACACACACACACACACACACACAGTGGAATATTACTCAGCCATAAAAATGAATGAAATCTCGTCATTTGCAGTGACATGGATGGATCTAGAGACTATACTGCCAAGCAAAATAAGTCAGTCAGAAAAAGACGAATGCCGTATGATTTCACTCCTATGTGGAATTTAAGAAACAAAATAAATTAGCAAAGGGAAAGAGAGAGCCAGAGCGAGAGAGAGAGAGAGAGAGAGAGAGCGAGAGAGAGAGCGAGAGAGAGAGAGAGGAGAGACAAACCAAGAGAAACAGACTCTTAATTATGGAAAACAGACGGTTACCATAGGGGAGGTGGGTGAAGCAGGTGAAGGGGATTAAGAGTACACTTATCATGATGAGCACTGAGTAATGTACAGAATTGTTGAATCACTGTATTGTACACCTGAAACTAAGAGAACACTACATGTTAACTGTACTAGATTTAAAATTATGAAAAGAGAACGTTAGTATACTGTTGTTTGTAATAGAAAACTTGGTAAAGGAACTATATTTATATCGCTAGTACTGGAGAAATAAGTGTTGGGCCATCGTGCAATGCCACGACTGGTCTTTATAAAAAAAGAAAAAGTGAATTTTTGTTGTAAAGTAATTGAAAATGTTATTGTAGAAATGTGTTTACATAGAAAGATGGTAACGATATGGGCAAAAACAGGTTACAAGGATCATAAAGGGCACAGATCCATATTTTTTTTTTTTTTTGCATATATAGGCATATACCTATTTATCCAGAGGTCTCAAAGCATAAAAATGAAAATGATCTTGTTGTTCCAGTCATCTAGAGCTTTTTATTCTTCATAGAAAGAGGCTGCACTTTCTGTCTGGATACCTCAGGCAGGCACCCTTGGGAATGCCCCCTTTCCCTTTTTTCAACTTTTTAGTTTTTAATTTTTTTTATTATGTTCAGTTACCCAGCGTATACCACGTCATTTAATTTTTGATGTAGTATTAACGATTCATTAAGTGTGTATTAACAGCCAGTGCTCATCACAACACGTGCCCTCCTTAATACCCATCACCCGGTTACCCCAGTCCCCAGCCCCCTCCCCTCTGTAACCCTCAGTTTGTTTCTCGGAGTCCAGAGTCTCTCATGGTTTGTCTCGCTCTCTGATTTCTTCCCCCTTTCTACTCAGATGTCCTGAAAGCTGTCTGGTGGGTTTTCACCACAGCCCCTCCCTCCCATCTTCCTGCTCAGCGATGTTCAAGCTGCAGTTTAGGTTTTTGTTCACGAGGTGGCACCAACGTACTTCCACCGTCAATTTCTCTGCAAAGAGGTTTGTTTATTCAAGGAGCAAGAAAATACAACACCTTCCTTTAAGACCCGACCTGTGGAGGGCACGTATTGCATGGAGCACTGGGTGTGGTACATAAACAATGAATCTTGTAACACTGAAAAAAGAAAATAAAAGTATTTGGGGAAAAAAAAAATAAAATTACGGAACTATTGGACATTAAAAAAAAAAAAAGACCCGACCTGTGAACCAATGAATAGAAAATTTAAATTCTGCCTGATAGAACTGATGGGTGTGAAAGAAGACTGTAAAAAACAAAACAAAACAAAAAACACCTGTACCCCGGGACATGTGTGAGATGAAACACAAGTGACAGTAGTGCACCATGGCAGTAGGTGGCAGGTGGGCTAAGGGCAGGGCAGGACAGGTGGGAGGTGTCTGAGAGAGAATGGGGAGCTGGAGTGGTGTCTGGGCAGCCTGTACAGGAGTGGGGTGGTGGAGGGTGAAAGCCCTGATCTCTGGGAGGGACTCCTCACAGTGTGGACATGTCAACCGGCACTGAGGAGGGAAGAAATACATCGATAAATGTGGCATAGATTTTGGGCCCACGGCAAATGGAACTGCTTTAATGCACATGTGAATTTTCCCAACAGAATCTATGTATCTCAGTATACAAACGATTCCAAGAATTTTCTCATTCTTTGCAAACTGTGCTGGCTGGGTTCACCTGAGAAAGAAAAATGGAGATGGATGCCATTTGGTGGTCAGAGCTGGGATTGCAGCTCCGAGGCATGGACCAGGGGGTCTCAGCAAGGAGGAGGGAAAGATGAAGTTTGTGATCTTGGTTGAATGGTTTCAGCCAGAGTTTTCGGGAATTTTTCGCTTCATGGCAGTAATTCCTTGGTGTGCATCATTTTCTGGGGGTATCTAAATCTGAGATCAGAATCTATCCCCTGTGTGAACTGAATATAGAGCTATACTTGCGAGGTGGGGTGATTGAGCCAGAGGAGGCATAGAAACACACACACACACACACACACACACACACACACACACACAGTCAATTCAATTTTGAAATCGACTTTGTTCTCCTATAAAATTGAATATAATGAGTGCTTATGAAGTGAAGAATGTATGTGCACATGTATGTGCACAATTGTCTCCATTGTCGAAAGGGACTTTTGGGTGAATACCCATGGGGCTGCAATATCAGGGGAGTATAAAATGCCCAATTCTCAAGCCTTGGAAACCCATCTTCTAAAAGCAGTCCTGCTCTGTGTCCTCTAGAGAGGGCGAAGGATGGGAACTCATTCCCATCCTGCCATTTATCTGGAGAGGCGATGTATGTAGGTTCTGTGAACCTGAGCTTTGCCATCTGAGAAGTGGGACTCTGGAGACATTTGTCACACAGCTGTCCCAAGGGGAAAAAATGAGTTATACGGCAAGTAGTGGGACTTCATGGGCCCTTTGGAAGTTGAGATGTAGCAGGTAGGGGCTGGCTGAGCTTCAGGGCTAAGGCAGGCATGGTGAAAAGGTATTTCTCATTCTTTCTCCTAATGAAAATATAGATATCTTTATGAAGGAAGCCAATATTTCTCTGATATGCCTTGAGCTTAAAGTTTTAGAGACAGAAGGATCCCTAGTTTCTTGGGTGAATCAGAAGATTATAAGCAATGCTCAACATCAGGCTCTTCGGCAGACCCTAAACCAGTTCCCCATGCTGGGAAGACAGGCCTGCTTATTCGTTTACTGTTTGTTTGTTCCTTTGCTTGTTTTTTGTTGAAGTGCAAGTGACACACAATATTGTAGTAGTCTTAGGTGTACAACGTAATGATTCAACAATTACATACATTACAAAATGCTCAGTACTGTAAGTGTAGTCGCCATCTGCCACCATACAAAGTTATTCCAATATCATTGACTATATTCCCTATGCGATACTTTTCATCCTCATGACTTAAATTTATTTTATTACTGCAAATTTGTATCTCTTAATCCTCTTCATGTATTTTGCCCATCCTCCCACCCCTCCCCTCTGGCAACCACCAGTTTTTTCTCTGTATTTATGAGTCTGTTTCTGTTTTGCTTTGTTCCTTTGTTTTCATTTTTTAGATTCCAAATATAAGTGAAATCATAGGGCATCTGTCTATTTGTCTGACTTGTTTTACTTAGCATAATGCCCTCTAAGTCCATCCATGTTATTGCGCATGGCAACATTTCATTCCTTTTTTATGGCTGAGTAATATTCCTGTGTGTGTGTGTGTGTGTGTGTGTGTGTGTGTACACAATACATGCAATACACACACACCTATGTCACACTTTCTTTATCCATTTATCTATCGATGGACACTTGGGTTGCTTCCATATCTTGCCTATTACAATTAGTGATGCAGTAAGACAGGCCTGTGTTTAACTCACCTGGAGACCTCAGTGATAGAGCACATCAGGGCAGCAAGGTGTGGTGTTTGCCTAACTGCTGCTCCTGGAGTGCTCCATAGGTTAATACATTCTACAGGGGATTCTAGACTGGTCCTGGAGTCACCACTGCAGGAGTCTTCAGATCATGCACTGCCCGACCATGTCACACCCGAATTTCAGCCAACAGCTGTCTCCCTGAGAGGGAGAAAACCAAGATTTACTAACATTTCTTCAACATACAGTTGTCCGTTCTTTCGTTCACTAATAACTACATATATATTTGGGCTTCAAACCCACACTGTCCATCCAAAGTGTTTCGCTAATTTTGTAGTGTCAATAAGAGGGTAAGAAGGAAAGAGGGTAAATCTGGAAAATTCAAGGGTTAAATTCGAGACAAAATAACTCGTTCACCTTGACTTTTAAGCTTGCTCAAACTTCAGGGCATTGAAGATTAAAATATAATCCCTCCTCTGACCCCTAATTCCCACGCAGGCATAAGCCTCTCACTCTGTCTCTCCATCTCTCTGTCTCTCCGTCTCTCTGTCTCTCTCTCTCCCCCTTCAAAATCAAGGTTTCGGATAGACATTTTTACATTCCCTGGTAACACATTCTTTACTTGCCACTGAATTCTTATCTGACTGCTTGTGTCCTCATGATTGCAATGATGTGCTCTCACCAAGGCCACAAGCCACCTTATTCTCACTAGGTCCAGATTATTGTATAAATATATTAACATACTGAATATTGATTTTACTGACCTCCTCCTAATGGTGCTGTGAGCACTGGATTTGACAATACGTTAAAAAAAAATTTTGGTAATAAGAAATTTTAGCTGTATTTGTTTCATTTCATGTATCTTTATGGACATTACTACATCCATAGGCATGAAGAAAACTTAGGATATCGTCTGAGGATTATTCACAAGGACGTATTGGATATGGTGTAGTGAGTGTATTAGTTGCCTAGGACCCCATAAGAAATCTCCACAAATTCTGTGCTTTGAGATATTGAAAATGTATTCTCTCATAGTTCTGAAGACCAGAAGCCTAAAATCAAGGTGTCAGGCAGGGCCATGCTCCCTCTGAAGGCTCTAGGGCAAAATTCATTCTTGACTCTTCCAGTGTCTGCTGGCTCCTGGCTTCCCGTGGTCTGTGGCAGCAGACCTTCTTCACATGGCCTTCTTCCCTGTGTGTGAAATCTCTCTTGTTTCTAAGGACAACAGTCATTGGATTTAGGGACCACTCTAAATCCAAGATGATTTCATCTCAAGATCCTTTCACTATATCTGCACAGACCTTGTATCCAAATAAGGTCTCACCGTAAGTTCAGGGGTTGGGGTTTGGACATATCTGGTTCGGGACATAAATCAATCCACTACAGTGATATGCAGGTTGAAACAACTAACTTGAGATCTTGCCTTTTGTATATAAATATGCGAATACATGCATACATGCATAAACATATACATACCTGCGTAAGAAAGACTACAATGCATTCTTGAAGAATATAATGCAGATTAAAACATTCAGGGACTGTCTTTGGGTTGTATGTTTTGGGGTAATGTTTTTTCCCCTCTCTTATATTATCTATTTTATGTAAAATAAATACCAATTGCTCTTGCAATTACATATTAAAAAAAATAAATAAAATGAGGGAAACAAGTGCATTCTTAGCCCACCCACAGGAAAACCTTTAGAATGACCACCCTGCCCTAGGTGTGTGGGGTGGAGTACCACTCTGCCCTAAGCGTGTGAGGTGGAGGATCACCCTGCCATAGGCGTGTAGGGTGGGTCTGTGGGCTGGGTGTCTTTATGATAATCACCTGTGACCAACAAAGAATAAACAGACCCTAAGAATGAAGTAAGTCTTTGAAGGCATTATCAATAGAGATTTTTTTAACATCTTAATTTAATTTTATTTTTTTCGGTGTTCCACGATTCATTGTTTAGGCACCACACCCAGTGCTTCATGCAATACGTGCCCTCCTCAATATCCACCACCAGGCTCACCCATCCCCCTACCCTCCAAACTCTCCAAACCCCTCCAAAACCTCAGTTTGTTTCTCAGAGTCCACAGTCTCTCATGCTTCATCTCCCCCTCTGATTTACCTCAATTCACTTTTCCTTGTTGGCAACCCTGTTGGGACCCCTCTCACTCCTGAAAGCTTTTTCTGTATCCTTGCTTAATAAATTTTATCACTTTACTAAAAAAAAAAAAAAAAATCAAACCTTTAAAATGGGAATATCCTTAAGGGACAGTAAGGAAGACAAAATGTCAGGGAAGCCCGTTTCTCAATATAACAAGATGATTTCCTCTCAAATTTAAAACCACGGTGGTTGTTATCAATATTTTAAATTCCTGCCTATTAAATTGGGGGAGGGGAGGGGGAGTTGTACTTCAGTTTGATTTTTTTTTTTTTTTTGCTGTGTCTTAAGAAACAGTGATTTTGAGGGTCTTATCAGATGAGAAGCAGTAGTGTACACTGAAGAGATGTGGGTTTCAGCAGTCACACTGAATCTGTTCAAATGTCTGTCTTCTGACTTGCTAGCCTGCCCTCGCTGTGCCTCAGTTTCCCAAAGTTTAAAATCAGGCAACAATAACATCCTCATAGGCTCTGCTGAGGTTGAAATGAGTAAGTATAGGTCTAGCACATGCAACATGGTGGGGTGCAGAGGGAGCCAGTAATAATATTAACTATTCTTATGATTATCATTATACCAGAATGCACCAATAGTGTTTTTACTTGTGAGTAACCACCTTGGGTATTTAGCAGAGGAAAGTTCTAGGCAAAGTGTTGAAGTGTGCACTGGTTTCTCCTTACTGCTTATAATAAAATGTGAGAGAAGAGATAAATCCAATGAACTGTTAAGGAAAAAAAGAAACGTGCCTTGAAGATTTGGAACATTCTGAGCCTATCTATATTACAAAAAGCGAGAAAGCATGTTCAGGAGAGAATACCAAGGGTATGGCTGGGAAATCACTCCAGGAAGAGATTACTTATGGATTTAATCAGCCCTCTCAGCTGAAGTCAGAAAGAGAGATGTAGAGAACCTGCACGGACCCATAACCAGCAAGCAAATTGGAGGAGTAATCAAAAATCTCCTGATCCCAGGACGCTGGGATCATGACCTGAGCTAGAGGCAGACCCAGCCACTCAGGTCCCCAGGCTTTCTTTTCGAGGCAAGAATAATTTATTGTTTTTTAAGAAGTCAAATTAAGTTTGATGCCAGAAGGCTGTTTCACATTTTTGAAGCATATATTGTCATTAAATTTGCAGTATTTTGAAAAAAAAAAAAAAATCTTCCAACAAACAAGAGTCCAGGGCTGGATGACTTCCCAGGGGGAATTCTACCAAACATTTAAAGAAGAATTAATACCTATTCTTCTTCCTCCCCCTTGGGCCTTTCTTTTTTTTTTTTTTAATTTAATTTTATTTTTTCAGTGTTCCAAGATTCATTGTTCATGCACCACACCCAGTGTTCCATGCAATACGTGCCCTCCTCAATACAGACCACCAGGCTCACCCAACTCCCCACTCCCCTCCCCTCCAAAACCCTCAGTTTGTTTCTCAGAGTCCACAGTCTCTCATATTTCATCTCCCCCTCCGATTTCCCCCAATTCACCCTTCCTTTCCTTCTCCCAATGTCCTCCATGTCTTTCCTTATGCTCCACATGTAAGTGAATACCTATTCTTCTGATGCTATTTCAAAAAAAAAGTTCTGATCAAATGATAGTGTATAGAGGTGATCTAACTATATTTATTAGTGAACACTTAGGTGACTGAGGTCCAACTCTTGAGCACTGAATTTGGTCAGAAATGCCAAGTTCATCACATATTAAATAATGTTAAATTAAATTAAATGATGAGTCTGTTCATGAGCTTTCTAGAGTTCTTTTATATTGTACATCAACCACTTTATCCAACAGTTATAAAATCATAGATTCTTGGGAAATTCTTGGGAAAGAACACCTGGCAAAGGGGTCCCCACCCCCGCTTATTCACCCTTTGGCTGGGTGGTAAGAATAATAAGAACAAACAATCACAAAAGACACCAATAATTATAGAGCACGTAGTAGATTAACAGATGAAACTCTTGGTTAACGTCATACAACCAGCGAGTAATGATTTCCAGGGTCAAATCCTGGTCTTTTCTGATCCCACATTTGATGCCCCTAATGCCCGTTTATATATTGAGTGTTCTTCTGTGTTAGGCTGGAGGCCAGCACAGGGGAACTGAGTCGCCCAATGTCCTGTGGCCAGTTAATGAGTCAGGCAACTGAGACGCATGTTTGATGTCTCCCATCTTCTGTCTAGCTGACCTGTTCCTATTCTATGCTCTTCCATACTTTTTCTTCTTCCTGGAGCACAGTAAGAAATTGCTTCTAGTCAAGCTAGGAGGAAAATAGGGAGACAGGAAATCGCGTGAGGAATAGAAATGTGATGAGATGGGACTAAAGTTTACTTCTTGCTGCTACGTTTCCAGTTGTGGTCTTGTTTCAAATCTTCTATCTTATGGGACAGAAGAGGCGGGGTGGGCTGGGGGTAATACTTATCAAAGTCCTACTATGTACCAGACGTTCTTGGGGAGTTTCTCCATTTTTTTTTCTTACAACAAATCTGTGAAGAAGGCACCCTTAATCCCATTTTAGAGATGACCAACCTCAGACTCACAGAGCTATGTAAATGTTCCTCAGTCAAACAGGCCAACTGGCAGCCTCCCATTTAGATGATGGATTTCCAGGGCTTAAGTCCCCATAGTGGGAAATCCCTTGAAATGGAAACTGGGTGGTGTCATGCCATGACATAGTGTCATGCCATGACATTGGGCATGAAGATGATGGTGGGCACAAAATCCTGCCCTGTGGGCCAACAGGCCTTGGCATGGGGACACATAGACTGGCCGATTCCTGAGATGTCAAACTGGACCCAAGGAAGCGGCACAAACTGTTGCCCTTTGGAAAGGGAACCTGAATGGTAGGATATTAACAGGTATGAAACTATCATATGCATGTTTGGTTTTTTTCCCTGTTCAATCTCATGTAATCCTAATAGCTCCATTCAAGGGCAATAATTATCCCTGTTATTCAGACAATGGAACTAAAATTAAAAGAGTAAGTAATGTGACCTAAGAAACCACCTTATAAATTACGGCTCCAGAACTCAAAACCTGGAATTGCACGGACTAAGCTTTTTGCTACTCTGTCCTATAAGCTGACATTTGATATACCTCAAAGCATCACTATTCAGTTGTTCTTTTAAAACAATGTGCTAAAGTAATCTTTAAATGCTAAAAATCATTATAAAGTGCAGAATGCCATCTGTGCAGCAAAAAATTAAAAATCAAAATGCATGTGGAAAGCAGTGAGAAATTATTTACAACTTATAGTCAGTTAGTGTTTATATCCTCCGTGTATGAAATACTCTTCAACGGTAGAGATGGGACAATATTATCAAGGGAGAATGTACATATAAAGCAATATAAATCTCCAATAAACACCTGTAAATATGCCCCAAGAAACAAATGAAACGAAATGAAAATGAATCATATTAAGCAAAACAGAGGTTAAGTGTTATGTAGAATATGATTGTATTCTGCAAAATAATGTATAGCAACATGAGTGTACAAGTACGTGTGTGATTGTAAGTAGGTGCATTACACACCGAGAAAAAATCTGGGAAACAGGCACAAATAAATTAACAGAGACTGTCTTTGTATCGTGGTGAGCAGAAGGTGGGAGAGTAGGGAAGGACCGAATGATTTCAATTTCTAAATAAACATTTATATGTAGTTTCATACTCGATAAACAATGAAAGGTATTAATTGGTAATCTGACAATGTGAACGACGTAAAGTTTAGCAGAATGGGAAAATCTGTAAATTGAGTTACAAAGTGGTAGTGCAGGAATACACTTATTGACTTGGGCATATGTTCATATACTGTCGCAAAAAATAGCACATTAAAAGATTTCTCTGAAAATAATTTAAATAATTCGATGTGTGCATGCTGGTGAGGGGTAGAAGATATTTTTAAGTTTCAATTTCTGTAGTGTTTAACATATGAAAACTTTATGCAATAAAAGATTGGAAATATAAGATGATTGTGCACTGATAATAAATATGATGCTTTTATAGCCATTGCTTTGTAAATATCTTCCCAGTGTAGGTTTCATGGGTGAAGGCACAGATTAGAACAATCTATTTGATAAGCTTTTGCATGCGCGTGTGTGCGTGCGTTGGTGTGCATGTGACTGTACGCATGTTTCTATGTCTCCAACTTCTTCCCAGGAATTGTACACATTAACTCATGCAGCTTTCTCTTCAGTTCACTTAGAGGCTGGACTTCCAGCCCCAGGGCTTGAAGATCCCAAGATGGACATATATATAGAAGGAAGGATAAGTGCCTCTGTGTGGAAGAGTCCAGAAAGCTTTGGCCTGTACAATGGAATCAGTGTGTTTCCCACACTCCCCCTACATCCCCCATGATCGTTTGGTGACATCTATCTCCATTTTCTCAGGGTTATCTTTTTCCCACTGAAAAGGCATAATTTTTTTAGAAACAGAAACAAAATATTTCCTTCAAGGTAGAGTGTGAAACAACAGTAAGTACACTCTGGTCCCAACTGTCTTTGAAGAAGTCACATGTTTACGGAAAGTCCGAGAGGAGGGATACTTAGTTTTGTTTCCTGCTTACTCCCGCATCTCTATCTCCTTATTTTGTTAATGTGTATTGTTGTCCATTGTACTGTTGTACTGTTGTCCATTCCTTATCTGCATTCCAGCCTTCCCTCTCTTGATCTTTAGACCTGCATAACCGGAAATGTTCACAGGGAGCAAGATGGATGTTAGTGCCCACCCGCCCCATGGGATAGTGAAGTACGACCTCAAATGGACTCCATTCCAAACAAGTCTAGTCCAAGCTTGACCCTGACTCCTGGCATCCCAGCATCAAAATGGGAAATGGCACGACTGAGTTGGGAGAAGTTGCAAAGTTGGGAAACTGAGGCAACTTGTAACCCAAACATTTGTTCTCTTGCATAGAGCTAACAGAGTATTGCCTTTTCCTGATGGGATCGCTCTTAATAGAGAGTGAAGGACAAGGCAACCATTGCGTGGTTTCACTCTTGGTTCTTCTCGTGGGCCTGAACTAGAGGTTTTACTTTCCCCATTACCCCTTTGTCATTCGAAGTGGTAGGTTTCTGAACTATGTACCTGTCTGCTTTATTCCTAGGAGGGTGGTTTCTCCCATGTAGTCCGTGAAAGGGTCCATCTGAGATGACGTGAAGTTTCTGCTACATATAAGGACTCCTCTCCCAGTTAAGGGGGCCTTCCTCTTGCTATTCAGGACTCAGCTCACATAGCACTTCCTGAGAAAGAGCTTCACTGAGAACCCCATCTATAATAATCTCTGTTCCAGTCATTTTCTACTCTACGTGTATGTATTTATTTCTACTCTACTTTATGTATTTATTCTCTTCGAAGTACAATTCCTCATATGAAGTTACTCTGCTTATTAATTTCTTTGGCTACCAACTGCCAGCTTTCCCAAATTAGAACAAAAACTCCAGGGACCCTGCCTGTCGCGTTCTCTGTGCTGTGTCCCCAGCAACACATAAATCATTAGTAAAATATTACTTAAACGAAGGCATTGTTATCTATTTGACACACTGGAGCAGATAGGCATTTAAAGTTGAGTGGCAGGAATAATTGAAGACAAAATTAGATATCAGGGGATTAAAAAAATGTTAAGTCTTTGTTGCAAATCTAACAGCAATACTTTTCAAACTTGGATGAATACCGGAACCAAATGAAGAAATTCCTCAGAGGGCAAACACTTCCCATCCCGCCTCCCTGGTGTCAATTCAGCAGAGCTAGGGTGGGCCTGGAATCTGGAAGTTTAGTGAGCAGTCCCTGATGATTTTGATGAACAGGTCCCATGGACCACAATTGGAAAAATCCTGACCTAAATAGTTCACAGTGGCGTACCATTCATCCACTGTCTACCATGCAGAATTCTGTGATATCTGGATTGTCGCAATTCATCTAGTTCCTCAAAAGTGCACTGGTATTTCTTTCCCACCTAAAGACACAGACTGCTTTCCCACATGGGGTCACACTTAACACTCCACAACATTCCTGGGTGGTCAGGAGGATTCGGTATTGTTATCCTACTGTATAGATGAGGCAGTATATTAAAGATGAATTTTTGGGGCGCCTGGGTGGCTCAGTGGGTTAAAGCCTCTGCTTTCGGCTCAGGTCATGATCTCAGGGTCCTGGGATCGAGCGCCGCATCGGGCTCTCTGCTCAGCGGGGAGCTTGCTTCGCCCTCTCTCTCTGCTTGCCTCTCTGCCTACTTGTGATCTCTCTCTGTCAAATAAATAAATAAATTCTTTAAAAAAAAAAAAAGACATGAATTTTTACTTATATGCTTTGACGTCTGAGACCTTGTTGCTACTGGAAGGATTGTCCCTCCTAGGGCTAGCTGATCCCTCTAAATAGTAAACAACGGGACCATAGGCCGACCAACCATCTAGAGCCCACCCCGCACCCCCACCTCCTCTGCTGGGCTCTCAAACTCATCACCAATATCTCCCTGCCCTAATCACCACATGGCCAGGTACCAGATGACGAGGGACAAAACCTTATGTCCCAGAACCCACTGAAATCATTCAAAACAGCTAAGCCCATGCTTACCCTGCCTTGCTGCTTCCTTCTTAGAGAAACCACAGTGAAAATTCTTGCCCTTCATTTCTTTATCTCTCTCTGCCCCTGAGGGAACCTGGTGCTTCCCCATGGGATTGGTCTCTGTGTGGCATGGCATGACCCTTCCTCTTAAGAAAGGTGAATTACAAACTCTATTTCCATTGACAACCATCTCTTGATCTGTTGGCCTCATCATACCTGAAGAATAATAAAACCAACATTTAATTTATTTTTTTAATAATTTTTATTGTGTTATGTTAGTCACCATAAAATACATCATTAGTTTTTGACGCAGTGTTCCAAGATCCACTGTTTACGTACAACACCCAGTGCTCCATGCATTACATGCCCTCCTTAATACCCACCACCAGGCTCACCCATCCGCCCACCCCCCACCCCTCTAAAACCCTCAGTTTGTTTCTTGGAGTCCATAGTCTCTCATGGTTCGTCTCCCTCTCCGATCCACCCCCCCCCACCCCTTCACTTTTCCTTTCGTTCTCCTAATGTCCTCCATGTCATTCCTTACGTTCCACAAGTAAGTGAAACCATATGATAGTTGACTTTCTCTGCTCGATGAGATGCCCTTCAACAGATGAATGGAAAAAGAAGATGTAGCCCATATATACATGGAATACTACCTAGCCATCAGAAAGGATGAACATCCAACTTTTGCATCAACATGGATGGGACCGGAGGAGATTATGCTGAGTGAAATAAAACCAACATTTTAAAGAAAACAGGTGGAAGGGCAGTGACTTACTTAACATGTTTCGATGATGACACCCTGATCTCTTCATTCTTGCTTCAGTAACATGTCTAGCAAACTCAACATCACACTTGCTTTTTCTTTATCATTCCCTGTTCCTGGGCCACAGAATCCACATCCTTCTCTGATGTTACACCAAGAGTA
This sequence comes from Potos flavus, assembly GCA_028534135.1. Classification (NCBI taxonomy): domain Eukaryota; kingdom Metazoa; phylum Chordata; class Mammalia; order Carnivora; family Procyonidae; genus Potos; species Potos flavus. The sequence continues at coordinate 38,658,917 of CM052901.1, read as the reverse complement.
TGTATATGAGGATAAGAACGTACATGAAGTAGAAAGGAAAGTAAGATGTTGGGAAAGCACAGGAAACACAAGGGAGAGTGGTCAAGATGCCCTCACTTATCCGACTCAGATAACGGGAAACTGTGCAATGAAGCTTGTTCTTATCTCCAGCTCTATTCCCAAATCCCTTCCTGCATACTCTAGTGACATGGAAGGTCTCGCGTCCTGTAAATGTGAACTTATTCCTACTTGCTGTTATTTTTCCGAGTAGTCCTTCTGGTAGCGATGCTATTGTATTAAAGTCAAAGGAATTGCACTGGCGGAATAAAGGTGGGAAAGTTGGAATGGGAAACTAACATTGGCTGAGTGCCTACTAAGCACCACATGCCGCAAGTTGTTATTTTCAGCCTTCTTGCTTAAAATCATCGAATGTTACTATGAGGTGGGCTTCATTACTTCCTTTCAGGAGACGGGGCTCAGAGAAGAAAGCGAGTGCTCACAGAAGTCTAAGAAGGTTTAAAACAGACACAGAGGCCAACGTGAATGGGCTTCCACTGGCCAATTTTGAGACAATTAGAACATCAAAATAAATGAGAGTCAAGATGGTAACCTCTAGAGCAAACTAGGAATCAATGGGTCATGTGATATTGATAAATACCTACCTACCTACCTACCTACACACACAATTAAATAAAAGAGAAGGTGAAGCTCTACCCTACGGTCAAATGCCAAATAATAAAAGAAGCATTCAACAATTACCACAGGAATAAGTGATTCACGAAAGAATCATAAATGCATGCTCAGTCTGTGCCAAATCCCAAAGTAGTCATTGATCCATAACAGTACTCAATTTTGGACAATTATAAGGGTGGGAGGGTATGAAATAGTTAGGGAAAATCTGTTCAAAGTGGCTGTAGAGCTGCCCTATGACCCAGCAATTGCACTACTGGGTATTTACCCCACAGATACAGATGTAGTGAGAAGAAGGGCCATGTGCACCCCAATGTTCATAACAGCAATGTCCACAATAGCCAAACTGTGGAAAGAGCCAAGATGCCCTTCAACATACAAATGGATAAAGAAGAATGGTTCATATACACAATGGAATATTACTCAGCCATCAGAAAGGATGAATACCCAACTTTTGCATCAACCTGGATGGAACTGGAGGAGATTATGCTAAGTGAAATAAGTCAAAGAGAGAAAGACGATTATGATATAGTTTCACTTATTTGTGGAACATGAGGAATAGCATGGGGGACATTAGGAGAAGGAAGGGGAAAAATGAAGGGAGGAAGATCAGAGGGGGCGATGAACCATGAGAGACTATGGACTCCGGGAATCAAACTGAGGGTTTTAGAGGGGTGGGGGGTGGGGGGAATGTGTGAGCCCAGGGATGGGTATTAAGGAGGGCACGTATTGTATGGAGCACTGGGTGTCATATGCAAACAATGAATCGTGGAACACTACATCAAAAACTAATGATGTACTGAATGGTGACTAACGTAACATAATTTTAAAAATTATAAAAAAAAGAAAATCTGCCCAAAGATATGAAAAGTCTATATACTGAAAATATTTTTTAAAATTTTCCGAGAAAAATTTTAAAAAGACCTACATAGATGGAGAGACATACCATTTTTCTTGGGGTGGAGTCTGAAGATTCACTCAGTATTGTTAGGATGAAAATTCTCCCCAAACTGATCTATACATGCATTGCAATCCCCAATCAAAATCTTACTAGGCATTCTTAAAGAAATGAACAATCTGATTTTAGAATACTTGTGGCTGTGCAAGGAACTAGACTAAGAAAAACGACTTTGAAAAAGAAGAACAAAGTTAAAGGAAGCACACTACCTGGTTTAGAGAGTCATTGTAATAAAGTAATACAGCGAGTGTGGTATTGGCATCAAAAGATAGAAGTAGATCAGTGGACCAGATTAAAGCACCCAGAAATAAACCTGCACATACAGGAAAGCTGATTTTTGGTAAAGGTTCGCAGGTAAGTCAATGGTGTGCAACAAACAGTCTTCAAAAACTGGTGCTGGAACAAGTGGCTATGTACTTGTATCGAAATGGATTTTGATTCATGTCTTGCACCTTATACAAAAGTTAATTAAAATGGGCTCATAGGTCTAGGTATAAAATCTAGAACTATAAAACTTTTAGGATACATTATGTGTTAATAAAATAAATAAATAAATAAATAAATAAATAAAAATAAAAAAAAAAACTTTTAGAAGAAAACCCTTTTGACCATGAGTTTGGTGAAGATTTCCTGGATATGACACACCAAAAGCACCATCTGTGAGTGAACAAATTGGTAAAATGGACCCCTTCAAAATTAAGAACTTCTGCACATTCTAAGATAATGTTGTGATAATGAAACGAAAAACTGTGGGCTGAGAGGAAATATTTGTTAATCATATAAGGATAGAGGCCTTGTATCCAGAATATAGAAAATCTGTCTAAAATCAATAAGAAGCGATTGATGCCAGCAAGATGGCAGAGTAGGAAGCCACAGATCTCCATCTTCCACAGAAACAATGATTTAATAAACATACATGGTCAAAGAAGACTTAGTGGCAACTCCAGAAACCCATTAGTAAGTCACATTAACCCCAGGAAAGCTCAAAGTTAAGAACAGTCACATTGAGATAGGGGAAAAAGAGGGTGGAGGATGTGTTAAATCAAAGATGAGAGGCTTTCCTACAAGCCAGCATAGGTTGGCATAAGTGAGAGGAAAAGCCCCCCCTCCTGGCTTCTCCATTAGGAAGTAAAGAGTAGAACATGCTTCCAATGTTCAGACATTTTGGGGAACTGCCCAAGGGACTGGTTGCTATCTCATCTTACTTGGAGCTTTGAAGGGGTTACTGGCATACTTTGGATGCCTAGGGGCCCCTGAGAAGAAAAGTGAACTCGGCTGCACTAGAAAACTGGCAGTGCCACAGATGGAGGCCAGTACAGCTCTCCACAATCAGAAGAAAGTATGCAGCTGTGGAGACATTGCAAGTAATGTAACAGAAATTAAAAAAAAAAAAAAGTGCCAAAGGAGATGACTATGAACAATTATAAACAAATGGGATAATATGGAAGAGATGAATAAATACCTAGAAACATACAACCCATCTTGACTGAGTCATGAGGAAACAAAAAATCTGAGCAGATCTAGAGCTAGTGAAGACCGCGGCAGGAATCAAAAGCTCTCAAAAAAGAAAAGCCCAGAATCAGATGGCTTTGCTAGAGAATCGTACCAATCATTTAAAGGATAATTTACATCAGTCCTTCCAAAACTCTTCCCAAAAATTGAAGAGGAAAAGACAGCACAAAACTCATTTTTATGAGGTTGGCGTTATTCTGATACCCAAATTAGACAAAAATTCTGCAAGAAAAGAAAACTAGACACCAATATACCTGAGGAATATTGATGGAATAATCCTCAACAAAATATTAGCAAACTCAATTCAACAACACATTAAAAGGATTATACTTTATGACAAAGTGGGATTTATTCCTGGAATGCGACGATAGTTTAAAGTGGGAAAACCAATCAATGTGATACACCATATTAACAGAATGAGGGACCAAAGTCATGATCTTCTTGATGCAGAAAAAGCATTTCAGATTTCAACACCCTTTCATGTCGAAAAACACTCCACCCTAAAATTATGAGTAGAAGGAAGTTATTTCAACATAACAAAGGCCATATATGAAATGACCACAGCTGACATTATTCTCAATAGTGAAAAACTAAAAGTGTTCCTTCTAAGAGAAAGAACAAAGAAAGGCTACCCTCTTTTGCTACCTCTTTTCAACAGAGGACTGGAAGTCCTAGCCCAAGCAATTAGGGAAGAAAATGAAATAAAAGACATCCAATTTGGAAAGGAAGAAGTGAAATTATCTCTGTTCATAGATGACATTATCTTGTATGTAGAAAACCATAAACATTCCATAACTACCAAACACATTCAGCTAAGTTGCCTGGTATAAAACCAGCACTCAGTTGTGTTTCTATGTACTACCAGTGAACAATCCAAAAAGTAAGCTAAGAAATACAGCATCAAAAAGAATAAGATACTTAGAATTAAGCTTAACCAAGTGAGCAAAAGACTTGTACAGTGAAAACTACGAAACCATGCTGAAAGACACAAAGAAGACATAAACAAGTGAAAAGACATCCCATGTTCGTGGATTGGAAGACATGAATTGTTGACATGTCCTTACTACCCAAAGTGATCTACAGATTCAGTGCAATCCTTATCAAAAGCCTTATGGCCATACTCTCTTGATTACTGCAGCTTTGCAGTATACCTTCAAAACTGGGATCGTGATTACCTCCAACTTTGTTCTTCTTTTTCAAGATTGGCTAATTGGGGTCTTTTGTGGTTCCATACAAATTTTAGGATTGTCTGCTGTAGTTCTGTAAAAAAAAAAAAAAATGTTGTTGAGATTTTGGTGGGAATTTCATTAAATCTGTAGATTGCTTTGAGTAGTATGGACATTTTAACACCATTGATTCTTCCAATCTATGTGCATGAAAATATACTCAACATTACTAATTATCATGGAAATGCAAATTAAAACCAGAATGAGATATCCACCTTATACCTGTCAGAATGGCTAAAATCAAAACCACAAGAAACAACAGGTGTTGTTGGGGATGCGGAGCAAAAGGAACCCTCGTGCACTGTTGGTGGGAATGCAAATTGGTGCAGCCACTGTGGAAAACAGTATGGACATGTCTCGAAAAATTAAAAATAGAATTACTATATGATCCGGTAATTCCACTACTGGGTGTTTATCCAGAAAATACAAAAACAGGAACTGGAAAAGATATATGTACCTTTATGTTTATTGCAGCATTATTTACAATAGCCAAGCTTTAGAAGCAACCCAAGTGTCCACTGATAGATGAATGGATAAAGAAAAAGGGACACGCATGCGCGCGCGCACACACACACACACACACTGGAATGTTATTCAGCCTTGAAAAAGAATGAGATCTTTCCAACAACATGGATGGACCTAGAAGGTATAGTGCTAAGTGAAATAAGTTATTCAGAGAAAGACAAATCACATATGATTTCACTCATAGGTGGAATTTAAGAAGCAGAACAAAGGAACAAACAAAGAGAGAAGAGACCAAAAAACAAAACAAAACACCAGACCCTTAGATACAGAGAACAAACGGATGGTTGCCAGAGGTGAGGTGGTAGGGTGGATGGGTGAACTAGGTCATGGGGATTAAGAGTACACTTACCTTGATGAGCACTGAGAAAGGTATAGAATTGTTAAATCATTACATCGTGCACCTTAAACTACTATGACACTGTATCATAATTATATGTCAAGTTTTAAAATGGCATTTTTTTGCAGAAATAGAAAAAAAACCGTCCTAAAATTTATATGGAGTTTCGAAAGACCCCCGATAGTTAAAACAGTCTTGAAACAGTTGTACAAGGCTGAAGGGCTCACATTTCCTGATTACGTAGTATCTGACAAAGCCACAGTAATCAAAATAGTATGGTAATGGCATGAAGACAAACGTATAAACCAATAGAACAGAATAGATAACCCAGGAACAAACCCTCACGTATATGATAAAATGATCTCTGACAAGTTTACTAAGGCTACACAATGCAGAAAGGATTGTCTCTTCAATGCACGGTGTGGAGCAAACTGGGTATCCACATGCAAAAGACTGAAGTTGGACCTGTACCTTCCTTCCACCATATACAAAAATTAACTTAAAATGGATTAAAGACTGAAATCTAAGATTTGAAATTATAAAAATCTTAGAAGAAAACATAGGGGAGAATCTTCACGACATTTGATTTGGCAATGATTTCTTGAATGCGATGCCAAAATCATCGGCGACAAAAGCAAAAGTTGTCAAATATGACTACGTCAAAATTAAAAGCCTCTGCACAGCAAAGGAAACAATCAAGGGATTGACGAGGCAAGCTATGGAATGGGAGGAAATATTGGCAAACCATATATAAGAGGTTAATATCCATAAAGATGTCCTACACGTGAACAACAACAACAGTAAAAACTTAAATGGTCCAATTAAAGCATGGGCAAAGGATTTATACAGACATTTCTCTTATGCTGATGTACAAATGGATAAGAAGCATATGAAAATAGGTGTAACATCTCTGATCACCAGGGAAACGCAAATCAAAACTGAATGTGATATCACTTCACAACTGTTAGGATGGCCAATCTCAAAACAGAAAATAACAAGTGTAGGCGAGGATGCAAAGAAAACGGAACCTTTGTGCACTGTTGGTGGGAATGTAAACTGTTGCAGCTGCTACGGAAAACCACATGGAGGTGCCTCGACAAACTAAAAATAGAAGGATCATGTGATCCAGCAATCCCCCTTCTGGTATATACCCAAAAGAATTGAAAGTGTGGTCTCAAAGAGACGTTGGCACACCCGTGTTCATCACAGCATTAGTCCCTTCATCACAGCATTAGTCTCAATAACAAAGAAGTGGGAGCAACCCAAATGTCCGTCACGGGATGAATGGATTAAAAAAGTGGGCTATACTTACACTGGATTATTATTCAGCCTTAAAAAAAGGAAGTTCTGCCGTGCCATGTGCTACAAAACAGAGGGACCTTGAGGACATTGTGTTAAGTTAAATACGTCAGTCATGAAAAGACAAATGCATGATTCCATTGGTATGATGTATCTAAAGTAGTCAAACTCTTAGAGAAACAGAAAGTAGAATGGCAGTTGCCAGGGGCTTAGGGAAGGAGAAAAGAGAAGTTGTTGCTCAATGGCCATAAAGTTGTAGTCTTGCAAGATGAAAAATTTAAGAGGCCTGTTGCACAATGAGATTCATATGGTCAACAGTATTGTACTGTACAGTTAAAATGAAAAGACAGTAAATTTTAAGTTACGTTTTTACACCACAATTTAACAAATGTCTATAAGAAAGAGACAGTTCAATAAATAAATGGGCAAGAGATTTGAACACGCTGCTTCAAAGAAGACATACAAATAACAAGCTCGTGAAAATATATGCAACATTGTTAGTCATTAGGGAAATGTAAGTTGAAACCGCAATGAGATACCATTACAACCTCTTGTAAATGGCTACAGTAAAAAAGCCTGACCATAGGAAGCATCAGCAAAGTTGTGGAGGACGGACCTCTCATAGGCTGCTTGTAGAATGAAAAATGGTAGAGCCACTTCGGAGAAACTGTTTGGCAGTTTCTTATGATGTTAGTCTTGCATGTACCATATTATCAAGCCATTGCACTTCTAGCATTTATCCTTGCGAAAGAGAGCGTGTGTCCATGTAAAGACCCACGCACGAATCCTAGTAGTGTTTTTCCTAGTAGCTTTTTTTACCAGAGCCCCAAATGGGACACCACCAAATGTCTATCAACAAGTGAATGGATATAACAATTTGTGGTGTATTGGTATACGCGAATACTACTGAGCTATAAAAATGAAGGAACTACTGACACATACAAGGATACAGACAAATCCAAAAACAAATAGGCTGAAGGAGAGAAGGAAGACCTCCCCTAATAAAATAATACAACCTTTGTGGTTCCATTGATTCCATTTAAGAAGAATTCTAGGTAATGAAAAATAATCTACAGCAGCAGCAGATCAGTGGTTGCCTGGGGACAGAGCAAGGTGTGAGGTGGGGTGGAGGAGTAAGGCGAGGAAGCCTAACAGTACAGAACTGAAAATGTTAATATCCTGGGAAAATAATCGTAATGCTCTTTAAGACTGCCTGGTTGTCTTAGGGGATGCGGTTGAGTATTACCACAGCAGGGAAAGTTCTGTGATACTTATTATTTTTGAAATTATTAAATTCTTCTAACTGACAATTTCTAAGTTGTGGAGTTATACTTAGAAAATATATTGTAAACCCTAAGGAGTGATTGTGGAAGCAGCTGAAACCTCAGCAGCGTTCCTGTTCTGGGGCTATCGAACACAATGGCCCGGTAGGAGCAGGATCCCATGATCTCCAGGGGCAAGGCATAGGTTAAGAGAAAATATATTGTAAACCTTAAGGAGCGACTGTGGAAGCAGCTGAAACGTCAGCAACGTTCCTGTTCTGGGGCTATTGAACACAATGGTCCGGTAGGAGCAGGATCCCATGATCCGCAGGGGCAGGGCATAAAGTTGAAAGAAAGTAACCCCCAATCTCCCCTTTCTGCACCTGGCGATTCTAGCCCAAACATCCCGCTCCTCCCTTGTCCCATGACTGACGCCCTGCGTGCCTATGCGTAGGGGAAAATGCAAGCCTGTTCCAAGATGTTTGCCATCCCTTTGTACTCCTTTCCCACACTTGAAGGCATCTGTCCTTGCTTTTCTGATAAAACAAAACAAAACAAAACAAAACAAAAGCTATGTGCAGGATTCAGCTGCTGCTGCTCTGCCTTGCAGAGGCAGCCCTGCACGGCTGCTCAGATTGGTGTCTGAGAACTTCATTTCAGTGGGCCACGACACTAAATAACACTTGCAAAATTTCTGGATTTAAAAAATTGAGTGTAAAATGGATAAAATGTGGCTGCCATGCTAAAATCTCAGATTGCCAGGAAGAACTTCTAACCAACTGCATGTGTCTACATCCATCTGAGAGAAACACAGGAATCTCTGAATAACATTTATAAAGTGAGAACAATTCAGGTATATTTATTCCAAATGTATATTGAAGATCAAGATCCTTCTTCAACCAGGACAATTCATTGCTTTCATCAAAAATGGCGCCTCCAAGATGGGGCTCAAGAGCAACTACAGAGCCTGTAGCTGCTGGTGGAATGAAATTCTGCCTGCTAAACCTCTTCTCCCATGATGAGATCAAAGTAGCTTCTCTACTTTTAGGCTAGTGTGTGAGCCTCACAGGAGCTATTCCACAACATGCTTTTTTTCAGATCTATGCACTCACTTGAGCTGGGCATCGTATCCCAATAAACATGTGAGGTGTTGGCATCTCCTGAGCACTGCTGCCCTTGAATCTGGAGTAGAAACTTCAGCAGCCATCGGGACACAGAACCTCAGGACCTGCCTCCTCTGGGCTCTTGACATGATCTTGGCCACCGACACGAAGAGCAGCACTGGGAGTGACATATCCAGCAATCACCACGCTTTACTGATGTAACTTTGTGCTGGGAGCCATGTGAAGCACCGAGCTAGTGACAATGACACTGATACAACATAACAGCCACGTTATAACGGACTTCTCACAGGGCCTTTCTCTTCCCCTTTGCCTGTCTATCTCCTGACAACAAAGGTGAAGAGGAATAAGAAGTGGCCTGAATTCATACAGGCATTCGTAATCCTGCAATAACCACAGGTCTATGGGCTTGCTCATGTGTATCACTGACCGTTCTCAGCGATTCTGTGGGTGAAGCATTCTCATCCCTGTTTTGTGGAAGGAGAAGCTGAGGTTCAGAAGGAGTCAGTCATCCCTGCCTTTTAAAAGAAAGTAGCTCCAGGACATCCCTGGAACAGGACACCGCACTCACTAGGGCCAGGTGAGACCCCGAAAGCCCACCCATCTCTCTAAGAGACAGCTGGGACACTGAATCTCAAAGCAGGAAAGAGGTGAATGGACTTGGGATCCCTTTGTCTCCCCACAGCCCAGGTTGATTCAGCCACCACAGTAAGAGATGCACTTCCTGATGAGACCCAAATAACTGAAGGCAAGACCTGCTCTTCCCCCCAGCCGTGTCTCTCTGCAAAGTCCTGATAAAAAGCCATCATGTTCACCGTCATAACACTAGCTTTCTATGGCGACCGTAATGCCTTGGCTTGTCCTCTGTGTCAGAAGTACGTCGGCATTGCCCTAGGTCCCTAACGTTTTGCCAGAAACAAAACATCTTGGCTCTTCAGACCACTGACTGAGAAAGCATACTGGAGGCACTAGATTTGGACCCAGGCAATTGGCAGAACTCTGGTCAGTGTTTTGAAACAAAACATATCCCCGTTGTCAAGGATTTTGTGTGCTTTAAAAAGAGACAGTATGATATGCTAAATGAAATAAGTCAAAGACAAATACCATATGATTTTACTTATATGTGGCATCTAAAACAAACACAAAAACAGAAAAAAAAAACAAACCCTGAACTTTCAGATACAAAGAACAGATTAGTAGTTAACAGAAGCGGTGGGGGGCGGGGCATGGGCAGAAGGAATCGGATGAGGATGGTCAAAAACTACAAATTTCCAGCTATAAAACAAAGAAGTCTCGTGCTGTAATGTATAGCTTAGTGACTATAGTTTACAATGCTGTGTGGTATATTTGGAAGTTACTAAGAGAATAAATCCTAAAAGTTCTCATCGCAAGGAAAAACATTTTTTGTAACTATATGAGTTGATGAATGTTAACTTATTGTGATGGTCTTTTTGTAGTGTATATGTATGTCAAGTCACTATGCTGCATGCCTCAAACCTATGCAGTGTGGTACGTCAATCATATCTCAATAAAACTTGGAAAAAAGAAACAGAAGAAACACTATGAGAGTATTATCAGTACACAGAGACCCAGCGAGGTACTCTGCAGTTCTTGCCCTCTGGCAGTGAACTTGTACTGCCTAAGGAGTTACACCAGGAGGTTCATTGTGTCTTGTCTCTTCTCTGACCTTAAAGTTGATTGCCGGGTTTGAGTGTTCTCAGCCTGATCCTCTGTCTGCTTTTCATCTCATGTTTTGTGCAGTCCGAAGATAGTTGCCAGAACTGCATTTTCATTAAAGGTTGCAAAAGGGCGCTACTCTAATTCTGTAAATACTTCTTCATTTATTAGCTGGAATCCATATATACAAGAAACTTCCTTTCATCGGCTATTAGATTACACCGAGTATGGTATGCACAGGAAGGGTAGGATGACTGCTTAATTCTCTGGCAACATTTCTACTTTTCAAAATAATGAGTGGTTTCTCTAGGAGCCTCCAAAGATGAGCAGTGAGCTCATTTTGCTTTGTTCTTTTGTTTTGATTTGCTTTGCTTTGCTTTTAGACTGTCATCTGGAGTTCATAGATACGTGTATGTGTGATGTGTTTCGATCCATTGTAGTCATTATTTCATTTGATGTTCAAATTGTTCTATGTCTGACCAGTGGGAGCCTCTTTAGGTTGGCCTCTGAATGTTGTTTTTTCTTTAAAGATTTTACTTATTTATTTACGACAGAGAAAGAGAGAGAGCGAGAGAGAGAGCACACGCCAGCAGAGCAAGAGGGAGAGAGAATCTGAAGCAGACTCCGTGCTGGGCATGGAGCCTGACGTAGGACTCGATCTCACGACTGTGAGATCATGACCTGAGTGAAAACCAAGAGTCATAAGTTTGACCGACTGAGCCACCCAGGCACCCCTGGCCTCTGAATGTTTTTGACGTGCTTCCGGGAATGATAGTTTGGTCCAGACTATCCTGTAACAAATTCTACGCCAGAGCTGGAACCCACTATTTCCGCAAGGAATGCTGGCTTCCTTTCAGTGGGAAGTGATTTTAGAGGGATCAGTTTGGGTACTAGAATTGCTCAGTACTACTGGATTGATCACCGTCTCTTGCCTTCTCAGTTCATGGAGCCAGTAAATAGGTATTCTATTTTTCAGAAAATATACATCATCAGCTTCCATCCTTGCTGTTCCTCCAACCCTGGTGTAACTGAATTTTGGATGGGCTTTAAATTTAATAAATTTAAATATAAATAGCCATGCATGGCTAGTAGACACCCTATTGGAATGCAGCAGCTCTACACACATTTCTGCACCTTTCTCTTTTCACTTAACAATATATCCTAGAGAACACTCCACGGCAGTAAAGAGAGGGAGTCCCTATTGCTTTTATAGTGACCTAGTACTCTCTAGCATGGAAGCACAATAGATTGTTCAACTACCTACCAATTGGCGGACATTAGTCTTATTTCTGGTCTTCTGCTACTAGGAATTGTTCCACGTGGGATGGCCTTATGCTTATGCCTTTTTGTCAGTTTTCCTTCAGTTCTTTTGGCTAGATTCTCGGAAGAGAGCCTGCCAGTTCCAAGAATACCTAAGTAATTTTGCTAGACAACATCCAATCCCCTGTTCAGGTGTTGTTCTATCAAACTAGCCTCTGTATGATGGTGGGGAACACAGGGAGACCGGTACATTCCAGGAGCATAGACTCATTCATTGCTGCACTTCATCTGCTGTGAATTGAGTTCATTTTTTTTTTTTTTTCAAAGAAGTAAGTGCTGTGTGGTATACCACGATAGTGGATAAGGCATTCTCTGCATCCAGGGATGGTAATTTGGGCAGTAGCTCTGTGTGTGGGAAAGTCAAACCCACATGCAGAGTATTCCAGTAAAAGCACATTCCATTGAGAACAAAATGCTGCCTCTTCCATGACAGAAGTGATCCAGTGTAGTCATCTTGCCATCAGGTAACTAGCTGTTCTCCCTGAGGGAATGGTGCCATATCCAGGGACTCATTGTTGGTCTCAGATGCTGGCAGATTGGGTACTCAGCAATGACTCTAACCAGGTCGGCCTTGGTGAGTGGAAGTCATGGGCTGCAGGCAATGGTTTGGCCGGAAGTTCAAGGACATGCAAGGAACATAATTAGAAAGTTGGTGGCAAGGAAGTCTGGGGAAGAGAGATGGGGGGATAGACTCTAAATGGGTGAAAAACATGCAGATATTTTTGTTCCATGTGAATGCAAAGGGTCAGCAAGGGGTGACGTCATCAGAGGAGGAAATTTTACTTAACAAAGGGATAGGATGGCTCCTTATCTGGATATCAGTCAGCTTCTTTTCCAGTCCCTGCTGTCATTGCCTGATGGGCTCATGAAAAACGTGGGTGTCGGGGTGGCAGGGAAGGAGGTTATGCTTGGCTCAGGTAAATGGAGGAGGTCAAACAGCCAGCTAACTGGGGGCAGGTTGGTTAGAGTGGGTCACTTCCATCATGGAAGGGGCAGTATCACGTTCTTACTGGAGTATGTTGTTACTGGAATACTCTGGATGTGGATTTCCCTTCCCCGCATGCAACACTTCCGCCAAAACTACCATCCTTGGACTTGCAGAGTACCTTATCTGCCTGCCATGGTATTCCATGTAGCATTGCTTCTGACCAAGGAACTCACTTCACAGCACGTGAAGTGGGGCAATGGCCTATGTTCATGAAATCCACTGGTCTTACCGTGTTCTCCACCATCATGCAGTAGCTGGCTTGACAGAATGGTGGAATGGCTTTTTGGCGACTCAGTTACAGTGTCAGCTAGGCGGCAATACATTGCAGGCATGAGGCAAGGTGCTTTGGGAATCTGTTTGTGTTCTACATCAGCATCCCATATACATCCTCCCATGGCTAGGATTCATGGGTCTAGGTTGGAAATGGGTGTGACACCACCCACTATTACCTCTAGAAATCCACCAGAAAAATTTTTGCTTTCTGTTCCTGCCACCTTATGCTCTGCTGGTCTAGAGGTCTTCGTTCCAAATGGAGGAATGCTTCCACCAAGACACACAGTGATTCCACTGAACTGAAAGTTAAGACCACCATCCGGTCACTATGGGCTCCTTGTGTCTCTTAATCAACAGGCGAAGAAGGGATTTGCTATACAGGATAGGGTGCGTGATTCCAGTTAAAAGGGGGGGGGAATTTTATCCCTTTTAAGTTTACCACCTCCACAATGGTGGTAAGGAAAGGGTGTTTGGAATACAGGAGCTCCCTTAAGGTGTCTCTCAGTACTATCACGCCCTGCTGATTCAAGTCAATGGAAAACAAAAATTACCCAATTCAGAAATGACTACTAATGGAGCTCAATATACTAATTTCCCCTGGCGCTGGAGTTTTACAGTCTCATGGGATCCATAAGCTTGTCATTCACCTGTTCTTCCAGTCTGTCTTCTGGGGGACGGGCCTGCCGTTCTGCTTCTCAGGTGTCTTTGCGAGGGTGGAGTTGCCCCAGCCCTTGTGACGGAGATGGGCTCAATGTGAGCTGGTCATCTGTGCGGCTTTTGTTCCCTGTTGTCTTTCTGCACCTCTTCAGAGGGTCAGAGCAAAAATGGCCACGCCCAGATCTCTGTCCCAGAGCCACAAGATCCCGGTCCTCCCTCTTCGATAAACCCTTGGGTCAAACTGTGTCCACTTCTGTGTGCACCAAACTCCGCAGACTCCCGGGGTTCGTGCCCACTGCAATTCTCCCAGGGTGAGTCCGAGGGACCCAGGAGTGTCACTGTGCTTTGTGTCTTTGCGACTGTGAGTGGTTGTGGGCTCGCGTGCACATCCTGCTCTGCTACTTCCAGGTCGCGGCTGGGTGCCACCCTATTGTCCTTTTTGGAGCCACCACTGCCCTGAGAGCTGTTTTCCAGTCGTGGTTCAGTTGTTTCATCTCTCCCAGGAGATGGTAAATGGCCCACATGCTCCGGTCCTTTTCAGGGTGCTTGGGCAAAGAGTGGTCTCCCTACTGGCCTAGCTCGTGGTTTATGGCGACCTGAGCTATGAGTCCCTCCTGGACTCCCTGACCATAACCAGTTTCCCCACTCCACTACTTGGGCGCTCTATTGGTTCAGGCACCCCCGTTCTTTCTGTGTCTCCTGGGATCCTGGGACCACAATGACCCACCTAGAATTCTGCCCTTTTCATCCTCTGAGCCCCTTTCAGAAGGGGATGTCTCTCACTGGAGCAGATTTCTAAGGGTTCCAATTTTGCCTTCCAGGGTTATATCACTTTTTGGTAGCCAGGTTATGGAGGCATCCCCCCCCCCAAATTATCTTCTGATATTTCCCCGCAGTTTCACAACTCTGTACCTCCTACCTTGCAAAAAGCAGTCATTTTTCTGCTTGTAGAGTTCCAGACGTATATTCCTACATCTCAGGCTGAATTCGTGGGTGTTCAGAATGGCTTGATAGTTACCAGCTACATTTGAGGGACCAGATGAAACAAGGCCCCCTGCTCTTCTACCATCTTTCCTCCCTCCCCTCCGGGTCGTGGTTTTTGAACCATTCTGACACCCTATGTCTTTTGGTTGGAGCATTTAGTCCATTTACATTCAAAGTAATTATTGATAGATAGGTATTTAGTGCCATTTTGTTACTTGTTTTGTCATTGTTTCTGGAGATTTTCTCTGATCCTTTCTTGTCTTTGTCACTTTTGGTCTCTCCTTTCCACTCAGAGTCCCCTTCAGTATTTCTTGCAGGGCTGGTTTAGTGGTCAGGAACTCTTTTAGTTTTTGTTTATCCGGGAAATGCTTTATCTCTCCTTCTGTTCTGAGTGAGAGCCTTGCTGGATAGTGTGTTCTTGGCTCCAGATTTTTCCCGTTCAGCACTTTGAATATATCACGCCACTCTCTTCTGGTTTGACAAGTTTCTGCTGAGAAATCTGCAGCTAGCCTTATGGGTTTTTCCCTTGTAATTTAAGGCTTTCTTTTGTCTTGCTGCTTTTAGATTTTTTCTTTATCACTGTGTTTTGCAAATTTAATTACAATATGTCTTGGTCACGGCTGAAGAGGGAAAGCTTCCCATTCCACTGAATGTTTCCCCGTCCTTAAGATACTACCTTCTCACACACAATTTCTGTCCCTGCATACCCCACATCCTTCTTTCTCCTCAGCAGAAATAATGGTTCTATTTCCTTGATTCAATCCCTGGAGACCCCTGCAATAGCCCAATACTAATGGTTTACATTAGGGAAGAAGGTTGGGGCTGTTTCAGAACTGCAGAAGGAGTGGTCTTCTAGAGCTGTGGGTCTCCAACATTCCCAACACTTTCAAAGATGCATTCGGCTCTATGCTGACAGCCACCTACTTCCTACAGCCCCCAAGTTCCAAATGGGGGCACCAGGCAGTAATAATAAGAAATTGCCATTCACAGTGCTTTAAAAATGTCAATAACCCATCGTAGTTTAAAAGTACTACAGGTCACTAAGTCATAGGAATAAAAGGCACAGCATAGGCAATATAGTCAATGGCATCGTAAGAGTGTTGTATGATGTAGATGGTAGCTACATGTGTCGTGAGCATAGCATAAGGTATGGAGTTGTTGAATCACTGTGTCTTACACCTGAAACTAATGTAACATTGTGTGTCAACTATACTCAAATTAAAAAAAAAAAAAAGTACTATGGGTCACCCTAAAAAAGTTAACCACCGGCTTGGGAAGCATTAAATGTCAGTGCCCAAATAAAGTTAGGGCAACTGGAGCCCTGGAGGCTTCAGGACACAGTGAGGAAATTAGAGCAACTCCAGGTTTCATGACTGAGCAGACATTCACATAGCAGTTTCTCCAATTTCTTTAGCCTTTCTTAACTTCCTATACTGTGACCTAAAGTATGGATTGACTAATATTTTGCCTGAATAAAAATTTGGATGAAAGGAGATATAATTTGAGTACTATTTGCTTACACCAGCTTTGACAATTTGATTTTCCCACCTTCCAGATCATCTTTCCTGGAGGAAATTCCTGTTCCTATGACTCCTCTCTGTCTGTCTACTGCCTTAAGAAAACAGTCAATTTGCATGGTTCCGATTCCCAAGTCTCTTGGCCCCAGGGGCAGAATTTCACTTGGACCACCATTATTGTCATCATCATCATTATCATTACCTCCAAGAGTGGTTGTTGAGTGAGCACCGATAGGGGAATGTAAAATGACCAGTCATAAAGCCCTGGTAGCCCATCATCTACATATGAGGTTGCTGGGTATATGAAATATTCCTGACCCTTCTTTCATTTCACCCCTCTCTGCCCCAGAGGGTTTTTAGACTTTTTCCTTTATCAATCTCTTTTTCCTTGGAACATGAAATTTTAGTACCACAGCTAAAATGTTAAGTGTTTATGTACCGTGGTCCTTTGTACTGCTACAAACCATTGTAATGTAAAGGTTACCAACTCCTTACCCTCAACAACTCATTTTTAGCCCATTTCGGGGTAATGCCTGTTAAGAATACATTGAATATTGTGATGAGCACAAAACTTGGAACCTGATTATATGGTGTATGATATGTGGAACTCTTCCTTAGGCTCTGCTGGCTTACCCTTGGTTATCTGTAAAAGGGGACCCATGACACCTTCCTTACAGAACTGTAGGGTGGGGTAAACGGGAAACCCAGTACAGAGTGCACAGCGCGTAGGAAGACTTCAAGAAATGTGAGTCCTGGCCCATCTTACCCCTCCTTCCCAGGGAGTGATGACTGTTACCTAAAACCAAACAGCCTAACTACTGCAGGACCACCCAGAATCGTGGCAGTAAGAAGTAGCCCCTATTCTCATAATGAATGAAGCTTTGGGGCCATTTCTGTGCTGCAGGATGGCTTTGCTGAGGGATTTGGGGTGAGAAAAGAGGATCATCAAACCATGTCCTTTAATTCCTTGTCCTGTCCTGTTTCTTTGTTTATCTTCTAGATCGATATTGGAAAAGCAGTTTGCCATTGAGCCCCCAAATGAAGAGACAGTGCAGCTAAAGAAGAGGCGGGAATCACAGGCCCTTGATCCTGACACCAGACCCATTACCCCCTCCAGGACCATGCACGGGAATTTCATCTGTACCATCAGCTTCTTCAAAGAGAAGGGTTGGGGAGTTGTATACCCACATGGGCACAATACCAGAAATGTGCAAAACTGCAAGTTTTCAAGTCCTAGAAGGTTGTCATCTATCAGGGAGAGCTTCGTTTGCCCTTTGGGGAGTGTAAGAGGTACAATCCCATTCCTGTTCCCGCCTAGATGACTCTGGAAGATGGATTTTCCGTTGTGATGAGTCTGAGTTTGTCTTTTGTCGAATGGGCATAAATATGCCATCCTCACAGAGATGCAGTGAGAGAGAATACTGCACATGTATAATTCTGTGCATGTTTCAGCTATAAACATAAAAGTGGTATCGTAGTGTAAGGGCCCCTGGACAACCTCTTTTCTCTGGAAACAGTGTTTCTGAGATTTCTCTAATAAGGTGACTGTGGGGCTGTTTTGGTATGACCAGCCATGTTGCCACGGCCATTCTTACATGTGCTTCCTGGGGCACAGGTTCTGAAGTTCTCTGCAGGCCAGAAATAAGAGTGGGGCCACCGACAGGACCCCACTTTCCTCTCTGATAGATGTTGCCTAATGTCTCCGTAGAGAGGTTGTATCAAATTAGTTCTTGTCCAGCAGTATATGGAGTTCTCATTGCCCCATCCCTACCACTTTCCATTTAAACAGGATGCTGCATGAAGGGAAACTCACTGAACAGGTTTGCTTTTCAAACTCTGGAATTAGTGTAGGACATAATGTGAAGCATACGATGGAACCATTAGCTAACCATTTAGAAATGTGTGTGAAAACTATGTCATTAAGAGAGAAGTGAGATGAGGAAAAATGAAAAGCATCCTAACATTCTAACGAGGTGATATAACATTAGGGATTAATATTAATAGTGTTGTCAAATCCATCTTTGCAGAGATCTAGAGAAAGAAGCGTAACCTCTTTGCCATGTGTGTCTGCGCTCAGGAGCATGTGCTTTGGAGTCACACCCACCCACAAAGAGAGGATAGCCATATCTCACTACCAGGGTTATCCTGAGATTCAATCCCGCCACTGAATGGAAAACAGGATTTGGACCCCTTGTAAGCATTTTCCGTCATAAAGAGTAGCTGTCTTCCTTCCCCGGAGCTGCGAACTCCTGTGGCAACTTGTCCTGCCCTCTCAGCCAGGGCCCCTTAACTTGGATGCTTCAGAATCACTTTGCTGATTCTTTTCTTAACCCTTGTCTGAAACTCCCTAAAAGGTGGAAATAGGACTTTTGTATGGAAGTCCATACAGGTTATAAGCCATAGCCAGATGGGCTCCAGAGAACAAATAAAGCACTATTTGGCACCAACAGTGTATGGGAGTGCCCTTTCCCCTTCATTCCAGCAACACCTGGTATGACCAGCTTTTGTCTTTATTGCCCATCCGATCTGCTCATATTCCCTGGATGTGCCTCATGGGAGAGTCCTCTGAGATGGTCGTTAAACTTACAGATTCACAGCTCTTGTTCCTCTGCAGTATCTCCAAGAGCTCAAAGAGAAAACATGCTTCTTTGATGTTAACCGGCAGGTAAAATGAGAGGACACAAAATACTTAAGTGGAAATGGGGTGTTGATTTTAATCCGTGATCCCAAACTTCACGGATCAGAAGAGATGGCAAATGACTGCTGATGCCCTACTTGTAAAGAGATGCCATCGACTGGAGATGGTGACTCCAGCACAGGCTCCAGGGGCAGCCTCGACTTCTCTCACTCCCTGAGTTATTTTGTGTGCATGAAGACGTGTTCTGTGAGGCTCTGAGGGCATGTGATTCTGGGCAGTAGGGAGAGGGAGGTATGCTAGGGAGGTGTCGACTGTTAGGGAAGCCCTGAACATAGGGGATGCTGATGTACGAAATGAGTGAAAATCAGGGCCCTAAATCAGGTTGGCCAGCTATGAATGTGATGCCTAATAATAAAGGTGGCGCATGCTCCCTTCTCAGAGGCATGGGCAATCCCTGTGTGGGGATGACACTTCTGTGTTTGTGTGACTTGGAACCGAATTCTGAAGGCAGTTCCTGGTATGTCCTCGCATGGTGCGGTAGCGGCATCCTTGGGAGGCGGACTCCTCTGAAGGACACAGATGGTCAGAACTATTTTTGAGACCCCACTGCCTGGGGACAGGATAGCCTCTACCAGCTGAGAGAAGGACAGGAGAGAAAGGTAGGTGGGCATAAGTGTCTCTCTCTCTCTCTCTCCCTCTCTCTCTCTCTTCCTCTTTTCCCTAAGGACAACTCATGTTTATTGCTCATCTCTTTCAAATTAGACTTGCATATTCATGTAGTAATACCCCTCAACACATTAATCTAATCTGGGCATCTCCTATACACTAATAAAAATAAAAGAAAAATCTAGTATATAATTCTAGTAAGAGACCAAAGTCACACAATTAATTTCAGAGATATGATAATGATGGGATAATATCTTACTCCTCTTCCTAGTGTAGAAAACAAAACATAGCTTAATAAAATACTGCTTCAGAATAGCTGTAGGAATATTTGTATTGTTTGGTAGGTGTCTCTTAAAGAAAGAAGCAACCACTGGTAAAATGAGAACCAGGATCATCAGCTCTGGCTGAGTGAGGTATTGGCCTGAGAATTTTTGAGCACTTTTACATATTTCATAAACTTGAACTAGAGCTCAGGTTTGCTGATTCCCAGCTCTGTGCTCTCCTCATGAAGTACTGCAGAGCTGCCCTTGAAAGGACAGGCAAAATTTCCAAGATTTCCTTCTTTTCTTAAGGCTGAATAGTATTCCAGTGTGTGTGTGTGTGTGTGTGTGTGTGTGTGTGTGTGTGCACATGTGTGTGTGTGTGTTGTGTATGCACACATATACGTATACACATACAAATATGCATACACGCTCACTTATATGTGGAAACTTTTTGAAAAGGTCAAACTCTTAGTAACACGGAGTAGAATGGTGATTACCAGGGTCTCGAAATGGGAGGAAAGGGGAGATACTGATCAAAGGGTACAAACTTTCAGTTACAAGATGATTATGTTCTGGAGATTTAATGTACAACATGGCAACTATAATTAACAATAGTGTATTGTATACTCGAAATTTGCTAAGAGGGTAGATCTCAGGTGTAATCACCAAACACACAGAAAAAGTGGTAAATGTGGGAGTAGATGGATAGGTTAACTGGTTTTATTGCAGTAATCATTTCACAGTGCATGCATGTACCAAAACGTCAGGTTTCACACCCTAAATACATATAATTTTTAATGTGTCAAATATAAAGAAATTAAAAAAAAAAAAAAAAGATACAAAGGCCAGTTCTGGTTCTTACTGGTTTGAAGACACAGTTTCCTCACCAAAAAGGGGAATTGTCACCACTCCCTTACTGGGTGGTTCTGAAGAGGTAATGCCATCCTGTGTGTGCATAAAACAAGGCCTGTGCAAATATAACCCCTTCCTGTTAATGAGACACTGGGGTGACTGGAATATAGAGGGATCAGCCAATGGTGCAGTTTGCCCAGGGCAGAGAGGGCCTCGCACACAGGGCTAGAAATACAGGCTGGATCCACAGGATGTGGGGCCTTGGAAGGAAGAAGAGGTGGGCTGCCTTTGAGGGTGTTTTGGAGGAATGATTGTCTTTGTCCACTTTCCTAATAGCGCCAGCATTAACAGGCACTGCTCTTCTTTCCAGGGGATGTATTTGGCTCTCAGCCTCTGCTGCTATGCAACAGTCTGCCTCTGAGGTCACAGCGGGACTCGGGGACAGCTGTGTCCATAGCGTCCTGGAGAGGGGAAGATGGGGAGGGGGTGGGAGTAAGTCTGGGAAACCTTTCCGGGGTGGGGCCCTGGGTTCTGGAGCAGCCTGCTCTCTCAGAGGGGACCACTCCACGGTGTGAACACATCAGGTAACACCAATGAGGGAAGACAGGGAGTAAAAGGGATGGATCAATGAGCCAAATACAGATACGGGGTCAACGCCAAATAAAGCTTATGTTCAGTCTTTCCACATGCACAGGACTTTTCCAAACGGAATTGGTGATACACTCTCCATACTGTTTCATGAATTATTTTAACAAATGACACATGTTTTTTTTTTCATTTCAAAAATCAGGAATTTTAATATTAAAGAAACCACACTGAGATACCACCTTACACCAGTTAGAATGGCCAAAATCAACAGGACAGTAAACAACAAACGTTGGAGAGGATGTGGAGAAAGGGGAACCCTCTTCCACTGTTGGTGGGAATGCAAGTTGGTGCAGCCACTTTGGAAAAC
>CM052901.1:38616244-38636718 GCA_028534135.1 Potos flavus | reverse complement strand
TGGAATATTATGCCTCCATCAGAAAGGATGAATATCCAACTTTTGTTTTAACATGGACTGGACTGGAAGAGATTATGCTGAGTGAAATAAGTCAAGCAGAGAGAGTCAATTATCATATGGTCTCACTTACGGGTGGAGCATAAGGGAAAACATGGAGGACATTGTGAGAGGGAAGGGAGGGGTGAATTGGAGGAAATCAGAGGAGTGATGACC
Source organism: Potos flavus (assembly GCA_028534135.1). Classification (NCBI taxonomy): domain Eukaryota; kingdom Metazoa; phylum Chordata; class Mammalia; order Carnivora; family Procyonidae; genus Potos; species Potos flavus. Next base: position 38,636,505 of record CM052901.1, on the reverse strand, counting down.
CATGAGAAACTGTGGACTCAGAGCAACAGACTGAGGGTTTTGTAGGGGTGGGGGTGGGGGGTTGGGTGAGCCTGGTGGTGGGTATTGAGGAGGGCACGTATGGCATGGAGCACTGGGTGTGGTACATAAACAATGAATCTTGTAACACTGAAAAAATAAAAGTATTTGGGGAAAAAAATAAAAAAATAAATAAAAATGTAAAAAAAATAAAAAATTTAAAAAATGAGAAAAAAATAAAATAAAATATATCCTGTTAAGGATGTATACTCAAAAAAAGAAAAGAAAGAAAACAGAAAGCACAATGGAGATAGATGCCCCTTTGCTGGTCACGTGGAGAATTGCATGTTCTAAAAATCTTGTATGGGGACACAGCCAGAGTGGTGGGAAGGAGGAAGAAAATGACCTGGGCTTGAAGGGACCAGAAAGAGCCTTCTGGAAGTTTCTACCCACTGGCAGAAGTCCCTCGGCATCCAGCACTTTTTGGCGTCTGTAAGTCCCAAGACAGAAAGCCCACCCCTGTCTGAGATGGAGAGAAAGCTGCACTTTGAGCGTGTGTATGGAATGATAGAGCTTGAGACATAAAAACACAGGCATGCAGAATGCTGTGTTTCAGCCATAGAAACACACACACACACACACACACACACACACACACACACACACACACCCCTACCATGTCTAAGCAATTAGTTTTGAACTTGCTTCTCCCCCCACGAGCGGTCTATTTCATACATATTTCAAAAACAGTAAGTATATGTGTCCGTTTTTGTCAATCCACTTACAAATTCCTTCTCTCCAAATTATTACCTTGATGATTTTCCTGATGTAACATTTCAAATGATAAGTGAATGTATATTTATAAAATAATGTTACTAGGTTTCTGTCATTTTCTGATCCTCACCCTCCGAACAAAAGGGCCTCTGTCAATAGATTGGCGCTTCTTCTCCAGAGGCGGTTATGTATAGGTAGAGAATTAACTTGTGTTTACAGATAAACAAATATATATTCCCATTCACGTGTTTTTCAGATTCATAATTACATTATACATACACATCTTTAGCTTGTTTTCCTATTTAGTGTTATTCACCTTGGTTATTATATGCATTTCACTGGTTGCTGAGGTTTTGGCATTTAAAAATGTTTTTGTGTGCGTACACTATTTCAGTGAGTTCTCTGTAGCAGTCCTATATCCATCTCTTTGTTGGTTAATGCATATAGGCTTCATATTGCAAGCTAGTCACTTTCAGCTTTACTACATACTTACTAGGTGTTGTCATATTGCTCTCCAGAGTGGCCGTACACTCACCAGTGGCACCTGTCAGTTCCCCTTCCCCAAATCATGCATCTCAAGGGGGAGGTTGTGTTCCTGGTTCTAAACATGGGCCTTGGAGTCAGACAAACAGGCCAGATGATACCGGCTCTATCTCTCAGTAGCTGTGTGAGCCTAGAAACATACTTAACCTCCTCGAGCCTCACCTTTGTGGTGCGTCAGTGGAAATCCTGACTCCTACCTGAAGGGAACATTGCGAGGAGTTCAAGGGGAAACCACCCTAAGGATCCCAGCATGACATTTGGTGCATCATCCACAGTGCCAGTGTTTGCTGCCTTCCCATCCCAACTGCTCCAGTCTTTGACAGGGATGAGGTTTCTTACCTCAATAGCATTAACACATTTTAGCGAGCATTTGCCAATGTAAGAAGAAGGGAAACACGCATACTCATCTGTTTAACATAGGTATTTCAGTGCCATCTCTGTGACATGCAGTGTAATGGAGCTGCACTGCGGCAAAGTCCTCATCCTTTCCACTCAACAATTCTGCTTTTCCTCTCCTCAGTTGGTACCCTCTATGTTTGCATCAGGACTGCACATGACCTGGGCATCTGGGAAGATCTTGACTCCCAGAAGAGGTGACTGGGGATCTACTGGGAGGGACACTGGAATGCGGGTCAGGAGGTCTTCCTGGACTCAATGCCTGAGCCGTCCCAGGGTAAGTTCCTTCCCCTGCATGTCCTCCACTGTCGCATGGGTGTTCACTGAGCATCTGTCACTCTTGACACCTTCGGTGGCCCAGGGCCTGCAGAGGTCATGGTAATGGTTTTGCAGGGTCCAGGTCCATGTGGAACTTATGGTAACCTCTGTAGAACCTCCTTAGTGTATAAAGAGGAGGAAGGGCTCACTGAAGTTGTCAGAGACTCCTCAAACATGAGCTGGGCCTGGCACTGTGGGCAGGACTAATGGAGGCTGGATGGGAGGGAAGGGACGGGGAGTCCAGCCTGACTGGTGAAGAGTGGGGGCTCCCAGGGGAGCAGACATGGCTCAGAGATAGCTGATTGGACACTCCGGGGGGGCTGAGACCATCCTGGCTTAGAAGCAATTGCAGGATTATTACATATTTGCTTCCTTAAGATATTACACAATCTTCTAGGAAGTCTGGGTGAGACCAAAGCCTTGCCTGACTTAGGAGATACTTGGTTAGAGGCCTGTCCTCCTACCACTACTCCACCACCACCTTTTCTAATGCAGGCTAGGGTACTGAGAACAACCAGGCATCACTTCTTCCCACTGTATTTTATCTTGGAGGGGCGGGGACAGTGTCTAACCTTGTCTGCTCTAGGTCCGAGGTTCCTGCCTTTGGATATGGCCATTGAAGGGGTATAAGTGTTCACAGCCAACCACTGGCTTTCTTCAGCACGAGCATTATAGGATGATGGTATGACAAGGGGCTGTGAATGGAGGGGGATTCTGGGATCATTGAAGGCATGATGTCACTGAAAGCTTATGAGAAGCCATGTGGGATCAATGGAATCCATATTTAGGAAGATAAGCAGCAGTTATGAACTGGGGCTGGGACCAGGGACCACAGGCAGGGATCCCAGGGCTAAGGGTATCTGATCAGTCAGAGATAAGTTCTGAGACAAAGTATTGGGAGCAGAGAATAACACACAGGATCCGGAGGTATTCTGAGTGAAGGCACACAAGTTAGTTGGAGATGAAGGATGGAAAAGGGCATCATCAGGTCACTCCCCCTGGAGTTCCCATAGCTGCTTCTGGGCCTCCCTCCTCACAGAGGCTCCTGAGCCCTGATGGGGGCTAGGGAGGCGCCCACCTCCCACCTCCACCAGCAGCCTTTGCGAGAAGGACACCTCGTTGGAAGTGGTCCGGGTACTTGATGACTTTGTGCTTGATGGGCAGGAAGAGAAGCAGCATATGGGAAATAATGCCTCTTTTATTATCTCATGAGCTAAGCCCATGTGGAATTCCACAGCCCCAGCCTCTCTGACACCCTTTCCTCAAGCAGTGTAAGGGGTAGGGAAATGAACAGAGCAGCTGCCGTCAGAAACTTCCTGTCCAGACTCCCCTTTGCTACCCTACATCCTAAACAGTCTTCCCACCTCACACTCCATACCATATCACAGACAATCCACCTGTTCCTTGGTACAGGCATCTACAGTGGACTCTGCCCCTCACAGATATTTGATTGGCATGGAGACCAGATACTGTGGAAATAAGGAGAGATATAAGGCATAGGAAAATCTGCATCCTAAACATAAGTTTAAAAACATTTCTATCTTAAAAAAAGAAGATGTTGCTTGAGGGATGGTTTATACACTATGTAGTTTCCCTTTTCAATTAAGTTTTATTTTAATTTCAGTATAGTTAACATACAGTGTTCTGTTAGTTTCAGGTATGCGGTATAGTGATTCAAAAATTCCGTACATCACCCAGTGCTCATCACGACAAGGGCACTCCTTGATCCCTTTAACCTCTTTCACCCATCCCCCCACCCACCTCCCCTCTGGTAACCATCTCCTTGTTCTCCACAGTTAAGAGTCTGATTCTTGGTTTCTCTCTCTCTCTCTCTTCCTTTGCTCATTTGTTTCATTTCTTAAATTTCACATATGAGCGAGATGACACGGTATTTGTCATTTTCCGACTGACTTATTTCACTTAGAACTGTATTCTCTAGCTCCATCCGTGTCATTGCAAATAAGATTTCATTCTTTTTTGTGGCTGAGTAGTATTGCATTACACACACACACACACACACACGCACACACACACCACACATGTACGTATGTATATATAACACTTCTTCTTTATCCATTATCTCCTGAGGGACACCCGGGCAGCTTCCATACCCTGGCTATTGTAAATAATGTTGCTATAAACATAGGGGTCCACATATCCCTTTGAATTCGTGTTTTTGTGTTTTTTGTGTAGATAGCCTGTAGTGTGATTACTGGATAACAGGGTAGTTGTATTTTTGACTCTTTGAGGAAACTGTACTTTTTTTCAGAGTGGCTGGGCCAGTTTCCATTCCCATCAACAGTGCAAGAGGGTTCCCTTTTCTGCACATCCTCACCAACACTTGTTGTTTCTTATGTTTTTGAATTTAGCCATTCTGACAGGTGTGAAGTGATAACTCATTGTGGTTTTGATTTGCATTTCCGTGATGGTTAATGATGTTGAGCACCTTTTCTTTTCTTTTTTTTTTTTAATTTTATTTATGTATTTGACAGAGCGAGAGTGAGAGAGAGAGGAGAGAGAACAAGCAGGGGGAGTGGCAGAGGGAGAGGGAGAGGCAGGCTCCCCACTGAACAGGGAGACTGACATGAGGTTCGGTCCTAGGACCTTGGGATCATGACCTGAGCCGAAGGCAGACGCTTAACCGACTGAGCCACCCAGGCACCCCGAGCACCTTTTTATATACCTGTTGGACATTTGTATATGACCTCTGGAGTAATGTCTATTCAGGTCTTTTGACCATTTTTTGATCAGATTACTTTTATGTTGTTGAGTTGTATGTGTTCCTTATATATTTTGGACATTAGCCCCTTATCAGATACATGCTTTGCAAATATTTTCTCCCACTCCATAGGTTGCCTTTTAATTTTGTTGATTATTCCTTTTGCTGTGCAAAAGCTTTTTACTTTCCTGTGGCCCCGCTTACTGATTTTCGCTTTCATTGCTTTCGTGTCTTTGTGTCCTACGCAAAAAATCATTGCCAAGAACATTGCCAAGGAGCTTTCCCCCTATGTTTTCTTCTGGGAGTTTTATGGTTCCAGGACTTACATTTAAAGCTTTGATCCATTTTGAGTAAAGTTTTGTGAGTGGTGTAAGATAGGGGTCCAATTTCTTTCTTTTGCATGTGAATGCCCGGGTTTCCCAGCACCCGTTTCTTTCTTTCTTTCTTTCTTTCTTTCTTTCTTTCTTTCTTTCTTTCTTTCTTTCTTTCTTTCTTCTTTCTTTCTTCTTTTGCTTTTTTTTTATTGTGTTATGTTAGTCACCATACAACCACATTTTGGCTATTGTGGACATTGCCCTATGAACATATGGCCCTTCTTTTCACTACATCTGTATCTTTGGGGTAAACACCCAGTCATGCAATTGCTGGGTCATAGGGTAGCTCTATTTTTAATTTTTTGAGGAACCTCCACACTGTTTTCCAAAATGGCTGCACCAATTTGCATTTCCACCAACACTGTAAGAGGGTCCCTGTTTCTCCACAACTTCTCCAACATTTGGTGTTTTTTGCCTTGTCGATTTTTGCCATTCTAACTGGTGTAAAGTGGTATCTCAATGTGGTTTTGATTTGAATTTCCCTGATGGCTAATGATGATGAACACTTTTTCATGTGTCTGTTAGCCATTTGTATGTCTTCTTTGGAGAAGAGTCTGCTCACGTCTTCTGCCCATTTTTTGACTTGAGTATCCGTTTTTTGGGTGTTGAGTTTGAGAAGTTCTTTATAGATCTTGGAAATCAGCCCTTTGCAGTGTCATTTGAAAATATCTTCTCCCATTCTGCGGGTTGCCTCTTTGTTTTGTTGACTGTTTCCTTTGCTGTGCAGAAGCTGTTTAGCTTGATGAAGTCCCAAAAATTCATTTTCGCTTTTGCTTCCCTTGCCTTTAGAGACGTGTCTTGAAAGAAGTTGTTGTGGCCGATGTCGAAGAGGTTCCTGCCTATGTTCTCCTCTAGGATTTTGATGGATTCCTGTCCTACACTGAGGTCAGTCATCCATTTGGAGATTATCTTTGTGTATGGTGTAAGAGAATGCTCCAGTTTCATTCTTCTGTAGAGAGCTGTCCAATTTTTCCAGCACCATTTATGGAAGAGACTGTCTTTTTTCCATTGGATATTTTGTCCTGCTTTGTCGAAGATTGACCATAGAGATGAGGGGTCCATATCTGGGCTCTCCATTCTGTTCCATTGGTCTATGTGTCTGTTTTTGTGCCAGTACCATGCTGTCTTGGTGATCACAGCTTTGTAATATAGCTTGAAATCAGGCAACATGTTGCCCCCAGCTTTGTTTTTCTTTTTCAACATTTCCTTAGCAATTTGAGGTCTTTTCTGGTTCCATACAAATTTTAGGATTGTTTGTTCCAGCATTTTGAAAGATGCTGTTGGTATTTTGCCAGCACCATCTCTTGAACCGACTATCCTTTCCCTGTTGAATATTCTTGGCTCTCTTATGAAATATTAGTTGACCGGTTACGTGTGGGTTGATTTCTGGGCTCCCTGTTCTGTTCCACTGGTCCATGTGTATGTTTTTATGCCAGTACCATACTGTTTGATTATGATGGCTTTGTAATGTAGTTGAAAATCAGGAGGCGTGATGCCTCCAGCTTTGTTCTTCTTTCTCAAATTGCTTTGGCTATTCTGGGTCTTTTGTGGCTCCCTATGAATTTAAATTTTTTTTTTTTTTGGTTCTGTTTGTGCAAAAATGGCATTGGTATTTTGATAGGGATCACACTGAATCTATAGATTATATGGGGGTAGTATGGATATTTTAACAATATTAATTCTCTCCATCCACGAACATGGAGTGTCATTCCATTTATTTGTGTCTTCTTCTCATCAATTCAGCATATAGATATTTCACCTTGTTGGTTAAATTGATTCGTAAGTATTTTATTGTTTTTGATGCCAGCGTAAATGGGATTATTTTCTTGGTATCTTTTTTCAGTGGTTCACTGTTAGTATATAGACATGTAACTAATTTCTGTATGCTGAATGTGCATCCTGCAACTTTACTGTGTTCACTGTGATCGTGTTGGTTTTTTTTTTTTTTTTAATCCCACTTTATTATCATGGTCACAGAGTGACTTAGTCTGATGTTGGTGTTCTGTGTGATGGCTGAAGATCAATAGGAGAGCAATATAACCCAGCTGTGAGTGTCAGGTGATTTCGTGATGGAGGATGGTTGGGTAGACAGCAAGAAAAATTTGAGAGACTGTGCATATTCTCAAGGAGAGAGACAGAGTTTGCTGGTGTGGACAAAGCCAGATGTAGATGGAATCACTGCAGACAACCAGACCAGTTACACAGAGGAAAAGGCTCTACATTATTTTTTTTTTTTTCATCTGAGTGCATGGTGAGCAAACTTTGGTACCACTACACTAGAAGGTAATGGAAACGGGGCTCAAATCCAGCTCTGCTTCACTCCCGTTCACAGGTCTATAACCAGTGAGATTTGGCACTACCCTGTCTTAAAGATGAGGCCAGCACAGGGGGAAAGACTGAATTTGTCCTGGGGGCCATTTTCACTTAAGGAAGTGAAGCAACAGGCAGATCCTAGGCTGTGGCAGCCAGTTAAGGGTGAGGACCAGGTTGAAATAAGTGAGGTGTGTCTGTTTATGCTCATACAAGGCACTATCACATCCCCCTGGGATTTCTACAGGGGAAAGCTTGTCATGTTTGAGGTTTTCAACCATTCTTCTCATGTTCACTTTGGTGCTGAGTCTACTGTGTAATGTGTACATCGCAGTTTCGCCAGTAGAAAGTCAATTTTCCTTCCATTGTGGACATTCACCTCTACACCTTAAGCAAACACCTTGTGTTCATGCCTTCTGCCAAATAATTTCTTTTCCCAGCTCCTGAAAATGGATAGTCTTGATGGGAGGTCAAGGACTGCTTTGTATCCAGCCATATTTGTTTTGAGAAAGTAACAGATGGTACTTAAACTGGGTTTTGGTGCACTGCCATATTAGTCAGGTTCAAGGGTTTTGTTCAAAGTGCCCATGAATATGTATGAAGGCATCTTCATCTTAACCTCAAATTCTGTAGTTTTTGTTGCCTATTAGCAAACATGTTGTAATGCAGATTTTAATTGTAATGCTCAAAAATGAAACTCTTTAATTTTGAGAAAACAAATCCTTTTTGAGAAACACATATTCCTCCAGGGCTTGCCAATGACATTCTTACAATTGTTAATTCGTTTTCACTGAGAAAGGATATATAACTTTCCTTCTCTGTTAAAGGCAATATCTGGGTAACAGATGTCAGGTGATAAACAGTAGAAATAGAAACAAAGAATTGTCTCCAATAGTCACAGTAAATTGAAGCTAGAATTCTAAATAGTTTTCAGGTGCCAGGAAGGGAACCCCAAAAGTTTACTATATTTGTGAGTGTTTTGTGGCGTTGCTAGTTATTTGCATTTCTCCCTCCATCCTTGAGTGTATTTTCCACACTGTCTAAACCGAGTGTGAATTCCCATTATGTTCATAAACAAAGCCTACAAAAGTATATCCAATAATTAATGCAAGACCAGGTGAAGCAGTAGGAAGAGTAAAGGCTTTAGCTTCAGAAGATGTGGATTCCATTCTGGGCTCAGCCAATGAATAGGAGCATGACATGTGACAGTGTGGGACAGTAAGGCCCCAAGGGCCAGCTTCCCTGTTCAGGGGGTGAGGATTCTCTCCTTCATGGGGTCCTTGCCGGAATGTATTGAAATCACAAGGCAGTGAATGTCACACAGGTGCTTTAGCCTGGGCCATGCCTGGAATCTGAGGCTCAGTTTCCTAATCTGTAAAGAAGGAATCACCACGTGGACTTTGTGGTTAAATCAAAGGGATTAACTGTTATTATGTAGATTAAAATAGAAGTCAGTGTCATATTACATACATAATTAGTGAGAATATGAAGATGAGATCTCCTCAGGGGTTAATGGAAATTTTTGCTTCCTTCTTTAGGTTTTTTTTTTTTTTAATGATTTTTGAAATTCATTTAAATATTCTGAAATATATTCAAGAGCATCTCACAAAGCAAATTATTTAAAAACTTCCAAACTTGTTGACGAGGATGTGGAGAAAAAAGTGCACTGTTTGTGGGAATGCGAATTGGTGCAGACACTGTGGAGAACTGTATGGAACTTCCTCAGAAAATTAAAAATAGAATTACCATGTGATCCAGTAATTCCACTACTGAGTATATAGCCAAAGAAAATGAAGACACTAATTTGAAAAGCTATATGCACCCCTATGTTTGTTGCAGCATTTTTTACAATGGCCAAAATACAGAAGCAACCCAAATGTCCATCCATACCTGAATGTGATGAAATTTTAGAACATAAGTGAGGCCCGGAGCCGACGACCAAGAAAGAATTCTTAAGACATGCCTGGTGCAAAAAGGTGATTTAAGTAAAGCACGGGGACAGGACCTGTGGGCAGCAAGAGCTGCTGCCCTGTGACCCCGAGGAGTGGCTGATTATATGCTCAGGAGTTGGGGAGATGAGGACAAAGGGGGTGTTCAGAAGGGCTGTCATATGGTAAAGAAGACTCTCAGGATAATGGAGGCCTGGTTATTGTCAAGACAAGCTGTTTTTTTCTCTAATGAGGTACCAGCATGAAGACAGTTGGGAGTTTTTTGGTGGAATGTCACACTCCTCCTGTCACACGTCCCTGTCCATGAGCTTTAGGTTTATAAGAAATTCAGCTTTATTTACATTTCCTTCCACCTTAGCCTCCCTGAATTTTATGGAGGGGAGAATGATGCTTAGGGCTTCAGGAAGTGAGTTATGGGCCTCTGGAAGTTAGGTTATTGATAAGAAAGCTTCCTTGTAACTCACTAGGACATTTGTAAACTGAGGGAGACTCAAGTCTTGCAGGATTGTGATCTCTACAAGTTAACTATTTGTTTTTCCCTTAGGGCAGCCAGGAGTGCCTGAGGAAAGTCGCATACATCCCATGGGGGGTGGTTTGCAGGGTGTGTCAGCTTCTGCTTTGCCCTCAGCTTGCCTTCTGTTCTCTCATCATTTCGATAAAGGAGATGTGGTGTGTATATACACACACACACACACACACACACACACGCACACACCCCTATGGTGTACATATATATAATATATATATATATATTATGTATATAATATGGTGTATATATGGTATATATACCATGGTGTGTGTGTCTGTGTAATGGAATATCACTCAACCATAAAAAAGAATGAGATCTTGCCATTTGCGACAACATGGGTGGACCTAGAGGTTACAATGCAAAGTGAAAAAAATCAGTCAGAAAAAGACAACGTATTATTTCACTCATAGTTGGAATTTAAGAAACAAAACAAAGACTAGAGGAAAAAAAGGTGAGAGTAAAAGAAAGAAAGAAAGAAAGAAAGAAAGAAAGAAAGAAAGAAAGAAAGAAAGAAAGAAAAAAAAAAAAGAAAGGAAAGAAACAGACTCTTAAATAAAGAGAACAAATCGGTGGTTACCAGAGAGGAGATGGGTGGAGGGATGGGTGAAATAGATAAAGGGCATTAAGAGTTCACTTACTGTGATGAGTACTGAGTAATGTACAGCATTATTGAATCATTATATTGTACACATGAACCTAATATAATGCTGTATGTTAATTATGCTTCAGTGTGAAGAAAATATCACCATCACCACGAACAACTTTCTAACTTACAATTCTACCTCTGGAAGTTTCATTTGTTCCCTGCCACGCAAAACCAAATCTCCTAAAAATCACAGACTGTCATACAGTACTTTCATTGGATCTTTTAGAGGAAGAAGCATCAATCTGCAGCCTCAACAGCTTCTCTGAAGTACACGCCCTCATTGTTGTCTGTGGAACAACTCTAGAGTTCAATTTCTGAACTGACCTGTGTCCTGGACATCCCCCTCAAAAGTAGAAGAGGCAAATCTGTGGCAAATCTTCAGGTAAAATATTTGAAAAGCTTCAGAATCTTTAGTCCACCCTGTGGAGCCACAGCCCAGGAGAACGTTTGAGCTCACAGTCTTTTGTCCCGTTTCACACGAAATGTGTACCTGGAGATGGTAAAGGTGATGGAGTGACTAGATGCCTAAAGGTAATCAAACCAGTAGGGTGTGTCTGAGACTTCTCACAGGAAGTGAATGCTTAAACTGAGATTGGAGGCTAAGGAGGCATTAGCCAGCAGAATAGGAGAGGGTGGAGACTAACCAGATATAGCAGGAAGGAAATACCTTATAACCTGGCTCATCCGTTGGGAAACCCAGTGTGGAAATCCCTAACACAGCAGTTTGCCATGCCGAGAAAAACTTTGTAATACTTAACAAGACAATTGTAGAATTTTCCTGAACCCCTTCTGCCCTCTCTGCTCCCACCTCAGGCTTATAATCACCAGCCCTCTAAGAGTTGTGTGATGTTATTACTATGATTTCTCTCTGTGAAACCACAAAGAAGAAGAAAATCATTAGGTAAAGCAGTTTGGGCATGATTTTGATTTACGTGCGGTTTCATCACTCACAGTGCAAAATGTAACTTTTTAAAAAGATTTTATTTATTTATCTGACAGAGAGAGAGAGATCACCAGCAGGCAGAGTGGCAGGCGGGATGGGGGGGTGGGGGGGGGAAGCAGGCTCCCTGCTGAGCAGAAAGCCTGATGCAGGGCTCAATCCCAGGACCCTGAGATCATGACCCGAGCCGAAGGCAGGGACTTTAACCCACTGAGCCACCCAGGCACCCCAGCAAAATGTAACTTTTAATTGATTCTTCTCTCCTTTTCCCAAATAATATTTTTCACTGGAGAAAATTCAGGAATTGAAGGTCTGTGTCATCTGATGAACATATCTAGAATGGCAGCTTAGGCATCACTTAGCAGGGAACCTTGGAAAGAGGAAGGGAGCAAGGTCCCAATCAGAGGAAAGCTTCTGGAGATTTTGTGGCAGATGAAGCATTAAGGGTGAGTCAGAGCCCATGTACATTAAATTCAGTAGCAAGAACTTTTCTTCAGCCCTTCCCTCCCAACTATAACAGGAACCGAGATATATATATATATATATACTTATATATATACAAAACAACTATAACAGGAAATATATATATATATAAACAACTATAACAGGAAACCGATAGGTGTGTGATTGAGAGACAAAAATAATATGAAGAAACTATATGGATTTAGATATATACAGTTAAGCCACACACATACATACAATTTTTGTAATGAAATTTCCAACCGGGTATATACTACAATGCTATAAATTCTTATATCAGTTATTTTTTGGATTTCAAGTTAATGTATTTATTTCAAAATCAAATGCAGTGTAAGAATGTATATTTATTACAAAAAAGATTTTTGTATGAATTTTTTATCTTGTTACACAGCAAGATGTATTTACTTGATAATTTCATTTATATTCCCCAGATATACTTCCCTGTGCACAGTAATATATAAGTACATTTACATGAACATATATATCCTTCCAAATTTTGCCACAATATGTATATACAATTCTCCATATGTTTATATATATATATATATATATATATATATATGTATGTATATACATATATGGAAATATATGCACACACAAACATACATACATGCATGTGTAATTGTTTTATACATGTTTAATCTTATAAATTTGTAATGTATAGTTCTTATTTGAATTATTTCAATGGACTCCGAATGATAATCTTTCATTAATCAGATTTATGTATATAATAGAATATTAAACATTTGCCTTTAAAACACATTCCATGCATTTTCCCAATAATTTGCATTCTTTATATGTGACATTTCTGTTTGGGATAGAGAAAGTTTTTTTTTATTTGTTTGCTTTTTCTTTAACTTCCCTTTAATTCATCCAATTAAGTTTGTAACAGAGTTAAGTTTTTTTTGGGTCACATATCTGGTTTTGAATGCCCCAGGTGTTCATGTCATGCTGACAGGGTACTCGAACAACCTTTTCCCCAATGTCTTTGTCTTGAAGATGATGGTGGAGATGAAATCCCATTCCTCAGGCCTGGAGGCCTGGTAGGGGGCCACATGGATACTTCTGTCCTGGGGGTAGTGCGTGGGTCCCAACCAGAAGCAGAGGAAAAGTAACCTCCATGGAGGGAAGGAAATGATCATTTACAGATTTATTTTATTTTATTTTTTATTTTTTTTGAGATTTTATTTACTTATTTGACAGAGAGACACAGCCAGAGAGAGAACACAAGCGGAGGGAGTGGGGGAGGGAGAAGCAGGTTTCCCGCCGAACAGGGAGCCCCATGCGGGGCTCGATCCCAGGACCCCAGGATCATGACGTGAGCCGAAGGCAGCCGCTTAATGGCTGAGCCACCCAGGCGCCCCTACAGAATTATTTTAAGCCAGAGGCACTTTACATGGTATCTGCAGTAACCTCATTCAGTTATTTTCCCCATTTATTTACACATGTAAAATTAGGTGTGAAGCTTTCTTCCATTGTGCCCTGAAGCCTTCAATGCTTTGAATGATGAATTCTCACTGGGCTAGTATTTGATGCAGCCCTAAGTATTTCCTGCTTTGTTTTCTGTTGTAGCTGTATTGTTTTTAAATGAAGAAAACCCATGAAAATTAAAGCAATTTCTGTACTACCAAAAGAAAAAAAAGTTTGAAAAGATGGGAGTAAATATTTGCAAAGAATATTACAGAATTTGTGCTACTGGGCTAGAAAATGGAGGACTTTTATCAGTGGAGAAAGGGACAGATGATAACAAATAATTTACATAAAAAGCAAAATGCTTCTCCAGTACACATCTGGAAAGACGCCACACCGCATTAACTGAAGAAATGGCAAGGTGGAGATGTTTTTAATAAGTAAATGAAAAAATCAATTGGTAGAAAATTATTTATGTGATTGCAAATTTTTAAAAGTGTGTATCTATAACTACACAAATATTTTAAGGTAGGTGTACATGTTACCTAAAGAGAAACACCTCTGGAAAATGTGAGCCAATCTATTTACATTGGATGTCTTGTATATCTGTGAGTTGGGGTAAGGGGATCATACAGATGGAAGGTGCGGAATGATTTCATTTTCTAAGTATATGTTTTTAATGTTTAGCATTTTGTGATTAGGCAAATTTGTTGAGAGAAACACTTGAAAACATCGAATAGCCAATTCACAAGAAAAGTTCACATATACCTACCGTATTATGAAAATGTTCACACGATACTGTTTAATTAGCAAATACAAACTTCAGCTTTTGATTTGACAGTTTATCTGTGTGTGTGTGTGTGTGTGTGTGTGTGTGTTTCTGTCTTACACTTCCCTTACCCCCAAATGTTCAGAGGTTTCTTCACCCCTCTCAGGGACTGAATTTTCTCTCTCAGGGCATGGAGATCCAGGAAGGGATTGTGGGCAAAGAGTCGAAAATTCCAAAATGTAGCGGAAAATTCCAGAAAGTTCTGACTAATGCACTGGAACCCAGGTGCCTCCCTCCTTCTTTCTGCCTTGCAAAGCCTTCTGGTCTGAGACTCTCAGAGCTACAGTTCTGTCTCTCACCACAAGGGGCATCTACCTATACTGACTATATTTTTTGATAAAGGAAAAGGCATGATTTGTTTCATTCTACTCTCATTATGGTGACTCACCAAACTCTGTTTGCTATTTCCTTTTTAGTTTCTGGGTCTTCTGCTGTGTGTGTGTGTGTGTGTGTGTGTGTGTGTGTGTGTGTGTGTGTGTGTGTTTGGTGGGGGAAGGTAAGTTTGTTTGTTTGCTGTTATCTCTCTGGAATGAACTGGAGATAATGCCAGCCATGTGATTATTTTCAGAACATTCTGTTATTTTGCTCTAACTTAAAAAAAAAATCCCACATATTGCAACAAGAATTTAGTTAGGCTACATATGCATGGACATGTCACCGCCATTCCATGGAGGTCAGCTGTAGTCTCTGTTTCTCCAGGTAGCAACTGGATGACTCCAAACACGCTCTGGCACCTCATTAAGCCACAGCAAACTTGCAAAGCTGATATCAGAGTCCCCTCGTGAGGAATCCGTGACAGAGCAGATGCAATGTAGCAAATCCAGAGCCTGCCCTATAGCTGGCACTCGGAGTTCTCTGGGTCTGCTGAATGAGGGAACAAGATGTATTGCAGTGGATACAGAGCCTGGCATACAGAGTTCCCTGTGTTTGTAGCTGCAAAGACCTGGGTCCCACCCCTCTTGATTCTAGTTGGCCTTTTCTGCAGGGCTGATTCAGTTGGAAACAGTTCCCTGGTAGGCTGGTAACAAATTCAGGGCACAGTTATTATACGAAGTAAAGTCTCCTCTGGCAGCCAAGGCTCTCTTCTCCATGCCTTTGAGGAAGGGACTTCCTGTAAGGATTCCCTCTTGTTTGTGTGACGCTGACAAAGTGGTTTGTGGCCTGCTCTCACCTTCCTCAGCAGCCGTCCCCGATCATCTCCAAACCTCCAGCTCCAGACCCCACGGATTCTCTTCACAAGCAACCTGGGAGGACATTAGTGACGGGTCACTGCCTTCGGTCCACACCATGGGTGAGTTGGTCAGCATGAGGCCTTGGTCTCAGGTCCCCAGAGGGTATGAGGGGTTCTGGGTCCCTTCCCCCACCCCACCCCACCGGACACCCAGCCAACCCCCATTTAGAGGAGGGGTGGAGAGGGCCCAGGCTGACTATTCCCCACTCTCTTGAGGAAATGGGCCAAGTGGACCCTGACAATCCCATCCCGGTTCCACATGGAAAACCTCCTCTGCTATGGACATGGTCATGGCTGAGGTGAATTTTTTTCACTGGTTGAGGGGATAGACCTGACTTATGTGGTCCTCACAGGTCCAGAGTTTGGAGAGTGGGGAGGGTCTTCTAGGTCGGCTGGGTGGGAGGCAAAGGGGACAGGGGGTTGGTGTAAATTAACATTCTTTGGATGCCTACTAGAGGTTGAGGAGGGGCAGAGAACCCACCATTACCCTTGACTCTTACATCAACTATTCAGGGTAGATTGTATTACCTCCACAGACATTTCTTGAGGTTTGCCTTATAGCCCAGCATATGACCAATTCTGGAATGTTCCACATGTAGTGGTTATGTGCACTGTTCCATGCCAATTAAGTAAATTTGTTAATTTACTTAATTCTCATTTTAAAATCTCCACCTAGTGGAATTTATGTCTGCCATTTTATGTGTCACTCAAGGAGGTGTGTTCCCACTATAATCGTGAATTTATCCATTTCTCCTTTTACGGTCATGTTTGCTTTGCATGTTTTGGCTCTGTGTTAAGACATGCACACAAATTTAGAATTCTGTATTAGTGGCTTCTTTTTGCATTGAATCTTTCATCACAACAAAATCTCCCTCTTTTCTCTAGCAATGTTTTTTTTTTTTTTTTTCCTTGAAAGAATACCTTTCCCTTTAGTAGTATGGGTATACCAGCTTTCAGTAGGTTAGTGTGTAAATGGTTTACATTTTGCCAAGTTTTATTTTTATTTTCAAATTTTCTAAATCATTAAATTTTGCATGTGTCTCCCTTAAGGAGCATTTGATGGAATGTTTTCTTTCCAATCTCGTAATATCTGTCTTTCTATTTGGAATATCCAGTCTGAAACTTTTGATGTAAATATAGATATAACTTGGTTTCTGTATACCATATTAACTGCACGTTTGTTTCTGCCTGTGGTAAGGCCCTTTTCCTCTCCTTTCCTTGAAATGATTTAATATTTTCTTTTAGAGGGAGAGAGGGGTGGAGAGGGGAAGGGGGGAGGGAGAGAGAGAATGGCTTGTTCTCACAACCCTGAGATCATGACCTGAGCTGAAATCAAGAGTCAGACCCTTGGGGTGCCTGGGTGGCTCAGTCAGTTAAACGGCAACTCTTGGTTTTGGCTCAGGTCATGATCTCGAGGTCATGACCTTGGGATTGTGAGATGGAGCCCTGAGTTGGGTTCCTTGCTCAGCGTGGAGTCTGCTTGAGATTATCTCCCTCTCTTTCCCACACTGCCCCTCCGCTCCCCCCTCATCTCTCTCTCTCTCTCTCTCTCTCTCTCTCAAATAAATAGATAGATAAAATCTTTAAAATAGAAGTTGGACACTTAACTGACTAAGCCACCCAGGCACCCCTAATATATATATTTTTAGTATTAAATTGTTACCTCATTTGGCTGGGCAGTTAAACATTCTTTAGCAATGGCTAAAATGTAGCGTTTACCCTTAAGACTATAATGTACTTTTTTTGCCTTTTCATGGTCTTATGTAAATTACTTCTTTAAAGCTCTTCAGACAGTGAAGGAACTTTGGAACACTTTGATTCCACTCACACCCTCCCAGTGTTTTGCCATGAATTTTAATTCTATGTATATTTAAACTCCTAGAAGAAATTAGCGTCCTGGTGCTACATAGTCAATACTCATTTAGACTGGCCTACATACTCACAAATGCCATTAGTCTTTCTTTCCTGCATCTTTGTGCCTCCATCTGGGATCGTATTTCTTCTGCCTGAAGAAGAACCTTTAATATTTCTTTTAGTTTGAGTCTTCTGGTCACAAATTTCCCCAGTTTTGCTACATTAACATCACTGTGAAATGTACATCTTTTCTTTAGGAATGTTTTTCCTTAAAACATACTTTGTCTCCTATTAGTACTGTTATACTGACTTGATTATCCTGCTACTTTGGGAAAGTTCTCAAGCAAGATTGCTTCAAATGCCACTTCTCCACGTTTCCCTCTCGTTCATTCCAGCACTCAAATGAAGCATGTGTTAGATATGCTCTGTACGTCTCCCTTCATTCTCTCCCTCTCTTGGTATTCCCCATACTATGTCTCTCCAGGCTCTTCTGGATATTGTCATCAGATCTAACTTTCACTTCTCTAATTCTTTCTTCAGGCAGGAACTCACCTTTGACCCTCGAACCATAACACCAAACTTTCAGGGTGGATTTTGTTATCCCCCTAGGGCGGAGGAGGGAACTGTGAATTAGAGATGACAGGCAACTTGTCCCAGGTCACCCAGCCTGAAAAGGGCAGAGCAAGGGCTAATGTCACAGATTAAGCCCTAGGCCCAAACTCTTTCCTCTGTGCTTGTGTTCTTCTTGGCTGCAAGAGCTCCCCACCTCTCATCTCCCAGGAAATGGAACCACGGTGGAAGTTTTTCAACCTTTTTGGCACTGTGCTCTATTTCATTTTAGATGATAAAGTCAGTGATGTTTCCTCATTAGCCATGATATTTCCCCAGAACCATTTGTGGTATGGGGACCACTGATGTGTTGTTCTCAATTTCAGGACATAATGATGTAGGTAACCCCTTACGAAGAAGAACAAGATGCTGGGGTATTTACCGAAGGAGATACAACAACTGGTCTGGACAAACCAGTTCTGGCATTCATCCTTCATCCCACCAGCAACAAGGTGGAGATCCAGCAACAAATGACGCTCACACGAGCACCCGAGTGAGATAGTAAGTGACCAGTCAGCATAGCTGAAATGTACCAGCCAGTGGAATGCATAGGCCTGTAGTTGAGTATGTCATTCTCTCCTCCAACCTGGAAGAGTGAAGAATGATAGAATCAGGTTAATGGTTGAGCAAACTTTATTGTACCCTGGTATCAGTGGGCAAACGTGTAATGGAAGACTTTCTGAGCACGTGTGGACTACTTCCTTCTCTCCACTTCCCCACAGCGCTCCCTATGCCATTCCACCATGTCATCGGAGAGGCAATTTTCAGAAACAAGACCAAACCCAGACTAAGATGGAGGGAGAGCAAAAGCCTCCAGAGAGAAAAATGGAGAGGCAGGATGAGACCACAGGGAAATGGTTCAAGATCATTGTGAGTATCCTGGCAAAATGGACCGAATATGTAGAAGAAGGTGGACAGAGGGAATTGTGTTGGACTCATGTAGAGATGCTAGGTACTTTTCTGGGGGGCAGAGGAGTGGGTAATTGGTATTTTTTATTACTAGCATCGTTACGTTTGCTACATCACATATGTTGACATCCTAGTTAACACCCTAGATCAAGTAAGGGCAGACTCAGAAGAGCAGTATAAAGGGAACAGACTGACTACAGGGAGAATCAGGTAAGTTGTCTAAGAGCAGAGGAAACTACAGCCAAGGAGATGGAGCAACTCCACGGAAGGCTCAGTTTAGCTCTCGCTGAGTGTGCGAGGAGGCTGAGTCTCTGGGGTCCCTGCTGAAGAAGTAGGAGTCTCTGGGGTCCCTGTTGGAGAAGCAGGCTAAGGCATCCTGCCTTGAGCTAGGATCACTTGGAGCTTTATAATAGGAAGTACATGTTAAACATCCTAAGTTGATTATTTGAAGAAAGGTGTTTGAATGGAAGGAAAGGTTATTTAGGAAATCCATGTCTGTTACAAAAGTTTGCAATGATGGATAACGTCCTATCATAAGAAATTATTTTATAGCCCCTCTTCAAAAAAAAAAAAAAAAACAAAAAAACAAAAAAAAAAACGGTATGAAAGGAAGACATGGTTGGGTCTTATCTTAACCTTGGATTCCATTGTGTCAATTTCTTCTCCCATCTTTTCTTCCATCTCTGGATCCTAGATTCCATTCGGCATCAAATATGATGAGAAGTGGCTGCTGGATCTGATTCAGGGACAATGCAGTGTCCCCTTCACCCCAGTCGAGGTAAGAGAAAACAGTGAAGCAGATGAGAAGAAACAGGGCAGATGAGCAGTGGCTTGGGTCTCATATTCTTTTTCTCTTGCCATTCTTCCTGTAGTTTCACTATGAGAGAATGCAGGCCCAGTTCTTTGTTGAGGATGCCAGCGTTGCCTTTGCATTGAAGAGTGTCAATGGCAAGATCTGGGATGAGGCTAATGAAATGGTGCGTGTCAAGGGCGTGACAGGGGCTAGTTAGGGGCAAGAGGGCAGGAGAGGGGTCTTGTGTCAGATTTCCAGGTACTTACCCAGCCCCTCTTGGGTTCCCTACAGATCTCTATCTTTATCTACCCCTCTGACATACCCCACTCTGTGCAGAAGGAGGTGAAGTCAGTAAAGGTGGAGCAGACAAAGGTAATGCAGACTCGAGACTAGTTGTGCATCCACGTCCAGGCCCGCGTCTTCTTCCCGCACCTACTGCCCCCCATCTCCACCTCAAACTCAGAGCCGCTGACCCCATCTCTAACTCTGCAGCTAACCGTAAACAAACTGATATGTAGTCTCCCAGCAATCTCTTAACATCCAGAGAGTCCGCTTTGCCCCTGGTATGTCTACGGCAGTGATTCTAGGGCAAGCAAGGGCAGAGGAGCCTGTCTAGGAAGGAGACTTAGGGATGGTAACATGGGGAGGGGT
>CM052901.1:38597967-38615744 GCA_028534135.1 Potos flavus | reverse complement strand
GGGAGGGCTAGGATGGGTGAGGCCACCCAAGCTCAGGACTGCTGAGTGGGTCTTGAAATCTCATTTGGGGTCCAGACCACAGAGATAGACTGTCCTCATTGCTCTCGCACAGGTACTACTTGATCTACGACTCTAGAGACCGTCATGGTCTCCTCGGTGCCTACCACGAAGAGGCCTGCTTCTCCCTGACCATTCCCTTCAACCCCCAGGAGCCAGCCCCGTGAGTAGCAAAGCTCGGCCTCTGCTCCTGGGCCCTGGGCCTCCCCAGCAGACACAGGGCAGCTCCGGGAAATACCCACACTGGCCACACCGCCACCTCCTGTTCCTCTTTCTCTCCTAGAAGCAGCTTGTGCGAATACTTCAAGGAAAGCAGGAATATGATAAAGCTCAAGGACCCCTGTGCGTGTGTGATGAGGAAGACTGGGCAGGGAAAGGGGGTGTGCGGGGGTAATTATAGGGCCCAGGGTGTGGCAACCCCTGACCTTTGCTTGTTTCTCCTCCCCCCACAGCCCTGCGTGTTCAGCTGCTGAAGCATACAAAATGTGACGTCATGCGCTCCCTCTGTGTGCTGCCCAAAACTCAGCACGACCTCAGCTCCTTCGTGGTGGACGTGTGGTTCCAGACGGTGAGCACTGGCTTCCTCCCTCGGGCAGACCAAGAAAGCCACGGGTGGCTAGGAAGTTTAGGTGGACTTAGCACCTGGGCTCTTCCCTTTCAGGAGAAGATGCTCTGCTTCTCTGTTAACGGGGTGTTCAAGGAGGGTGAGTGTGCACAGAGCCCCTCCCCAGATGCCCCACTGCTCCCTCCCCGCTGGCTGGGCTCCCTCTCAGAACTCTCCCAGCTTACCTGGTGCCTTCCCTTCTCTTCCTATTCCCGCTGTGTTCTCCCATCTCCACTCTGCCCTCAAATCATCCTGGTCTGAACTGGGTCTATGCCCGTCTGCCCCACACAGCTTGGGCATTAGAGACACAGTCTGTGGAGTTGGACAGCTCTCACCCTAGATCCTTACTCTGTGACCTTGGGCTCTTAACCTATAAGTTTCCTCAAATGTTAATGGAACTAATGATGTCCATCTCTTGAGCAGCTGTGAAAAATGCATCAAATTCACTTTTGAAGTGGTTTGCACTGGTCCCAGCACATGGTAGGGTCCCTGTCACTGGGAACAGATTGCCTTCCCCATTCAGAACACCCTGAACTCCCCAGAGAACAACTGTCCCCTTCAGCATGAATATCAAGTCAGACCCTGACTGGGGAATGTTGTGTGAGTATGTAAAGCATGTGGAATGCTAAGGGGGTGTTGTTGTTTGTTGCTCGTTGTTGAAGTGGAAGGCACGTCTCAGGATTCTGTTCGTGCCTTCACTCGGACCTTCATTGCTACCCCTGTCAGCAATTACAGGTGAGTGCTTTGTTGTGGGTGGAACACCCAGTTCAGTATGAGTTCTGGGGTATGCGAATGGGGGAGGTACAGTCTTCGGGGTGTTCTTGATATTGTGAAAAGCCAACAGGTACAACCAAGGAATCATGTCTCCTAGTGATTAAGAGCATCGGCTCTGGAATCAGATTATGGGTTCTTTCCCTGATCCCAACACTCACTAGCTTTGTGACTTTTGTCAAGTCACATGATCTCTTTGTGACACAGTGACTTCCTCTGAAAATGGATATTAGACTGTCCACTCTTTGGCAGTGTAAATATGGGTGTAAAATTGTCTGTGGTTTGGGGATAAACCTATAAATGTAGTGAAATTAGTTAGACAGTCTCTCCAGAAGTTGGCGCTGTGAAGCGTGAAGGAAAAGGAAAGGTACCAGCCAAGGAACCTGGGTGGCAGGCACAGTAGGGGTATGGAAAGAACCTGGTTGCTGAGTGGCAGTGGGAGCAGGATGGTTGTTGGGGTGTGGGGTTGACTGTCCAGTTTCTAAGGTCCCGTTTTTTTCCCCCTTTAGTCTATGCATCGTGAATGATGATCTGTTTGTGAGGGATGCCAGCCCCAAGGAGACCCAGAGCACATCCTCTATCCCAGTGCCCACACCCTCCTGCAGCTCCTGGCCCACCCTGTGCCAGAAGCAGCAGGAAATGGGGCAGACTTTCTCCACCCAGTCTGGGATGAATCTCCAGTGGCCTCAGAAGTGAGTGCTGGGGGTGCATGGGGATAGGAGGGAGCTGGGAGGAGCCAAGATTGAATCATGTCAACTTGCAGGTAATTTGTTTTGCGTATTTAGTTCACTCATTACTTATAAGCTAAGCAGTTTTTTAAAATTATTTGTTTATTTACTTACTTACTTATTTTTAGCTAGCCCATTTTTTTGAGCAGTTGTTCATTACTTTCCTAAATCCATGGACCTGTACCTTTATCGACAGACATTTTGGTTTCAGGAGTTTTTCCCAGTACACACTGTGCTGCAGGGCTCATTCCATTGCCTAAGTTGTGATAAATGTGGTGGCGTGTTCCTTTTGCATAGATTGGGAAATGGTGCTGTGCAGTCAGATTGTCTCCGGCTTTAGTTTTAGTGGATGTCACCTGTGCTTTCTCCACACTAGGTAACTTCATGACAGCCAATGGGACTACACTGGTTCTCACATGGCCCAAGGTGAGGTTCAGGAATTCAGGCCAAATGAGCCGAAACTGGGTGGCCTGGGGAGGAGACTCAGGGCTCCTGGGCTCTGCTGATCTCCCAACTCCCTCTCTTCATTTCCTCCAGGCCAAGCACATGATCCCAGAGGAGACCCTCACCCAGACTCATCCAGGATCCTGAGAACACAGCCCTGACAAGAAACTGCTTTTGTAGTCATCTTCATCTTCATCATCTTTGTTATCTTTTTTTCTCCGGCCTGAGTTAATCTCTGACCGAGCGGGAGGTTTGCTGGGAGCTGGGAAGCCAACGTTTAACTGATGCTAATTTGCTCAAAGACCAATTGTGTATTTTCCCACTCAGGATCCCTGATTCTCTTCTTAATAAATAGTGGCATTGCATGTTATGTTGAATCTCTGCAAAGTCCATCTCAGGCCTGTGTTTTGATCAGTGGTCTACAGAGAAAGAAAAGGAGAGCCAAAGAGGGTCAGTGACTCTTGGAGAACAGTAGGGTAGAGACTCAAATACTAGACCTCTCGTTAAAGCCCAGGCTGTGTGTGTGCCCCATGGCTGTGTGGCTACCAGGGTGGGGGATGTTCTCCTATTCTGTTATACCTGGGGATAGTGTTCTGTGCCCCTAGTGTATTAGTCAAATATTTTTAGGCAGAGAGCAGTATTCTTTCTTAGCCATACAAATCTATTCAAATTTAAAAGCAATCCATTTAGGGGAAAATAGCATTAAAGAGCACGAGAAAACCTGGGAAGAATAAATTGCCCTCGTATATGACTTATATTGTATTGATATCCTTGACATAGAAAGGAATCCCTAGAAAAAGGGAAACAGATATCAATCAGGAATTGTTATTGGAATCAATAGGAGTTAGGGTCAAGTTGTTGCTGAATTAATAAACAGAATTAAAATAGAAAAAAAATAAAATCCATAGGAATACTCAAGATGTGTATGAAATCCATCCAACCATAATAACCTACAAAAACACAACTGAAAATGGTTAGACGAGGTACTAAGTGAGAAAATAAAGCTGACCTGGAGGCTGGTGCTCTCTGTCCCCAGGGTTCTAGTCAGATATTTTTATACATAGAATCGTATTACTTTCTTAGCCATATATATCTATTGAAAAGCAACCTGTTTGAAGAAATGCAGCATTAAAAAGCACATGAAAATCTTAGGATAAAAAATTATCCTCATGTATATCTGATATAAATATCCTTGATACATAAAAGCAAAATCAGTAGAGTGATCAGATAAGTGAGATCAACCTAAAATTCTTATTAAAAGAAATAGTAATGCCCAGAAAGTCTATCCAAACATAATAATAATAAAAACACATTTTCAAACATTGAGATAAGATACTAAATGAGAAAAGAAAGCTAAAGACTTTTGTTTCCAGGAAAATACATTGTGTGTGTGTGTGTGTGCGCCCGTGTGTGTGTGTGTGTGTGTGTTTGTATCTGTCTGTATTGCTATACTGTATATGATATGTAGAAAACTCATTAATTATAAAAGTACATTGTGTCGGGTAAAAATATTTGGAAAAGACATAACCTCTTAGAGGCAAGATTTTTTTTTCTTTAGGTCAGAGATCCCCCCTTTGGTGTGTAAGGGATCTATTGGGGCCTAGAAGAGATGGAGAATTATTGATATGAGGAAGGTCCCTCAGAGTCAGTTCTGGAAGGTGTTCACAAGTGGACCCTCCCTTGAGGCCTAGGAGCCTAGTGGAAGGAGGGGGTTCAAATGTAGGGGCAGACCTTGTGTGCCTTCATGAGCAGATAAGTAAACAGCCCTTCAGACCTGCACCTCCTAGGCAGCCTCTAGGTTGCTGCTGTCTATGGTCGAGAACTAGAAATGCTCCTCCAATTACTTCCATGTCTATTGCAATTCTTATTACCCATCCTGTTTATAAAACACATAACTACTCAATCAAAATTGGGCAGGTCTGAGGCGACAGGAAATTACTCAGGATAGGAAAGGCAAAAGCAATCCCTAGGTTCCCAGCCTGGCATCTGCTGGGACACCTGCCACCTGCTAGGACACCTGCTGGATGGGAACCTGCCATCTTAGCTCTGATGTTTTTTGCCTTACAAGGGTCCTGCTCAGATGTTTATCTTCTATGCACCCAGTGAAGCTTTGGGTTAAGGATCAAGATCATAACCCATTTCCTTTTGTTTCATGTGCTTTTGTGACCCCTTTTTTGTCATCCATTCTCTCTATATCAGCAGAAAGACTGCCCTCCTACGTCATCACTGGGTGTTCTGTAAGCCAAAGCTTAATTTTATATGTAATGGGGACTTTTTTTTTAAGATTTTATTTATTTATTTGACAGAGAGAGAGAGATCACAAGTAGGCAGAGAGGCAGGCAGAGAGAGGGGGGGAAGCAGGCTCCCTGCTGAGCAGAGAGCCCGATGCGGGGCTTGATCCCAGGGCCCTGAGATCATGACCTGGGCTGAAGGCAGAGGCTTTAACCCACTGAGCCACCCAGGTGCCCCTGTAATGGGGACTTAATGAAGATTTCTGAATGGGTGTAGTGACATAATCATCTTCCTTATGAATGCCAGTGACAAATATATATTAACAATATAAATATTATAAATGTTGTATATGTATTCGTATATATTTCCATACCTAATCTTACCAAGTTAATAACTATCCTTTTTTTAAAAATTACTAAAATAGAAATTACTGTAGTAATTTTAACAATGAGAGTGTTATGCTCAAATTGTTCTGAAAACACACTTGATTTGGAAAACACACATTTGTCCCAATTCTATTGAGTTTATCTGAGAGAAACACTAGATAAAAGAGGGTAATTAGACCCAACTGAACGAAGCCACAAACCTCAAATATCTACCAGCTCCCTCAGTTCACAGGAAGTGTTATCAGCCACACTCATCCACATTTGATGTTAGAATTTTCTGTCCGGTGCAGTAAGCTTTCTTTCTACCACTTGATATCTTACTATGTACGTTCTGATCAATGAACATGGTATGTCTCATCATGTGTTTAGATTTCATCATTATTTTGTAGTTTTCAGCATACAAGTCCTATAAAGGTTTCTTAAAATTATACCCAAGTATTTTTGAGTGATTGCAAATGACATTGAGCTTTTAGGCTCAAATTAGAATGTCTATGTGTTCATTGTTACTTTATAGACATGCAATTTGTTTTTCCATTTATCTTGTATCCTATTACCTTGTTGAAGTCACATACTAGTTTTAGGAGGTGTGTGTTTGTGTGTGTTTGTATGTGTGTGTTTTCCTTGGGATTTTCTATATAGACAATTAAATCACCTGCAAACAATGAGATATTTTTTTCTTCCTCTCAAATCTGTGTGCCTTTTATTTCGGTTTTTAAATTTTCCTTTCTTTCTTTCTTTCTCTCTTTCTCTCTGTCTCTCTTTCTTTCTCTTTTGCCCATTGCCCCTGCTGGAACTTCCACACATGTTCAATAAAAGTAGTGAGAGTGTATATTTTTCCTTTTTTCCAGCTATTATTAGGTAGGAAACCATTCAGTCTAGCATCATTAAATATAATTTTGCTGCGGGTTATTTGTAGATGCTCTTTGTTAAGTTGAAGAAGTTTGCCTTTATTTCACAAAGAGAAACTCTCTTAGAGCTAATAAGTGAATTTAGCAATGTTGCAGGATACAATATCAAAATACAAAAAAATGCATTTCTATGCATCATCACAGAACAATCTGAAAAGGAAATTAGGAAGACAATTTCAACTACAGTAGCATCAAAGAGAATAAAACATATGAATAAATTTAACAGGGAAAATGCAAAACTTATATTCTGAAACCACAAAGTGTCATTGAAAGAAATCAATCAAGACTTACTTAAATGGAAAGACGGAGGAGAGGAGGCAAGATGGCAGAAGAATAGAGGACCTCCTTTCATCTGGTCCCTTGAATTTAGCTAGATAACTATCAAATCATTCTGAACACCCATGAATTCAACCTGAGATGTAAGAGAAAAAAAAATCTGGAACTCTACAAGTAGAAAAGCAACCACTTTCTGCAAGGTAGGAGGTGCAGAGAAGTGAATCTGAGAGGATATATTGGAAGATAGGGAGCCTCAGTAAGCTAGCTACCAGAAAGTGGTATAGCCCAAGAGGGCAATATCAGAACCCTTAGAAATCTGTTCCAGTGAGAGACATCCCTGACTGAGAGGAGCTCAGGTGGTGAAAAGGGGCAAATTTCTAGATGGGACTGTGTGGTCTCAGGATCCCTGGAGTCACAGAAATAACTGGGGTGCCTGAGCCAGTAGAGTTCCCAAGCGTCAGAGTAGGGAAACTTGTTAGGGTCGGTGAGCCCGGGAGGGGGCTCTCAGCTGGGTTAGCCATAAACTGTGAGCTGCGACTCGATCGGGTAACCACTCTCCGGGTGGGGACCATGCAAATGACAGGACCTCGGGGCCTCTCCACCTTCCCTTGGGAAGGGCAGAGTGGATGCGTGCAGACCCTGGGGACAGCTCTCAGTGCCTGAACCCTGCAATAAACAGGAACGCAGCAGCCCTCTGCCTCCCCCCACCAGGGCTGAGTGGGTGCATGCATGGTGGGGCAACAGCTCTCAGGGTGGGAACCCTGTAAAGGACAGTAGTGGGCAACCCTCTGCTTATCCCCCCGGAGGGATGGAGTGGGTGTGCACAGGATTCAGAGACAGCTCTCTGTGCCAGGACCCTACAACGTGCAGAACCCTCTGCCTTCCCCCCAGGAGGATCAGTGTGGTTGCACACTGTAGGAGTCTGCAGAGTTTGGCACACACAAAGGTGAAGACCATTTATCCCTGAGGGTTTACTGAAGAGAGGGGATCACGATCTTTGGACTCTGGGGCTGGAGATCACGTGCCACCATTTTTATTTTGATCCTCTAAAGAAGCCTGGAGAGCCTTCCAGAACAAAAGCCACACAGAGGACCAGCTTACACTGAGCCCGGCCCCCTGCCAAGGGGCAGAGCAACTCCGCCCAAGCAAAGACACCTGAGAAACAGCATGCCAGGCCCCTCCCCCAGAAGACCAACTGGAAGAATTGGTACACAGCAAATTTATGGACCACACGAGACTGTAAAACTCCAGCGCTAGGGGAAAATGGTATATAGAATTCAAGGTTTTTTCTCACAATTCATTTATCTTTCAGTTTAAAATTTTCAATTTTTTTTCTTTTTTCCCTTTTCAACTAGTTTCTTATTTATCGATAAATCTTTGTTTTTAAGTCTTTTTCGAACTTTCATTTTTTTCATTTACATTTTATAGATATATTTTTCATTTTGGGCTTCCTTTCACTCTATTCAATTTTATTTTTGTATATACGTAAGTTTTGTTTTCTTTACAATTTTGGGATTTAGTGTCTTCTAACACACAGACCAAGATACACCCAGGACCAACTAGATCACCAGGTTTTGTCCACCCTGTGAGATTATATTCTCTCCCCCCTCTCCTTTTTTTTCATCGTCTTTTGCATTTGCTTTTCGTTTTTGGTGTCTGACCTCTCCGGATTTGTCTAGTGTGTATTTTGCTTGGGTTGTGGTTGATATTTTTGATCCTGCTCACTCATTCATCCATTCTTCTCTGGGCAAAATGACTAGAAGGAGGAATTCACAACAAAAGAAAGAAACAGAGGTAATACTCTCTGATACAGATAGAATCAATATGGATATAAGTAAAATGCCAGAGCTGGGATTCAGGATAACAATTATAAAGTTACTAGTTGGACTTGAAAAAAGCCTAAAAGACACTAGAGAATCTCTTAGGGCAGAAGTGAGATCTAATCAGGCCAAAATTAAAAATGCTCTAAATGAGATGCAGTCTAAATTGGATACTCTAGCAGTTGGGGTAAATGAGGCAGAAGAGAGTCAGTGTCACAGAAGACAAGTTGATGGAAAGGAAGGAAGCTGAGGTAAAGAGAGAAAAACAACTACTAGGCCATGAGGGGAGGCTTCAAGAAACCAGTGATGCTATAAAATGTACCAACATCAGAATTATTGGGGTGTCTGAGGATGAAGAGAGAGTGAGAGAGAGGGCCATAAGGTGTCTTTCAGCAAATCATAGCTGAGAACGTCCCTAATCTGGGGAAGGAAACAAGCATTCATGTCCAAGAGGTAGAGAGGACCCCTTCCAAAATCAATGAAAATAGATCAACATCTTGACATGAAATAGTGAAGCTTGCAAATTTCAGAGATAAATAGAAAATCCTGAAAGTAGTTCAAGACAAGAGGTTCCTAACCTACAGAGGTAGGAACATTAGACTTACATCAGACCTATCCACAGAGACCTGGCAGGCCAAAAAGGGCTGGCATGATATATTCAGGGTTCTAAACAAGAAAACCATGCAGCCAAGAATACTTGATCCAGCAAGGCTGTCATTCAGAATGAAAGGAGAGATAAAGAGCTTCCAGGACAAACAGAAATGGGAAGAATATGTGACCACCAAGCCAGCCCTGCAAGAAATATTAAGGGGGATCCTGTAAACGAAGAGAGAGCCCAAGAGTAACATCAACCAGAAAGAAACAGAGACAATCTACAGAACTCTACAGGCAATCTACAGTAATGTACAGGGACATTACAGGCAACACAGTGGCACTAAATTCATACCTTTCAATAGTTACTCTGAATGTAAATGGTCTAATTGCTCCAATCAAAAGACACATGGTATCAGATTGGATAAAAAAAGCAAGACCCATCCATATGCTGTCTACAAGAGGCTCACTTTAGACCTAAAGACACCTCCAGATTGAAAGTGAGGGCATGGAGAACAATTTATCATGCTAATGGACCTCAAAAGAGAGCCGGGGTAGCAATCCTCATATCAGACAAATTCGATTTTAAACTAAAGACTGTAGTAAGGGATGAAGAGGGACACCATATCATACTTAAAGGGTCAATCCAAAAAGAAGATCTAACAATTACAAGTACTTATGCCCCTAACTTGGGAGCAGCCAATCGTATCAACCAATTAATAGCAAAATTAAAGAAACACATAGATAATAATACCTTAATAGTAGGGGACTTTAACACCGCACTCAAAGCAATGAACACATCATCTAAGCAGAAGATCAGCAAGGAAACAAGGGCTTTGAATGACACATTGGACCAGATGGACTTCACAGATACATAGAGAGCATTCCATCCTAAAGCAAAAGAATAAACATTCTTCTGGAGTGCACATGGAACTTTCTCCAGAATAGATCAAATGCTGGGTCACAAATAAGGTCTCAGCCAGTAGCAAAAGATTGGGATTATTGCCTGGATATTTTCAGACCACAATGCTTTGAATCTTGAACTCAATCACAAGAGGAAATTTGGAAGGAACTCAGACATTTGGAGGTTAAAGTGCATCCCGCTAAAAAATGAATGGGTCAACCAGGAAACTAAAGAACAACTAAAAAAAATTCATGCGAACTAGTGAGAATGAAAACACATCGGTCCAAAACCTTTGGGATACTCCAAAGGCGGCCTTAAGAGCGACGTACATAGCCATCCAAGCCTCTCTCAAAAAATTAGAAAAATTCCAAATACACAAGATAACCACACCCCTAAAGGAGCTAGAGAAAGAACAGCAAATAAAGCCTAAACCAAGCAAGAGAAGAGAAATAATAAAGAAGAGAAATTAAAAAAATAAATAATAAATAAATAAAGAGAAATAATAAAGATTAGAGCAGAAATCAATGAAATAGAAACCAGAAAAGCAATAGAACAGGTGAAAGAAACTAGAAGCTGGTTCTTTGAAAGAATTAATAAGATCAATAAACCCCTAGTAAGATTTATTGAAAAGAAAAGAGAAAGGACCCAAATTAATAAAACCATGAATGAAAGGGGAGAGATCACGACCGACACCAAGGAAATACAAACAATTTTAAGAACATAGTATGAGCAACTGTATGCCGAGAGATTAGGCAATCTGGAAGAAATGGGTGCATTCGTAGAGACGTATAAACTACCAAAACGGAAACAGGAAGAAACAGAAGATCTGAACAGACCCATAACCAGCAAGTAAATTGAAGCATTAATCAAAAATCTCCCCAAAAACAAGAGTCCAGGGCCAGATGGCTTCCCAGGGGAATTCTACCAAACATTTAAAGAAGAAATGATACCTATTCTACTGAAGCTGTTCCAAAAAATAGAAATGGAAAGGAAAACTTCCAAGCTCGCTCTATGAGGCCAGCATTATCTTGTTCCCAGAACCAGACAAAGGCTTATATCCCAGATGAACATGGATGCCAAAATACTCACCAAGATACTAGCCAATAGTATCCAACAAGTACATTAAAAGGATAATTCACCAGGACCAAGTGGGATTTATTCCTAGACTGCAAGGGTGGTTCAACATTCACAAATCAATCAACGTGATATATCACATTAATAAAAGAAGGGACAAGAATCATATGATCCTCTCAAATGATGCAGAAAAAGCATTTGACAAAACACAACAGCCTTTCTTGATTAAAACTCTCCACAGTGTAGGGATAGAGGGAACACACCTCAGTATCATAAAAGCCATCTACAAAAAGCCCACAGTGAATATCATTCTCAGTGGGGGAAAAACTGAGAGCTTTTCCCCCTAAGCCCGAGAACATGATAGGGATGCCAACTCTCACCACTGTTGTTCAACATAGTACTAGAAGTCCTAGCCTCAGCAATCAGACAACAAAAAGAAATAAAAGGCATTCAACTTGGCAAAGAAGAAGTCAAACTCTCACTTCTCGCAGATGACATGGTGCTTTATGTGGAAAACCCAAAAGACTCCTCCCCAAAATTGCTAGAACTCATACAACAATTCAGCAACATGGCAGGATACCAAATCAATGCACAGGAATCAGTTGCACTTCTATATACTAACAATGACACTGAAGACAGAGAAATTAAGGAATCAGTGCCATTTACAATTGCACCAAAAGCCGTAAGAGACATAGGAATAAACCTAACCGGAGAGATAAAAGATCTGTATTTTAAAAACTACAGGACACTTGTGAACGAAGTTGAGGAAGATACAAAGAGATGGAAAAACATTCCATGCTCTTGGATTGGAAGACTAAATATTTTTATAATGTCTATGCTACCCAGAGCAATCTACACATTCAATGCGATCCCTAGCAAATCACCATCGACAATTTTCATAGAGTTGGAACAAACAATCCCAAAATTTGTATGGGACCAGAAAAGACCCCACATGGTCAGAGGGATGTTAAAAAAGAAAGCCAATGCTGGCAGCATCACCATTCCTGACTTTAAACTATGTTACAAAACTGTGGTCATCAAGACAGCGTGGTACTGGCACAAAAACAGACACATAGATCAATGGGGGGAAAAAAAGAGAGAGAGAGAGAGAGAGAGAGAGAGAGAGAACCCAGAAATGGACCCTCAACTCTATGGTCAACTAACCTCTGACAAAGCAAGAAAGAATGCCCAATGGAAAAGAACAGTCTCTTGGATAAAATGGTGCTGGGAAAATTGGACAGCCACATGCGGAAGAATGAAACTGGACCATTCTCTTACACTATACACAAAGATAAACTCAAAATGGATGAAAAACCTCAATGTGAGACAGGAATCCATCAAACTCTTAGAGGAGAACCCAGGCAGCAACTTCTTCGGCCTTGGCCACAGAGACTGGTTGCTAGACATGTCTCCAAAGGCAAAGGAAGCAAAAGCAAAAATCAACTATTCAGACTTCATCAAGATAAAAAGCTTCTGGACAGCAAAGGAAGCAGTCAACAGACTAAAAGGCAACCTTTGGAGTGGGAGAAGATATTTTCAAACGACATATCAGATAAAGGGCTGGTATCCAAAGTCTATAAAGAACTTATCAAACTCAACACCCCAAAGAACAAATAATCCAGTCAAGAAATGGGCAGCAGACATGAACAGACAGTTCTCCAAAGAACACATACAAATGGCTAAGACACATGAAAAAACGCTCAGCATTATTTGGCATCAAGGAAATACAAATCAAAACCACAATGAGATACCACCTTACACCGGTCAGAATGGCTAAAATTAACAAGACGGGAAAAACAAATGTTGGCAAGAATGCGGAGAAAGGGGAACCCTCTTACACTGTTGGTGGGAATGCAAGCTGGTACAGCCACTCTAAAAAACAGTATGGAGGTTCCTCCAAAAGTTAAAAATAGAGCTACCCTATGACCCAGCAATTGCCCTACTAGGTATATACTCCAACGATACAGCTGTAGTGAAATGAAGTGTTCATAGCAGCCATGTCCACAATTGCCAAACTCTGGAAGGAGCCGAGATGTCCTTCAACAGAGGAATGGATAAGGAAGATGTTATTTTACACACACACACACACACACACAGGAATATTATCGAGCCATCAGAAAGGATGAATACTTACCATTTACATTGACATGGATGGAACTGGAGGGTATTGTGCTAAGTGAAATAAGTCAATCAGAGAAAGACAACTATCATATGGTTTCACTCATAAGTGGAATATAAGAAACAGTGCAGAGTACTACAAGGGAAGGGAGGGAAAACAATGGGAAGAAGTCAAAGAGGGAGACAAATTATGAGAGATTCTTCTTTTTTTTTTTTCTATGAGAGATTCTTAACTATGGGAAACAAAAATGAGGGTTGGTGAAGGATAGGTTGGTGTGGGGATGGGGTAACTGGGTGATGGGCATTAAGGAGGGCATGTGATGTGATGAGCACTGGATGTTATATGCAACTGATGAATTCTTGAACACTACATCTGAAAATATTGATGTACTTTGTGTTGGCTAATTGAATTTAAATAAGAAAAATTAAATGGAAAGACATCTGTTTTCATGAATCAGAGTACCTAATATTGTTAAAATAGCAATACTATTCAAATGTATGTACAGATAATATCAGCATAATTATAATCATAATATCAGCAGCATAATCCCATTAAAATCCAAGCTGCTTTTTTACATAAATGAAAAGCTGATTTAAAAAATTCATTTGGAAATGCAAGGGGCCCAGAAAAGCCGAATCAATCTTGAGAAAGCAAAACAAAGTTGAATGACTCACATTTTCCAATGTCAAAAATTACTACAAGGCTAAGGATATTGGCATAATGCCAGACATATAGGCCAATTGAATATAAACTCCAACTCCAGAAATAAACTACATATTTTTTTATATTATCTTACTTTTGCTTGTTTTTTTAATTTGTTTATTTATTTATTTTTACTTTTCATTCCAGTGTAGTTAACATACAGTGTTGTTTTCATTTTAGGCATATAATATAATGATTCAACAATTCCATATATTCGTGCTCATCAAGATAAGGGTACTTTTAATTTCCGTCACCTATTTCACCAATCCTCCCAACCACCTTCCTTCTGATAACCATCTGTTTGTTCTCTATAGTTAAGAGTTTCTTTTTTCGTTTGTCTCTTTTTTCCCCTTTGTTCGTTTGTTTTCTTTCTTAAATTCCACATGTGAGTGAAATCATCTGGTATCTGTCTTTCTCTTACTGACTTATATCACTTAGCATTACACCTTCTAGCTCCATCCATGTTGTTGCAAATGGTAAGATTTTGTTCTTTTTTATGGTTGAATTGTATATTTATATATATAGTGACTTCTTCCTAACCCATTCATTTATCCGTGGACCCTGGGGCTACTTCCATATTTTGGCTACTGTAAATAGTGTTGCAATAAAAATAGGAGTGCACGTATCCCTTTGAATTACTGTTTTTGTATTCTTTGTGTAAATACCCAGTAGTGCGGTTGCTGAATCATAGGGTAGTTCTATTTTTAACTTTTTGAGGAACCTCCATATTGTTTCTTACAATGGCTGCACCAGTTTGCATCCCCACCAGCAGTGCAGGAGGGTTCCTTTTCCTCCACATCCTCACCAACATTTGTCATTTCTCGTGTTTTTTATTTTAACCATTCTGACAGGTTTCAGGTGATATCTCATTGTGGTTTTGATTTGCATTTCCCCGATGATAAGTGATGATGAGCATCTTTTCATGTGTCTGTTAGCCATTTTGATGTCTTCTTTGGAGAAATGTCTGTTCATGTCTTCTGCCCATTTTTAATTGGACTATTTGGGACTTTTTGGTGTTGAGTTGTATAAGTTCTTTATATATTTTGGATACCAAGCCTTTATCAGATATGTCATTTGCAAATATCTTCTCCCATTCAGCAGGCTGTCTTTCAGTTTTGTTGGTTGTTTCCTATGCTGTTCAGAAGATTTTTATTTTGATGTAGTCCCAATAGTCAATTTTGCTTTTGTTTCCCTTGCCTCAGGAGACCTATCTAAGAAAGATGTTGTTTTGGCCAATGTCAGAGAAATTATTACCTGTGCTCTCTTCTAGAAATTTTATGGTTTCCAGTCTCACATTTACATCCTTAATCCATGTTGAATTTATTTTTTTGCATGGTGTAGGAAAGTGGTCCAGTTTTCCCAATACCATCTGTTGAACAGACTGTCTTTTTTCCGCTGGATATCCTTTCTTCCTTCGTCAAAGATTAATTGACCATATAGTGGTGGGTTTATTTTTGGACTTTCTATTGTGTTCTATTGATCTATGTGTCTTTATTTGTGCCAGTGCCATACTCTATTGAGTACCACAGCTAACTAATATAACTTGAAGTCTGGAATTGTGATACCCCCAGTTTTGTGTTTTTTGTTTTTTGTTTTTTCTTTGTCAAGATTGCTTTTGCTATTCAGGGTCTTTTGTGATTCCACACAAATTCCAGGATTGTTTGTTCGATTTCTGTGAAAAATGCTGTTGGTATTTTTTTTTATTGTGTTATGTTAGTCACCATAAAATACATCATTAGTTTTTGATGCAGTGTTCCAAGATTCATTGTTTATGCACCACACCCAGTGCTCCATGCAATACGTACCCACCTTAATACCCACCACCAGGCTCGCCCAGCTCCCCACCTTCTCCCCTCTAAAGCCCTCAGTTTTTTTCTCAGAGTCCACAGCCTCTCATGGTTCGTCTCCCCCTCTGACCGATTTCCCCCAATTCGCTTTTCCTTTCCTTCTCACAATGTCCTCCATGTTATTCCTTATGTTCCACAAGTAAGTGAAATCATATGATAATTGACTTTCTCTGCTTGACTTATTTCACTCAGCGTAATCTCGTCCAGTCCCATCCATGCTGATGCAAAAGTTGGGTATTCATCCTTTCTGATGGCTGAGTAATATTCCATTGTATATATGGACCACATCTTCTTTATCCATTCGTCTGTTGAAGGGCATCTCTGCTCTTTCCACAGTTTGGCTTTTGTGGACATTCCTGCTATGAACATTGGGGTGCATATGGCCCTTCTTTCCACTACATCTGTATCTTTGAGGTAAATACCCAGTCATGCAATTGCCAGGTCATAGGGTAGGTAGCTCTATTTTTAATTTTTTGAGGAATCTCCACACTGTTTTCCAAAGTGGCTGCACCAACTTGCATTCCCACCAACAGTATAAGAGGGCTCCCTTACTCCACATCCTCTCCAACATTTGCTGATTCCTGCCTTGTTAATCTTTGCCATTCTAACTGGTGTAAGGTGGAATCTCAGTGTGGTTTTGATTTGAATTTCCCTGACGGCTAATGATGATGAACATTTTCTCATGTGTCTGCTAGCCATTTGTATGTCTTCATTGGAGAAGTGTCTGTTCATGTCTCCTGCCCATTTTTTGACATGGTTATCTGTTTTTTGGGTGTTGAGTTTGAGTTCTTTATAGATCTTGGATATCAGCCCTTTGTCTGTAGTGTGATTTGCAAATATCTTCTCCCATTCTGCAGGTTGCCTCTTTGTTTTGTTGACTGTTTCCTTTGCTGTGCGGAAGCTCTTTATCTTGACGAAGTCCCAAAAGTTCATTTTCGCTTTTGTTTCCCTTGCCTTTGGAGACGTGTCTTGAAAGAAGTTGCTGTGGCCTATGTCCAAGAGGTTCCTGCCTATGTTCTCCTCTAGGATTTTAATGGATTCCTGTCTCACGTTGAGGTCTTTCATCCATTTTGAGTTTATCTTTGTGTATGGTGTAAGAGAATGGTCGAGTTTCATTCTTCTATAGATAGCTGTCCAATTTTCCCAGAAGAGACTGTCTTTTTTCCACTGGATACTTTTTCCTGCCTTGTCGAAGATTATTTGACCATAGAGTTGAAGGGTCCATATTTGGGCTCTCTACTCTGTTCCATTGGTCTATGTGTCTGTTTTTGTGCCAGTACCATGCTGTCTTGGTGATCACAGCTTTGTAATAAAGCTTGAAATCAGGCAACGTGATGCCCCCAGCTTTGTTTTTCTTTTTCAACATTTCCTTAGCGATTCGGGGTCTTTTCTGGTTCCATACACATTTTAGGATTGTTTGTTCCAGCCCTTCGAAAAATGTCACTGGTATTTTGATCGGGATGGCATTGAAAGTATAGATTGCTCTGGGCAGCATAGACATTTTAATAATGTTTATTCTTCCGATCCATGAGCATGGAATGTTTTTCTTTTTGTGTCTTCCTCATTTTCTTTCATGAGGGTTCTGTAGTTCCTCGAGTGTGGATCCTTTACCTCTTTGGTTAGGTTTCTTCCAACGTATCTTATGGTTTTGGGTGCTATTGTAAATGGAATCAGTTCTCTAATTTCCCTTTCTACAGTTTCATTGTTAGCGTATAAGAAAGCAACTGATTTCTGTGCATTGATTTTGTATCCTGCCACATTACTGAATTGCTGTATGGGTTCTAGTAATTTGGGGGTGGAGTCTTTTGGGTTTTCCACATAAAGTATCAAGTCATCTGCAAAGAGAGAGAGTTTGACTTCTTCTTTGCCAATTTGAATAAATTTTATTTCTTTTTGTTTTCTGGTTGCTGTTGCTAGGACTGCTAGTACTATGTTGAACAACAGTGGTGAGAGTGGGCATCCTTGTTGTGTTCCTGATCTCAATGGCAAGGCTCTCAGCTTTTCCCCATTGAGAATGATATTTGCTATGGGTTTTTCATAGATGGATTTTATGCTGTTGGTATTCTGATAAGGATTACACTAAATGTGTAGATTGCTTTGGGTAGTATAGACATTTTAACAATATTTGTTCTTCCAATCCATGAGCATGGAATGCCTTTCCATTTGTTTGTGTTGTCTTCAATTTCTTCTCCTTCTTCTTCTCCTTCTTCTCCTTCTTCTTCTTCTCCTTCTTCTTCTTCTTCTTCTTCTTCTTCTTCTTCTTCTTCTTCTTCTTCTTCTTCTCCTTCTTCTTCTTCTTCTTCTTCTTCTTCTT
>CM052901.1:38585987-38597867 GCA_028534135.1 Potos flavus | reverse complement strand
AGATTTCAGAGTACAGGTCTTTCAC
This sequence comes from Potos flavus, assembly GCA_028534135.1. Taxonomy (NCBI): domain Eukaryota; kingdom Metazoa; phylum Chordata; class Mammalia; order Carnivora; family Procyonidae; genus Potos; species Potos flavus. The sequence goes on along the minus strand of CM052901.1, from coordinate 38,597,842 downwards.
CTTTTTGGTTAAGGTTATTACTAGGCATTTTATTCTTTTTGGTGCAATTGTAAATGGGATTCTTTTCTTAATTTCTCTTTCTGCTGCTTCATTATTAGTGTATAGAAATGCAACAGATTTCTGTATGTTGATTTTGTATCCTGTGAATTTACTTAATTCATTTATCAGTTTTAGTAGGTTTTCAGCGGACTCTGTAAGGTTTTCTATATACACTATCATGTTATCTGCCAAGACTGAAGGTCTGATTTCTTCCTTGCTGTTTTAGACGCGTTATTGTTGTTGTTGTTGTTGTCGTTGTTGTTTTCTGATTTTTGTGGCTAGGACTTCCAGAACTGTGTTGAATAACAGTGGTAAGAGTGGACACCCTTGTCTTCTTCCTGACCTTAGGGGAAAGCTCTCAGTTTTTGCCCATTGAGGATGATAGTAGCTGTGGGTTTTTCATATGCAGTCTTTATTACGTTCAGGTATGCTCCCTCTAACAGTAGGTTGTCTTTTAGTTTTGTTGATTCTTTCCTTTGCTGTGCAGAAGTTTTTATTTTGATGTAGTCCCAAGAGTTTATTTTTGCTTTTGTTTCCCTTCCCTTAGGAGACACATCTAGAAGAATGTTGCTATGGCGGATGTCAGAGAAATTAGTGCCTGTGTTTTTGTGGAATTCTTAAGCCTTTATTTCTTCTCTGGTTCTTACAACTCCTCAGGCTGGTTGCAGAAAACCTCTTTTGTTTTCCATAAGGTGGCACTCTAGTTCAAGTTTGTGTTTTCTTGCCTGTCCAGAGATCCTGGTCTGCTTTCTGGAAGCATTCTGTTTATTGGCGCTTTCTCTTACCACTGCACTTGGGAGTGCACACTGGGAGTCTGCCCAGCAGTAGGGGAGGTGCGAGTTTAGCCCACAAACTCATTCCTCTCCAGCAGCACCCCACAAAGCTGAGGTAGCCAAGCACTCATTCACTCTCTCCTTTTTCAGCATGAGAGGTCACTGCCAGCTAGTTCAGCATCATGCTGTTCTGCCTTGGATGGGCAGCACTGGCAAAGTTCCTCTTACCCTCTTCAATGCATCCAGACTCATATTTTTTTTGGTTGTTGTTCCAACTGAGAGGTGGAATCTATACTCAGGAAAGCTGCACTTCTACAAAGTCTCCCATGTCTGTGGGTGTGTCTGCCCAAGTCAGCACTTTCCAGGTTGTTCCCTATTATGGCTAAGAGGGGTTAGAACAGGTTTGCAGGTTCCTGCTGATTTCACAGCCTGTTCAGAGGTTTGTCAGCATATTAGCCTATTACCAGATCCAGATGTGGGCAAGACCCTTCCTGGGTCCCTTGGTGTTTGGTGCTAGATCCCACAACTCACACAGATGCCACTGTGAGTGGATTTCTAATTAGTTGTCAAAAAGGGGGCACCAAAAAGAAGGACATCTTATGCTGCCATGAGGCTGATGTTTGGTTCTACAAGTATTCATTCTTTGAAATTCCTGAAAACGCATCTTTTGAAGTTATACAAAAATTTATTGAATCAATCCTTAGTTGATATATTTTAATTTTTTCAAACTTTGTTTATTATCAATATTGCACCAACAACACCTTATGCATATAGCCTTCCATAAAATATGTGTCAATATATACTCCTGCCTACACTGAATATATCACAATATTTGACTTATCGTGCTCTGATGAACACAAGACATAATCATTTCTAAATACCTAAGCATACAAAAGTGTAGATAGAAATACATAACAGACACAAATGTACTCATCGACCAACTTATAACCTGTTGGCATTTTATCATGTGCGATCTAGATTTTTTTTTTTAATGTTATAGATATGCCTCAATCCATCTCACTTTCCTTTCATTCCATTCTCTCCCCAGAGGCAACTGCACTTTAAGGCTGATGTGCCCTTATGTATGTCTTTATACTTTTACTAGATCTTTTTATGGCCGTAAGTAATATGCAACATTACTTTTAGAGACTTAAGAACGGTTGAGAATGGTCCTATAAGAAAGGTTTGCTTTTGAAACACACTTTTCTTGCATAATATTATGCTTTGTTATTCATACATATTGATATGTAGAGTTATAGGTCTTTTGTTTTATTTTTTATTAAAGATTTATTTATTTATTTTAGAGAGAGAGAGTGCATGAACAGGGGGAGGGGCAGAGGGAGAGAGGAAGGGGAAGCAGACTCCCCACTGAGCGGGGAGCCCTGCGAGGGTCTTGATATCAGGACCCTGAGATCATGGCCTGAGCCAAAACCGAGAGTCAGACGCTTAGCCAACTGAGCCACCCAGGTGCCCCTATAGGTCCTTTATTTTAATTGAAGCATAGTGTCCCATTGCATAAATGCACCACAATCTGTTTGTTTTCCTATTGATGGGAATGCAAGGTTTTTTTCATGTCTGTTTGTTGTTATTATTTTTACCTTTATTTCTCATAATTATTTTTGTTTTGTACAGTATTAGAGCGAATGGGTATCATGGTTCCTGGCCAGGGTTTTCTCAAAACCGCCATTACGTAACAATCATTCAAGGTGTTTGTTAAACAGACAGAATCTCAGTTCTATGTCCTCAAATTTCTAATTCATCAGGTCAGTTAAGAGGTCTGGAAGCTTGTATTTTTCAGTAGTGTCTCAAGCATTTCCAGCGATCAGGCAAAGTCTGGGAAGCTCTTTGATCAGTTAACAAGAAATCATCTCATTAAATCCTTAAGTTGCTTTTCTTTCATTTTTAGTTCCACTTCTGTTCTTTTATATCTCCATCGTCTTTAATGATTAGGTTAAAAATTTAAAAATACAGACATGCATAATGTAGCAATTTAACAAATTTGATAAACATCCCTATTGATTTTTACTATACAAATACATACACAAAAGATAACTTTAATAACCCAAGGAAAAAGACAATAATCATTTAGAATGGTAAATAACTTCTTCTTCTTCTTCTTCTTCTTCTTCTTCTTCTTCTTCTTCTTCTTGACTTCTTCTTCTTTTTGACTTCTTCTTCTTCTTCTCCTTCTTCTTTCTTCTTCTTTTGTAAGTAGCTCCATGCCCAGCGTGGAGCCCAATGGGGGGCTTGAAATCACAACCCTGAGATCAAGACCTAAGCTGAGATCAAGAGTGTGACACTTACCCAACTGAGCCACACAGGCACCCCTAGAATGGTAAATAATTTCTAAGTAAAGTATCCCTTATACAAGAAACCATTCTTCCCTGACCACGTAGCCCTTACATGATGGATAAGAATTGTCCTAATGCTGAAAGTTTTATTACTGTTCTTTTCATGGCCACTAAAGATTTTCTGTTGCATTTGTTTCAAATCAAAACATTTTTCAATATGATAACACAAGTCACAGAACAATAGTGATTGTGAGAATTATTGATGTTTCAAAATATGTAACAGCTAAAAAAGATATGTAACAGCTAAAAAAGATATGTGACAGTTAATGTAACATATCCAGTTCAGGGCTTGATAAGATTTTTTTTAAAGAACCTTGTTCCTCCTCTACAAAAGCCAGTTCATCTTGATAATGTCAGAAAGAATTATTTTTAAAAATCCAAATTGAGACAGAAACCAACATGAGTGGGATAGTTTCCCTGAGTCTTAAATAAAATGCAAAAAAAAAAAAAAAAAAAGATTGTCTGCTTTATTTATGCCTCCATCACACAGAATCACTCACACATAAGTTATGTGTATATATAGAAACATTTCATTCCTTTTAGGGTCCATAAAATTCCAGTGTATTGGTGTACCAAAAGTTGTTAAATGACAGGTGTGGTTGATACCTCACAGAGAAGATTGCTTCACCCACAAAGCACCAACATAGCTTCTGTTGAAAAACACTGCAAATTTTGGATTCTTTTTTTTTTTTCTTAATTTTAAAGATTTTATTTATTTATTTTGACAGGGAGAGAAAGAGATCACAAGTAGGCAGAGAGGCAGGCAGAGGAAGAGGGGAAGCAGGCTCCCTGCTGAGCAGAGAGCCCGATGCGGGGCTCAATCCCAGGACCCTGGGATCATGACCTGAGCCGAAAGCAGAGGCTTATCCCACTGAGCCACCCAGGCACCCCCAAATTTTGGATTCTTAACAAAATTTCACAATCATCAAATCACTTCCATGAAGCTCTGTGAATGTCACTTGCTCTCCAGAAAGATTGTGAAATTTAGGTTCTCATACATAGTGTATTATAAACAGTGCCCACACTTTCACTAACAGTTATTTTTAAATGCAATATGGCAAATATCTATACATGTGCAATAAAGTGCAAAGTATAATTTTACAGACACCAAAGTACTCATTACCTAAATTTACCACCTTCTGATATTTAGCGTTCTTTCCTGGTAGTCCTCACACTACCCGCATCAGAACAACATACTGGAAGGACAACTGGCATGCTGTGGGTGAACAGAGCATGGGGTGAGATGGGATTGTCAGTGAGATGACACTGTCAGTGAGATGACACATCAGTGAGATGGTGAGATGGGATTGTCAGTGAAGCATCGAGAAGGAGGTGCCATTTGAGCTGAGAAAGGATATATAGTCAAGGAAAGTTCTCCAAGGGGGCATTCCACGTCTGATCCATGGTACAGATGAAAGAATGTGCAAAGGTATACTTGGTGGTTACACAGACAATCCAGTATTGCTTCAGTGTAAGACACTTTGATGGGTAAATTGAGAAACTACGGAAAGACAGGGCCAGCCAAGTCTCTGAGAGCTTCAAACACTGTGGCCACAGAATCGGGATACTTCCCTATAGGTTGTTTGTTTCCAAACCTGACTGAGCATCAGAACCTCTGTATTTTTGTTTGCTTGTTTGTTGTTTGATTTTAGTGTTGGGGATAGGTAAGAGGGACAAACATCAAGATGTGAGCTGGATTCCTCCAAGTTCACTTCTTAACCTACCATTGGGCCTGGACAGTCAATGCCTATAGTTTTTGTCTTGAGACGATTAACTCTGTCTTTCAAACTTAGGATCTAAATGTGGGAGGATCTACAAGTTTTACCTGAAATCTCCACAGATGTATGCTGAAGATACACACCATTAACACAAGGAAGTTTCCACTCACTCTGTAAAATGAAAATCCCTAGCCAAACCCTTAATCTCAGAAACATAGGGTATCAGGGCTGTACACGGCCTGAGTCCAACAGCATTAGTTTTCACGAACACCACCATAAAACTACCACCCCAATCCAGATACAGAACATTATCAGTATCCCACAGGGCTCCTCCGTGTCCCCCTCCAAGTCATTACTACCACTGCCTCTATGCAAAGTTCACTACTAGTCTGATTGCTAATGTCATAGATTAGTTTGCCTGGTTTTGATCTTTACAAAAAGGAAGTCATACAGTGTGAACTCTTTTGTGTCTGGCTTCTTTACGTTTGTTAGAGTTATTCAAATTATCACATTTTGCAATAGTTTATTTTCATTGCTCTGCAGTAGTCCATTCTTTCACTTTGCCAAACTTAATTTATCCATTCTTGTTGATGGGCATCGGGTTGTTTTCAGCCTTGGGTTATTATGAATAATGCTGCTATGAACATTTTTCTGCATATATTTTTGGCACACAAAAATTATTTGTCATTGAGAATATACGTATGGGTGTAGCTGGTAGGCTATCAGATGTGCGCAAGTTCAGCCTTCGTAGATACTATCTGGTTAATGAAGTGCTTGTATCAATTCATACCCTATCAGCAGTGTAGAGTTCCACCTACTTCACATCTTCATCAACAGTTGGTTTGTTAGTTTTAATTTCAGCCATTGCTGAGGACATTGTATTATGGTTTTAGTTTGGATTTTCCTAATGAACAATGATGTTGAGCAGCATTTTTATACGCTAAGTAGCCATTTGGGTAAAAAGTAAGATTATATCTTTTTTCTCACAGCATATGCACTATGATTCAATTTGGCCAAAAATTTATATGCAGTTTACGTATGTGTGCATTTATATGCATATATATAAAGAATATGGATGGACCTAACTGTTAGTAGTGGTAATATTGATTGAGCACTTGCTGTGTGCCAGACACACTTCTAATGTGCCTCATTTATATAAACTCATTTAATCCTTATAAAAGCCTTATAGGATACATTTTTTCCAAGCCAATGAAGAAACCAAAATGCAGAAATATTGGTATCACACCTATTTATTACACTAGTTGTCAGTGGTTAGTGGGAGTCCCTGATTACATGCACTTTCTTCTTTATGTGTGATTGAAATATACACACTACCAGGATCCCCAGAAGACTCCTTCTACATGTAAAGGGGTGAATATGTTATCTTCCCAGTGGTTACTAAAATTCCTTTTATGACTAGGCCATAAAGATGTCATCTGAGATGAGTGGAGAGATAAGTGGTCCTGGGTCATTTGGTAAAGTATTTAGAAAAGAGCACAGTTGCATACTAAGGCATCTGCAGTACAGTTCCATTTAATTTTTTATCGTATCTGTAATACATACATATGTGTATCTCTGCACATATATAGAAAAATAATGCAACTGAATGACAGTCAAAGATAATGATAATAACAATTGAGGCATTTTCTCCTTGCCAGTCACATGCACACATATATAATATTTAATGCAGTTTTCTATATCTTTATATATGAATACATAGGCTTATATACTTGATATACATATGTTTATGCATTACTATTCTTATATGCTTATGTTAAATATGTATGCTCATAACCATCCTATATGGCAGGAGATTTTTTTAAATAATAAAAGGACAGAAATATTAATATGACATATATATATTACAGTGGTCATCAGTGAGTGATAGAATTATTATTTGCATTTGATTATTTATGTCTGACTACATTTTCCATATATAAAAAAGTAAAAACATTTTATCTCAATTTCCCCACACTAAAATTCCTTTCAGGAGGGATGACCAAAAAATACGTCTGAGACTGAGGAGGGGGTGTTTGAAGACCCAGCTGGGTTTTAATTCTAAATAGTGCATGGCCAGCCTCCTGCTGGGGAAGGAGCCAGATAATTTTCCACTTTGGGGGGATCGATAGGGGGAATGGGTGGTAACCTAGTTTAGGGCAGTTTCGGTGAGATGTTATTTATCAAGTTGAGAAGGTTTCCCTTTCTTCCACCCAGGCCAGTCATTCATGGGCCACAGGGCTGTCAGACTGTACCCTGATCTTTCAAATGATGCCCTTTACAACCATCTTCCCCACAGATCCTCTGTGAGAGGGTGGTAAGGTGTCAGCATTTTCAGGGATAGGTACCTTTGTGTCCATCCTTGGAGGCATGCCCCACCCCAACTCCTGTCCTCGGTCTTCATGAGAATAGTTCTGTCTCCTCTGAGCCCAAAACACACAAGTTGATCTTACCTCATTTTCAAGGAAATGTGACTGTGGTCTTTATCAAAGCGTGGCGAGACTGAGTCCTTATATCCCCTTACCCTTGCCCTTCAAAATCTGGCTTGTTTGTCACATGGCAAAGTTCTCTCAAAGCACAGACACCCTTGCAGTCCTAAAGGTGAAGTGGATGAGAAACAGGCACTTCTTTTGTCCCCAGCAGGGCCTTCTATCTCCTATAGAAAAACCTACAGGGGAAACATCGCACAATGTTAACAGCAGCTGTCAGCAGGTGGTTGGGGATTGGTTATCTGGTGCTTTCATTATATTTGTACATGTGTACAACGTTCATAAATTATAAATGGGCGCCAAAGGGACAGAAATGAGGCAGGCTGTGCTCTGAGGTAATGTTGATTAGGAAATTATTCAGAGAACAGATGAGAGGTGCAGGGAGATTGAAAGGAAGCTTACCAGCAAGAATATACCTTTTATGTACAATTATATGGTTAAGAAGATGGATTTCACTGGAGGGAAAAACTATAGACTACTTTTTCCAGAACATTTTTGTGGTGTTTTAATAGATATTTGTTTTAGCATCTTTATGCTTTATGCTCCAGTTTTTGTCTTGTTTTGCTGTACATTTCTACGGAGAGGGACAAATTTCGAGCATTGGGTGGGCATATTTGTGTATATTAATTTTAATTAAATAAAGCAGATTGAGCGACATTATGTATATTGTGACATCTTTTAAAAAAGAATAATTACTACATAACATGTACTAAAGTATGTATAGACAAAATATAAAAACTACATTAGAACTTTAACAACAGTTGTCATAGGAAGAGTGGAATACCAAAGGATTTTACTTTCCATGCCCTATTTTTGTGCACCTATACTTTTAATGAATTTAAAAATTTTTTATTGTGGTGAAACTCAAAGAACATAAAATTTACCATCATCGTTTTCAAGTGTACGCTTCAGTGGTACTAAATACGTTCATAATGTCGTACAACCATCACCACCATCATCTCCAGAATTCTTTTCTTCTTATATGACTGAAACCCTATCCCCACTAAATAATAACTTCCCATTTTCTCCTCACACCAGCCCCCAGCAACCACCATTCTACTTGTCGTCTGTATAATTTTGACTACCCTAAGTGCTTCATATAAGTGGACTCATACAGTATTTGTCTTTTTGTGACTGGCTTATTTCACTTAGCATAATGTCCTCTGGTTTCATCTATGCTGTAATGTATATCAGAATTTCCTTCCTTTTTATTTTTTAAAAATATTTATTTATTTATTTATTTATTTTGGAGAGCGGGGAGGGGCAGAGGGAGAGGGAGAGAGAAGATCTCAAGCAGACTTCCCGCTGAGCACGGAGCCCCATGTGGGGCTCCATCTCACAACCCTGAGATCATGACCTGAGCCAAAATCAAGAGTTGGACGCTTAACTGACTGAGCCACCCAGGCATCCCAGAATTTCCTTCCTTTTTAAGGCTGAATAATATTCCATTGTATGTATATACCACAGTTTGCTTATCCATTCATTTGTCAATGAACAGGTAGTTTGCTTCCACATTTTAGCTATCGTGAATAATGATGCTATAAATATAGGGTACGGATATCTCTTTGAGACCTGCTTTACGTTCTTTTGAGTATATACCCAGAAATATAATTAATGAATAGTACGGTAATTCTATTTTAAAATTTTTGTGGAACTACCACACTGTTTTCCACAGAGGCTGTACTATTTTGCATCCCCACCAACAGTGCACAAGAGTCCACAACTTCACCAACATGTGTTGTTTTCTTTTGTCTTATTTTTCTGGTAGGAGCTATCCTAAAAGGTGAGAGATGGTATCTCATAATAGTTTTAATTTGCACTTCCCTAGTGAATAGTGATGTTGAGCATTGTTTATGAGCTTATTGCCCATTTGTATAACTTCTTTGGAGAAATGTCTATTCACTCAATTTTGGATCAAGTTGTAGAGTTTTAGGAGTCCTCTGTATAATCTGGATATTAATCCTTTATTAAAAATATGGTTTGCAAATATTTTCTTTCATTCTGCAGGTTGCGTTTTTGCTCTGCTGATAGCCTCTTTGATGTACAAATTTTTAAAATGTTTATGAACCCCAATTTGTTTAATTTTGTTGTTGTCGTTACCTGTGTCTTTGGTGTCATATCCAAAAAACCATTGTCAAATCCAATGTTGCGAAGCTTTTGTTTTCTTTTGAGAGCTTTATTGTTTTAGAGTTCACATTTAGGTCTTTGATCCATTCTGAGCTTGTGAAATAGGCTGTGACCTTCGAAAGTGCTTCCCAGTTCTCCCTCCATGATTAGGTGAACGAGGAAGACTAGAGACGGATATTTCCATTTCTCTACCTCGTAGACTGGAAACAACTGGAGTGGAGCATCTCTCTTCCCCCACATGGAAGTCTAGAGTAGCTGGAGTTGAGTATCTTCTTTCATCCAGTTTGGTTATGTTCTTCTGAGGGTAGCTCTTTTTAAAAAGCACGGAATGTTCTGGTGTATTTTAAAATAGCTACATTTTCCCTCTTCTTGCTGGAAACAGGAGGATATTATACACTGATCCTCATTGTGAGAAGCTGGTGGGGCTCTTGGAGGTAAAATCCATGAAAAGGTGGAGTGCCTCTTAAGACTGGATTCACCTAAAATGTTTAATTCTTGAGCTTGTCCACAATAAGCCTCTAATAATTAATCAATTATAGTTTATTTCCCTACGATGGTACTGGCTTCAGCAGTGATTTGCTCCTGAATTTCTGCTCCTGTAAGCTGCGATTCTCTGTATACACCAGTCTATCTCTCCAGGTTGTAAGGGTAGTAGTTTGCTCTGTGACTTCAGCTCTCCAGGGGCCTAAAAATTGTTGATTTGGGGTTGGTCAGCTTTTTTTTTGTTGCTATGAGAATGGTCGTGATGACTTCCAAGCTCCTTACATACTGAACTGGAAACCCGAAGTTGAAATGTGTACTTTTAATCTGGAAAGACAAAAAACAACATCATCATCAGTAAAACAATCTGCTTTTTTCATAATGGAAGATTTTGACACAGTATATACCAAATGAACCTACTTCTGTTTGAAATATACACACACACAGATGGAATAAAAAAAAAAAAAAAAACAACTGTGGGAGGTTACACTTTAATGTTTTTCATTGGCTGGTGTATCCTAAAACAATTCATTCATTCACTCATTCATTCATCTATTTACTGTGTATTTATGCAGCACCTACTGCGTATCAAATACTGGTAGGCCAAATCAATACCCCAACATTAGATCTTCTTGAAACTGAGTTCAGTCTTTTTGAGACGCCCAGGAAATTGTTCTAAAACCTGATTTTTTTTTTGGCCCAGGACAGTCATTTTCAAACTTTTTTCAACTCCTAGTTTCCCTGGTAGATTCTGTGACCCTCCCCCTCTTTCGGTCACACTGCTGATGAGTCAAGGGTCACATCATTGCTGTACTTGCTGTCCCCTGGATAGGAGAGGGAAAGAAAAATGGGAGTATGAAGTGGAGACAACCCCAAAATCCTTTAGGTTTTCTCTGTTTCCAACACCTCAAAGATACTCCATTCTAACGCTGCAATCCATCCAGGGTAAGTAGTTTCTTCCTTCATCATTCAATAGTGTCTTTGATTCCTCTTTTTGGTCTTTCATTTGGATAAAACAAATACTATTGTGACCTGGCAAAGAAAATTTGGTAATTTACCAGCAAAGAAATGGAGGAAAGACACATCATTTAGAAGTCCCTAGAGTTGTGAAAGGGGAAGAAAACATGAAAGGTCATGAGAGGAGACAGAGCATAAGCAAGGGCACAAGGGTCTGGAGATACAAGGCATGGATTTAAAGGAATTCACTGGAGAGACACACATTTCAAGGATTAGAGGTACTCCTTCCTTTAGGGGGAAGGTCTCAGGATCAGCAACTCGACCAGATTCCTTAGTGTACCCTAAAGCAAGTTGAATAGTAAAATGGGAGCAAAACATATTCCCCAGGCTACTTTCTCATTCTCTTTTCTCAATAATTCGCCTGCCTCATTTTTCATTTGTTCAAAAAGTATTAGATTGAACCTTATGAGGTTGCTGATATAGTCCTGGTTTTTTTTTTAAAGACTATTTATTTATTTATTTATTTTTAGAGATAGAGAGAGCATGGCGGGGGGTGGGGGGAGAGGGAGAGAGAGAATCTCAAGCAGACTCCACACAGCGTGGAACCTGATGTGGGGCTCGATGTCACGACCCTGAGATCACCTGAGCTGAAACCAAGAGTCATATGCTCAACCAAGTGAGCCACCCAGGCGTCCCAATATATGCCTGGTTTTAACCTTAAAAAGTGTCAACTTAACAGAGTTCAACCTACTGTCTCTTGGGACCTACTATGTGTCAGGCACTGGGCTAGATGCTGAATATGTCCTGATGGGTAAGGTAGACATGGTGCCTCTAAGCATGAAATGTGCGGTCTTATAAATCTTATAAAAACATAATCCTAAATTGTGATAGAGAACAAGGTTCTGTGAGAGATAGCATGAGGGG
>CM052901.1:38494156-38585487 GCA_028534135.1 Potos flavus | reverse complement strand
AAGGGGAGGGGGGTGGGGGGATGGGCGAGCCTGGTGGTGGGTTTTGAGGAGGGCACGTAGTGCATGGAGCACTGGGTGTGGTACATAAACAATGAATCTTGTAACACTGAAAAAATAAAATAAAAGTATTTGGGGGAAAAAAAAAGAAAGAAACCCCTGGCCCTCCCTCATCCCCTCCTAATCAGTTGTCAATGGTGAGGTTCAAGTTGCAGTTCCAGTTCTTGTCGATAGATGGTGAAGGACCTCTACTTTTTAAATTTTCTCTAGTATCTCTTTTTAGCAAGGAGAGAAAATCAATCAATAAAAATTTTTGTTTGTTTAAGTAAACTTTATTTTGTAGAACACTTTCATGTTCAAGGTAAAATTGAGCAGAAAGTACAGAGAGTTCCCATATACTCCTTGTTCCCATACTCCCACAATCCCTCCACTATCAACATCCTGCCTCAGAGGGCTACATTTGTTACAATCAATGAACCTACACTGATACACCCATTATCACCTAAAGTCCATATTTTACATTGTCAAAACAAAAAAACATTTAGAAAAATAACTTTTACAAAGCAGGTTCTAAAGCAGGAAGTATGAAATGAGCCTCCATCTCATACACTTAGGAAAAGGTTGGAAAGATGTATGACCAATGTCAGAGACTGATCATTCCAAAATTAACATTTCATTCATTAATTCTTCCGTTACTTATTTATGAGCAACCTCTATGTGCCAGGCACTGCATCAATACTCCATTTTCACACCTTTGTGTTCAGCCCCCAAATTATCCATACAACTGCCTAGTTGGTGTACCTGTCCTCTTAAACCAAGATTCTACCACTGTTTTCACATCAAATAAGTTGACCCAAACCAGACTCTGAGCCCTGGAAGGCGAATGTCTACAGGCAAGGCAGTGTGGTAGCAGAGGGTAAGAAAAATCAGTATCACAATCCCTGTAATGCCTCTTCCCAAGCTGTGGAGCCTTGAAAATTATACCTCTCCTCTCTAAACTTCGGTAGATCTCACTTGGGTCAAAGACACAGGACTTGCAAAAGTATCCACTCAATTATCTTCTCTGACTATGACTCATTTTGTTTCAGGACTCATTTTGTTTCTTTTTGAAAAAAGACAGATTAATAGGAGAAAAACAAGCAGAAGTTTAATAGCATGTATAACTCCTATATACATGGGAGAGACCAAGGAAAACTGAATAACTCATTGCAGGGGCCATTTTGGAAAAGAGACCCCAAGTTTTCTTTGAGTGAAATGTGTAACAATCACACAGCATGCTTGGACCAGTCCACCTTATATAATGTATGGGGTTCTGGGAGGTGGGGATACCCTATATCATGTTCCCACAATATTTTAATTGTCTTCTTAGTGGATGAAGCAGAGGTCTGATTTAGTAGCATTTGACTGACATCACAACTGAACTATGTTTGCACAATTGGTTCTTATTAGAAACCTCCTCACCTGCATACATTGGCCCAGCATTCAGGTACCATGATATGGCATCCTGCCTACAAAGGTTGCATTTGTATCTGTTCTAAAACTCTAAAAACAGACAAGATCTCTCCTTTGGCTTACTAGCATAAGCCACAATGTATATTCTTTGAGTTCCAGTCTGACATAAAAGAGTTTGGAAGTTGTCAGTTCAGTTCTCACAAATAAGAAAAAAGCTGAACAGGGGCGCCTGGGTGGCTCAGTTGTTAAGCGTCTGCCTTCGGCTCAGGTCATGATCCCAGGATCCTGGGATTGAGCCCCGCATCGAGCCCCTCATCGGGCTCCCTGCTTCCCTGCTCAGCGGGAAGCCTACTTCTCCCTCTCCCACTCCCCTGCTTGTGTTCCCTCTCTTGCTGTGTCTCTGTCAAATAAATAAATAAAATCTTAAAAAAAAAAAAAAGCTGAACAAACTGAAAATCAACAACTCTTCTTAGATCAATCAGACAATTGAGGTCACAAGACAAACTACTGCCCCCCAAAGTTTGGAGAAACACACAGACAGATCTAGAGGATCAGAGCTCACCAGAGCAGAACCCAGGAGCAAAACCACTGCTAGAACCAGTGTAGACAAAGGAAAGCATAAACTTTTATTGACAAATTGATGGAAGCGCAATGTGGGCAAGTCTGAGAATGAACAACTCAAGGAGTGCCCAGTCTTAGGAAGGTCCCCCCGAAACTTTCATGAGTTTTACCTACAGGTGCTCTACCAAGTTCTCACAGTGAAGATTAGAGAAAAGTTTCCTCACACTTCCGGCAGGGGAAGAGAAAAAGTAGCCATTTTGAAATGTATTCAGAGTACTCTATTTTTTTTTTAAGATTTTATTTATTTATTCGTCAGAGAGAGAGCAAGCACAAGCAGGCAGAGTGGCAGGCAGAGGTGGAGGGAGAAGCAGGCTCCCTGCTGAGCAAGGAGCCCGATGCGGGAGCCCGATGCGGGAGCCCGATGCAGGACTCGATCCCAGGACTCGATCCCAGGACTCCATCCCAGGACTCTGGGATCATGACCTGAGCTGAAGGCAGCCACTTAACCAACTGAGCCACCCAGGCATCCCATCAGAGCACTCTATTCTTCTTAACAAATCCTGTCCTCAAGGGAAGCTATTTTACCACAGTCTGTTTTGGTTTTACTGGAACTTAACTGACCTGAGGGAAAGGAAATATCCAACTCCATCCCCCCTTAGTATTTGACAGGCAGGCAAGGAAATACCCTCTAGTCTTTCACGTGAAGGAAGGAAAATACTGAAGTCTAGCCACCTCTGGCCTTCCCATCTCACCTAATAGGGGAAACTGAGAAATACTTGTGAAGATCACAGTCCAGAATCACAGCCTCACTAAACTCTGACCACATCAGAGAACTATAAAATGCTTAGCCTCACCCCACATCTTACCGCTACATCAATAAGTCTCTTGAATAATTATAGGGGAACACAACTGAAAGAACAGCACGCCTTAGATTTTATTTAAGAGAAGTCTCAAGGGAAACTCAAAGACAATAAGGGAGACAAAAACAAAGATGTTTGTAGCAACTTTAGCCTCTGAAAACTACAGGAACAGCAAACAGTAAACACAACCTGAGCCTATCCAGATAAACATAAAATCTCTCACTAAAGTCTTATTTACCACAACACCATTTATCCAGAACATCATGTCTAGCTTTCACCAAAGTACAAGGCATAATAAAATACAGAAACATAGTTTGGAAAGACTGAGCAAGCTTCAGAATCAGACTTAGATATAGCAGGAATGTTGGAATTATCATATTGGGAATTTAAAATAAGTATGATTAATATGCTAAGGACTCTAATGGAAAAAGTGGACAACATGCAAGACAGATGGGTAATGTAAACAGAGAGATTAAAAACTCTAAGAAGGAATCAAAAGGAAATGATAGAATGGAATGGAGTAGAAAATCCAGAAATGAACCCACAACTATAAGGTCAATTAATCTTTGACAAAGCAGGAAAGAATATCTAAAAGGAGGGTCATCTGTGTGGCTCAGTTTGTTAAGCATCTGCCTTCTGCTCAGGTCATGATCCTGGAGTCCTAGGATAGATCCCATCAGCAGCCTCCTGCTCAGTGGGGAGCCTGCTTCTCCCTTTCCCTTTGCCCCTCCCCCCTCTCTTTCTCTGTCTCTCAAATAAATAAAATCTTTAAAAAAGAAGAATATCCAATGGGAAAAAGACAGTCTTTTCAACAAATGGTTTTGGGAAAACTGGACAGTCAACATGCAAAGGAACGAAACTGGATCTCTTTCTTACACCATATGCAAAAATAAATTCAAAATGGATTAAAGACCTAAATGTGAGACCTGAACCCATAAAAATCCTAGAGGAGAACACAAGCAGCAACCTCTTTGACATTGGCCATAACAACTTCTTTCTGGATATGTCTCCAGAGGCAAATGAAACAAAAGCAAAAATAAACTATTGGAACTTCATCAAAACAAAGTTTCTGCACAGCAAAAGAAATAATCAACAAAACTAAAAGGCAACCTACAGAATGGGAGAAGATATCTGTAAATGATATATCTGATAAGGGTTAGTATCCAAAATCTGTAAAGAACTTACCAAACTCAACATCCAAAAAACAAATAATCCAGTTAAGAAATGGGCAGAAGACATGAAGAGATACTTTTCCAGAGAAGACATCCAGATGGCTAACAGACACATGCAAATGTACTCAACATCACTCATCATCAGGGAAATACAAATCAAAACTACAAGAAGATACACCTCACACCTGTCAGAATGGCTAGAATCAACAACACAGGAAACAAGTGTCAATGAGGATGTAGAGAAAGGGGAACCCTCTTGCACTGTTGGTGGGAATACAAACTGGTGCAGCCACTTGGAAAACAGTATGGAGGTCCCTCAAAAAGTTAGAAAAACTACCTTGTGATGCAGCAATCGCACTGCTAGGTATTTACCCAAATAATACAAAAATACTAATTCAAAGGGATACATGCACCCTGATGTTTATAGCAGCCTTATCTACAATAGCCAAACTATGGAAAGAGCCCAAGTATGCATCGACTGATGAATGGATAAGGAAGATGTGGTATACATATACAATGGTATATTACTCAGCCATCAAAAAGAATGAAATGTTGCCATTTGCAATGATGTGGATGGAACTAGAAAGTATTCTGCTAAGCGAAATAAATCAGTCAGAGAAAGACAATAGCATATGATTTCACTCATATGTGGAATTTAAGAAGCAAAACAAATGAGCAAAGGGAAAAGAGAGAGAGAAAAGCAAATCGAGAAATGGACTCTTAATTATAGAGAATAAATAGATGATTACCAGAGGGGAGGTGGGTGAGGGGTGGGTTAAATAAGGATTAAGGAGTGCACTTGTGATGAATACTGAATGTTGTATGGAAGTGTTTGATCACTATATTGTACACCTGAAACTAATATTACACTGTATGTTAACTAACTGAAATTTAAATAAAAACTTTTTTAAAAAGGAAATGATCGAAATAAGAAAGAAAAACTATAACAGAAATGAAGAGATTCTTTCTTTCCCTCTCCCTCTGCCCCTCTCCCCTCCTAAAAAAAGTGATGGGTTAGAGAAAGATATATCACGCCAACAATAATCAAAAGAAAGCTAGAATAGCCATATTAATTTCAAACAAAGAGAACTTCAGAGCAAGGAAAATTATCAGGGATAAAAAGAGGTATTACATGATGATAAAGGAGCCAACTACCCAAGAAGATTTGTCTTGTTTTTTCATTTACGTGTGTGACGTGAGGAAGGGGAGTCAGTACCAGGGTATAGTAGGCACTTGTATGAGTGTATACTTTACTTTTATCTTATTTGTTCTTTTTTTAAAGGTTTTCTTTATTCGAGAGAGAGAGACAGAGAGAGCCCAAGCAGGGGATGGGGGTGGGGCAGAAGGAGAGGGAGAAGCAGACTCCCCACTGAGCAGGGACCCTGACTCGGGGCTCTATGCCAGGACCCGGAGATAATGACCTGAGCCAAAGGGAGATGCCCAACTGACTGAGCCACCAGGCATCCCTATCTTATTTCTTCTTGATGGAAATTTTAGATCTCTCTCTCTCTCTCTCTGTACACACACACACACACACACACACATACATTTCTAAGTGTTATGTATCTAATCACGAAATGTCTGAGTCTTAGGATATGAATAAGCCCTGCTTGAAATTATAAAATTGTGCCCCTAAACTTTTCTGTTTCTACCTTTTTAAATTGCCACCAGTGGTAGATGAAAATTCTCATTTGTACATCATGCTCATAACAACAACAACAACAACAAAAACCCCAGAACATTTTTTGGTATTTAGAGAATTCTAAAATAATTCTTGCTAGTTGATGGTTGTGAAATATTACTCTTTGTTGTTTTTAACTCCATTTCTCTAACTACTGTTATAATTAACCATCTTTACTGATATGTACTGCTCTTTATGCATTCAGGATATTAAACCTTCATTGGTAAATGGCCTTATTTATTTATTTTGACATGCCCTTCTTGCAAATATTGTGTCAGGCAATGCCAGTCAAAATCATCAGAGGAGATGGACTTTTGGCTAATTCTTACAGAAGGAGTAGGCTTGTGAAAGGAAATGGAATGCATATGTGGACATTCCTGGCTGTACAAAGGCATGGAAATGAAAATGTACCCAGTGTGCTTGAGGTACACATTCAGAAGACAGTCTGATATGGCTGGAATGCAGCCTGCATGGAGTGATGGGGTGACTGATGAGGAATTCTGACTCGCTTTGCAGGATCCCAAATCTAAGTGGCCATCTTTAGCCTTTGTGAAAACAGAGCAGAAAGAGACCTTAACAGTTACCTAGTCCGGCAACTTTAGTTTGCACATCAGGTAATGTGGCCCAGAAAAAGCAAAGTACCACATGGCCACCATGCATCTTTTATGCACCCGATGGGATTGAGGAATGCAAACTCCAATCTATATCTTTGTCTCTGACTTCTCACTGGAGCTCGAATCCTGTGTGTCAGGAATCTTCAATTGGAGGATGATAAATATTAGTACAAATCCCCTATTAACCTGTACCACCCAACATGAACCCCTCCACTCATAAAGTATAAACTCATTCATTCCTCATCCTCGCAAGGCCACCATCTAAAAAGGAGGTCCCAGTGGGAGAGTGGTGAGATTATGGTCCCTGGAGTTAGACAACCCTTGGTGAGATCTCCTCAGCCTTCTACTAACTGTGACCCCTGGGAATGATATTTAACTGCTCTCTCAGCCTTCCTCATTTTTAAAGCATCGATGTTAGGAACCTGGTGAAAAACTTCAGGAATTGCCAGTTCCCATCCCACTTTGCCTCTTCCATTCTTTAAAAGCGGTATCCTGGACATGAAATGAAAAGTCTGACCACCAGAAGGAACACTTGAAAATGTAACAGCATAAAGGGATAGGCATACAAAGTCATTACATGCTCACATGAGTTTCTGTGCCAATTTATTATGATAGGATTGGCTGCTTGATAGACCCCTGGAGAAAGAGCATCATTCCATAATTTCCATTTAGTTGAATGATCCTCCAGTTGAGTCTCAGGGGAAGAAAATCTTCCCCATACCCTTCTATTTCAAAGCTTTTCAATTGTCTTATTTTGACTTCTAGAGTAGCATGAGAAAAGTTTGTGAACTTCAGTCTGGAGACACGGAAGTGATAAGGAAGCACAAGGTGTGATATTGACTTGGCTAAACAGAACACTGAAATGAAAATCAGGAAGTTCTATAATGAAGACACTTTGGGGGCAGTCACTTCTGTCGTGGCGCACTGAAATAAAGTTCTCAGACACCAAACTGAGCGGCTGTGCAGGGCTGCCTCTGCAAGAGAGAACAGCAGCAGCTGAATCTGCACAAAGCTTTTTTTTTTTTTTTTTTTTAATCAGAAAAGCAAGGACAGATGCCCCAAAGCGTGGGAAAGAAGTACAAAGGGATGGCAAATATCTCAAAGCAGGCTTGCATTCTCCCCTGCGCGCGTAGGCATGCAGGGAGTCAGTCATGGGACAAGGGAAGAGCGGGGTATTTGGGTTAGCAGTCGCTAGGTGCAGAAAAGGGGGACTGAGGGTTACATTCTTTCATAGCTCCTAACTTACGCCCTGCCCCTGGGGATCGTGGGATCCTGCTCTTATCGGACTTTTGCGTTGAACAGCCATAGAACAGGAACGCTGTTGACGTTTCAGCTGCTTCCACAATCACTCCTTAGGGCTTACAATATATTTTCTAAGAATAACTCCACAACTTCCCTTACACCAGCTTCATCCATTAAACAAGATAAAAGTACTAAGTTTTCCCAGCCACTCGGGAGTATTTAGGATGTTAACCCTTAGAATACCAGGACCAAATCATCATCTTCTGTGTAAAAAATACCCATTTGCTGTTTTGTGTATTAAATGACTTTATGAATAATTCGCAGAAGTAAAAAAAAAAAGAGATAATGAAGGAAAACTAAATCAGAAAATTTAACAAGAATTTAAATATGTCAAACCAAAATTGTATTCCTCATTTTCCTAGCATTGAAAGTGTGTGTACTCAAAAAGGGCATCATCCTTTGAATACAGCTCACTCCTTATCAATTCTCATGCCTGAACCTGGAATATATCCATCTGTAGGTATTGATTTCTCACTTCTTGCTCACTTGTATCCCCAATAAGTTCTGCCTTATCTTACTTCTAATTCTTGTATTCATATTATCAAAACAAAACTTTTCAAAACACTGACAGTTTTTTTGTTGAAGGGAGGATAGCCATCTTCTTTGCTCCATAACTGCAAGATATTTTCATTTTTAGACTGATAAACACCAATTAGAATGACCAGTCCAATGACTTTTTTTTTCATTTCTACATGATCTGTTTCCTTCTTCTTACATGAATTCAGCATTTGTTCACTTAGAAAAGTTATTGATTAAATACTGGGCATATATTAAATATTCAATATCATAAAAGATGAAATACACTATTCACTAAGTGATTTTTGGGTGTGAAAAAATTCACTTAAGATATCATCATTCAAATACTCATAGTTTGAGATATCAATTTCACTATCAATAATGGCATCTAGAGTATTGTTGTCACTGTACTTCTGTTTTCTGATCTAATAATTGGAAAATGAATTCCTCTGTCAATTTACTTTTCTTTGCCAGTATGAGAAGAAAAATGAAAAAAAATTCTCAGTGAAATCTGGATTAAATAAATGCAAAGATGGGGCACCTGGGTGGCTCATTCGGTTAAGCATCTGCCTTCGGCTCAGGTCATGATCCCAGAGTCCTGGGATGAGCTCCACATCGGGCTCCCTGCTGGGCAGGAAGCCTACTTTGCCTTCTCCCACTCCCCTGTTTCGCCCTCTCCCACTCCCCTGCTTGTGTTCCCTCTCTCACTGTGTCTCTCTTTGTCAAATAAATAAAGAAATAAAATCTTAAAAATAAATAAATAAATAAATAAAATAAATAAATAAATGCAAAGATGGAGTCTCTTAATTTCTTCTATATGTTTCTGAAAGATGCTGTAATACTTTGGACAGTACAGTAAAAAACTAAATGGTGATATGGTATTATTTATTTTAGTATTACATCATTCCTAATGTAAGCTATTCCATCATTCTTGCTTTTTTCTCTTATTTTTTTTTTAGTCTTTTTAGTAGAGCTAGGAATAATTAACTAATAATGAAATAATTCTTAGGATGATGAATAGCAAAGTGTTTTTAAGATATAAAAAAATTAAAATCAATGAGATCCCACATGTTAACTTTACGAAAGGGCCCAATTCTCCCATATGGTGTGTGCAAGATAGTATGGGCTTATTCTATGTAAAAATAAGATATAAATTTTCCCCTTATTCTTTGGAAGACTTCTAAGAAAGAGTAGAAATCATAAAATAGCAATTCTTACAAATAGTTTGAAAAGCTCAAAAACAAAAATTGGATCCAATGGACCCTGATTGTTTATCAAAAGTTAAATGAACAATGAATCTTGGAACACTGAAAAGATAAAATAAAATTAATTGGAAAAAAAAAGTTAAATGAGATCCCATCTGGAAAAGCAATCTGAGGTCCCAGGCAATTGATTTCCCACTAAATACTCCAACAGTCAAATTAAAATATCAGAACTCTGCACAAGAGATAACAGATTAATGGTATAGAAGCAATTTTCCTTAGGAAAACACCATTTTTAAAGGTATGTTTTGGTCTAAGCATGAGCTGCAGGCTACCTTTAATAGAGTCACCTAGATCTTGTTAAAATTGCAACTTCTGAGACCTTACCCCAGACCTGCTGAATCCTTTCCCAGGGGTTTGAGGATCAGGAATCTGTATTTTGAACAATTTCCCCGGTAGATTCTGATGTTTACTATATTTTAAAAGCTACTGAATAGATCATGTCCAAGATTTCTTTAAATATTTTGCATACTGTGATCTCAGATTCCAACATCAATGGTTTTGCCATTCAACTTTAAGTACCTATTTCTGTTCTGGTGTATTTGGTAGATAACAATCCATACATGCAGCACGTATTTATTGAGTGTTTACTCTTTGCCTACCAGGTTGGCTGCTAGACAACAAGAGAGGAAAGGCCCTTCCCCTTAGGGGGCTTATATTTTCTTTTGGACACATAAAGTAAGCAATAACCAATGTAATTTCAGTGAGTGAAGAGTGCCACGAAGAAAATACGAAAGGGAAATGGGATAGAAAATTACATTGACGAAGAGGGCAGTGAAGGATGTCCAACGCCATCCAGTGTAACAACTTCAAAGACCATCATGTACTTAGACGACAATATGCACGATGATCCCTGGAGTTGTACCATGCTTTATCACTAGAGAAGGCCAGGTTATGGATGTGACTTTTCATCTGAGAACTAGATGATAAGAAAGAACTGTGTGTGTATCAAAATCTTTTGACGTTAGACTAGGGAACAGCAGACTCTGAAGTGGGAGTGAGCATGACTTGATCCCGAAAAAGATGAAAAAAACCAGTGTGGCTGGAGCCTGGTGGAAAAAGTAGGAGAGTTGTGGGAGTCAAGGTTGAAGGGAAGCTAATGCAGGATAGGGAGCAGTACTCAGACCTGGCTAGTAATCTTACTATATTTTTTAAAAGATTTTATTTATTTATTTATTTCACAGAGAGAGAGATAGAGACATCGAGAAAGGGAATACAAGCAGGGGGAGTGGGAGAAGGAGAAGTAGGCTCCCTGCCAAGCAGGGAGCCTGATGTGGGCTCCAGGCTCGATCCCAGGACCAGGGATCACTACCTGAGCTAAAGGCAGACGCCCAACAACTGAACCACCCAGGTGTCCCTTACCATATTTTCATAGTCAATATACTTTCTCAATATCTGAGACCACTATGGCACAACACTTATTCTCTGGACAAACCTTCAACACTGTCTCATACCTCAACATTCTCAAGTGCTCCTTAGGCTTCTTGTTTCTTTGGAAAAGTAGATGCTATCACAGAAGAGATTGTCTATATGTTCCCACCAACAAACCTACCAAATTACCCACGTCAGCAACTATGGTCTCTACTTTCTCTCATGTGACAAATCTTACTAAGGCAGCCCCTTTTCTTTACAATGATCACCCACTCGAGGACTGTGATTGTGTAATAATCCCCCTTCTCCCCTGATATAGCAATATTCCTCTCTCTACCAGATGACTGAAGATATTCATGAATGAACAAAGAGATGAACTCATGAAAGATAAGAAAATTAGAAAAAAAAATTAATTAATTAAAAAAAAGAAGAAAATTGGGTAGCAGAGGTACAAAAGGGAAGTGTTAGTAGGATTCTCAGATGACTCGCCTGATCATCTGTGTGATAGGTACTAATTTTAGCTGGAATGAGCAACACATAATGGATCTTTTTTGGAGGGAACATAATGGGCCATCTTGATTTCTCTATACCTTTGTATACCCTGGTGGGGATGTTAAGAATGTAGCAAGATATTTAGATCAAAGACTGAGCTAGAGAGGAAAATGCAGGAATCATATATGGGTGGATGGTGATTGAAGATATATGTATAGATGAGGTGGCTGCTTAAGAAGAGATCATGGCATGAAAGGGGAAAGTGGCCAAAAATGAGAACCAAGGTGCTCCCAACATAAGAGTCTTCAGTAAGTGCATGAGTGGGGGGAGAGGCAAAGGGAGAGAATCTTCAAGAAGACTCCCCACTGAGCACAGGGCCAGATATGGGGCTTGATCCCACAACCAATGAGATCATGACCTGAGCTGATACCAAGAGTTGGACATTTAACCAACTGAGCCACCCAGGTGCCCCTAGAGAGGATAATTTTTTAAAGTAATTGTATACTGCCATTACATTGTAGAGAACTGAGAAATATAAAGAGAGAAGACATCACGAAAAATGGCAGAGTAGGGAATTCAAAGTTTCCATGCCAAAAACGGTCAGAATCAACTTTTGCAGGACTCTGGAATCTAATAAAAACTTACAAACAACAACAAAAGGAAAACTAGTTGAAGAGAGAAGCTCCTGGATTGCATTAAGAGAGTGCCATGGCATTTTAAGTTGCCAGCCCACCATCCCCAACACCCTAGATCAGTTAGTGAAGGTTGCTAGTACCAAAAGAAATATTATGGACCTTATTCTCAAAGAATTGTGTCTGTGGGTCTCTACCATCTTGTCAGCTCCTTCTCATGGAGGGCACGAGGTTTCTCTCTATCTTGCCTCAGAGCCTTCCCAGGAGCGGAGTGCCTTTTGTCAACAGCATTTAAAGGCCTGGATAGTAGTCATAGCGGGTTGGGGCAAAGGACAGTACTGAGGACAAACAATAAATAGAATGAGAAAATTGGGAGGAAGAGGCTGGGAAAGGAGATACATGGGAGAATAAAAGTTCCCCAATATACCGGGAGATTGAGAAGACCACACATATGCCCAGGATGGGATGCAAGTGTTTCCAAGGCCTGAGGAGGCCTTCACCTCTGGCTGGCCTTCAGATTCTGTGCAAGTAGGAAGTGAAAGCTAATGCAGGGTTGAAAACCGTCTGTAAGCAGTGAATGAGTTCCCCAGCACAGACCAATCTGCAAAGAGTGAGAGTGTTTCTTCTTTTTTTTCTTTTACTGGCTCCAGGTATTTAAAGTAACTGTCAAAACACCAGCTGATCACTAAGCTAAAGCAACAGACTTCAGTGGTACACATAACAAAAGAATACAGATTTCACAAAAACAATTTAGAAAGGTCACTAAACAAACAAACAGCAGCCCATAACAGCCAGCAACAAATCCTGAGGAGAGGGAAGAACATGACTCCCAGAGGTGCCACATTATAATATTCAAAATGTCCAGTTTCAACAGCAAAAATTATAAAACATGCAAAGAAAGTATGGCTTATTCACAGCAAAAACGAAATCAGTAGAAACTGTCCCTGAGGAAGGGGGACTTACTAAGGAAAGATTTTAAGTCAATTAAGGAAAGATTTTAAGTCAACTGTCTTTAATACACTCAAAGAGTTAAAGGAAACCATGGACAAAGAAGTAAAATAAACCAGGAGAATAATATCTCACCAAATAGAGAAAATGAATAAACAGGAAAAAATTATTAAAAGGAACTAACAAAAATTCTGGAGCTGAAAAGTACAGTAGCTGAAATTAAAAACACAATAGAAAGCTTCAACATCAGATATGAACTTGCAGAATACACTCACCAAGACACATTATAGTCGAATTGTCAAAGCCAAAGACAAAAAGAGTATCTTGAAAGCAGCAATATATATCAGGTCTTATTTAGAACATGATCCAAACTATTAAAAAAAACTATGACAGGGGTGCCCGGGTGGCTCAGTTGGTTAAGCATCTGCCTTCGGCTCAGGTCATGATCTCAGGATCCTGAGATGGAGCCCCACATCCGGCTCTCCTGCTCCCCCTGCTTGCTGTCTCTCTGTCAAATAAATAAATAAACCATAAAACCTTTTTTAAAAAGTCTTAAAACTTAAAAAAAAAATTTTTTTTAACTATGACAGAATTGAGAATTTGAACATGGATTGGACATAAAACAGTATTTTTTTTTAAGATTTTATTTATTCATTTGAGAGAAAGAGCACAAGCAGGGGGAGAGGCAGAGGGAGAGGGAGAAGCAGACTCCCCACTGAGCAGGGAGCCCCACTCAGGGCTCCATCCCAGGACCCTAGGATCATGACCTGAGCCGGAGGCAGACGCTTAACCAACTGAGCCACCAAGGCACCACAGACATAAAACAGTATTAAGAAATTATTCATTGTTAGGTGTGAGAATGTTATTCTGATATAAATATACATATTATATTATATAACATACATAATTATGTAAGTATATGAGAGTCCTTATAGACATGTATTTTGAAATACTTATGCACAAAATGATGTTAGGACTGGAATTTGCTTCAAAAATAATTTCTAAGAGCAGGAAGTCGGTAAGGAGATATATGAAATAATACTGGCAATGAGTTAACTTTTGGAGCTAGGTAGTACAGTGGCTTTCGTTATGCTATTTTATTTTTGCATATGTTTGAAATTTTCCATAACAAAAGTTGAAGTTCATGTAAACTATAAAGAGAACGCAATCCTAATCGAAAAAGGAACAAAACAGAAAGGTATTAAGAAGAATTAGAAAAAATTCCACCTCCTTTCTTGCCCCACCCCCACCCCACCTACGCATTTGTTATAGAGAAAATGGTGAGCGTTGGTAGCCAAGAGGACCACAGGTTGGCAGCAGGGTGGGTGGGACATTTTGCTCATAGATGTTCTTGCATTAATTTTGTTTTTTAAAATATTGCATTAAAATGTGATTATCTTCACTACTGAGGTTTTCCGCACCCGCTTAAATTTGCCCCGGCGTCGTGGAGTGGGTAGGGATGCATTTCAGGAGCAGAGGAGAGGAAGAGGAAAGTCCCCAGGGTAAAACTGGGAATGGCCAGTAGGCCCTGAGAAGATACTGCCCTTCCCCAGCAGGCAGAAAAAGGCCCAGGAATATACAAAGGAGAGAAAGCCACAGAGCCCAGGCTGGTGCTGTTAAGAAGGACCCGGCTCCGGACTCCTGGGTGGCTCAGTCCCTTAAGCCTCTGCCTTGGCTCAGGTCATGATCCCAGCGTCCTGGGATCCAGTTCCGCATGGGGCTCCCTGCTCAGCGGGGAGCCTGCTTCTCCCTCTGCCTGCAGCTCCCCCTGTTTGGGCTGTCTTTTTTTCTTTCTGGCAAATAAATGAATAAAATAAAAAGGACTTCGCTGCAGAGGGGAGCTGCGAGGGCCAACTGGCTGTGCGCCACCCCGCGGGCAAAAGCCTGCACGGAATGGGGGCGGTGCCACTCGCGGTGACGAAGGCCTCACGTGACCCGCCAACGCAAACTCTTTTGTGCGCCTCGCTCTAGCGTCAGACCCGGCCTTCGCTCGCTCACTTCTCGGCGTCTACTGCCGGTGGCCGTGCGGGCGTGCGGGCCAGAAGCGGTCCCGAGGAGTCGGAGACGGAGGGGAAGCAGGTAAGAGACCGGGAGAAGGGGGAGCGTTCCCTGGTTTCGGTGTGGGAAAACCCACTCGGCCCGCCGAGCCCTGCTGGGGGGCCGGCTGTCCTGGGGCGAAGCGGCGCAAGGACCGCAGCCCTCACGCCGCACCACAGCCCGCGTTTGGCCGCAGAAAACGGAAGGCCGAGGGCTGGACCGCGGTGAGGCGACGACCCTTCGGAAACACCTGCCTCTTGCACCCCCGCCCCCGTCCTTCTTGGTGTAGAAAATGTGGTCAGCACGGGGGATGGGGCGGCTGGGTGTGGGGGCGAGGCGGCCGTGGGGGTCCGGGCGGGGCTGAGTAGCGTGGGGTCGGCGGGGAGCGCTCGGCTGCAGCAGCCCCTGCTGCCCCCACCCCAGCCTTCTGCAGGTGTGCAAGTCTAAGTGTCGCGGCGGCGCACTCGACGAGAATCGGGAGGAGGAGGAGACTGCAAGGATAGGCCCAGGTCGGTGCAGGGGACAGTGGGGGCCGGGGGGGGGGGGAACGTGTGGAAAGCCCTGAGACCCCAAATTCCCTCCTTCCCCCCACCCCCCCAGCCCGTCCTCCATCTTGGTGCCTGCAGAGGCCTGGGCAGGGATCTGCAGGGAAAATGGTGGGCTTTGCGGGGGAGGGAGGGGAAAGGAGCGACAGGGAGGGAGTGGGGGAGGGCTCGAACCGGTAGCCCCCTGAAGAGCGTAGGGAGCCTCTCCGGTGGGAGAGTAAAATTTAAAGAAGCCTTTGAAATCCAGGGCTCTGAATTTTGAAAGGTGCGTAGTAGGGCCTCTGTCCTCGGTGCTGATCGTCCCATTCCCCCCCCCCCCCAAAATAGCCCTTTTTCTGGTCTCTTACCTCCTAGGAGCAATGGCGTCCAAACAGAAACAAGCGGTGAAAAATGTCAACATGGAAAATGCCCAGCAGGAAAACGAAGGAGAGGAACAGGGCCCTGTGCAGAATGAAGAGGAATCACGCAATTCGAAAGGGGGTGAAGGCCAGAAGCATGGAAGAAATGTCAGGCTGGGGCGAATGAGACGACTTGTCCCTAATTTTCGGTGGGCCATATCCAGCAGGCATGTTGATCACAATGAAGTGGGAGGTGATGAGGAAAAGTTTGTAGGGCAGATGATGGAGGTCAGGAGAAAGACTAAGGAGCAGCAAATGAGGCATCATAAGCGCTTCCAAACTCCTGAACCTGATAATCATTATGACTTTTGCCTTATACCTTGAATCCTAAGGTTTTCTCCGAGGTTAATAATGTGGCCTCGGCTCTACAAGCTTGTAGTTTTGTGATTTACTTTTTCTGTAAACCTTTTGGTGTTTCCACTTACCAGTTTGTAATTAAATACTGTTTTGTCTCAAGTGTAAAACTTTCTGTCCAATAGGGCAATTTAACTAAGTTTTAGGAAAACTATTCCTTTCATAATGTGAAATTAATAAAGCAGTTTAAAAAGCAACCTTCCACTTTCGACCTAGTCTTTATGTTTTAATACTACCTTTTCTCTTCTAGCTACCTGGACTCAAGATCTCTAGTCTTTGACTGTTCTTTGTTGTTCCCATCCAATGAGCAAGGATAACTCATAACTGAACATCTGATACTATTTTAAGAATGTATGTCCTACTGTTTTTCAAGGAGTGTGAGTCCACCACCTGCATAAAAACACCTTGGGAGGGGAGCTTTTTAAGAATGTAAAACATCTGACTTCTATCCTCCAGACCCACAGATGGGCACTCCAGAATCTCCATTTTTAACAAACTTTCTAGGTAAATCTAATATACACCTTTAATCCGAGGCCACTGTTGTACGTATGTATGTATCTGTGGATAAAATGGATGCATATATATATGTGTGTGTGTGTGTACACCCCACATGTTGTGATGGAATATTACTCAGCCATCAAAAAAGGATGAAATGTTAGGGCACCTGGGTGGCTCAGTCAGTTGGTCGTCTGTCTTTGGCTCAGGTCATGATCCCAGAGTTCTGGGATCAAGCCCCGAGTGGGGCTCCCCACTCAGCAGGGAGCCTGCTTTTCCCACTCCCCTGTTTGTGCTCTCTCTCTAATAAAATCTTTTTTAAAAAAATAAAGAATGAAAAAAAAATAAAGAATGAAATCTTGCCATTTGCAATGACCTAGTTGGAATTAGAGGTTATTATGCTAAGTAAAATAAGTCAGAAAAAGACAAATACCATATGATTTCACTCGTGGAATTTAAGGAACAAAACATGAACATAGGGGAAGGGAATAAAATAAGATGAAAACGGAGGCAAAACCGTAAGAGACTTAACTCTAGGGAACAAACTGGGGGTTGCTGGAGGGGAGGTGGGCAGGGGGATGAGGTAACTGGGTGATGGGCATTAAGAGGGCACTTGATGTAATGACCACTGGTGTATGCAAGTGATGGGTCACTGAATTCTACCTCTGAAAATAATATACAGTATATGTTAATTGAATTTAAATAAAATTCTTTTAAAAATAAGAACAAATTTAAAAAGTCACTTCCTCAAACTTCATTTCACAGATCAGGAAACTAGGTAGGGCAATGGTTTTCCCAAGGTCACATAGCCAGTTTGTGGTAGAGCTAGGACCACAGTTTCTGGTTCAGGGTCCTTATCTCCTTACCACAGTCCCTCCACAAGGCATGATTTGGAAATATGTGTGTACTGATTGCCAGTGGTGTACATTAACAAACGTACAACTTATACAAAATTACTGTTTATTTCCTGTTCACGCCTCAGTCATCAGAATCCCTGCATGTTTCATTGGCAAACATTTAAGGAGAGCTCTGTGTCCCTTATAACGTTTTAGAGCTGGAATGATCTTTCAGCTTCTGTCTAGAGGAAGGGGATGATGGAGAGTCTGTTGTAGAAATGCAAGGTGGTGAACTCACAGGTACTTCATAAAGGCTAGCTGATTGAGTGATGTTCATGAATGGCCTTTTGGTCCTTCTGAAAATCAATACTATACCTTTCCATACACCAATCCCAGATTTCCCATGGTAGTCTCAATTTTAAAAAATCTGTGGGTGGGAAGTGAGATCAGAACTTGACTGGTGGAGGGAGAACTGAAGGAAGCCTCATCAGGGTTCTTTGGGGGTGGTGGGAGATGAGGACAGACTTTCTGAAAGAAGTAAAGGTCAATGTTGGGGTTCAAAATAAGATTTTTTGAAGACCTAAAATAAATCCCCTCTCCTTGGTGTTTCTGAGGGTGTGGGATGATGAAGTCAGAACTTTCTGGAAGTGGTAAACGTCAGGGAACAAGGTCACAATGTGATTGGTCGAAGAACCAAATTAAGATCCCTCAACTGGGAGTTTCTCTGATGATGGGGTATGAGTACAGAACTTTCTAGTAGCAGTAAATTTCAGGGGCCATGATCAGAACATGATTGAAGACAAACAAAAAAGCACCCTTTCCTGGATGTTTCAGCAGAGGTGGAGGAGTGAGAACAGAACTTTCTGGAAAAAGTAATAGCCAGGAGGAAAAGTAAAAGTCACAGAGTCAGAAGGTGACTGAAGGAGAACTGAGTTACTTTTTTATTTTTAGATTTTATTTATTTGTCAGAGAGAGCAAGCAGGGGAAGCAGCATGCAGAGGAAGAAGCAGGCTTCCCGCTGAGCAAGAAGCCCCGATGCAGGACTGATCCCAGGACCATGGGATCATGACCTGAGCTGAAGGCAGATGTTTAACCAACTGAGCCACCCAGGCATCCCAAGAAATGAGTTATTTTAGTGAACATTTCCATTAACTTATACATCCCATGGGAGGGTCTGTCTAGGTGGGCCGTATATTCTGACTTTTTAAGGTGATGATGGAGATCTATTAGTCGGAAGTGTCCCTAAAGAGGCTGGCAAGAAACTAAAAGATATATGGAAACAAAAGAAAAGTGAATCAACCAGGAACAACAAAAAGAATTAATGCATTCATCCTTATCAGTCATTTATGTGTTCATGTTTGTTTAGTTTCTCAAGGAAAATGTGTATGTTTTCATAGATTTTGAAGTGAGGCTTGGGATAGAAGCCTAGTAATTAAAAAGAGAAAGAGGAAATCTATAAGAAGAGCCTTTCGGAAGCGCATGTTGTTACCCTCAAGTAACAGAAAACGGAGATATCACTGAGGGAGTCTTTAAAGAGGCTGACAAGGAAAAAAATGAACTTATAATGAAAAAAAGCAAAAACAAACCAAATATCAAACACCAAAACAGGTTATCACTTCCAGTCCTTTCAGTCTGGGTCTACATGTGAGTAATTATTTAACTTTATTAAGGTATAAATTAAAATTTTAAAAGTCTCTAAACCATGCAATTTGATCTGTTTTACATATATTTAAGCCTGTGAAATCATGACCACAATGAAAATAGCAAACACTTCCATTATCTCCAAAAGTATTTTTCTTCCCATTTGTAATCCATCCCTCCTTCCATCCCCATCCTCAAGCAACCTCTGGTCTGCTTTCTGTCACTATATTTTGCTTTATGCAATAATATAAAGTGAACCATAGAGCATGTACTCTCCTTTATTTTTGTCTGGCTTCATTCATTCAACATAATGATTTTGCATGTAATAATAGCATATTCCTTTCTACTGCTGAGTGGTAGTCCATGATATGGTGAATGTTTATCCATTCATCTCTTGATGAACACTTAGATACTTTCCAATTTTTGACTATTTCAAATAAAGTCATAAAGCGTGCTTCATAATACTGGTGCATTGACAAATACTCATCAGTCAGTGCCTACTTGGGTTAGTTCCATAGTTTGGCTATTTTAGATAATGCTGCTATAGACAATGGGGTGCATGTATCCCTTTGAATAGTGTTTTTGTATTCTTTGGGTAAATACCTAGTAGTGCAATTGCTGGATCATAGGGTAATTCTATTTTTAACTTTTTGAGGAACCTCCATACTGTTTTCCACAGTGGCTGCACCAGTTTGCATTCCCACTAACAGTGCAAGAGGGATCCTCTTTCTCCACATCCTCACCAACACCTGTTGTTTCTTGCGTTGTTGATTTTAGCCATTCTGACAGGTGTGAGGTGATATCTCATTGTAGTTTTGATTTATATTTCCCTAATAATGAGTGACGTTGAGCATCTTTTCATGTGTCTGTTGGAAATTTTAACCACCCTAAAAGGTGTGTATTCTCTTGTAGCTTTAACTTTTATTTCTCTGGCGAATAATGGTGTTCAGCATCTTTTCATGTACTCATTAGTCGTTCATATGTCTTCTTCTGTGAAATAATTTGTTCAAATATTTTGCTAATATTTTTTAAGATTTTTATTTATTTGAAAGAGAGTGTGTGAGCATGAGGGGGTGGGTGCAGAGGGAGAGGGAGAAGCAGATACCCCGCTGAACAGGGAACCCAACTTGGGGCTCAATCCTAGGTCCCTGAGATCATGACCTGAGCTGAAGGCAGACACTTAACTGACTGAGCTACCCAGGCGCCCCAATATTTTACTAATTTTTAAAATTTCGTTGTTTGTCCTCTTACTACTGAGTTGCAAGATTTCTTTATAAATTCTATATTCAATTTCTTTGATATATATGTTGTAAATTTTTCTCTCAGTCTTGGTTTGCCTTTTCATTTACTTAATGGTTTTTTTCAAAGACCAAAAGTTTTAAGTTTACATGAAGCCCATTTAATCCACTTTTCCTTTTATAATTGTGTTCTATTTAAATAATGCGCTGCCTAATCCAAGGTTGTGAAGACTTTCTCCTATACTTCGCTCTAATAGTTTTATAGTTTTAGGCTTTTCATTTTGTTTTATGAACCATCTCATGTTAATTTTTGTGTAAGGTATGAAGTAAACTCTGCTGTTCATTTTGTTCCATATTGATATTCAACTAATACAGCACAATTTGTTGAGAAGACTTTCCTTTCTCCTTCCTATAGCCTTTGTACCTTTGTCAAAAATCAAGTACTCATATATATGTCAGTGTACTTTCTATTCTGCTCTTTTGATCTATATGTCTATCTTTTCACCAATATCAAACTATCTTGATTGCTGTAGACTTACAGTAAGTATTGAAACTAGGTAGGGAAACTCTGCAACTTTGTTCTTCTCTATTAAAATTGCTTTGGATATTCTAGGTCCCTTGGATTTTCATATAAACTTTAGAATCCGCTGATTATTTTTTTAAAGCCTGCAATAATTTTTATTGGAATTGGCTTGAATCTGTAGATCAGTTTGATGAGAATAGCTATATTAATAGGTGCAAATAGGGACAATGTTTCTTATAAGGAAAAATATAAAAACAGGTATCTTGTCACAGCACTCAAGGACAAAGCCCCTGGGGTCTCCATAAACTGAAAGAAGCTGAAAACTCTGAGTCTTTCACATAGGATGTCTTCTCTCTTTTTCTCATTTTTGAAAGTTCCTCAAACTCATCCCAATTAGTCAAGTATAGCTTCATGTAAATGACCTATTCAGATCCTTTCTGATAAGGATAACTGAGAAGGACACAAGGGCCCAGGAATTGCATTTGGAAAGCAGCAGGAGGTGTGTAAAGAACAATGTAAAATGTTAATGGCTTCTAACCATTAGGCCAAACATTTCCAAGTGAATGGCAGGATCTGATCTAGTAGTAAACCAGTAAGGAGGACTAATTTCTGCAGAAAGGTTAGACCAGAGCAGAACCACTGGGGATGTGTCCCTTAGGTACCTTGCATGGACTAGCAAGGCTATTATAACAAAAAAAAAAATAAGAAGTGTTGATAAAGATGTGGAGAATTGTAACATTCAGACATTACTGGTGGGAATATATAACCATGCAGTTGCCATGGAAAATAGTTTGGCAATTCTTCCAAAAGTTGTACATAGAGCTACCATGTGACCTAGCAACTCCTTTGTAGGAATATACTCAAGATAATTGAAAACCTATGTTCACAAAACTTGTACACAAATGTTCATAATAGTGAAAAAATGCCAACAACCCAAATGTCCATCAACTGACAAACCAATAAACAAAATGTAGTATATTTATACAATAGAGTATTATTCAATACACATAAAAAAGAATGAAGTCCTGGTAAATGCTACAACATGGAGAAACCTTGAAAACATTATTCTAAATGAAAGCCAAACACAAAGGGCCACATATTGTATGATTCCATTTATATGAAATATTCAGAATAGACAAATCTGTTGAGACAAAATGTAGAACAGTGCTAGTAGCTGGGAGGAGATGGGAATGAGGAGTGACTACTAAGGGGTATAGAGTTTCTTTCTGGGGTATTAAAAAGGAAAACATCAATAGCCAGATGGAACAATTTACTATAAATAAATAAAATAGTTTGGTCATCACCCAATAATAGAAAAATATATAAACAGTAGCATGGACATATTTAGATATAAAAAATCTTTTAATATATGATAAAGTTGGTATGTCAAATCTGAAAAGAAGAACTGTGTCATTCACTATATTTTCTCATTTATTTATGTTATGCTAACTTGGAAATCAGCAAATTAATGTGACTTCCAGAACTAGGCATCCCTCCCTATTAAGAGGTGTTGCTGAGTCAATTTCTGCCGATGCGTGAGTAGGTATAGGTATCATATGACAAAAGTTTGTAACAACCAGTCTTCTCATCTAAGGATAAGGAATACAAGCTAGAATCCCAGGTCTGCTATTTACTAAGTATGTGATCTTGGAAAACTTTTATGAGTCTCAGTTTTCTCATCTATCAGGATCAATGATACTCAACTGTGGCTGCAAGACCTTTGGGGAAGAAGAATATTCGTAGTACCTACTTGTGATGTTATGGCAAGGTCCTGCCTGACTCAAGGGGTTCTGGGAATAGTATTTTAACTGATTCAGTTCTGGTAATTAAGAGAGAATCCAGACTATCTGGTGGCTCATATCAGCCCTCTGTTTGCCATACTTAGGGTTTTAAGGTAACCCAAATCAAGTAGGAATTTAATGGGACAACTATCTATGTTCTCCTAGTAATACTTATATGTCAAGATAGACTAAGTACTTTTTTTACGTAAGTAACTAAAGTTTATTGTTCTGGAAATTCTTTCTTTCTCTCTCTTTCTTTCTTTCTTTCTCTCTTTCTTTCTTTCTTTTTTCCTTTTCTTTCTTTCTTTCCTTCTTTCTTTCTCCTTGGTTTTTTATTTTTTTTAATTCCAGTATAACTAATGTACAGTATTTTATTTGTTTCAGGTTTAGAATATAGTGATTCAACAATACTATACATTACTCAATGCTCATCACATACACTAAGTACTTTTATTTTTATTTTTACTTTTTATTATATGCTAAGTACTTTTAAAAACATTTCCCAAATCCCAGAGGCTTAGCAAACTGAAAATTTCTCACTCAGCTAGCAGTGCAATACAGATGGGAGGGAGTGGGATCTGTTCTGTGCTGTCATTCAGGGAGCGAGGCGGCAGGAACCTGGCAGGAACCTCCACCATCTTCAACATGTGACTTCCAAGATTGCCTTTGGTGCTTACATCCAGCTGGAAGAAAGAAGGATAGAGAGGGATCATGGGAGATTATGCTGGAGTTTTCTGCTCACATACCAATGGCCACAAATCAGTCAGCTGCATAGCTGTCTGAGAAAGGCAACCCATAAGTATGAACCTAGGATGAAATGCAACAGAATTTGTTAAACATGTATACTCTCTCTGCCATAGTTTCACAGGATCAGTTAGATCCTGACAAAAATTCCTAGTTCAAACTATTCTGTCTACCATGACATTCTTGATACATGTAAAGGTAACTAAGCCTTCCTTGTCTTTGGTGGTTAAATGCAGCTTCTTTATTTATCCTACCCTGAGATCCTGGCGTCTCTACTGAAACCAAGAGGCTGTGTCAAGTTTAAGAATCACTCCCAGCATCCTCAGCCTAATGATAATCACCATTAAAAGATTTTCAAAATATACTTTACTATTTATTGCTCAATTTCCTGTTAAAGATAACATCTTCTAGCCCTCTCTTTAGACATAGTTAGGGAGCAGATGAGTAATACATCATAAGCACATTCCAACATTTCCTTTTCCATAACTCTTCAGGTTATTTATATCATACTAAGCAATTTCCTTTTTAAAAAAAGATTTTATTTTTTATTTGAGAAAGAGTGCAATGGGGCCTGGGGGTGGTGGAGAATGGGTAGGGGCAGAGGGAGAGAGAGAAGCAGACTTTCCGCTGATCAGGGAGCCTGACATGGGGCTGGATCCTAGGACCCTGAGATCATGACCTGAGCTGAAGGCAGATGCTTAACTGACTGAGCCACCCAGGTACCTCGTTAGCAATTCCTGATATACCAACTTTTTTTAGTGTGATCCATCAGGAGGCCATAGTTCAGTCAACCAACTGAGCAAACAATTAGAGTCCAGCTGAATGAGATAGCACATTGAATTTAAAATCTCTGCTATGTGCACAAATATTGATAAATTCAGCTGAATTTATTACAAATTATTTGACATGTACTATATACCTGGTGCTGCTCTAAGTGTCAGGGAATCACAACACTAAGTGCAACAGCAAAAAAATATATATATATATATGTCTTCATGGAACTTGCTTTCTTGTTGGAAAAACAAGAGAAGGCACAGGAGGAAACATGTGAAGGAGGTATGAGAGTGATCTAGGCAGATATTTGAGGGTAAAGGTTTCCAAGCAGAGGGAATAGCAAATGCAGAGGACCTGATTTGAAAGCAAGCCTGACAAAAGTAGCTAAAATTATGTTCCTTCCCACCTTTATCTTATATTGTTAGAACCTATTCTCACACATATTCTCAAGATTGTTGCCAATGTAGCAAATATGTTGAACAAGTAGGATTTGTAGGAGCCAATAATAAAACATTTTTTTCTACCTGCTACCCATGCAAACCTGCCCTTTGGCACTAGTTCTTCTCCTGTCCCTTGAGTGAAATCTAGGGTATGTCCCATGAGTTTCCTGCTTGCCTTATAAGTAAAAAAAAAAAATCCTCCTGTCAGTTCAAGTCACAAAACAGTCATTCAAGGTGTCTGGCTGACGAAGTTGGAGTATGCAGCTCTTGACGTCGGGGACGGGAGTTGGAGGCCCATGTTCAGTGTCGAAATGGCTTAAATAAATAAACTTTAGGCAGACAGCCTCTCCTTTGCTGTCCTGCCCACCACTCCTTTGTGATGCAGTCAATAAACTTCTATTTCCTTTAAGATAAATAAGTAAATAACCTTTAAAAACAAACAAACGAAAAACAGTTTCCATTAGATGAAGGCAGGAAGAAAATAAGAAATTAAAGTCTTATATGACAGGTATTGTTATGGCCATCTGGTACTGGCACTTTCTAGGCTGTGAAGGTATTTAAAGTTAAGTCCTTCCCTTATGTGGTTCATTTATGGGTTCTATGGGGACTCCCCCATTGTTGAGAATCTCTTACCTGCTCTTCTCTTGAAATGGGCAAATACATATCCCTGAGCTAGTCACTTTTGATTCCTTCATTAGTCTTTATTTTTTTAAGATTTTATTTATTTATTTGTCAGAAAGAGAGAGAGAGAGAGAGAGGGAAAACACAAGCAGGGAGAGCAGCTCGCAGAGGGAGAAGCAAGCTCCCTGCTGAGCAAGGAGCCTGATGTGGGACTTGATCCCAGGACTCTGGGATCATGACCTGAGCCAAAGGCAGACGCTTCACTGACTGAGCCACTCTGGCGTCCCTCCATCATTAGCTTTTAAACTTCCAGCAGTATATCCAGGTTGTTTCTGCTAAGGTTTCTTTGCTCCTCCAGAAGACTATCATGACATAGATCAATGACCTCCACAAGCTACTTCTGTCTGCTGCATGGCCCATGTTATGTCTACGGGAACGACTCATACATCATATGTGCAATTTAACTCCCAAATTCAAGGAGTTCAGTCTCTCCCCAAATGTTCTTCAGTTTTATGTCAAAATAGCTAGTTGGTCTTACTTTTTAGATTTCTCAGGGATGAGTTAGATACCTGCAGTGTTAACAAGTTCCAGGGGCTCTGAATAGACCCATTGAGGCTTTTTGCCTTTGGTATGAGGTGACGAAAAACACCTACTCCTTCTCTATAATGGAAGTACTCATGAAATGCCAACATTTCTCACTAGAAATCCTCTTCTAATCTCCAATAATCTTTTTGGTCTCTCAAATGCCTTTTGTAGGCTGGAAATGTGTAGTTATCTAAGGGTAACCAACTCAGTACTCATCCAAGTCCTTTGTATGACCTGTTTTCATCACCTTGTTTTACACTTGGGAATTTGACGGTAATTGAAACCTATTGTCTTTGGACCTCAACCAAAAAAGAGACTGAAATAGGTAATTTTTAAATTTCCTATTATAACTATATATATGTGTGTGTGTGTGTGTGTGTGTATATATATGTATATATATATATATATATGTATATATATACATATATGTATATATATATTTAAAAGCCTACAATTCATGTGGTGTATGAACTCTCTATTTGATTTTTATAATTATGGTGTCCTCCCTCCCACCTGGCATACTGGGATTTGTTTCTAGTTATAGATTTAGAGAAAATGAGTATGTCTACAGCACAATGGAGGAGAGAATGAAGACAATTTATCTCCCTTGCAAGGTGCCTTCAGGCAGGTTGTTACAGGTTTTCAAATAAGGCAGGAACATCCTCACCCACAAAGGAGAAGAGGAACTAATATGACTGGTAAGGAAGACCTAGTAGGTGATGAAAGTGGGTTTATGAGTTGGAGTTACATTGTCCCCCTTCCTTCTTTTGGCTTCCTCTTCCTCCTATATCCTTGTACTGCTCATTCCTTGAGGCCCAGCTCTGACCACACAGCATCTGAGACCATGTGAGCTGGAAGTGAACTCCCTCCCATCTCTGTCACTGATAATCACTGAGGCACATGGGGCCTCAACCACTCTTATGTTCCTTAACAAAGGGTGCTTTGTCCCTTTCCTCTTTCTAGTGTGTGTGTGGAAGGGAAGGGCTATTTTCTCAGGAAGTTAGGTGCTAGAATAGCAGGCAGGTGCCCACCTTCATTCTGCCACAGTGACTTCTGTTAATGTTTAATTGTACATATCCCGAAATCTTGGAAGCTCAGAAGAAACCATTTGTTTATTGGTTTACAAATACACCTTCTTTCTGTCCAAAGTTGGGAGCAGAAATTTTCTTAAAGATTTCATGTATTTATTTGAGAGAAAGAGTGCACACAAGCAGGGGGAGGGACAGAGGGAGAGAGAGAAGCAGACTCCCCACTGAGCAGGGACCTAGACACGGAGGCTGGATCACAGGACCCCAGGATCACGACCTGAGCCAAAGGCAGACACTTAACTGACTGAGCCACCCAGGCACCCCAGGAGCAGAAATTTTGTTGACTCCTTCTTATTCTGCTTACATACAGTCAAAAGTAACCTTAACTTCATCGTAATGGAGTTATTGACAGAGAATATCCTCACCTGCTTATAAAGATGGTGATCAGTTTGTGATCAGATACTGTTTCCTGAGCAGCTTCACAACACATAAGTTCTATTTACATTTGAATTTAACTTAAACACAACATATTTTATATTTTTTAGCTTGGTAATATATTCACACAATTCAGTCAGAAAAAAGAATTAAAAGGGTGGTTCAATATTTGTGAAACAATTAACATGATATGTCATATCAGTAAGACAAAGTGAATATCATACTGAATGGGGAAAAACTGAGAGCTTTTCTCCTAAGGTCAGGAACAAGACAAGGATGTCCACTCTCACCATTTTTATTCAACATAGTACTGAAAGTCCTAACCACAGCAATGAGACAACATAAAGAAATAAAAGGCATCCAAATTGGTGAAGAAGAAGTAAAACTTTCACTATTTGCAGATGACATGATACTTTATATAGAAAACCCTAAAGACTCCACCAAAAAACTACTAGAACTAATAAATGAATTCAGTTAATTTGCAGCATACAAAATCAATTACAGAAATGTGTTGCATTCCTATACACTAATAATGCAGTGGAAAGTGAAATCAAGAAAACAATCCCATTTATAATTGCACCAAAACAATAAAATATCTAGGAATAAACATAACCAAAGAGGTGAAAGTGTTCTACTCTGAAAACTATAAAACGCTGATGAAAGAAATTCAAGATGACAGAATGAAATGGAAAGACATTCCATGCTCATGAATTGGAAGAAAAAAATATTGTTAAAATGTCCATACTTCCCAAATCAATCTACACATTTAATGCAATCCTTATCATAATACCAATGGTATTTTTCACAGAACTGGAACAAACAGTCCTAAAATTTGTGTAGAACCACAAAAGACCCCAAATAGCTAAAGCAACGTTGAAAAAGAAAAGCAAAGCTGAAGGCATCACAATTCTGGACTTCAGGTTATATTACAAAGGTTTAGTGATCAAGACAGTACGGTACTGACACAAAAACAGACGCAGAGATCACTGGAACAGAATAAAAAGCCTAGAAATGAATCCACAACTATATGGTCAACTAGTCTTTGACAAAACAGGAAAGAATATCCAATGGAAAAAAGATAGTTTCTTCAGCAAATGGTGTTGGGAAAACTGGACAGCAACATGCAGAAGAATGAAACTGGACCACTTTCTTACACCACACACAAAAATAAATTATAAATGGATGAAATACCTAAATGTGAGGCCTGAAACCATAAAAATCCTTGAAGAGAGTACAGGCAGTAATTTCTCTGACGTCAGCCATAGAACATTTTTCTAGATAGGTCTCCTGAGGCAAGAGAAATAAAAGCAAAAATAAACTATTGGGATTACATCAAAATAAAGTTTCTGCACAGCGAAGGAAAAAAATCAATAAAACTGAAAGACAACCTACTGAATGAGTGAAGATATTTGAAATGACATATCCAATAATGGGTTAGTATCCTAAATATGTGACGAATTTATACAACTCAGCAACCAAAAAAACCAAATAATCCTATTGAAAAATCGGCAGAAGATATGAATAGTAAAAGAAGACAACCAGATGGCCGAAAGACACATGAGAAGATGATCAACATCACTCATCATCAGGGAAAAACAAATCAAAGCCACATTAACATACCGCCTCACACCTGTCAGAATAGCTAGACTCAACAACACAAAAAACAAGTGTTGGTGAGGATATGGAGAAAGAGGAACCCTTGCGCACTGTTGGTGGGAATACAAACTGGTGCAGCCACTCTGGAAAATAGCATAAATATTCCTCAAAAAGTTAAAAATAGAGCTACCCTATGCTCCAGTAATCAAACTACTGGGTATTTACCCAAAAAAATACAAAAATACTAATTCAAAGGGATACATGCACCTCTATGTTTACAGCTGTATTATTTACAATAGCCAAATTATGGAAGCAGTCCAAGTGTGCATAGATTGATGAATGAATAAAGAAGAAATAAATAAAGAATATACACAATGAGATACATATATCACTGAATATTACTCATATATATATACACGATGATATATATCATAGAATATTATTCAGTCATAAAACAATCTTGACATATGCAATGACAAGGATGGAGCTAGAGAGTAGAATGCTAAGCGATATAAATCAGAGAAAGACATATACCATATGATCTCACTCATATGAAGTTTAAGAAACAAAACAGTCAAAGAGAAAAAGAGAGAGAGAGGGAAACCAAAAAACAGACTCTTAACTATAGAGAACTGAAGGTTACCAAAGGGGAAGTGGATAGAGGGATGGCTGCAAAAGGTGATGGGGTTTAAAGAGTACAGTTAACATGATGAAAAAAAATTTTTGATGCCTGTTTTTTTTTAAGCTATTTGTTTTCCTTTTCCTCAGCCTTTCTCTTCCTGGACAATTCAGTCATAACACCATTGGATGGAGAAAAGCAAAGTAGGAGAGAACAGAGTTTTGTTGGCTTGAACATGGTGAAGAAGGCATCCATCTTGAGACAGTGGCTCATTAAAGAGAGTTATTGTCTAAGAACTGTAAAGTGGGCTTCCTAGGTAGAGACTAGCCAGGTGAGGAGTATTGAGTTCTTTCTATTTGGTTGAAGGGAATGTCCACATGGAGGCAGTGTGTGGGAGACTGGAGCAGGATTTTAGAATCTGAACAAGGTGAGAAACATGTCCATGCAGAAGGTTGCCAGCAATCTGTAGAGGGCACCATGGCTTTCAGCTGATATATATAGAAATATACTTGTAAGTGTGTAAATGTAAATACGTGTGTGTGTGTGTATATAAATATTGCCTGATTCTTTCCTCTGAGAGAGCCTGGGAGCTCAGTATCCTAATAGCAAGAAACATACCTAGTTGTCCATAGCCTGTCTTCTAAATACTATTGTTGAATGAAAAAACCAAGAACTCCTTGGAGAAATGGCTGATTACATGGATGTGGCAGGAAAAGAACACAATGGGCCTGGAACATCTTGATGTGCCAGAAAGCAAAGTGCTCAAAAAAATGATGGCATACCAAAAGGACACAGAAGTCAGTCTGAAGAGACTCCTACAAATCACATAGAGGACAATATGAGTATCAAAATAAATGATAGAACAAACTGTAATGCATTGAATTAAAAAAAAAGAAAATATTCATTATCCAAATAAATAAATACACAAATAAACATTTATGTAGTTTCAAAATAACTATCCATAAAATACTTAACAGTTACAAAGGATAAAGACACTGGAATGGCCTAGAGGGCACCACCTTAAACAAATGGTCAAAGAGGACATCGTAAGTAATGGGACAAATTGATATTGTGTCACCTGATGGGATAAAAAGAGAAATTCAAGGCAATGCTTCTGTGATATTCCTGCCAAAGATGCATAACCTGATTCCATTCAAGAAGAAATATCAGACAAAACCAAATTGAAGAACACTGTAGAAAATAACTGAACTATAGCTTCATTAAAGTCAAGGAAAAACTGAGGGCATAGTCTATACTGAAGGATAATAAAGAGACCTGACCAAAATGCAATATGTGATTCTGAACTGGAGTGTTCTTTTTCTATAAAGATGTTGAATAACTGGTAAAAATTTATTGGGTTTTGAGTTTAGATGTTAGTAATATATCAATGTTAATTTTCTGGTTTTGATAATTGTATTGTGGTTATATAGGAAAATGTCTGTGTTTGTGGGAAATGTCCACAAAAGATGTTTGGGGTTATATTCATTTTCTACTTCTGTGTAACAGATTACCATAAATTCAGCAGCTTAAAGCAACACCCCTTTATTAGCTCACAGTTCTGTAGATCAGTAATCTTGGCTAGTTTCCTGTTTAGGGTCTGATGAGGCTGAAATGAAGGTTTTGACTGTATTGGGCTCTTATCCGGAGGACTGGGAAGAATCTCCTTCCAACTTTATTCAGGTTGTTGGCAGAACTCAACTCCTTACAGAGGTAGGATTAATAACCCCATTTCTTTGCTGACTTTTGACAGGACAATGCTCTCAGCTCCTAGAGGTTTCTCTGTGATCCTTGCACTTGGCCACTACCATCTTCAAAGCCAACAATGGTAATGTGTCCAAGCATTATCATGCTTTGAATTTCTCTGACTTTAACTTCTGTCAACAGCCATATAAAGCTTTCTCCTTTTCAAGGGCTTGTGTGATTAGATTAGGCACACCTGGGTAATCTCCTTTTTGCCATATAATGTAACATAATGGTAGAAGTAACATCAGGAGGTGAAATTTGTAAGGGCCATCTTAAAATTCTGCTTACCATAGGGTGGATGGGTCATTAAACTATCAACTTACTCTCAAATAATTCAGGAGAAAAATTCATTACACTGTCTTTG
Organism: Potos flavus; assembly: GCA_028534135.1. Classification (NCBI taxonomy): domain Eukaryota; kingdom Metazoa; phylum Chordata; class Mammalia; order Carnivora; family Procyonidae; genus Potos; species Potos flavus. Next base: position 38,553,830 of record CM052901.1, on the reverse strand, counting down.
CAATTTTTCCATAATTTTGTGATTTTTCTTTAATAATGAAAAATTAAAAGTAAACAAAAATTTATACAGTGTAGTTCTGGTTCCAAGTAAGATAGAATACATACATTCTAACTCTCTCTAGTACTAAACACCAATATGAAAAACAGACAAAATGCATGATACAGCTATTTGAGGTTTCCATAACATAATAAAAATAATATTTAATGTCCAGTATACAAACCAAAATTAGTCAGCTTGTAAGAAATCATGAAATTCTCAAAAGCATGGAAAAAGGCAATCAACAGACACCAATGATGAGATGACAGATGCTGTAAATATTTGATAGACTTTAAAAAGGCTATTATAAAAAAGGCTCAAAAGAGTCATCACTCTTAAAACCTAATTAAAACTGTAATTATGAAGAAAGAAATAAAAGATAAAAAAGAATTTAATTCTTTATGAACAAAGAAAGAGATGTTCCCCCAGAGCCTCCAGAAAGGAATACAGCTCTGCCAACATTTTGATTCTTGGCAAATGACATCTATGTCAGACTGACCTAGATAACTGTGAGATAATATAAAAGTTTTATATTTAAAATAATATACTAAGTTTGTGCTAATATTTTATGGCATCAATAGAAGACTAATACAGAAGAGGAGGAAATATGTCCCAACTCATTTTACAATAATCAAACCAGAGAAATACAGTACAAATAAAGAAAACTAAGACCAGTATCCCTCATATTACAAGATTAAATTTCTCTCTCTCACAAACACAACCAAGTGGGGTTTATCCCAAGAATGAAAGGCAAATTCAATATTTGAAAATCAATCAATGCAATCCACCACATCAAGAATCTAAAGAAAAGGGTGCCTGGGTGGCTTAGTGGGTTAAGTGTTTGCCTTCTGCTCAGGTCATGATCCCGGAGGAGTCCCAGGATGGAGTCCCACATCGGGCTCCCTGCTCAGAGGGGAATCTGCTTCTCCCTCTGCCCCTCACCCTGCTCTCATGCTCTCTCTCACTCTCTCTCTCAAACAAATAATAAAAAAATCTTTAAAAAAATTTTTAAAGTGTCTAAAGAAAAAAACTATGTGAGCATCGCCAAAGATGCAGAGAAGTCTTTTGACAAAATACAACATCTATTAATGATAAAAACTCTCAATTAACTATGAACAGAAGTCACCTTCCACAACCTGATAAAGGGCTTCTACAAAAACACCCAGCCAACATGTTTAATGGTGAGGGACTGAATATTTTCCCTCAAGATTGGGAATAAGGCAAGTATATCCACTCTCAGCAGTCTCCTTCAACATCATAATGGAAGTCTTATCCAGTGCAACAAGGCAAAAAAAGAAATAAAAAGCATACAGATTGGAAAAAAATAAAATTTTCCCGTGTAACATTGTGTGATAGCTATACTTCAATAGTAAATAAATAAATAAAATAAAACGTTCCTTATTTGTGGATGACATTATTGTCTATGTAGAAGATCCCAGGACACCTGGGTGGCTCAGTGGGTTGAGCGTCTGTGGGACTCTTGGTTTCACCTCAGGTCATGATCTCATGGATCTTGAGACTGAGCTCCACATCCGGCTCCCTGCTCAGTGGGGAGTCTGCTTGAAGATTCTCTCCCTCTGAGCTTCCCCCCATTTGCTCACTTGTGCACATGCCTGCCCACCTGTGCACGCTCTCTCTCAAATAAAAGAAATCTTTTTTTTTAAAGATGTTATTTATTTACTTGAGAGAGAGAGAGAGAGCATGAGCAGGGGGAGCAGGAGAGGGAGAAGCAGGCTCTCTGCTGAGCAGGGAGCCCAGCATGGGGCGTGGGGCTTGATCCCGGAACTCCAGGATCGTGACCGGAGCCAAAGGCAGACGCTTAAACAACTGAGCCACCCAGGCGCCCCAAAAAGAAATCTTTATTTTTTTTAAAAGATTTTATTTATTTGACAGAGAGATAGAGAGAGACAGCACAAGTAGGCAGAGTGGCAGGCAGAGGGAGAGGGAGAAACAGGCTCTCCACTGAGCAGGGAGCCTGAGGTCTTGATCCCAAGATCCTAGGATCATGACCTGAGCGGAAGGCAGCCGCTTAACTGACTGAGCCACCCAGGCGCCCCCAAAAAGAAATCTTTAAAAAAATAGAAAATCCCAAGAAACATACATTGGAAAAGAAGAAATAAAACCAAAACAACTAGAAATGCATAACCAAAAATATGAACTTCAATACCTACTTCCCAACTTAAAGAAAAATTAACTCAAAATGCAACATATATTTAAATGTAAGCTTACATTTAAATATATGTTAATATATTAAATGTAAATGTAAAACAAAAAATACTTAAATTCTAGAAGAAAACGTAAGAGAATATTTGTGTGATCTTAACTTTGGCAATGAGTTTTCAGGTATGACAACAAGAGAAAAATTTTTAGGTATGACATCCATAAAAGAAAAAAATGATAAACTGAGCTTTAACAAAATGATTATCTTTGCTCTATAAAAGACACTGTTAAGAGAGTGAAAAGACAAGCCACACTGGGAGAAAATATTTGCAGATCGCATATCTTATAAAAGACATATCTTGAATATTTAAAGAATTGTTAAAACTCACTAAAAGAAAAAACCTCAATTAAGAAATTGTCAAAATATCTGAACAATTATTTAACCAAAGAAGATATCCAGATGGTACATAAGCACAGATGAAAATATTTTTGATATTGTTAGTCATTAGAGAAATATGTATTAAAGCCACAGTGATGGAGCACCTAGGTGGTGCAGTCAGTTGAGCATCTGACTCTTGGTTTCTACTGAGGTTTTGATCTCAGGGTAATGAAATTGAGCCCAGTGTGAGGCTCTGCGCTCAGTGAGGAGTCTGAGATTCTCTCTTCCTCTCTCTCTGCTCCTCCCATTAATGCTCTCTCTCTATCTCAAATAAATAAATATTTTTTAAAAACATAATGAGATACCAGTGTACACCTATCAGAATGGATAAAATTTTTTAAAAAAACCTCCACAATTGCAAATGCTGGTGAGGATGTGGAACAACAGGAATTCCCATGCATTGCTTGTAGAAATGCAAATGATACAGCTACTTTGGAAAACACACTCGCAGTTTAATATAAAGTTAGTCATATGTACACTTGCCATATGACCCAGGAATCCCAGTTGTATGTATTTGTCCAAGTGAATTTCAAATGTATATTCGTACGAAAACCTGTACACAAATGATCACAGTGACATTATTCATAGTCACCAAAATCTGGAAACAATCCAGATGTCCTTCGACAGGTGAATATATAAATAAACCTTGGTACATCCATAAAATGGAATACTACTCATCAATAAAAAGAAACAAACTCTTGTTTTATGAATAAATTTGAAGTATTATGATCAGTGAATAAAATCAGATCTTAAAGGGCACATATAGTATGATTACAGTTACATGATATTCTGGAAAAGGCAAAACTATAGAATCAGAATCAGATCAGTGGCTCCCAGGGATTGGGGATGATGAATGTGAGACAACAAAAGGTCTGCACAAGGAAATTTTTAAGGTGGTGGAACTCATCTATATGTTACTGTGGTGGCTAATGTACATGCTAAACCCATAGAACTATACACCACCACCAAAGGTGACTCTTTCCCTATGCCAGTGGTTCTCAATTTTTTGTCCCACTAGGGGACATTTAGCAATGTCTGCAGACATTTTTTTTGTTTTCACACTATAGAGGTGGGTGCTACTGGCATCCGGTGGCTAGAGACCAGGAATACTGATAAACACCCAACAATGCACAGAACAGCCATCACAAGAAAGAATGATCCAACCCAAAATGTCAATAACGCCAAGGTTGAGAAATCCTGATATACGGAACTTTTTTTTTATATCAACCAGAATGTCGGGAGAATCCAGGGTGGAATACAGACTGTAACAAACACATCTAACTGTCTTGAAATTGTGGCTTAGTCCATTTGAGCTGCTATAATAAAATACTACAGGCTGGATAGCTTACAAATAACAGAAATTTATTTCTCACCGTTCTGGAAGCTTGAAGTCCATAATTAGGGTGCCAGTATGGTTGGGTTCTGATGAAGGCCCTTTCCTGGGTTGCAGACTGCTGATTTCTCACTGTGTCCTCTCATGGTGGAAGGGACTAGGGAGCTCTTTGGAGTCTCTTTTATAAAAGCACTAATCCCATTCATGGGATCTAAGTACCTTTTAAAGGCTCTACCTCCTAATATGATCATATTGGGCGTTAGGATTTCAACATATAAATTTGGTGGTTTGACCCAAGTAACTTTGGAAAACAATGTTTGGTTACTGCGAAGCTAAAGACAAAATGAACTGTACTGTAGTTGGTATATTTGTTTCTCACAGAGCATGGCATAGCCATTTATTATATGTATAGCAATACATTGCATATATATGAGGTTGAACAAATAAGTTAATATAGATGAGAGCCAAGTTTCTCACTGTCAGAGAAAGAAGTTGCATAGAAGAAAAAGATTTAGAATTAGAGATACCAATATGAACCTGTGTGTGTGTGTGTGTGTGTGTGTGTGTGTGAACATAGATTAGTATAGATAGATTTACTAGCTCTGTCCACTGAGAGGGCCTAGACACAGTGATGCCCCTTCAGCAATGAACACACACAGGGCCCAGATCTTGGTTTCTAAATACTATTTTTTAATAAAAGGAACGAGGACTCCTTGAAGAAATAGCTGATCCTAGGGCCAGAGCAGGAAAAATAAAAGATTAACCTGGAACATCTTGTAGTCCCAGAAAGTAAGGAAGTGATTTAAAAACAGTGTGCAAGTGTATCAGTTTTCTATTGCTACATGACAACCAACAAGGTAACAGCTTAAAACAGAAGTCCGGGTGGCCTCCACCAAGTTCTTTGCTTATCGTCTAAAAAAAGCTGAAATCGAGGTGCCAATCAGCTTGGGCTCTTATCTGGAGACTATGAAAAAGAACATACTTCCAGGCTCATTCAATGTGTTAGCAGAATTCAGTTCCATACAGTTGTAGGACTGAGGTCCCTGTTTCCTTGCCGGTTGTCAGCTGCTGGTTTTTTCAGTCTCTAGAGACTTCCTATATTCCTCTGGTTCTGGCCACCTCCATTTACAAAGCCAGCAATGAAAAATTAAATTCATTTCATGCTTTGTATATCCCTGACTTTCTCTTCTTTTCTTTTCTGCCTTCCTCTTCTGCCACCAGCTGGAGAAGTGCCTATGCTTCAATAGCTCATGTGGCTATTTTGGGTCAACCAGGATAATCCAGGAAAAATTCCCAATGTTAAAGTCAGCTGATTGAGCATTAAATTACATCTGAAAAATCCCTTTACAGCAATACCTATCTTGGTGTTTTACTGAATAACAAAAAGACAGGAATCTTGAAGGTGTCTTTAAAATTCTGCCTAACACATTATGTATATCAGAGAGACATGAGCCAACCCAAACAAGCTTCTAATGGCCAAAACTGGATCCATTTGGGAAAAAAAAGATATCATTGGGTTGTACTCCCAAAGAATAAAAATATCCATACTGAGATGATAGATAGATAGATACATGATAGATAGATAGATAGAAAGAACTTCCTTACAGAATAATTCCAGGTAATAAATCCGGTCAGTATAAGGAATATAGAAAACCACCATTAGAATACCAAATAGTAATTGCTGCACCCAAGACCCACTGATGAATGTTAAATTTAATGAGCAAACCTTTAAGAAGAAATATTTGCATAACCTCAAAATAGCTCCCCTCCAAACTTTAATTAATTACTATTTAAAAAAAAACACCCACAAATCCTTTGATACTTCTCCCCACAGGAGGTGAAGCTTAATTCCCCTTCTCTTGAGTATGGGCTGGACTTAGTGACTCACTTCTAAGAAATAGAGTATGGAAATGGAGAAAGATCTTACAGAGGAAGAACTTGGCAGACATCATTTCAACCAAGGAATCAAAGTTAACACCACCACTAATAAATCATGTTGATATCACATGAACCACATCACGAAATACCACAGAAAAGGGCATATCACCTCTGTGCTATTTTTCCCTAAATCCTGTAATCTCAATAATGAGAAAACATCAGACAAGCCCAAACTGAGGGACATCCTACAAAATAGCTGACCAGTACTCTTCAAAAAATGTCAAGGTCATGAAACAAAAGAAAGAGCAATTGTCAGAGAATGTAGGAGAATAAGAAGACATGATAACTAAAAACAGTTAGTATCCTGGATTGAATGTTGAAACAGAAAAAAAGGACTATGGGGAAAACTCGTTGACATTTATATAAAGTGTTTAGTTAATAGTATTGAACTACTGTTAACTTCTTAATTTTAATAGGTGAAATATGTTAATATTAGAGGAATCTGGATGAAGGGATACAAGAATTTTCCTTACTATCTTCACAACTCTTCTGTAAAATTATTCCAAAATAAAAATTTTTTTTTAATGTTGTTATCAGTTTACTTAATTCTTGTGAGATCTTATGAAAAAATGAAGATAAGAGCTTGTAGTCGATTTACAACATTTAATCAGAAGTCTCCTTAATTTTTTTGATTTGCTACATACTATTTCTTTCAATATGTGTATAATAATGTATTGAGCCAATACTCTATTCATGCCTATTTGTGTTGTTTTCAAGCTTCAGTATTATCATTATTGTTCTAATTGACATTCATATACAAACCTCCCCTTTATAAAAGTGTGCTTATACATTACTCCCACCAGTAATATATGCTAGTTCTATTTACTAACATCCAAACACAGAATCTTATCAGTCTTTCTAATCTTTTCTGATTTGATAGGCAAAGGAAGGGTTTATTTTGTTTTCGTGTATATTTCTTCCATTATTAGTTGAGTTTCCATTTGTTTATTGGTCCTTTATGTTTTCCTTACTGTAAATTTCCCATTCATATCCTTAGTCCTGACAATAAGAAGAATAAGATGGAGTAACCATTGCTAAGAGAGTTATTTAAAATGGGGCCAACCAGGAAGACATTGAGGATGTGGGGCTTATGCACATCTTCTATCTCAAATTCCCAGAATTTTTGCTCAACTCAGCTAAAAGCCAAAGCATCTGTTATATGTTCAAATGGACATAAGTGGACTTTCTGCCCGACACTACCCCTAGCAACCAATCATATATAGGTTAGTATAACTGTAGCAATACCAGCACCAATCGCATTTTCTTCAAAACAAGTTATGTAAATTCCCTCATTCCTCTTTTTTTTTTTTTTTTGCCAGAAATATTAAGGGGCATTTTATTTTTTTTTCCCAAATACTTTTATTTTATTTTTTCAGTGTTACAAGATTCACCGTTTATGTACCACACCCAGTGCTCCATGCAATACGTGCCCTCCTCAATACCCACCACCAGGTTCGCCCATCCCCCCACCCCCTCCCCTCCAAAACCCTCAGTCCCTTGTTCTGAGTTCACAGTCTCTCATGGTTCTTCACCCCTCCGATTTCCTCCCTCATTCCTCTTTAAAAACTCTAACCTCCTTTATCTCTCTGGAGCATGCTTTTGATTTTAGTCAAATCTATATCTCCTGGATTACAATTCCTAAGACCCCAGATAAGCACACATATTTTATTTTGCAGCTTCCATTTTTGTCTTTTGTTGGTTGGAAGTCCATTTTGCTATTGAGTTGTAAGAGCTATTCAGGGGCGCCTGGGTGGCTCAGTCCTTAAGCGTCTGCCTGGCTCAGGTCATGAGGTCCTGGGATCTGTCTGCATCAGGCTCCCTGCTCAATGGAAAGCCTGCTTCTCCCTCTCCCTCTGCTGCTCCCCCTGCTTGTTCTCTCTCTCTGTCTCTCTCTCTCTCTCTCTTTCTTTCTCTCTCGCTGTTTCTCTCTGTCAAATAAATAAATAAATAAATCTTTAAAAAAAATAGAAACGTACTTTTCTTAACAGTAAGCTTTTTTTTTTTAAAGAGCTATTCAAATATTAAGGTTAACTCCAAATCTGTAACACACGTTGTAAATATGCATTGCATTTTGTTTTTTGTTTCATTTTGTTTTGAGTTTATTTGTATTTTAACATGCTTTATAATATTATTTTGTTTTAAGGTATTTATAACATTCTTCATGGAATTTTCTGATCACAATAACGCATGTATATAGCAGAAAAAGAAAAGAAAAATAATTGAACGCATTAATAGTAAAACACATTCAGACACTGGGAGTGGTAAACAACCTTTTTAAGATTCTACGTTAAAAGCCATTGAATTGGCACTGAGGATGCAACATGACATAGCTGTTAAAAACCGTGACTTTAGATATAGGCAAATTGGGTTAAATTCTTACCTTGCACATGAAGAGAAGGAACAATTCTTCTCTACCTGTCAGGTTCTCCCAGCTGGACTAAGAATTAAATTTTCATAAGACAGATCAACAGGAGAAAAAAAGTTTTATTACATGTGCACAGAGCCCCAATAATGAAATTGTGACCTAAAGAAATGACCAAGGCAGGCAGTTGTTATACTTTTTAGACAAAGAGCCAACAATTCTGTAAGGAATTGACAGGACAAGGAAAACAATTTTGGGAGCTTCAGTTAATAAGGAATTCTAAACAGAATTTGGGCTGGGGTAGTAAATTAGTAAAAAGTCACAAGCGTTGTTCCTACAGCCTTCTTAGCTCTAAATTTCTCATCTCTGATGATAAAGATGTCTCTTTACCTCCTGGTACAGAGGATATCTTTCACATGGGAGATTTATTTCCTGCTTTCGGGGTGGACAGAGGAAGATTCGGGCCTTCTACATAGGCTATCTTGTAAGTAACTTTTATTTAAAATAATCAAAATGCAGGGTCACCCAGCTGGCTCAGCCAGTAGGGCATGCTACTCTTGATTTCAGGATTGTGAGTTCAAGCCCCACGTTTGGTGTAGAGATTACTTAAAAATAAAATCTTTTATAAAATAAAATAGAATAATCAATATGCCAAAGTGGCACATTTTGGGGCAGCCTGCCTTTGACCCCTACAAACAATTCACTTAACTTTTTTGTCCCTTAAGGGGCCCTATTTATAAGAGGTAATTCTGATATATTTCAAATGGTTATTGTTAAGATCCATTTATTTCATTCAACAAATTTATTGAGTGTCTACCAATTACTACTTAAGGTCAGTAGTTCTTAAAGTGTGGCGTTGGACTAGCAACATCACCTAAGAACTTGTTAGAAATGCAGATTCTCAGGCCCACTCCAGCCCAAGTGACTCAGATCTCTGGGGGCGGGGCCCAACCGTTTGCGTTTCCAAGTTTGCCAGTTAATTATGATGAGTGCAATAAGGTTTAGGAACCACTGCTCCAGGCACGAGGGTCATAACAGATCCCAAAATAGAAGAGAATGAATATCACAAATATGAAGCACTTGGCTCTTAAGAACTCAATCAGGACAGGGGCACCTGGGTGGCTCAGTAGGTTACAGGGCCTGATCCCAGGGTCCTGGGATGGAGCCCTGTGGCTCCAGCTCCCTGCTAAGCAGGGAGTCTGCTTCTCCCTTTGCCCTTCCCCCTTGTTCATGCTCATTCTCTCTCTGTCTCAAATAAATAAAATCTTTAAAAAAAAAAAAAGAACTCAATCAGGACAGCCCTGAGAACCAATAAAATGGCATTATATACTACCTTTTCACATGTTTTTGTAAAAAGGAATTTTTCAAGCACATTTATCACTGGTCCACCAAATAGCATGAAAGGGAGAAAGAGCTTGAAATACTCCGCTATTACAGTAGTGGTAGCTGCACTACTTGCAAAAGCGGTAGTGAAATTACTATAAGCATTCAGTCCCTTAACAAGAACAGGAGCCAAATACCAAAGGAAAGGGTGTTTTAAAAAACTGATCCCTGGGGGCACCCGGGTGACTTAGTTGGTTAAGCGTCTGCCTTCAGCCCAAGTCATGATCCCAGGGTCCTGGGATCAAGCCCCAAGTCTGGCTCCCTGCCCAGTGGGGAGTCTGCTTCTCCCTTTGCCTCTGCCCCTCCTCCCGCTCATGCTCTCTCTCACTCTCTATCTCTTTCTCTCTCTCAAATAAATAAATAAAATCTTTTTAAAAAATAAAATAAATTAAAAATTGACCCCTGGGGTACCTGGGTGGCTCAGTCAGTTAAGCATCTGCCTTTGGCTCAGGTCATGATCCCAGAGTCCTGGAATCAAGCCCACATTGCGGGGGGTCCCTGCTTAGCTGGGTGTCTGCTTCTACCTCTCCCTCAGCTCCCACTCCTTGCGCTCTCTATCAAATAAATAAAGTCTTTAAAAAAAATTTTTTTAATTAAAAAAAGAAATTGATCCCAAGGTAAAGAGTGGTATATTTCTGCCATGATGGTGTGTTTGCTTAATATGTGTAAGATATCTAGGTGGTAATGTACCTTATTAGGCACTAGGTACTTAGTAGGCCAGGGTAAAAAAAGATGTCTTTGTTTTAACTGAACATAATATATCGGGAAATAATAATGCTTTACACAGTACTTAGCTTTATAGATTGATCTGTGGGATATAGATTATGTGGGATAGAGTAAGGCATATAATGTTTTAGCTTGAACTTAAATCCTGTGCCACCCTATGATTAATACTTTCAGGTAAGTCTCCTGACCTGTATTAAAAAAACCAAATTCAACCTAGTAAATCTGAAGATATAATTGGCTTTATTAAGCAGGAGAGTGGGACAAGGAAGTTTTATTAGCAAAAGAAAGGATTGTTTCAGGCAACATCACCTTCCTTTAGAGGTAAGAGCAGAGGATCTTACTGGGGTGGATTGCTTCATCTTTCCTTGGGGAATGGAGAGGGCCCATGTGACAAATTCCCTCTTTGCTGCTGATCAGAAAATTCCTGACTGACCAGTTAAGACTACATTACTACATTTATGAGGAAGGTTGAAACTGTGATTAGGTTAGGTATTAAGCCCCGGTTTGGTGGCTTGGCCTAGCATAATTGATTCTATTTTAGGCCTGTGGTTTTCTATTAACACTTGGAAGAGTGGCCCTAATAGGAGACTACGTAATGATTTCAACTTAAGGAAACAGGCAAGTAGGGCTTTGTATGTCAGAGTGGAGGATAAGGAACACTCCTCACTACAGTACATCTGTTGCTCAAATTTATAGTCCCCAATGCATTCATCGTGTTTTGAGAAAGGGGGCCTGTAAGTTAAAATGGCTTCTTGTGTGTATGTATTGCATCAGTGCCCAAGCAACAGTGGGGCAGTATGCATCTGGGTAAATGTAATACTGAAGTGGAAAGAAGTATATTCTCTACATTTATTGAGGGATATAGAAGGACTTTGGTCCACCAGGAACTCCAGATAAATCAGTAAGACTTGTACTATCTTGAGGACTCCAAAATATCCTCAGCAATGCGAAGAAAAACATGGCAGTTCCCAGGGTAAGGCCCATGGTGGATGGCATAGTAGCAGAAGAACAAAAGAGTGGGCAACCACCTCTGCTGTCTGGTCTTGTTTCTCAGCATGGGTGTCATAAACCTTGGATAGTTCCTCCATCAATAACTGAACAAAGGGGCACCTGGATGGCTTAGTCGGTTAAACGGCTGCCTTCAGCTCAGGTCAGGATCCCAGGGTCCTGGGATTGAGCCCCGCATCAGGCTCCCTGCTCAGTGGGAAGCCTGCTTCTCCCTCTCCCACTCCTGCTTGTGTTCCCTCTCTCGCTGCATCTCTCTCTGTCAAATAAATAAATAAAATCTTTAAAAAAAGTAACTGAAGAAAATCTGAAGAGATCTGAGGTTCTGCATGTGGGTGGGGTGAAGAAGGTAGCCAAACACAGCAGCTCATTTCATGCTTATTACTTCATTTGACCTACTCAGCAGTCCTGTGAGACATTTCCCCATATTGCACATAAAAGACTAATTATGAAATTAATATATCCACAATAACGACCTAGCTGATACTTCTAGCTAAGGGATTCAAATGTCACTTGAAATTTATCATCCTTTGAAAGTTTTTTTCAACTACTTGTTAGCTGTTCCATACTGCCTTTATAAGTAAACTGACCTGTTATTCTGATAATTTTTATTTTATTTCTACTCAAACTTTTTATTAATTTTTGTGATACAACTAAAATATGTTCTTTTGGAAAAATGAGAAAGTACAGATATGCAAAAAATACAAAAGGAAATTAAAATTTCCCATGAATCTGACTCTTAGAAAGGAACCAGAATTATTAAGCTTTTCATGTACATCTTTTCCAACTTTTTCTATGCACATATGGAAAGTATAAATATATATATAGACACAGATATAGATAGTCATATATATATGTATATATATACTTATACATATATACACTACTTTTCAACCTACTTTATTCACAGTAGAATACATAATGACTTTTTTTCTATGCAATTTGGAAAAACCCCTACTAAAATTCAGGCTTGCATATAGAGTCACAAGACAAAATCCAATGAGATATTGGTAACAACAGGAACATCTAAAACCAGTACCATCAAAAGGTTAAAAATAAGATGAGCAAATTTATATGTAGAAAACGCAACCAAAATAAAAGTTGGGCTCTAATTATATAACAAAAAAGAAAACTGAAGGTAAAAAGCACTAAATGGGATAAGGCTGCTTCCTGGACTGCCTTTGCTTCCAGTGCATTGTTCTAAATTTATTTCTTAATCTTTTTATCTCTTCCAGACACCTTTCTAACTCATCTCCTCCTCCTCCTCCTGTCCCTTCACATTATTGGTATGTCTATGGGGTGCTTGCTCCTGGCTAGTATTTCCTCTAGCTTCCTGGCCTTCACATTCTTTCAAAGGTAACTCTACAGTCAACCTTTTCCTCATTTGCTCGGTAGATATTTTCCATGTCGAGATTTGTTTTTCCTTTTTCTTCCTTGAATTAAATTACTGTTAGGGAGGAAATGCTGAATGTGTGTTGCTCATTCCAGCATCCATCTGCTTTCTTGAATCAAGGAAATGTGTGGAAAGGTCTTACCTTCCCTCTAATTCATTCCTCTTTTCAGGTTCTTGCCTTTCTCCCACACCTGAAAGGCCAGTGTAGATTACCTAATTCTCTCTCAACAATTTCCCATTTAGTCCTTTCTACAGTCCTTTCCCTTGACTGAATGAGAGGGAAGTAGGAGCAGTGTGACATCCTAGTCATATTCTTGCCTAAGCCATATCCACTCTTTCATCCCTCACCCTAGAGCTCCGGGCCAGATCACTGTGTCATACCAACCTGCCCAAATTCCAAGCAGTTCCTCCTTCAGTTTCCCTTCTTGGACTAAGACATGCCTAATGGATATTTAGACCTGCAGACAGATGAGAGTGTGTGGTACTGAAGTGTTTGGTGGACAGACCAGTATATGGGACAAAAGTTTCTTTCAAGATTAGCTGCCCCATCTGCTCAAATCTCAAAAGATCTCCTTCCTGTCCTGCCTCACCCTCATCCCCAGCCATGAAGTGCCCACTATATTGAAACAGGGAACTTGTTTTCATGATTTCTTAGTCTCTGTTCACTCACTCTGTGCCCTCTACATAATCACGATTTGTTTTATCTCCTCCCTCTTCATCTTGAGGCTTATCTCTGTGTTTATCTACCGTTTCCCTGTAGGCAGGTTTTGAAAGAAGCAGATTATTTCCCCAGGTCTGTATGTCCCTTCCCTGATCCTTCTCCAGCCTTCCCTTCTATCCCCAGGCCCGTCATTTTTATTCCAAAAGGTTGAAGAGGCATAGAGCATAGAGCTTCAGTCTTTGCGCTCCCTCCCTTCCATGCACACCCCTTTACGCCACATCTACCAACACAGTTCCTGGTCCAGTTGCCCACACAGACCTGGTTTGTTCCGGGGAGGTGTGTTCCTGCCTGTCTTGCTCTGCACCAGATGCCAGCCTGCCTCCGTGGAAAAGGGAGTGTTGCAGAAAAAAAGACCCGGACAAGAGGAACTTATGCTCGCCTCAGCTCCTGTTCATGTGAGGGCCTTGCATCACTGCAGAACTTGCCCTCCACCCCAACTCACTCCCAGCCGCCACCCCACCTCTCAACTGGCAGGCAGTGCAGCAGGAACCCGTTCTGTAGTCCTGCCAACATACGCACTCACAAAGGCCCCCTCTCTGCCCCTCTGCGCATGGAGCCTCATCATGAATTGCCCTATATCATCCATTCCTGTCCATGCTAATCCGAGGGGCTACAGTTGGTTTCACTGCCTTGGGTTGGAGTTTGCTCTTCTCCGGTTGCTAGTGAATGTCCATCCACTTCCCATCCCTACTGTAGCCAGGCTTTGCATTTTCTGCTTTTCTGTCTTCTACCTCTTGGTTACCTGCCTCTCCTCCTACCTCCCACCCTCCTATACCTTCCTCTTCAGCCACCAGTGCCCACCTTGCTTTTGTCATGCAAGGTGGCAGGTATCTAAAGTGTGATTTTCCCTAATTCTTAATATTTTTCTGCATAACTGTTTAATCATTAATATAGTAAAGCTATTTTCATTTCGGAAGAGAATAGTTGTTTGTTTTTAAAGATCTTTAACATTCCACTAGGCCAGTTTCAACTTTAGTATTACTTTTTTTTTTTTTTTTCCATTTCTTGGTCATTGGTTGTTTTAAGTTTTACTTTAGAACCTTTAGAAAGAGGGGATGCCTGACTGGCTTAGTTGGTAGAGCGTGCAACTCTTGAATTCAAGGTCATGGGTTTGAGCCCCATATTGGTCATAGAGCATACTTAAAAAAAAAAAAAAACCACAAGGGGTTTAAAAAGCGGTTCAAGTTTATGACCTACTTAAGAGTGGCTTATCATTAACATTGTAACTATAATTCACTTCCATGTAAATGATACCTGACATTTTTTAAGGGGATCTGGAAGGAGAAAGATCTTTATAGAAATTAAGTACTATAGGGCTCCTGGGTGGCTCAGTTGGTTAAGCGACTGCCTTCAGCTCAGGTCATGATCGCGGAGTCCTGGGGTCCAGTCCCGCATCGGGCTCCCAGCTCCACGGGAGTCTGCTTCTCACTCTGACCTTCTCCCCTCTCATGCTCTCTTTCTAATAAATAAATTTTAAAAATCTTTTAAAAAAAGAAATTAAGTACTATTAAAGTAGAAAAAGATTTTGCTGCCATCTCACATCCTCAACAAGTTGCATATTGACCTGTTGTTCCCAAAAATATATATACAACACACAAATACACATACAGCAGTTTAAATAGAAGCATTTTTTATTAACAGTGCAGGGTTTGACACCAAGCTTCCACATGCTCTCATACATTGTTGAACTGAGCTGAACAATCCAATATAACTCTTCCAAAAAAAATAGCAGTGTTGATTCATCTCCACATTAAAAACGTTTATTAATTGAACAGTAATAGCTGTAAATCATGCTTGCACACGTGGATCTCCAAAACTACCATTTACAAAGTACTTACTATGTACCAGGGGCATTAATTAGATATTTGCCTTTAATCCTCACAAAAGTTCTTTGATGGATGCTCTGTTATTGTCCCAATTTTATAGATAGAGAAACTTTGGTATATCATTTGAAGAGCTTGCCCAGGGGCACCTGGGTCCTGGGATTGAGCCCCCAATCGAATCCAACTCCCTGCTCAGCAGGAAGCCTGCTTCTCCCTCTCCCACTCCCCCTGCTTGTGTCCCTCTCTTACTGTGTCTCTCTCTGTCAAATAAATAAAATCTTAAAAAAAAAATAAATAAATAGCTTGCCCAAAGTCACACTGCTACTAAGTGCAGAAATGAATTTGAATCCAGATCTGTTTGACACCACCACTTGTGCTCAGAGCCAATAAGCTATAAGCCCCCTGAAATATTGGTATCCTTCAGAGTTCTTTCACAGACTTTTTTATTCTCAAAATGAAAAGGTTTTAGTGTTCAGACTCTTATTGCTGCTGTAACAAATTACCACAAACTTAGTGGCTTAAAATAACAGAAATGTATTCACTTACAATTCTGGAGGCCAGAACTCCAAATTTTGAGTTCTACAGGGCTAAACTGAAGGTGTCGTCAGGTCTCATTCCTTCTGAAGGATCCAGGGGAGAATCCATTCCTTTCCTCTTCCAGCTTCTGTTGGCTGCCAACGTTCCTTGGCTGTGGTTGCACCATTATAATTTCTGCTTCCATTATCACATTGCCTTTTCATCTTCTGACATCAAATCTCCCTCCCTCTTATAAGGACACTTGCAATTACATTTAGGACTCACCTACATAATCCAGGATAATTTCCCCATCTCAAGATCTTTAACTTAATTACATCAGCCAAATCCCTTTTACCATATCAGGTAAAATTTACCTGTTCCAGAGATTTAGGACCTTGATATCTTTAGGGAACAATATTTGGCCTACCACAATGTTCAGATTTACATTATCATATAAACATTGACTCCCAAATCTGTGTCTCTACCATATATCTCTCTTTTGAGCACTTTTGCTATTTTATCCAACTTACTTTTGGACTTTGCCACCTAAATGCAAAGCTGAGGTATCACAATTCCAGACTTCAAGTTATATTACAAAGCTGTAGTAATCAAAAAAGTATGGTACTGGCACGAAAATAGACACATAGGTCAATAGAACAGAATAGAAAACCCAGAAATGAACACACAACTGTATGGCCAATTAATATTTGATGAAGCAGTAATGAATATCCAATGAGAAAAGGACAGTCTCTTCAACAAATGGTCCTGGGAAAACTGGACGGCAACATGCAGAGGAATGAAACTAGACTGCTTTCTTACACCATACACAAAAATAAATTTAAAATGTGTTAAAAAAAAAATCTATGTGAGACCTGAAATAATAAAAATCCTAAAAAAGAGCACAAGCAGTCATTTCTCTGACATCAGCCATAGCAATATTTTTCTAAATAGGTCTCCTGAGGCAAGAGAAATAAAAGCAAAAAAAAAAAAAAAAAAAAAAGTATTGAGATTACATCAAAATAAAAAGCTTCTGCATAGCAAAAGAAACAATTAACAAAACTAAAAGGCAACCTACTGAATGGGTGAAGATATTTGCAAATGATACATCTGGTAAAGACTTAGTATCCAAAATATATAAAGAACTCATATAACTCAACACCCAAAAGACAACCCAATTGAAAAATGGGCAGAAGACACAAACAGACATTACTCCAAAGAAGACATCCAGATGGCCAACAGACACATGAAAAGATGCTCAACATCGCTCATCACCAGGGGAATACAAATCAAAACTACAATGAGATATCACCTCACCCCTGTCAGAATGGCTAAAATCAACAATACAAGAAACAACAAGTGATTTGGAGAAAAAGGAACCCTTGTGCACTGTTGGCGGGAATGCAAACTTACGCAGCCACTGTGGGAAACAGTATAGAGTTTCCTCAAAAAATTTAAAATAGAACTACCATATGATCCAGTAATTGCACTACTGAGTATTTACACAAAAAATACAAAAACACTAATTCAAAGAGATACATGCCACCCCTATGTTTACTACAACATTATTTACAATATCCAAATTATAGAAGCAGCCCAAGTGTCTGTCAATACATGAATGGATAAAGAAGGAGTGATAAATATATATATATAATATATATATTTATATATACATGAATATTATTCAGCCATGAAAAAGGATAAAATCTTGCCATTCATAATGACATGGGTGGAGCTAGAGAGTTAATGCTAAGCAAAATAAGTCAGTCAGAGAAAGACAAATACCATAAGACCTCACTCATGTGGATTTTAAGAAACAAACAAAAATGAGCAAAAGAAAAAAAAGAGAGAGGCAAACCAAGAAACAGACTCTTAGCTATAGAGAACAAACTGATGGTTACCAGAGGGGAGATGGGTAAAACAGGTGATGCAGATTAAGAAGTGTACATTTTGGGACAAGCACTGGGTGATGTATGGAATTTTTGAATCACTATGTTGTATACCTGAAACTAATATAACACCATATGTTAACTATACTGGACTAAAATAAAATAAAAGAAAAAAAACACGAGGATTCAACCAGTTCCCTAAACCAGACTTTCTCTCTTAGTGTCCACAACCAAACAGTTACCAGGACCTACTGTTTATACCTCCCTTAAACTACTGCAACAGCCTCCATTCTGGTCTTTCCACCTAAAGTATTTTCTTTATCCCATAAAAAGAGGATTCCTGAATCTCATATAGAAAGATATCACATTCAATAATCCTTAAAACAGTTCTATGAAGTCAGCATAACTTTGGGAAATCCTCAGTCTACTTTTTACAGAATTCTCAAAGACAAAAAGAACCTGACAAGCAGAGAACATTTTTATATATTTTCATATCACCTTTTAGCTGTTAATGGAGATGAACTCCATTTGGGGAGTGTTTAGAAGATTGGTATAAAATGTGGTTCTTGGGGGTACCTGGGTGGCTCAGTCATTAAGCATCTGCCTTCGGCTCAGGTCATGATCCCAGGGTCCTGGGATTGAGCTCTGCATCTGGCTCCCTGCTCAACAGGAAGCCTGCTTCTCCCTGTCCCACTCCCCCTGCTTGTGTTCCTCCTCTCAATGTGTCTCTCTCTGTCAAATAAATAAAATATTTTAGGGGCGCCTGGGTGGCTCAGTGGGTTGGGGCCTCTGCCTTCAGCTCAGGTCATGGTCTCAAGGTCCTGGGATTGAGCCCCGCATCGGGCTCTCTGCTCAGCGGGAAGCCTGCTTCCCCCTCTCTTTCTGTCTGCCTCTCTGCCTGCTTGTGATCTCTCTCCTCTCTGCCAGATAAATAAATAAAGTCTTTGAAAGAAAAATGAATAAATAAATAAATAATAAAATATTTTTAAAATTTTTTTTAAAAACGTGGTTCTTGGAGGGCAACTTTATGTACAACACTATACTATAGTCCTGTTATATTTCTAGTCTGAATCCAGTTTCACCTTTGGCTCTTGTGTGAATACAGATTACGCTACTCTTATTTTGGATTCTTTTGCTTTACTCCCATCCTTACTGCGTCCTCACAACCCCGTTACTCCATTCCTACCATTGTTATATTTCCTTCTTCACTCTGAACACTTGCTCTGGGTCTCCCGACCACTGTTTTTATCCTGCACTGGAGGTGATTGAATGGGACAGGACCAACCTCGGTCTCTGTGACTCTTTTTTTTTTTCTATACTTTTCCTGCTGACAAAATAGTTCACCTAAATCTTTCTACATCAAGATCTGATACAATACCTTTAGGTTTTCTTATTAAACTATATTCTTCTTTTTGTCTTAATGTCCTAAGGTTGTTTCCAGTCCACTTTTATTGAATATTTAGATGTTGTCAAGTTCCTCTCTTCCTCCCGCAAGAATCTGATTGTATCCATGGTGTGCAGACATTGCTATTTTAACTTTCACCAAAAAGTCTTGATGACATGTGGTGGTCTGCCCCAACAAGTTGGCCTATGGAATGATTTCTTTTTTTATCTTTTTAAATATTTTGTATTTATTTATGTCAGAGAGATTGCACACAAACAGGGGGGAGCGGCAGGCAGAGGAGGCAGAGCAGGCAGAGGGAGAAGCAGGCTCCTCACTGAGCAAGGACCCTGATGTGGGCCTTGATCCCAGGACCCTGAGATCATGACCTGAGCGGAAGGCAGACGCTTAACTGACTGAGCCACCCAGGGCGTCCCTGGAATGATTTCTTAAACTATTGCCAGAAGTAGAATTCAGCCAGCTGCCCTTGTCCTTATGTTTCTCTAAAGTTGTTTGCATAATCTGTCACCTCATGTTTGCCGATAACCAAATTTGTCAATCTTGATTCTACATTCTCATTTAGCCACCTTTACTTCTGGAGGGCTGACCAGATATCCTGCTTTCCCCCACTCCACTACCACTAACTTTTTATTTTGAAAAGTTCAAACCTACAAAGTATTTAAAAAATAATAAAATGAATGCCTATATACTCTTAATCCCTTCACCTAGATTAGATTCACCAATTAATATTTTGCCAATATCTCTCTTGTTATATATTTATTTTCTTTCTTTTTTCATTGCTGAACAGTTTTAAAGCTAATCATAGAATCATACTTCAGCATTTCATCTCCTAACAATAAGGACAGTCTCCTAAACAAGCACAATACAATGATTGCATTCAGGAAATTTAGCATTGATGTAATACTATTTTCTTATCTACCATCCTTATTCAAACATTGTATTTAGTTGCTATGTCTTTTAATCTCTTCTAATCTAGAATGTTCTACTTCTTTCTTTCATGGCACTGACATTTTGGTGAGAATGTGGAGCAACTGAAATTCTCATACATTGTTTGAGTACAGCATGTTACAACCAATTTGAAAAACTGTTGGCAATTTCATGTAAAATCAAACGGTTGCTTTTTCTTTGCCCCAGCAGCTCTACTCCTAGATATTTACCCAAGAGAAATAAAAACACATACACACAAAAACTTATACAAGTGTATTCATGGCAGCTATATTTATAATAGACAAAAAAATGGAAACAACTCAAATATCTAATATATCTGAGTAGATAAACTAATTGTTGTATATTCACACTATGGAAAAGGACAGGAAACTTTCTGGAGTCAAGGAAATCTTTTTGGAGTAACGGAAATGTCCGATTTTACACACAATTGTATACAGCTAAGATCTGTGCATTTCACTGCATGTAAATTTTACCTTTTTTTTTTTTTTTAAAGAGTGTAAATCAGAATAGATGCATTGTCAAGGCAGGAACTTTCTTTTGTTGACTGCTATGTCCCAGGGTCTAGCCAAGGGCCAGGGCTTTTAGCAAGAGCTCAATAAACAACAGGGGTAGGGGGTGGAGGGCTGAAGGAAGCAGACCTTGGAAATCGTCTACATCAATGGTTGTCAAATGTGTAACGTAGACTTTGATTTTCAACCTTGATGTATAGGTATGTCTTGTATCTGAAACCTTTTATCATTAATCCACTTCCTAGGTTACTAAGAATCCTTTTGATCAATTATAAGTGCTCTGAAATTTTAAAAAGTCTATTACAACAAAATTTTTTCTGACTCTAAATCTATGCTTTTCCAGTTTTTTCATACTGCCCCTTCTTTACATGGTGAGCCTCCAGGATTAAGGGATAAAGTGGCCAAGTGATGAGTTTGTGTCCATGCAGGGTTGTGCACATATAGTTGGATAACACTTATCTTACCCCATGTGGCCGGTTTCTGCAGACAGTTGAATACAGAGTCTCAGGAGAAAAGTCTGGGGTGGATAAACTGATTTTTGGCTAGCACTGTCTGATACACAGTAAGCATCCAGTGAATATTTGTTGAATGAGTCAATAAATGAAATGTAAATTTGGGAGCTCTGGCAAATACAGCTGATGGTACATCCTGCCAGTGTTTTTCTATAATTGTGTTTTTTTTTTAAGATTTTATTTATTTATTTGACAGAGAGGAGAGAGATCACAAATAAGCAGAGAGGCAGGCAGAGAGAGAGGGGGAAGCAGGCTCCCTGCTGAGCAGAGAGCCTGATGCGGGGCTCCATCCCAGGATTCTGAGATCATGACCTTAGCCGAAGGCAGAGGCTTAACCCACTGAGCCACCCAGGCGCCCCTATAATTGTGTATTTTTAAAAGCAGAATTAAAAATAAATTTCATAATGTTCTTTGAAAATTGTTTATTGCTATTTTATTTTGTAGAAATTAATATCACTTTGTAAGAGAATATTTAGAAATTAGTTATGAAATGCCACCTTGTGACCACAGACAGAAATACAGCATTTCTCACAAGGGAGAGTGGCACCAAGGTAGCATAGCTAAGGGTAGCTTCTCAGCTAGTACCCTCAGACGTCTGACACTTACACAAGGTTCTCAGAGTATGGAACAGAAAGGAAACAAGGGACTGGAAGAGTCAACAGGCCCTATCTCAGCTAAAGGGATAGGAGAAATAGAATTATACTACTTTCACCTTTATGATCCTTTTCTAATTATAAAAATTCCAGATGGGATGCCTGGGTGGCTTAGTCGGTGAAGTGCCTGCCTTCAGCTCAGGTCATGATCCTAGGGTCCTGGGATTGAGCCCCACGTCCCGCTTCCTGCTCAGCAGGGAGTCTGCTTTTCCCATCCCCCTCCTCACCCCCCTTCATATTCTCTCTATCTCTCTCAAATAAATAAAATCTTTAAAAAAAAACATGTTCATTGAAAAAGTTAAAACTGGAAATACATAGAAGGATAAAGATGAAGTTATGACTTTCCCATAATAATACCATTTAGAAATATTCACTTCAAATAGTTTGATATTTCTCTTTAACCTGTATGTGTGTGTGTGTGTGTCTGTGTATCTGTGTGTGTGTATTGCAGCTGGCTTTTTCATGAAAGAGTATGATGGTCAGAAACAGCTTTCCATGTCAAAGAGATGTTTCTACATCATGTTTTGTAATTCATGAAAATAAGATTTTCTTCATGATTTCAAATTTTCAGGCAGGTAACTAAATAAATTGGAAATGTGGAAGGAATTTTTTTTCATCCTACAATACACAAAAGGGACCAGAGTGTATATATGCTGTAAATGTATATAGGATTCAATTATTTGTTTTATAATTGCAAATAAATGACAGTTATTCCATTTAATTTATGAACTATTTGCTTCTTTTATGCAAGGGATAAGATTGAATGAAAGAAATGGGAATAGACTTTTCCTTTGTAAGGGTGATATGCAGTCAAGGAAGCACAGAGTTTCTGAGTTTATATTTGAATATTATCTCAGGATCATCCGATGATGATGATGATGATGATGATGATGACACTTGATAATGATGATCAAAGATCTAACATTCTCTGTAGGTCTTTTGCATGCCAGGAATTTCATATAGTTTTCTGCATTTACTTCCCAAAACAGTCTTATGGGTTTCTGTAGGGTTATACTCATTTTAGAGATGAATGAACCAACCTGAGCTCACACTTATTATAAGCACAGAATCCAAGTCTAGCCAGTGCTTTCCCATTAT
Source organism: Potos flavus (assembly GCA_028534135.1). Taxonomy (NCBI): domain Eukaryota; kingdom Metazoa; phylum Chordata; class Mammalia; order Carnivora; family Procyonidae; genus Potos; species Potos flavus. Next base: position 38,530,987 of record CM052901.1, on the reverse strand, counting down.
ATTGGCCTCACCCTTCCAGATGATGCGTTTCCAGGGCTTGCCCACTGGCCTACTGATCCTTAGAAATCTTCACAGTATGTGGTCTGTGCCCAACAGGAATCTACTGAATATTCACTCAATACCATCCCTTGATGATGACAACAATGATGATGATGACGATGATGATGATGACGACGAGATAATAATTATGATGATGACAACAGCAATGATGGTGGTGGAAGGGAAATTTTCTCTTTGATCTAGGAGTTCCATTTCTAGGGAGTCCATGAATGGCCCAGTTTCAAAAATAGTAGGTGTCCTCCAAGAAAAAAAAAGATGAGCGATTTATGCAACGTTACATGTTGTAAGGGGAAGAGCTGAGATTGGAACCCAAGTTTTTCTGGCTCTAAGGCTGTACATTTAACCACTTTGCCTTCCTAAACCCAAAAATTTGAATTTTATCTTCACCTTATTGCCCAACTAGTCTTTTAGGATATCAAAAAAAGTAGTAATAATTCCTCAGATGACAGACCTAAAGAGCAAGGGTTTCAATTGCTTCCACCACCATCAATGCCTTCAGTAGCATCTTCATACCAATTCACAGCTTGACAAGTTGAAGTCTGGGTCTGCAGTGCAAGGGTGTTGCTCAAACAGAAGGTGACGCCCCCTTTCTCCTGAACTGTAGGACCACATGCTTTTGCAAGCTTCTGCACGCTTCCTTTACTGGGGGTTTCCTATATCCCTGAGCCTGGGCTCATGCAGACATCAAAAGTACTGCACCAGGCACACACAGAACTAAAGTTATTGTAGAACAATACCGACAGAGGCCCTTCTGGGAGTCAGAGCAAGGTAGGTGAGAGAAGGTTGAGGGAGGTCTTGTCTGAGATTTGTCCCCATTTTCACTTCAACTGTTTTGGGAGCTACTTCATTGGACTCTGAGAGAAGGGTCAGCCTCTTCTACTTTATCTCCAAGTTACCTGGTCAGACCCAGTTCAGACAATTGCTTAGCCAAAGGCTATCATGACCCACGTTTCCAGTTAGGAATCTTTAGGGGCTTTACCTCTTCCCTCACACAAGTTCCCCAAAAGAGAAAGGGAGAAAGAAAGAAAGGCAAAGTGCTCTGAGCTGCAATGAGGACAGTTGTTGTCCTCCAAGTATGTCCAGGACAGCCCAGTCATCAGCTTAGGAGAGTCCATGCCTGCTTCAGGCTGGAGCAGAGAAACAAAAATCAGACCCACCCTGGAGAGAAGTGTGACTTAGGTGAGCCCTTCCACAGCCTACCTGAGCACTGCCACTCTGGGCACCAGGAGAATGGATTCATCCTGTCTTGTCAAACTGGTACAGTTAGCCCCTGGAAGTTCAGCTCACTCCAACCAGAGTCCAACCCAAATGGCATCCATCAGGCTGTTGCAATCTTGAAGAATGGTCTGGAGACATGAAGATCCCCCAAAATGACATCACACAATGAAAAAAATAAGAACAAAGCCAAAGGGCATAGGACTGGCTCAGCATTTTGTGTGCTTATTGCAAAAAGAGAATTTGAATATATTTCAGTCATATTGGAAGGAGTGAATGCTTGGCCAAACATGGTGTTCAGTCAAGAAAAGTGCATCTAATATTACATTCCCTCATCTTTTTACCTTGTACTTCTTTATTAAAGGAAATCTTTCAAATTTTATGTATAAATCTGTCAGTCTTTTCATAGTTAAAAAGATAAACACAGTTATACACCTCTACTTTCTGAATTTCAATAAACATTCACCAATATTGTCTTTTAATTAAAGTTCATATTCGTAATAATGGAAAGCATACTGTATATACCAGTCATCCTCATCCTTCGATGTGCATCATAACCACCTAGAGGAGCTTGCTGTTACTTCTATAGCCCACCTCCAGTCAGTGAATCCTAGCGTGGGCCCCAGAAATCAGTATTTTATTTTATTTTTTTTAGATTTTATTTATTTGTCAGAGAGAAAGAAAGAGTGTACAAGCAGGGGGAGGGAGAAACAGGGTCCTGCTGAGCAAGGAGCCCAATGCAGGCCTCCATCCTAGAACCCTGGGATCATGACCTGAGCCAAAGGCAAAGGCTTAACCAACTGAGCCACCCAGTCATCCCCAGAAATCAGTATTTTAAAGATGCTCCCCAAGGTGGTTCTAATGCAGATGATTATGCAAGACTCTGATGAAACATTTGGAGTGCAATCTATTTTATGCACTTTCTTTTTGGAATTGTTTGCCATAATATTAGAGAAATAAAAAACTTGTGGAAGACTACTGAGTCAGCAGCAGAATGTGAATAATACCAGCTCCTTAGTAATAATTAAATCAATAAACCAAGTAAATATTAGAACATGTCTCAGTTAAACACAAGTATGTAAGGCCATCAAGAGGAAGTTTTTGTTCTGTAGGGGAAATACTATTCCTAACATATATATAACAGCCCTTATACTAGTAGATTTATACAGTTTTTAGTGCCTTTGCAGGTTTTATTTTTCATGTTTTAACTGGAGATGGGATAGGGTGAAGGGGACTATTTCCTTAGATCTGTTTCCTGTATTGCTTTGTGCAACTTAGGAATATTCAGTCTTCTGAACCAGTAGGTCAGGCCTGCCAGGAGCCTCCAGGGAGAGATCTCACAAGAGAAGGAAGACAAAACCTCAGTCCTTAGACCTAAGGCAACTCTGACTACAGCTTTTTTTATTCCAACTTGTACCTTGGTCCAACTCCCAAAACAGCCTCATCGTGTCCGACCCCTATTTAGAGGAGGGGTCCTGGGATTGAAAACAGAAGAGGCTGTTTTGCTAAGAACCCTGCAAGGCATCGTGGCCCAAGCAGTCTCACCTGTGTGAAGGGTCACCATGAAGCAGAGAGGCTTCAGAAGACAGAGTGGGGGTTCAACCCACCGGGGACTCCAGGAAAGTGAGTGGGTTCTGGTACCCGGGGACCCCAGTGTACCAGGAGCAGTGAGGGCCAGCAGAGAACAAAGGGCCCAGCAGAAGTGGCAGCAGGTGCCCAGCAGGCATGGCAGAACCCGGTGGGGGGGGGTGCTCAGCAGATGACTGGCATGAAGCCCCCCCTGCCCTGCCTACTAATGGACTTGTTTCTGAGCACAGGAGAGTCATGTCAGGGCCCGCCCTCAAATAACTGACGCTCTGCAGCGGGCTGGGGTTCTACATGCACACGTGGAAACAAGAGTCCACCAAGCGCAGCTCGGAGTCACCTCATTTCTTCCTCACAGCAGCCCTGTGAGGCAAATGTTTTCCCCGTGAAAAAGATGGAGTCTTAAGCAAGTATATCTGTAATAATTGCCAGTTTTATTCCTCTGGCTAAGAGATCCAGAGGTAACTTGAGGTTTACATTTTAATAGTTCTTCCAACAAGAGTTTAGGTGCCCCCATTGCCCTTATAAGCTGGTTGCAAATTATTTAACTCTTATAAAACTTTTAATTCTTTTTGTGTGACATGTGTTCATGAAAAAAATACATATAAGCAAAAAGAAAAAAGCTGACGCCACACAGAAATAAGCAGTTACATTTTTGATATATGTCTGTATGTATAAACACACACGCACACAAATTTGGGATTTAATCCTACATATGTGAGCTGATACTAAATATACCGCTTTATAACCTGTTATGTTTTACTTTACAATATAGAACGAATATATTTTCATGCAAATGTGTGAAACTTTCCAATTGAAAAACAGACCTGGAGAACGGGTCAAAATACAAAATCCAGTGAGATGCTGGTAACAAGGAAACTACCTAAAACAAAATTCCACCAGATGATTAAAGTAAAACGAAGGTCAAAGATACATCAGAAAACGCTAACAGAAAGAAAGCAGGGGCCAGATTTTAATATCAGACAAAAAAAAGAATTCAAGGCCTAAAGCACACAGGATAAGGACGGCTGCGTGAATGTCTTTGCTTCCAATGCATCATCACAAACTTGTTTCTTACTCTTCTTATCTCTTCCCTAAGCCTTTCCAACTCATCTACTCCTCTTATCATTTCTTCAGGGTCCAAATGCCTCACAGGAGTGTCCTCTTTAAACCCCGGGCCAGGCTGGGTCAGCCCTCCTCTAAGATTTCCTTCTGCTTCCTGGCTTACACCTTCTTCGGAAGGTTGAGGATTTCCGTCTGCCTCCTGTGGGACATCTTCCGAAGGGCGGTCTGCCTCGGTCTTTGGCATGTTCTGTGGTTTTCCTTCATTTTCTTCACAAGACTTTTGCATGTTGAGTATTTTTCTGTTATTTCTTTTGAATAAATTAAGCCTAGAAAACAAGGAAACAAAACGACTAGATGCCAGACAAACAGACCAGCAGCCAAAGTATAGGTTCCCAGAGAGACTGGCCTCTTCTCTTTCAGGTCCCTAATTGTCAAAGTTTTCCAACTAGAGAAGGCTAGGTCCTCAGGCTCAGAACTCCCCTGACTCCACCCCTTCCTCCACCTCCCTTCCCTCCCCCTCTTGCTCCAGCTCCATCTTCCCTCCTCCCGCTCCAGCCCACCATTTCCCATCAGGCCCTGCTTACAGGCCTCTCCTAGCCCAGAAACCGGAGCAGCGCGGAAGCAATTAACCCCCTCCTTAGACGCTGGTCTCCAATATTCCCGCCCTCTCGGGCTTTCCCTCGCGGTCCCAATCTCCCGCCACTCACCTGAGATCCGCTGGTGCAGTCTCTGGCCTCCCCTCCCCCTTCCACGTCTCTCCAGCCTCCTCCGCCCCCGCCCCATTTCCGCTGCAGGCTCTGCAAAGGCCTCCAGCGCTTAATCCGGATGGGGGGAGGCTGTGGCGACCCCAGGATGTGCTTTGGTGTCATCCACGCACTCACACTCACACTCCCACCCCCATCCCTACCCGAAGGGACCTGAGGCAATTGCACCCTTACACTGACCTGCAGGGATCCAGGGGATTTTCCTGCCTCCTTCCCTCACTCGATTTGTGTCGCGCCCAAAAGACCAAAGAGTCCTGCAGACCGACAGGAGTGCTTGCTGAGCGAGCAGGCCAGTACCTGAATCACCGGTCCCTTTCACGATTCTAGGCCTTGTTCGTCTAAAGTTGTCCCACGTCCTCATCCTCTCCTTCCTTTTAAGGCAACCCCGCCCTCCCTCCCGGGTGCCCACCGGTTCCCTGCAAGCAGGGATTGGGAGACGCAAGTTATTTCCCAAATTGTTTCTGTGTCTCTCTAGGGACCCTCAATTGGCTACCCTTCTCCCTCTCCACCCCCACCCCCACCAAACAGCCCCAAATTTCCTGCACAAAAATGGGAGTTTGGCGGGCTGTAATGTTGGGAAAACGGTGGCGACCCCGCCTGGCTTCTGCTCTCTGGCTCCTAGACCAGAGGGTCCCCAAGGCAACGCCCGCTTTTACACTGACCTGAAAGGATCCGAGGCACTTTTCTCCTTCTCCAGCAATACGGAGCTGCTACAGGGAAACAGGCCCTGGACTATAAGGACTTCTGCACACGTCGACTCCTGGTCACGTGAGGGTCGCGTCATCAATGAGCTCCAGTCTTCAGTGACCCCTCCCATTTAACACTGCAGCCCGCCCCCTGCATTCCCTCCACTTGATACTGTCAATCTTTTTTCGTATTTGCCAATCGGAGACAATAGAACTGGTATCTTCTCCCTGCAGTTGTTCTTCGCCTTTCTTGGATTGCCAGGGAGGATCAGCTTTTAGGGGTTAATCGACCATTTCTCCTTCTTTGGGGAATTATCTCTTTCCCTCTCTGCTTCGAATTTGCCCACCTCCCCTCCTCCCCCAAGACCTACAGTCCACCATTTCCCCAGGAGTCCCATCCAGCATTAAAATGGGCGAAGGTGGTAGGTGGGGGGAGGGGTGGGGGTAGAGGCGGCTAGAGAAGAATGTAGGAGTGAGAGTGGGATTTTTTTTTTTACTAGTTCTCTTGAATTTTTTTTTAATGTTTTAAGCATGATATTAAATGATCATGATGTTTTAAAGAGATACCACATAATCAATATTTGACACCATATGGAGGACAAAACACTTTTATCAATTTTTAAGACTTTGGAAGTTTCCTAATGGCTACAAATGAAATGACAGTTCGCACAACACATTGATATGTTAGAAAAAAAATTTTTTTTATCTTATTAAAAGTGCACCTTTAAAAAAAAGAAAAAGTGCACCTTAAAAAAAAACTGACTCCCAGATTAAAAAGAAAAAAGGCCGTGGAAAGAAGCCCGTTTTCCCCTTGTTAGCAATTTTATATAAGTAATCCACTACTTTTTCTCTCTGGCTGATCTCAAGTTATCAAATGTTAGATGTCTGACCTTTTCAATGATGACTGCTGGATGGCTTCCACTTGGGTTTCAAATCGGCTTCAGACCAACTCTTATGTCCTCTAGGATCTGATGCCTTGTTAATCAGATAAGTCCCCAGAAAAGCCTGCTTTCCTCAGTGAACTTTATTGTGGAACTCAAATAAATAAGTTGGAAAATACCTTTCGTACACTCACAAAGCCCTCAGAAAAGGAGAGAGTGCCCTGTATCTCACCATTTGGTGTGAGGCTTATTAGCAGGTAGAATTTTCATTCATTCATGGCACTCTTGAGATAGTCTGGTATCATTCACTTTGTTCCATTAAAAAAGAGAACTATCGACATGCATAATTGTTATGAGCAGAAGCAGAGAGAATATCATTGCTGTAAAAAAAAAATGCTAGTTAAAAGAAGAAACTGATATCCCAACAACCCATAATCCACTGGTACTTGGAAGTGCGTTGTTGCCAGAAATGGCATCCTGGCCAGTGCAGCCAGCTGGAGAGTCAGGAGAAGGAGGAAGTGAGGGATCTTTTGTCTAGGATGGTCACAGTGGGATGAGGCAGCCAACGACAAAGCCTGCCATAAAAACAAGTATTTTTGCTGATTTAATGTTTTATCATTTATATTTAAGCATGAAGAATTTATCCTATGGTTGAGGAATATATTTTCTATTATTCAAGAGAGAGTTTTTAATGTAAATATAGCCAATAAATTGTAAAGATGTGATCATTAACTACCACCAAATGTTTCCATTCATTCTTTGCTGATGTTACATTTAATGGGGGACAATTCTGATTTTTTAAAAATTATTAGCATTGGGGTGTCTGGGTGGCTCAGTGGGTTAAGCCTCTGCCTTTGGCTCAGGTCATGATCTCAGGGTCCTGGGATCGAGCTGCATACGGGCTCTCTGCTCGGCGGGGAGCCTGCTTCCCCCTCTCTCTCTGCCTGCCTCTCTGCCTACTTGTGATCTCTCTCTCTCTGTCAAATAAATAAATAAAATCTTTAAAAAAATTAAAATAAAAATTATTAGCATAAAACAAAATTGGCCCTTTTCTGCGTGTGTAGTTCTGTGAAGTTTAACAAATGTACAGATTTGTGTAATCGCCACCACAATCAGGGTGCAGTTCAATTGCCCCCCTCCAAAATAACTCCCTCATGCTACCCCTTTGTAGTCATATCTTACCCCCTTCTCTGAACTCTGGCAACCACTGATATATTCCCAATTCCTATAATTTTGTCTTTTGCAGAATGTTACATAAAAGAAATCTACAATATATCACATTTAGAGACAGGCTTCTTTCACTCAGCATAATGCCCAAGAAAGTCACTGAAGCATTTCCTGTAGCAATAGCTCATGCTTTTCTTTTCACTGAGTAGTATTCTGTTATATGGATGTTCTAGTTTATTTGTCCATTTACCCACAGGACATCTAAGTTGTTCTTAGTTTTGAGTAATTATGGAAAGAGCTGCTATAAACCTGTGTGTACAGGTTTAGGACCTTATTGCCTCACGCATTACTGTCAGGGGAACTCCTTCTCTGACCTATCTGCCTGTAGTGCCTCCCTCTCCAATTTACCTTGCACCTTACCATCAAATTAAACTTAATCTTCTTTATTCTTAACTTGTTATTTTCCTACTCGAAGGCTCTGAATGGCAACCCCACCATCAGAGAAGTAAATCCTACTTTACTCATCCTGACGTTCAGCATTGATCTGAATTGAACTTGAGGACACTTGTTCCCTGCCTTGTCACACACATCTCTACTGCATCAAAAGGAACTCTCGCTTGTGGTTCCCCAAGTATTTCTTCTCTCTTTGTCCTCACGGGTCATTTTTTTTCCTTGCGATTGCCCTGTTGCCCTCCACTTCCTCCTAGATCCTGGTCCCGTTCATTCTTAGGATCCCAGACTTTATCACCCAGCCTCTAAAGCCACCCCACTAGGAAGTGACCTCTCCCTTCCCCATCCATGCTGCACAACGGTCTGCACCCCTCATATTGCCCTTAGGAAAGGTTGCCTTGTACCTTTGCCCTTTCTTGTTAGTTTAGGGGAAGGACATATCTAACCGGACAGATGGTCAGAGGTGGGTTGAAAATGGGGTGTGGGCAGTTAGAATGGCCAAAATCAACAAGACAGTAAACAACAAATGTTGGAGAGGATGTGGAGAAAGGGGAACCCTCTTCCACTGTTGGTGGGAATGCAAGTTGGTGCAGCCACTTTGGAAAACAGTGTGGAGATTCCTCAAGAAATTAAAAATAGAGTTACCCTATGACCCCGAAATTGCACTACTGGGTATTGACCCCAAAGATGCAGATGCAGTACAAAGAAGGGCCACATGTACCCCAATGTTCATAGCAGCAACGGCCACAATCGCCAAACTGTGGAAAGAGCCAAGATGCCCTTCAACAGATGAATGGATAAAGAAGATATGGTCCATATATACAATGGAATATTATGCCTCCATCAGAAAGGATGAATACCCAACTTTTATTTTAACATGGACTGGACTGAAAGAGATTATGTTGAGTGAAATAAGTCAAGCGGAGAGAGTCAGTTATCATATGGTCTCACTTACATGTGCAGCATAAGGAAAAACATGGATGACATTGTGAGAGGGAAGGGAGGGATGAATTGAAAAAGACGGAGGGGTGAAGAACCATGAGAGACTGTGGACTCAGAGCAACAGACTGAGGGTTATGGAGGGGAGGGGGGGGGGGATGGGCGATCCTGGTGGTGGGTATTGAGGAGGGCACGTATTGCATGGAGCACTGGGTGTGGTACATAAACAATGAATCTTGTAACACTGAAAAAATAAAATAAAAGTATTTGGGGGAAAAAAGAAAATGGGGTGTGAGGAGTCAGGCTCCAGCTCACATGCTGCTTGAGGGGCTCTTGTAATTTTTAATGGTGCGTCTCCCAGAAATCTCCAAGTTTCAGAAGAAGCTGTTTGCAGATTGACTCACAGATGAACCTTCTTTCTGTCTGCACAAAAATTAGAGCAAAAGTTTCATTGTCCCCCCTCTGCTTATTCTGCTTACGTGTAGTCAGAGCAACTTGAACACCATTCTTATGGAGCTATCGATAGAGAATATTGACCCTGTCTTCCTAACTACTCACAAGAGAGAGATCAGTCACCTCCCTGGTATATACCTGACAGCCAGATCATACAGGCCTTTATCTTCATTGTTGTCCCTGAGTAATTTCAGTGCATCAATAGAACACATAGCTACCCTTAAAATTAAGTTTATCACAGTAGCTCTTAAGTATAAGTACATTTTTGAAGACAATAGCATTATATTAAAAACTCTTTTTTAAAAAGAAATGGAAAAGGTACACATATTAATTTTAACAATAAAGACATGAATTCTAGAAAGTAGACACCCTGAGCTTCTGACCCAATCAATGTCCTATTTTTGTGTAGCAGGAGGGCCCTAGGGATAGCTCCAAAGCCCAAAGTCCTTCAGGTGGTATGAGAGAAGATAGGAGGAAGCATTTTACCAGCCAGGAACTCTTATACAAGACTGTGATATCCAGAATACTGTTTTCCATGTTCCCTTTGGAAGTCACTTCCCTTGTGTTTTGTTCTGAGGCTCTATATTCAGCAACTCCTCCTGTATATTTCTTCATTACTGTTTCAAAGCTCATCCCATAGCAGAACTTGAGACAGCTATTCCTCTCCCTCACTTCTCTAGCGTATTCTATATGGGTTGAAAACATTGTTCCCAGCATGGCAAGATCTGCTCCAGATCCAAAGGTTTGCCTGCATAGTGTGGACTCAAGTGGCCGCCATGTAAGATGATGTGCCCTTTCAGAGCACAAGTAAACACAACACAATAGGTCTTTGTTCTATGGAGGGTAGTCTGCTCCTGTTCTGATAAGTAGAGCACAAAACCCTGATTTCCAATTAAACTGTATCTGTTTCAGAACTCTTCTACCATCCCTCCCTATGATGTTCCCTGATATTTGGAAATTTGGCATGAATAAGTTTCCAAAGTTTCACAAACTATTCAGAATAGCAATTGGCTACGTCCAAGCAAATGAACCTAACTCAAAGCACACATCTACGATACTTTTCATCTCTCCCAGATGATTCTGCCCAATTCCAGAACTCACAGCTAAATGCTATACACATTGTGGATTATGGTAGCGAAGAGGTTCAAGTTATCGGGGCATAAGGCTTATTACGAATTGCTGTGAACCTGAAATGCTGTGTCATAACCACTACCATTTCAAATGTCCCCGTGGTATCCATTCTGGCTGCAATAATTGGAATCCCTGAGCTGGACTGCTTAGACTTTTAATATGTGACAGTATGCTTAAAATCCACCTCAGCTAGATTCTCTAGATTGCTTTGTGTAATTAAGCCTTGAGATCCGCATCTGTGTTGAACCTCTTGCTGGGTTCAGGGGAGGCACATTTCAGCTGCACTAAAAGCTTGGGCCAGGCAAATTTTTTCTGTGTCACAAGCTGAGTTGGAGAGAGAGGGCCCTTGCTGTAGGCTGAGTGCTTTTAAAAATTAAACATGATGAAAAGAAAGTCTGTGCTGGCCTCTTGATGCTGCCTTGCTTGCCTGTTCTACATTATCCTCTAGACCCCATACTTTCCCAACCTAACACTTTCACCCTGTTTTGTTGGCTTTCTACTTTGTATCCCTCACTTATCTGAAAATGCCATCAGCACAAAAACTTTATCTGGTTCAACTTTGTCACCATTCCAATGTTGAAACATTAAGTTGGTGGAAAAATTTAAATTCGCACCGATATGGGAATGATTAAAGAAACTATCCATACTGTGGAAATTGTGCAGATATAAAAAAAGAATGAAACAATGCGCATATGAGTGACAGTGAATATTAAAATTATATTTTTTGAGTGAAGGAAGTAGCAGATCAGTATTTAAAGAATACTGCTTCATGCATAGACACATAACAAATACATACATATATATTATATGTATGTAATATATATGCACACGACTAGTTTACTAAGTAGTTCCAGTTTTCTGGCATAACATGGAATGGTTTTATTTTTTCTAGTAATTACTGTCAACCGTAGTCTGTCAAATTCTCCCTTTCTGCCTGAATAATGAATTCATGTAATGTCATTTCAGTTTGTTTCCTCAACTGTTCAGTCACTTTCGTTCATTAAGAGAGTTTTATTATGGGTTCTTGAAACTCAGCCTGGAATATTTTTTAAACTTTATGCTTTGAAATCATTTTAGTTCTAAAGAAGAGTTTAAAAGATAGTACAAAGCATTTCCATATACCCTATCCCCAGCTTTGCCTAATAATTATGGTATGTTTATAAAAACAAAGAAATTAACTTTTGTGCAATACTATTAACTGAATTACAGACTTTATTCGGACTTCTCCAGGTTCCCTACCAATGTCCTTTTTCTGTTCCAGGATTCAACCAGGATACAAAGTTGCACTTAGTTAACACGTTTTTTTAGTCTTCTCTACTCTGTGACAGTTTCTCAGTGTTCCTTTATTTTTCATGACCTTGACGCTTTTGAAGAGTGAGGTATTTTGTAGAATTTTCCTCAGTTTGGGTTTGTCTGATATTTTTCTCATAATTAGACTGGAGTTACTGCTTTGGGGGAAGAATATCACAGAGGCGAAATGCCGTTTTCATCACAATATCAGGCTTACATGATATCAACATGACCTATCACTGGTGAAGTTAATTTTGATCACTTGGTTAAGATGATGTCTGCTGGGTTTCTCTACTCGTAAAGTTGTTGTTTTTCCCTTCTGTACTCTGTGTGTTAGAAGCAAGTTACTAAGTCTAGCTCACATTAAAGAGGGGAATTAAGTTCTACCTCCTGGAGGGTGGAGTATCAAAAAATTTGTGGATAAGTGAAAACAACCATAGTAATTAATAAATATTTGGGGTTAGATAATTTGAAACTATGCAAATATTCTGTGGATTTTGCCTGCAGTGATTATTACAGAGATGTTCTGATAGTAAATTTTTCTATACTTGATACTCCCAAATTACTCTGTAAGGAAGATTTGTCCTCCCCTGCCCCATTTACTTACTGCTACAACTACTTGTTTCTATCAGTATGACGCATGAATTTTTTTATTAAAAACATTTTTAAGAGGGGGTGGGGGCAGAGGGAGAGGGAAAGAGAGAATCTTTCTAAAAAATATTTCATTTATTTATCGGGAGAGAGAGAGAGCACAAGCAGGGGGAGTGGCAGGCAGAGGCAGAGGAGGAAGCAAGCTCCCTGCTGAGCAAGGAGCCCAATGTGGTGCTCGATCCCAGGACCCTGGGATCATGACCTGAGCCAAAGCCAGACGCTTAACCGACTAAGCCACCTAGGCATCCCTAATGAATTTTTAAATCTTTGGGGTTATAATTCAATATGATCATTATTTGGTTGTTTACCCAAATTATTCCAGCCTTGGCCTTAGGGGCTCTTTCAGGTTGGCATACCCTCATCCTTTTTCTGCTTCCTTGCTTTCTGGTACTAGAAGATGTTCCAGATTCATCTTGTATTTTCCTTTTTTCAACCCAATAATCAGCCATTTCTCCAAGCAGTCTTGGTTACTTTTATTGGATAATCATATTTAGTAATTAAGATCTGAATGCAAGATATTTTTGTTGTGACTGGAGTGTCATTGTTTCTAGGACTTCTCAGCTGATAGAGCAAGGAGATGTATGTATGTTAAACATGGTTTGTATAAAGACGTACTTACATTTATTTATTGTGTCTGTATCTCTCTCCTTGTCCCTCCCTCCCTCTTCCTTCCCCCCCCACGAGTTCATACTTATACATGTGACTCTAGTCCATTATGACAAATATCCATTTAGCCTTCTCTGCATTTATTACTTTTATTTAAGTAACGTATACATCCAGTGGAACTCAAACTCACAAGCCCAAGGTCAAGAGTCACATGCTCTTCTGACTGAGCTAGCCAGGCTCTCCAATCTCTCCACTTATTTTTTTTTAAGATCCTATGTATGTACTGGGCGTTATATGCAAACAATGAATCATGGAACACTACATCAAAAACTAATGATGTACTGCATGGTGACTAACATAACATAATGAAAAAATAAAATATAAAAAATTAAAATTAAATACAAATTTAAAAAAAGATCCTATGTATTTATTTCAGAGAGAGAGAGTATGCGTGCACACACATGCACACACACACACACAGGGAGGGTGTGGGGGGTGGACAGGGGAGTCATGGAGGCACAGAGGGAGAGGAAGAGAGGGAATCTCAAGCAGACACTCCACTGAATGGGGAGCCCGATGCAGGATTCAATCTCATAACCCTGAGATCATCACCTGAGCCAAAATCAAGAGTCAGATGCTTAACCAACTGAGCCACCCAGGCACCCCCCTCCACTTATTTTTAACTTCTATCACTGACAGTGAGAAACTTCGTTCTTCTTATATATGATTTATTTACTTATTTATTTAACGTTAGTATATAAAGTAATTTCAGAATTGTTATCAGGTATCCCTGTAATTTTCCCAACCAGAACACAGAATTTATGTACAGCTCTTTTTGTCTTGAGCCTTATAACATACAGCCAAAACACTGTTTTCTAAAGCAACTCGATCAACTCTTTTATCACTCACCTTTTCAGTGAGATTAGGGCATGCTTCTATCACAGAGTGCCTCAGGTTTTTAAGAAATATATTTTTTCATTCTTTTGCTTTTAATTTATTTGTCAATCTAAAGTGTGTCTCCTGTAAACAGCATGGAGTTGGATCTTTTTAAACTTTGGTCTGATAGTTTCTGCCTTTCATTTGAGTTGTTTAATTCATTCACATTTAATGTTATTATTGATATAATTGGAATTATTTCTGCCAATTCACTTCAGTCTGTCACATGTCTCATGTATTTTTTGTTCCTCTACTCCTCCTTTCCTACTTTTTCCTTACATTAATTGAATATATTTTAATAAAGGATTTTAATTTCTTCAATGACATTTTCGTTATATATTTTTGAGGTGTTTCTTTCGTGACTGTCCTAGGACTTGGCATATACATCTTAACTTCCAGGATCTATTTCATATGTATATTAACTAAATTCCAGTAAGATATAAAAACATAATTCCCATACAATTCTATTCCCTTTTTCCGCTTATTGTGGGAATATTGTTATACATATTACATCAAAAAAATGTTATAAGCCTACCCATTGTTGTCATTATTACTTTACATAACTTTGTGTCCTTTATGGAAGATGCAAAAAGAAGGATAGCAAGTATATATCCATAGAATTATGTTAGTCTTCTTATTTATCTGGTTCTCTTCTGGTTCTGTTCATTTCTTCAGGGGTATTTTAGTTACCTTATGGATTCTTATCCTTAGCCCAATACAGCTTTGCCCCCATCCACCTCCTTTGTGCTTTTATTGGCAGATACATTTCTGCTCTATATGTTGTAGACTGAAATAAGACATTACAAATGTATTGTTTTAAACAGTCGCTTTTCAAAATCAGTTAAGAGAAGGAAAGGGAAAAACATGCATTTTTACTGTCTTTTAAAATTACATAATTACCTGTATATGTGCTTAGTTTTTCATGGATTCAAATTACTGTCTGGGTTTATTCACTTCCAGAACTAGAGAACCTTCTTTCTTATTTTTTGTAAGGTGGGTACACTAGCAACATTCTTTCTTTCTTTTTTTTTATCTGAGTCTGTCTTTATTTTGCCTTCGTTTTTTTTTTTTTAAGATTTTATTTATTTATTTGACAGAGAGAGAGATCACCAGTAGGTGGACAGGCAGGCAGAGAGAGAGGGGGAAGCAGGTTCCCTGCTGAGCAGGGAGCCCGACTCGGAACTCCATCCCAGGACCCTGAGATCATGACCTGAGTGGAAGGCAGAGGCTTAACCCACTGAGCCACCCAGGTGCCCCTTGCCTTCATTTTTGAAGGATATATTTGGTGAATACAGGATTGCTGGTTAACAGTTTGTATCTTTGAAGAGGTTGAATATGTTGTCCTCCTTCCTTCTGGCATCCATTGTTTTGATGACAAATGAACTCTTCTCTTATTGAGGTTCTCTTATAAGTTAGGAGTCATTTTTCTCTTGCTGTGTTCAACATTTTCTTCTTGTCTTTGGCTTTCGACATTTTTACTATGTTGTGTCTGTTTGCCAGTCTCTTGCATGTGTCCTACTTGAAATCCGCTGAGCTTCCTGGATATGTAGGTGAATGTTTTTCATTAAATTTGGGAAGTTTTCAAACATTATTTCTTTGAATTATTTTCTGGTCATTTTCCCTCTCCTTTTGGTATTCCCATTTTGTGTATGGTTGGTGTGATTAATGGTGTTCCTTATTTCTCTGAGACTCTGTTCGTTTTTCTTTTTTCTCTCACTTCTTTAGATTACATAAAATCGATGAATCTTAGACTTTACAAATTCTTTCTCCTGCTACCTCAAATCTACTGTTGAGCTCCTCTCATGAATTTTTTATTTCAATCTGTACTTTTCAGAATTTCCACTTGTTTCTTTTTATATTATCTCTTTATTGGTTTTTTTCTACTTGATGTAACGTTGTCATACCTGCTTTTACTTCTCTAATCACAGTTGTGTGTGTGGTTTTTTTTTCATTTTTTTAATCTATTTATACCGGCTACTTTGAAGTTTTTGTTAAATTTAACATCTGGTCACTCTCACAGACCTGCTTTGTTCCCCATATATGGGCATACTTCCTGGTTCTCTTCATGTCTTGCAATTTTCTCAGATAATACATTTTAGCGACTCTGAGTATTGGTCTTTCTCCTCTGGGGCTTATTAATATTGTTGTTTGCTTGTTTGTTTAGTGACTGGCTATTTTAGTCATGTCCATTTCTTCCCTGTTATGTGAAACCTCTTACGTTGCTCCTGAGAGGGCACAGCGTTGGGTATGCCCACAGTCACCGTGGAATGAAAGTGATTTTGTCAGTCCTCTTCACTGTCTCTTTCCCTGAACACACGTAACTGTTAAATCTTCACTAATAGCTGTTTGATTGCTCTATTGTTTTGGAAAATGTACCGGGGCATAAATTGCTTCACAGATTTCGCGGTATGACATTTGAGCTTCTTTTCAGAGATAGTTTTTGAAGTCATCCTTTGATGTTTATTTCAACTCCAATAAGACTCTACTTATATGTCTCTTTCCCTAATTCTCTGGTGAACTAGCTGGACTGACATTTGGTTATATATCTAATTAATCTACTGACCTCTTAATTGCATTTCACCATAATCTTCATATTTTTACAGTGCTTTTAACCTTCAACCTCTCTATACTGTGTGACAGTTCCTTTGGAAAGGGACTGGGTTCTCTGTTTAAAAGCCTGCCTCTCCCACTGGGAAAAATCTCTTGATACAAGGCTCGGGAGCTAGGGATGGGCACAGGAGCACAGTTCTCTCTGACACTCCTGCTTTAAGATGTGTGCATTTGACTGAGGATGCACAGTACCTTCAAGTCCTTTTGGCTTGCCTCTCCCAGGCAGTGGGGGGCCCCAGTATTCTTAGCACACTGTGCTGGAGGGAGAGCTTCTTTCTGATAAATGCAGACTGGGCAGAAGCTACACTCTGCCCTTTCAGCTACACTCACCCAGAACTTAGCCTGAGCAACAGATAACTCAAGGCAGGATGAGAAGTTCCGTCTCTTCTGGAAAGATAATGTGACCCTTACGGATGTGAGCTGATTGAGGAGACCTGTGCTCTTGGCTGTACCCTGTAAGCATGTAGTTTCCATCATGCTGAGCTAGGAGGGGAGAAGAAAAGAGAAAATCTTGGTTAAAATGTAACAGATTCTCATAATTCTTATTGTTTTAGTAGATTTTCTTAAAGACATTTTTTCATTTGCTATATGCCCTTATGACCACTTCCAAAGAATTTAAATGACCATGTAAAAAAAAATAACTTTCAGGGGTGCCTGGGCGGCTCAGTCGGTTAAGTGTCTGCCTTCAGCTCAGGTCATGATCCCAGGGTCCTGGGATGGAGCCCCATGCCCCACGCTGGGCTCCCTGCTCAGCGGGGAGCCTGCTTCTTCCTTGCCTGCCACTCCCCTTGCTTGTGCTTGCTCTCTCCCTCTCCCTCTCTGCCAAATAAATAAATAAAAATCTTTAAAAAATAACTTCCAGCAATTTCACTGGGGAGTGGATTCTCAGAGTTCCTCACATCACCATGCCAGAAGTGGAACACCAACCACAGTTATTTTAAATTCACCATCTGATAGTTTCAAGAGCTGTGTCATATCTGATTCTGGTTCTGATTGTTGTTTTGTCTCTTCACAATGCTTTGTTATCTTGTCTTTGTCTATTTCTAGTAATTTTTACCTGAAAACTGGATTTGTGTAAGACAGTAATTACTGTGGTAAATAGAATTTATGACCGAAGATAAGCATGTCTTTCCCGCTAAGCTTTTAGTATGTAGGTTTGCTTCAATCTAGTTAGAAGTTGGACCGAGTTTGATGTTTTCTTCCCATTGGCTTTGAGTCTTTCCTATTGGGCTTGCAGTTTTCCTTTGTTTTTCTTAGAAAGAACATGTATCTTGTTGTCCTTCACTGTTGTTTTTACTCAATGTTTGTTAGTGTGGTGTTGAAGAGAGGGATGGGCATTCTCTGATGTTCTGATCAGGTCTTCATCTTAGGCAAGCATGATGAACCTGAGTTTTAGTGATGTAACCTTCACAAGTGTTCATGCTTGTCCTTCGGATACAGTGCTGAGCGTAGCACACATGCCTGCTCCCTCCCCTCATAGAGCTTTTTGTTTTTTGGTTTCCTTTGCCCAGCTGCAGCGGGTTTCCACCAGTGCTTTCAGGATATGGATTTTGTTGTTCTTCCTGCAGATTAAGTCTTTTGTTTAGTAGGGGAGTTCCAAATTCTGGTTGGAATTTCATCCTGAGTGACAGCTGTCTTCCTCTCTTAGCTGGCACATGGAGCAAGCTTTCTCAGATTCTCCCTGATCTTACCTGAGAATACCTAGTGAAGTTTCTGGAGTAAACCTGAGTGTAAGCCCTTTACATCTGCAGCCCACAGGAACTTTCACACACTTATGCTAACCCTCACTCAGCCTTTAGCAATTCATTAGCAATTTCTAGCTAAATTTTCTTACTGGTCTATATGTTGTTCGGTGTTGTCTATCTCAGATAAGCAGATGCTCACATCCTATTTCTCCCTCCACGAGTCTCTTTCTTGATTTTGAGATCGTCGTTTGCCCTGTGAACTCGGTTCTTGGATGGTGTTAAGAAAAATTGCTATTTTGACGTTTATCCAACTTTCTTTCCTGTGGTAGTGTGAGTGCCGTTCTTTTCAGCTCTCCATTTGGAGCTGAAACCGAAAGTTGTCTTATTCATTTTACAAATTAAATAGCATTTGATTTAAAGTTCCTTTTGGTTCCTGTAAGCAGTACCAACTTTTTTGCTCTAGTGTCTTACAGCGGACAGGGAGTTGGGCCTATTCTCAGGAACATTTATTTCCTTATCCCAAAAGTATTTATTGGGCTTGGGAAGATAGTGAGGGAGAAGCAAAGTAACTATCTTTTATTATATGACTGTCCTTAGCAATATAGGTCATTGTCTGTTGACTCAATGTGAACAGATGATAGGCTCAAGAGTCTCCAGTGATAGGGACTCTTCACTGTCAGTCATAAAGTTTTGTTCCCCCCCCCCATCCTCCTTCCCTGTAAAGTATGAAGGAGAATTTTGTAGGGATGGAAGTTAAACTCCATACCATAAAACTTTAAAGCATCACTCCCTTTTTGAGCCAACTACAACTGGATTTGACCAGATAATTTGAATTTGAAGTAGAAAGGTTGAACCCTTTCTCTCAGAGTCCAGTGAAATAGCACCCAGAACAATAGGGGTGGGGATGCAGTTAAGACAATTGCCCAGCCAATCTTGCTCAGACTCCCAAAAAGGCCTTGATGGTGCCTCGGCCTGTTTTGGCGGTTTTGTGGTGACATCAGTTTTGTATCTGCCTGGTACAGTACTTCTGATGTTTGAGTCATCCTAGGCCCAAAAGTATAGGAGACCCCAGGCAAAGGGGGCCTCAAAAGGCATGTCATCCTCCAACTCAAGGAGAAAACAGGAGTTACCACCTGTCTGAATACCTACATGTACCATAGGCATAGCCATGACTTGGGGGCCAAGGCAGTCAAGCTGTGAATCAGCATTAAATGCCTTTTAAAGGCAGTAATAATGGAGGAGGTAATGCCATTCCAAGCATTGCTCTTTAGGCCTGTGATCTGAAGAAACATTACCACTATTCTGACATCTTATTTTTTAAAAAGATTTTATTTTTCAGAGAGAGAGAGAGCACAGGCAGGGGGAGCAGCAAGCAGAGGGAGAAGCAGGCCCCCCCGCCGAGCCAGGAGTCTGATGCAGGGCTCAATCCCAGGACCTCGGGTTCACAACCTGAGCCGAAGGCAGATGCTTAACCTACTGAGTCATCCAGGCATCCCTATTCTGACACCTTAAAGGATTGGTTGGTTAATAGGGTGAAGATAAAATTCAATCATTCCGTTTAAGAAAGCAAACTAGTTAAGGATCATTGCCTTAGAGCCAGATAAACCTAGGTTCCAATATAGGCCCTCCCCATTATCGGTATGTGATCTTGCATTAATCACTTATACTCTTTGAGACTCAGTTCAGTCACCTCTATAGAAGGCATAAAAACACCTCTCTCAGAATTGCTTGTCAGAAAAAAAATGGACTGTGAACAGTAGTGATCTATATCACTTCTAGACCACAGCGTGGAAAAATGAGTGTGAGATCTGCACATACCCTTTTCCTCTGTTTCAGGGGTATCATGATCAGTCTGGATCTCTGGGAAACTAGGGAGAGCAGAACCTCACCATCTCCAATTCTCATGAAGTTTGAGAAATAAACCTTTGTTGTGTTAAGCCACTGATGTTTAGGGATTGGTAGCTATCTTAGCATAAGCTTAGCATAAGCTTAGCCTAACCTGACAAATGCACAAATACTCCTCAGAGTTATACAACAGAATCACTGGAATTCCTGTTACAATACACATTAGATATGATAAAGCTACATTGGGAGACAGGCAATAGATATGGGGACTGTGATGGTAAGAGAGAACTACTCAATTATCATAACAGAAAGCCAGTGGATAATGTCTAAAGTTAACAAGTCAGGAGATAGCAGTTACAAGTCATACATCTGATAAGAGACTTGTGTCCAGAATAAAAAAAAGAACTCTCAAAACTTAACAATAAAAAGACAACCAACCCAATTTTAAAATGAGTAAAGGATTTATTTTTTATTTACTTTTTAAAAAATGTTTTATTCATTTATTTGACAGAGAGAGACAGTGAGAGAGAGCACAGGCAGGGGGAGAGGCTGAGGAAGAGGGAGAAGCAGGCTCCTCGCTGAGCCAGGAGCCCGATTCTGGACTTGATCCCAGAACCCTGGGATCATGACCTGAGCCGAAGACAGTCTCTTAACCAACTGAGCCACCCAGGCGCCCCAGTAGAGGATTTAAATAGACATTTCTCCAAAGAAGATATACGAACGATCAAGAAACACATGAAAAGATGCTCAACAATGGGCTCCTGGGTGGTTCATGGAGCACTGGGTGTGGTGCATAAACAATGAATCGTGGAACACTGATTCTGGGTTCTGGGGGTTCTGGGGGATTGAGTCCCAAATCAGGCTCCCTGCTCAGAGGGGAGTCTGCTTCTCCCTCTCCCCCTGCCTGCCACTCCCCTGGCTTGTGCTGTGCTCTCTCTCTCTCTGTCAAATAAATAAATAAAATCTTCCAAAAAAGAAAGAAAGAAAGAAAAGAAGAAAGAAAGAAAGAAAGAAAGAAGAAAGAAAGAAAGAAAGAAAGAAAGAAAGAAAGAAAGAAAGAAGAAAGAAAGAAAGAAGAAAGAAAGAAAGAAAAAGAAAGAAAGAAAGAAAAGAAAAGAAAAGATGCTCAACATCATTAGCCATTAGGAAAATGCAAATAAAAACCACAAGGGGATTCCACTTTATACTGACTGAGATGGCTAAAATAAAAAAATATAGGCAATAACAAGTGTTAGCAAGGATGTGGAGAAGTTGGAATGCTTGTACACTGCGGATGGGATTGTCAAATGCTACAATTACTTTGGAAAACAGTTTGGCATTTCTTCAAAAAGTTAAACATGGAGTTAACACATGACATAGCATTTCCACCCCTAGGTATATACCTAAGGAAATAAAACACATATCTAAATGCAAAAAGTTCACACTGCTATACATTATATATGAAAGTTAAGAGAGTAAATCCTGATAGTTCTCATCACAAAGAGAATTTTTTTTTTTTGCTTTTTCTTTTTATTGTATCTATATGAGATGATGGGTATTAACTAAACTTTTTGTGATAATTATTTTATAATATATGTATTTTATATGTACAATGTATATGATATGTATAACAATCCATATGCTGTACCCCTTAAACTTATATAGTAATATATGTAAATTATATTTCAATAAAACTGGAAAAAAATTTAATTTTAAAAAACAAAAATTGAAAAAATATTTTTGCTTCTTCCAGCAAAAAATGAATAACTAGTGTGTCAAATACTACACAACCTGTGCTTACTTTAAAACAGATAAAAACAAGTACATTAAATTTAGAGTACCTCTTCATAAAAGGATTCAAAGCATACAGATGAAGTTAAAGCAACTTTGGACATAATCATTAGCATGTACTAAGGTTATCTACATAATAAACTAAGGCAGAACCATCATTTCTGTACTTGTAAATACTATATTTTGTCTTCTCAATAAAGTTTATTTTAAAAGGGAAAAAAAACATGTACAGGAATTTTTAGTACTGATATACACTACAATGTGGATGAGCCTTGAAAGCTTTATGGTACTGAAAGGTCGTATATTGTACGATTCCATATATATATATATGAAATGTCTAGAATACACAAATCTGTAGAGACAAAGTAGATTAGTGTTTGTCAGGTGCCCGGGGGTGGATGGGGGAGAGAATGGGAACACCATTATATGCCAATGGGTATGAGGTTTCTTTTTATTTTTTATTTATTTTTTTTTTTTAAAGATTTTATTTATTTATTTTACAGAGAGAGATCACAAGTAGGCAGAGAGACAGGCAGAGAGAGAGGGGGAAGCAGGCTCCCTGCTGAGCAGACAGCCCGATGTGGGGCTCGATCCCAGGACCCTGAGATCATGATCTGAGCCGAAGGCAGAGGCTTTAACCCACTGAGCCACCCAGGCGCCCCATGAGGTTTCTTTTTAGAGTGATGGAAATATCCTGGAACTGGATAATGATGATGGTTTCAGAGCTCTGTTATACTAAAAAACTACTAAATTGTACACTTTTAAAAGGGTGAGTTTTGGGGTGCCTGGGTGGCTCAGTCGTTAAGCATCTGCCTTCAGCTCGGGTCATAATCCCAGGGTGGCTCAGTCGTTAAGCGTCTGCCTTCAGCTCAGGTCATGATCTCAGAGTCCTGGGATCAAGCCCCTGTCAGTCTCCCTGCTCTGCGGGAAGCCTGCTTCCCCCTCTCCCACTCCCCCTATTTGTGTTCCCTCTCTCGCTGTCTCTCTCTCTGTCAAATAAAAAATCTTTAAAAGGGTGAGTTTTGTGGTATGTGAGTTACATTTCAATCAAGCTGTTTTTAAAAAAAGAAATAGCAACATAAGCATATTATTCAGAAATATGGAAGTAAATACTAGAAGAAACCAAAAATATTTATGGTAGTTGCCTCTGGAGAATGAGAATGTGGAATGGCAAGACAGACTGAAGTTTTTAATAATAAATTATTTTGCACTATTGGATTTTAAAATTTTTTACAGGTATCTCATTTGATAAAAATAGAAATGAGCTAAAAACAAAGGGCACACACAGACATTCTGAGGACAAGTCAAAAGAGATTCTGATATATTGGGTCTGAGATGGGAACCCAGATTCTGAATTTTTGACAAGGTAGTTAGGTGATTTTAATGCAGATAGTCTTCTGGTAGCTAGCAAATTTTGAGAAATGCTACCATATCCAATGTTAAAATCATCAGCAATGAATTGTCATATAACCCATCTCCTGTTGTGTTCCTTTTGGAGTGGCAAGCCTCGGTTGCTGAAGAATGAAAGTATGTGCTGCAAATTCAATCACGGACAGAACTGGACCAAGAATTGAGGCCTTCTGACTTGATAATTAATATGTTGTTTTTTAAAAACTTCTATTATATGTTGTGGGTACCAAAATCAGTGAGATAAATTCTCTGCTTTGAAAATGGAAAGTCTAATGGGGTAATTATAATGTTCTGAAACATATATTCCTTAAAATTCTACAAAGCATTTTTCCACATCTCATGTCAGGATTAATAAAACTACAGTATAACGTGAGAAGAGGCATCTTTTCCACAGTTCAGCAGGGAACGTAGAGAGAATTCAACTCAGCGGAGACTCTAGGGAAATCAAAGGGGTTTTGTTACTTTGGAGATCCCAGCCCACCAGCAGCAGTGGGGCCCTTAGAGGGGGTGCAGGACCCATGAGAAGATGCACAGTGGACATCAGACATAGTATTCCCCAAGGTAAAGTGGCACCTATTTCGTAGCTTCCAGGACTTATTCCTGGACACAAGTGAGACTTCCTTCAGCCCTCCCCCTAACATCTGATGGAGCTCTGGTTCTGCTAATGCAGAGCAGAGGTGCAGGAGTCCGCCCAATACCGCTCACACTCATTATCTCATCTGATCTTCTCCATAGCCCTGGAAGAGAAGTTTTATCCCCATTTCACAGATAGTAAGACTGTTACAGCAATGGATCTGTAATAACTGCCAGGTTGATTCCTCCAGCTTCGAGTCCCAGAGGTAATATGAGTTTTACACATCATTTCACATCCTGACAACAGGAATTTTAAGTGTCTCCACTGCCCTCATAAACTTACTGAACCGTAATTTTGATTGCGTGGTACGTATTTTCCCATTTTTAAAATCTTTTATTATTTATTTTATGACAAAAATCATCTATTTTTTTAAGGAAAAAAACAGACGAGAAGATAATCTCTTCCATTGCCACCACAGAGAAAACCACTATTTCTCTTTTGATCTACTCAATTTCAGTTTTCCCTACTCATGGATGTATTACGTAACCATATTTTTTTTCAAAAATGGGCTGATACCATACATGTAGTTCTGAAGACTTTTTTTATTAATATTTTGCAATATATCATGAACATCTCTCTTCCATGCACTTGGGTGAAAGTCCCCTACTGAAAGACAGAGTGCTGCAGTTGGGTCAAAAGGCTGCTGGTAACGGAGTCACACCTAAAGCAATGGATCAGCATAAGGTTAAAGCACATAGCCCGGCAAATGCCTGCCAGGGAAAGCAAGGTTGGCAATATTCCCATCAGAGAGATCAGAATTAAAGGCCAAAGGCATTAAAGATATGGAACATCTTCTAAGTCCTTCTGGCCCCTACCTCCGCCCCTCATTCCCCTGACACCCCGCTGCCCCCTTGGGGCAAACGGATCCTGAACATCCCTTTGCATCCAGTGAAAACCACCCATTTTCTGTTTTTTTCTTAGCTCTTCCTGAGCCCTTGACATATCTCCACATTCTCTCATCATCTCCTCACTGCCCAAGTGCTTTTCCTGTAAGTCCTCCTGATAGTCCTTGGGGGAATCGTCCGTCCCCCTGTCCGTTTTTCTTTTTGCTTTCCTGGGCACGTAATCTTCAGCTGGGCGCTTTTCCGCAGCCCGCGGCTCACCCTCGGGCTTTGCCAGAGATTCTGGTTTGCCCTCGCCGTGTGGTTTTCCCTCATCTTTGGACTTGCCCTGCTTTTCTTCCTTTCCCTCATCTTCGGGTTGTCCTTCGTCACCTGGCTGCCCCTCATTCTGGAGCTTTCCCTCATGCCCTGGCTTCTCCTCCACTTCTAGCTTTTCTTCTTCATCTGATTTTCCTTCATCTTCTGTATCAACTTCATCTTCTGGCTTTCCCTCATTTTCTAGGGTTCCTTCGTTCTCTAGCTGTTCTTCGTTTTCTTCATAGATCTTTTCCATGTTGAGATTCTCTCTCCTTTGCCTGTCCTAGGAGACAAAAAGGAGGACTCAGATTGGGGAAAACAGCACTTGAAAATAATTGCCTTTTATGATTTAGGGTTTTCCTCACCCTATCCCAAATGACAGGTGCCCTCCCACCCGGACATTTTTTTCCTTTCCTTCGCACTTCACACGTTTACGTGATACAACCGTACACGAACTTCCACGGGTGCTTCTTTCTACATTTAAGTGGGGTGTGCCGAGAAGCGTGTAAGAGCAGTTTTGTCCCTGAACTTTGCTCTGGCGTTAGCTATGCCCATGACAATTTTAACTGGGTCATCCCAACTTACACTGACCTGCGGGAATCCTGGCCAGTTTTGTTTTTCCCTTGCCTGCAGTTTTAAGACTTCTAGAACTGCAGACCCAGTAGAATAATGGCCACTTCTCAGATTTCAGGGCTACTCTAATATCTTCAAGGGGCTGCACAGATGCCATGCTTCCTGTCTCTCACTTCCTTGTTCTCCCCGCTGTCCTCAACAGCCATAAAGCACCATGTTTCTTCCCTTAGAGTCCTGGCAGAGGCCATGTATTCTGAGACTGTGGTAGGGTGGCTTGGAGGAGGGTTTGCAGGTAGTAGCCTCCCCAGCTTCTGCTCAAGCTTAAGTCCCTCTTACTCCCAGGGGTCCTGGGACAGTTACTTTCACCCACTGACCTGCACTGATCCTGCAGATCTTTTCTTCTCTTGTCTGGGTTGGTGCCTACAACCACAGACCTGAAGACCTGTGGAGAGACAGGAGACAGGGTGAATGAAGGGTTGAGGACTGAATGGCAACTGGGAGACTGATTCTTGTCACACTGTAGTTGTCAAAACTTCCCCAAATCCCGCCACCCCTTTGTCCTTTCCCTTGCTTCTCTGATCTCCCTCTATAGCCCCTCCCTAACAGTCTCCATTTTTCTACTACTGAGCAATGGCAGAGAAAGTTTACTTGCAAAAGGTTTCTATGTTTCTGAATCCTCCTCCCAAATTTCTATCTCACTTGTTCTTACACAAAAATGAGGGAGGTTCAGGACAGTGATGTTCAGAAGCCAGATCCTCCTGTACTCCGTTACCTGCCTCCCAAGCCTCCCACTCCTGGGTGTCCAGATAGCACAAAGCCCATCACTTCTCTGATAATGGTGAGGATAGAGTCAGAGGGGCAGGGCAGAAATGTCCAGATTATTCATGACACCCCTTGCCTCTCCACGTACACAGAAATACCACGTTTTCCTACAATGCAAGAGACAAATTATTTCCAAATTCAGTAAAAATTTTGGCTCATGGTATCTCCTCTCAATCCTCCCCAGTTTAGAAGCCACTCCTCCGCAAAAGGGAGCTGGTCTCCAGACTGAACCTCTGTCCCCCTCCTTTGCAGCACCTCCTCCCCCCTCTCCCCCCCACTTGCAGCCCACCATTTCCGGCTCCAAAATGGACGGAAGGTGAAGAGATGCAGAGAGCGCAGGCCCTCCCCACCTCGGGTTCACAAGCTGTGCCCTCTCCGGCTGCCCTGCAGAGATCAAGCCATTTCCTCGCTATCGCCATCCCCCTCTCCCGGCCCTCTCCATCAGACATAGCTCGATAGCCTACCTCCTAGGAGATCCCAACGGGTACCCATTCTCAACCCCTGGTCCCTCTCCATCTCCTCCCGCCAAGCCCTCCGTTTCTTGCACCAAACACATGGACATTGGGGAAGGAAGGAGTAGAGAGAATCCAGTCCTGGACCCGCTCTGGTCTTTGCCCTCTGCCACCCCCCCCCAACTCCAGGGGTCCGCAGGTGCCTGTGGATTTGTGGCCATTCCGGAGAGATGCCTCCTTCTCCTCCCATTTCTTTCTGCCATAAGCCCACACTTACCCAGGGAAATAAGAGATGGTACCCAGACCTGTCCCCCAACACTCATACAATTTCCTGCGCCAGAATGAATGGGGGTGGGAGGGGGTGGCATTTGGAAAGCAGACCGGATCCCCTGTAGCCTCTATCAGTTACCACCCCTATGCCAGCGCCCTCCCTCTTCTCCTCCAGCTTGTACCCACCTGCAAGGCTTTAGGGCAGTTGCCTCTCTGTCCCTCAGTCTGAAAGCTTTCCACAGAAATAGGGAGCTGGTACCTGGAGGAGAGGGACTTCTGCACACGTCGGCTTCTGATCACGTGAAGGAAACGTCACCAGTGGGCTCGGGTCCCTAGTTCCCCTCCCACCAGCAGAAAGTGCGTCAGGAGCCAGCCCACTTCTTCCCTTCACTAGCCCGCTCCCGCTTCGGGGCGCTGAAGTCCCCTCCCCTCATCGCTTTTTTTTTTTTTTTTTTTTTGGTTTTTGCTAATCCCAAAGGTCAAATGTGGCCCCTTCTCCCTGTGGTATGTGTTTGTTCTATCTTATCAGGAAAAGGCTACATCTCCTAGGGCAACTGGCCATTGGTACATCTCTGAGGAATTTTTTTCCCCTTTGATCTCAAAGCACCTACCCCCTCAATCTACTTCTCTACTCAACCACTGATGTTCATTTCTCCTCTCCTCCAGACCTTCATATAATAGGTACACACGGTGGATTGACAGGCAGGGAAGCAGATAGTTGAAATGGGGATTTAATTTGCCTCTAGATATTTTTTTCCAGTTTTATTTAATTTACTCCCCTCCGCATGGGTATTCTTATAAGCAAAAAATTAAATAGAGCTATTTTCATTTGGGGCAAAGAATGTGTTTAAGATAGAAAAACCCCCAACAAGATTCCAAAATTAAGTTCACTGCATTAATTTTTACTATATAAAAAATGGATTCAGTTAGCTACACACAAAATATTTTTCTTAATTTTCATAAATAGATAGTTCTGTCATGTTCTACGAACAATACATGTATTTATTGTGCCCAAACAATCACTGAATGTTAAGTAGACCTTCTGGAATCTGATGGCCGACACAGTATCAGTCTTGAAAATTTGGCCCATGGCTATTTTCATTCAGAGATTTAGCTGTTGTGCAAAGGCAGCTAAGGATCTGAGGGATGCAGACGTGGTCTGATTTTCCCTGTCCTTTCAAGAGGGGAGGAATATGCAATTTCTAGACCACTTCTCACCTTCCAGAGCCTCTCATCCTTTGCATTCAGGCACCTGATTATTGCTCACTCTAGAACATACATGGAGAGATGATCAAGGTGATATTTCTGCCCTGCCCCCTGACTCTATCGTCACCATTTTCAGAGAAGTGATGGGCTTTGTGCTATCTGGACACCCGGGAGTGGGAGGCTTGTGAGGCAGATAACGGAGTACAGGAGGATCTGGCTTCTGAACATCCTGAACTGTCGTGAACCTCCCTCATTTTTGTGCAAGAACAAGTGAGATAGAAATTTGGGAGGAGGATTCAGAAACATAGAAACCTTTTGAAAGTAAACTTTCTCTGCCATTGCTCAGTAGTAGAAAAATGGAGACTGTTAGGGAGGCGCTATAGAGGGAGATCAGAGTAAATGTCTTTGGCTCCTTCCCTCACTCCCCCAAATTCCCACAGAGGTAATTCAACCCCAGCAGAGATGCATGCTGTCCTGACAACTGGAAACCAGAACAGATCCCTTCCAGACCCCTACAGCGGAGGGTTTCCATAAAGCCCAGAGAAGTGATGGTCAATGGCCGAGGGGAGAGCCTCCATGCTTGGCTGCTCTCTGCCCTTCTTCACAGTGCCAAGGGAAGCTTCTCTGACCGTGTCTGCTGCCTACCACTTGACTTAGGAGGTGCAGCCTGAGGGATTTCTCAACTCCAGTATCTTCACCTCCAGGGCACCTAGGAGGAGCCTAGCCATGCTGCAGGGTTGCTGCTGCTCAGTCCATCCCCAGCCTTGGGCCCTCTGAATCAGATTTGTTTCAGTGTCTGAGAAAGTCTGACATGCCGACTGTACTGATTGACCCACACCAGGTGTTCTCAACTGAGGGAGTCTGCAGACCACCTGAAATGATACGCAAGGTTGCACGTGTTTAGAAGATAGTAGAGTCTGTACACGTATGAAAAGATCTGTACCCTAAGAACTTGAGAAAGTCTAACACACAAGCAGATTGACATCATGAAGAAGCAGAAGCTATAGGTAGAGAAAAGACAGAGAGGAGATGGAGAAGCTACTTGGGAGTGAGATAGAGAAAGGAAGAAACAAATAGCAGGTGAGTTCTGTTAAAGGAAGAGCACTTACTCCTTGGGTTCCAGGATTCTTAAGTAGAGAAACCTCCGAATCCCCTGGAATTATATTCAAAATGATGTGCCTGTGTGTGTGGTTGAGGGAGAGATAAGATATGTACATTTTTGCTGGATGTATGCATTTGCCTAGGATCAGATCCATTGGTATTGTTGGATGCTCAGAGGGGTATGCAATATAAAAAATGTGAAGGCCAACTGACCTAGAGAATATACTTATATACATCTTTTTTCAAATAAGACTATATTTTTAGGAGAAATAGCTAATCAAAATTAGCCATCTTAAAGTGTACAATGCAGTGACATACAGTACATTCACAATGTTGTGAAACCATCTCCTCTATCTAGTTCCAAAATATTTTCATTAACTCTGAAGGAAACCCCACACCCATTAAGTAGTTACTCCCAATTTTTCCCTTCTTCCAATCCCTAGCAATGACTAATCTGCTTTGTCTCCATGGAATCACCCATTTTAGATATTCCGTATAAATGGAATCGTGCAATATGTGACCTTTCATGTCTGGCTTCTTTCACTTAGCGTAATGTTTCAAGGTTCATTCACATTGTCTCATGTACAGTATTTCTTTCCTTTTTATGGCTGAATAATATTTCATTATATGCCCATATTGTATTTTGTTTATCCATTCAAACATTGATGGATATTTGGGTTGTTTCTACTTTTCAACCATTGTAAATGCTGCCTTAAACACTTCCGTATAAGCTTTTTGGTATGGATGGGTGTTTTTATTTCTCTTGAGTATATATCTAAGAATAGAATTGCTGGGTCATGTGCTAATTCTGTGTATAACTTTTTGAGGAAATGCCAACCTGTTCCACAGCGGCTGCAACATTTTGCACTCCTACCAGCAATGCGTGAGGGCTCCAATTGATCCACATTCTCAAAAAAAATTGTTAATTTTTCATTTTTTCAATTTTTCATTTTCATTTTCAATTTTTTCATTTTCCTAATGACTAATGATATTGAACATCTTTCCACATATTTATTGGATATTTATATATCTTCTTTGGAGAAATATCTATTCAAGACCTTGGCCCATTTTTTTATATTGAGTTGTTTGTCATTTTTGTGTTTTTAAGAATTTTAAGAGTTCTTCATGTATTCTGGATACAGCCCCTTTCCAGATATATGATTTGCAAATATTTTCTTCCATTCTGTGGATTGCCTTTTTACTTTCTTGATAACATCTTTTTATTCACAGAAGTTTTTAATTTTTATGAAATCCAATTTATATATTTTTCTTTTTGTTGTTCTTGCTTTTGGTGTCATATCTAAAAGTCCACTGGGGCCCCTGGGTGGCTCAGTGGGTTAAAGCCTCTGCCTTTGGCTCAGGTCATGATCTCAGGGTCCTGGGATTGAGCCACGCGTCTGGCTCTCTGCTCAGCAGGGAGCCTGCTTCCCTCTCTCTCTGCCTGCCTCTCTGCCTACTTGTGCTCTCTCTCTCTGTCAAATAAATAAATAAAATCTTTAAAAAAAAATAAAAGTCCATTACCAAATTCAAGGACATGAAGATTTACCCTTTTGTTTTCTTCTAAGAGTTTTAAAGTTTTGACTCAAATATTTCGGTCTTTGATCATTTTGAATTAATTTTTATATATAGCGTGAGTTTCTTTTGTAAATGGCTTTATAAAATTTAAAGGTTCTTTTGATGGCAGAACACAACACACTGTCACGAAAATAGATAGAAGGCAGAACTCTTTGCTACTTACAGCTCCGAAAGAGAGAAGGATGCAAGGCAGAGCCACACAGGTTACGCCTGGATGACAGGAAGTTGGATCTCTAGGGGCAGTTTATGTATTACAAGTGGGGTGGGGTTAGCTAGATTTTTTCTGAATCTCTGAGGATTTGTCTAATTTGAATAATTTCTCAGGCTCCAGGGCATAGAGGCTGTCCTTAGTTGTCTGGTACCTGGCTCCTGGGCAAAGACGGCTGGTGCATAGTGCCCCAGAGTGTGAATGCATATGATATGGGAAGTGGCTGGAGTGTGTACTTCATCAGCTGCTCAAGAAGGGCAACTAACCGGCCTCTAGCCAGGGCCTCAAAATTGACTCAAGATAGTCTCTTTGCAAAAAAAGATAGGATATTTGAGTGACTCAAATAGTAGAAAAGACTTCCACAGAGTAGGACATAAGTTGCCCTAAACAGCATAGAAGACATTTTATAATGAGAGCAAAAAGGAGGAAAACAAATAGAAGAATAAGAAGTCCTTATAGGCCAGCCATAATCAAGTTAGCTGAGGGGTGGCCTAGGAGGTAGTTGCCTGCTGAGGAAAGCAATAATCTCCATTAAGTTTTAGAATGGCGTTAATAGTAATAATCTCTACAAGATTTTCCTTTAGACATGGAGTGCAGAGGTATATAGCATACTTTTTGGCAGAGAGCAAAACATATACTAGGTTCATGGGCTAAGTAAAAAATGACCTCAAGAAATGTAATAAATCCTAATATAAAAAGAAGAAAAGCAATCAATATATTATGTTCAATTTGTCATTATCTTTGGAAAGGCAGCATTTAGGCACTGTTGTGATGATAGTCTCAGTGTCTGGGGTGAAGTTTTCCTCTGTGTAGAGAGCAAAGTCATCTCTAATGGTGAGATGTTGGACTGAGACAAAGTCATCTGAAGCAACATCTTTCTAGTAGCAAGCTTCTGGGTTGAGGTGATGTCATCTAGGATGTGGGATTGGGATGTCCTTTCCAAGAAAACACCTACTCAGGTTGATGTGAGTCATGTTTTTGTGGTTCTGGTATTATAAGGAGGCTGAAGTGTGTGTAGACTTTGAAGGCAATGATGGGCCTGAAAGATTGACTAGCAAATTTTTTTAGATAACGGTAAGTTACCATAACAAAATTTTCCCTCTTAACCATATTTTAGTATACATGTCAGTGGCATTAAGTACACTCACATTGTTGTGCAATCATCAGCACCATCCATCTCCAGAGCTTCTTCCATTTTCCCAAACTGAAATTTTATACCCATTAAACTAACTCCCCTTGCCCCACTCCCTGTACCCCCCTGGCAAACACCATTCTACATTCTGTCCCTAAGAGTTTGACTACTCTAGGTATTTTGCATAAATTAAATCACGAATCATTTTCTGTCTGGCTTATTTCACTTAGCATAGTGTCTTCAAGGTTCATCTGTATTGTAGCATGTGTCAGAAATTCATTTCTTTTTAAGGCTGAATAATGTTCCATTTTATATATATACTCTATTTTGTTTATCTATTCATCTGTCAAGGGACACTTGGGTTGTTTCCATTTTTCCCCCCAGTTTTATCAAGAAATAATTGACATACATCACTGTATAAGTTTAAGATATATAACATGATGGTTTTATTTGCATATATTGTGCAATGATTACCACAGTAAGTTTAATTAACATTCATCATCTCATATAGGTGCAATAAAAAGAAAATTTCTCCTTGTGATGAGAACTCTTAGGATCTACTTGTCTCTTAACAACTTTCCTATAAATCATACAGCAGTGTCATCATGCTTTACATTACTTCCCCATGACTTATTTATTTTACAACTGGAAGTTTGTACTTTTTGACCACTTTTCTCCCATTCCCCCTCCCCTCAGCCCCCATCTCTGGTAACCACAAATCTGATCTCTTTTTCTGAGTTTGGTGGATTTAATGTATGTCATCAATGTTTTATAGTTTTCAATGTGCAGGTCTTGAATATCTTTTGTCAAATCTATCCCTGAGTATTTCATATTTCTGATGCTATTGTAAATGATGTTGTTTTAGAATTTAATCTGACTGTTCATTGCTTGTAGAGGACTGAATGATTTCCCTCCAAATTCATGTCCACCTAGCACTTCAGAACATGACCTTATTTGTAAATAAGATCTTTGCAGATGTAATTCATTAAGAATTGAGATGAGGGGCGCCTGGCTGGCTCAGTCGGTAGAGCATGCAACTCTTGATTTCAGGGTTGTGAGTTCGAGACCCATCTTGGGTATGAAGATTACTTAAAAGTAAAATCTTAAAAAAAAAAGAATTGAGAGAGATCATATTGGCTTAGGGTAGGTCCTAAACCCAATGGATGTGTCCTTAGAAGAGACAGAACACGTAGACACAGAAGAAAAGCTGAAATTGGAGTTATGCTGTCACAAGACAAGGAATGCCTAGGGCCACTTGAAGCTGGAAGAAGTAAGGAAGGATTCCTTTCTAGAGACTTCAGAGAGAACATAGCACTGCTGATAACTTGATTTGGACTTCTGGCCTACAAAACTATAAGACAATACATTTCTCGGGATTTTTTAAACCACCAAGTTTATGGTAATTTTTTACGGAAGTCTCAGAAAATTAGAAATACAACTAAATTTATATTTCAATCTTGTATCCTGCAACCTTTCTGAACTCATTTATTGGCTCTAGTAGCTATTCTTTTAAGATTTTATTTACGTGTGGAGCATAAGGAAAAACATGGAGGACATTGGGAGGAGGAAAGGAAGGGTGAATTGGGGGAAATCAGAGGGGGAGATGAACCATGAGAGACTGTGGACTCTGACCAACAAACTGAGGGTTTTGGAGGGGAGGGGGGGAGGGGTTGGGTGAGCCTGGTGGTAGGTATTGAGGAGGGCACGTATTGCATGGAGCACTGGGTGTGGTGCATGAACAATGAATCTTGGAACACTGAAAAAATTAAATTAAATTAATTTTTAAAAAAGATTTTATTTTTAAGTAATCTCTACAAGCATCATGGGGCTTGAACTCACAACCCCAAGATCAAGAGTTGCATTCTCCACCAACCGAGCCAGCCAGGTGCCCCTTAGTAGCTTTTTGTATATTACAAAAAAGTTCTACATAGATAATTGTTTTCTATGAATATTTTCTATTTCTTCCTTTGCAATCTGTATGACTTTTATTTATTTCTCTTACTGTGCTGGCTAGAACTTCTAATACAACATTGAATCTAATTTATGAACATGTCCATTTCGCCTTGTTTTCCATCTTAGGAGGGAAACATTTGGTCTTTATGTACACATCATTATGTATTTTTTTTTTTTTTGTAGATGTATCTTATCAGGTTGAGGAACGTCTCTTCTATATGTGGTTGATGAGTATTTTAATCAGTAATATATGTTTTTTAATTTTAGCAAATGTTTTTTCATCAGCTACTGAGATGATCATATGTTTTTTTCTCCTTTATGTTACTGTGGTGAACTACAATGATTTTCAAATATTAACACTACTTCGAATCCTTGGAATAAAACTTACCTGGTCATGGTATATTGTATCTTGTATATATAATTGGAGTCTACTAAAGTTTTATTAAGAATTTTTGCATATATGTTCATGAGGGAGATTAGTTTGTGGTTATCTTTCCTTGTAATATAATTGTCTGCTTAGTTATCTGGGTAATTCTAGCCTCATAGGGTGAGTTGGGAGCTATTCCTTCCTCTTCAATTTTCTGAAAGATTTTGCATAGAATTGGTATTATGTAATTTTTAAGTGTTTGGTAGAATTATCAGTTAAGCCATCTTGACTCAGAGTTTTCTTTGGAGGAGGTGTTTTAAATAAAATTTCCATTTATTTTCATGGTAAGCATAGCTTAATGCATAGAATTGTCAAATCACTATGTTGTACACCTGAAACTAGTATAACATTGGATGTTAAATATACCTCAAAAAAAAACTTTTTAAAAAATTTCTATTTATTGGGCGCCTGTGTGGTTCAGTCGGTTAGGCATCTGCCTTTGGCTGAGGTCATGATCCCAGGGTCCTGAGATCGAGTCCCACATTGGGCTCCTTGCTCAGCAAGGAGCCTGCTTTTCCCTCTCCCTCTGCCCCTCCCCGCTGCTTGTGCTTGCTCTCTCTCTAATTTCTATTTCTTTAATAGCTATAGAGCTTTTTTCTATTCTAATATATATGTTCAGTGCTCTAAATTTCTGCCTGAGTGGTCCTTTTACCACATCTCACAAATGATCATATGTTGAGTTTTCATTTTCATTTGGTTCAAAGTGCCTTATAATGTCCTCTTTGATTTCTTCTTTAGGTTATTTAGACATGCGTTGTTTGATGTTAATTTAATATTTGGGATTTTCCAGATATTTTTTTGTTATTAATTTCTCATTTAATTCCACTGCGCTCAGAAAATATACTTTTTAAAAAAAGATTTTATTTATTTATTTGACAGAGAGAGACACAGCGAGAGAGGGAACACAAGCACATGGAGTGGGAGAAGGAGAAGCAGGCTTCCCGCTGAGCAGGGAGCCTGACCTGTGGCTCAACCCCAGGACCCTGGGATCATGACCTGAGCTGAAGGCAGACACTTAAAGACTGAGCCACCCAGGCACACCAGAAAACATACATTTTATGATTTAAATCCTGTTAACATTATTGAGACTTATTTTATGGCCTTGAATATGGACTATCTTGGTAAATGTTCCATGTGCAAATGAAACAAATGCACATTCTCCTGTTGTTAGTGGCAAGTTCTATCATAGTCAACTAGATAAGTTGGTTCATGGTGTTCTTCAAGTCAGGTGTACTTGATGATTGTCTACTTGTTCATCAATTTTAGAGAAGGCGTTGAAATCTCTGACTGTAATTGTGGATTTATCTGTTTCTCCTTGCGGTTCTGTCAGTTTTTGCTCCTTGTATTTTAAAGCACTGTAATATGTGAATGTTTAGGATCATCATGTCCTCTTGACAAACTTACCACTTAAAATTATGTAATGACTGTAATATCCCTGGTATTATTCTTTGCTCTGAGATTTATTGTATCTGATATCAATACAGCTACTCAAGCTTTGACATCTTTTTCCATGCCTTTACTTGTAATCAATTTGTATCTTTAAATTTAAAATAAGGTGTTTATAGGCAGCATATATTTGCCTTCCTTTTCTACACAATCTTACAGTCTCTGCTTTATAATTGAGGTATTTAGACCATTTGCATTAATGTGATTATTGATATTGATATATTTGGGTTTAAATCAACCATCTTGCTATTTGTTTCCATTTGTCCCATCTGCTCTTTGTTCTTTTTCCTCTAACATTTTTCAAAGATTTTATCTATTTATTTGTCAGAGAAAGAGAGAACGCACAAGCAGGGGGAGTGGCAGGCAGAGGGAGAAGCAGGCTCCTGGCTGAGCAAGGAGCCCGAAGCGGGACTTGATCCCAGGACTCTGGGATCATGACCTGAGCTGAAGGCAGACATTTACCCAAATGAGTCACCCAGGCATCCCTTCCTCAACATTTTTTTTTTTTAAAGATTTTATTTATTTATTTATTTGTCAGAGAGAGAGAGAGAGAGTACAAGCAGACAGAGTGGCAGGCAGAGGCAGAGGGAGAAGCAGGCTCCCTGGCGAGCAAGGAGCCTGATGTGGGACTCGATCCCAGGACGCTGGGATCATGACCTGAGCCGAAGGCAGCCGCTTAACCAACTGAGCCACCC
>CM052901.1:38452806-38493656 GCA_028534135.1 Potos flavus | reverse complement strand
TTTTTTTTTAAAGATTTTATTTATTTATTTATTTGTCAGAGAGAGAGAGAGAGAGTACAAGCAGACAGAGTGGCAGGCAGAGGCAGAGGGAGAAGCAGGCTCCCTGGCGAGCAAGGAGCCTGATGTGGGACTCGATCCCAGGACGCTGGGATCATGACCTGAGCCGAAGGCAGCCGCTTAACCAACTGAGCCACCCAGGCGTCCCCCTCAACATTTTTGATTGACTATTTTGAAGATTCCATTTTATCTCATGGATAAATGATTTGGCTTTTAATGATTTGGCTCATCAGCTATAACTTTTTTCATGATTATTAAAAGGTTTATAATATACATTTTTAACATTTCAGAATCTACCTTCAAATGATATTAATGTGTAGAATAAGAACTTCAAAATGCTGTACTTCCATTCCCCCTCTCTGGTCTTTGTGCTATTAGTGACATACATTTTACTTCTCCATATGTTATGAATAAATCCTACAATACAGAGTAAGCTGGGGTAATCAGAATGCTCATATTATTTGCTTCTACTTTCTCACGGAACTTTCCCCTCAGTTGTCTGATGTTAAATAACTGAAAACTGTGTTTCATGTGTTTTGTCCAGGTTTTCATTGTTTCAAATCCAGACCCTGTTATTCTATTTTCATTTGAAGCCTATGCTATTCGGGGCTCAATCCCGGGACTCCGGGATCCTGACCTGAGCCAAAGGCAGACGCTTAACTGACTGAACCACCCAGGCATCCCGTAGCTTGGTGTTTTAAATGATAGTTAATCATGAAGGTATTTCACCTCCAACCAAAGTTTCTTTTGCTATCTGGACTTCCTGGAAGAGTCCAGTGTCTGTGTATTCTCCCTGCTCTGCCTCTGACTAGAAAGTTCAGACTGCATGGTTTTTTTTGGTCACAAGGTGGCCCTTAAAATTCATTTTCTGAATTTCCTTCAATTGACTTGATTTTTTTTAAGAAAAAAAAGTAATTATTTTTATTCAAAAGTCATGAGACATTATCTGCATTATTATCTCAATTTTGTTAGAAATACATAAGGATTCAAAGATGTGCATACTTGTTTATCATTTGCTGAATACCAGGAAATCCATACTTATTTTGTTGAGCTTTTCATCATTCACCAAATATCTACTAGATGTACATTATGTGCTAAAACTCCAGTGGCCCAACGTATGTTTACATTTCAAACCTGTTTCTTACACGTCCCTTTTTTTTTTTTTAAGAACCAGGGCACAATCCCTAATCTTTGCTAAAATTCGCAGGCATTTACAGGAAGAATTTGCTCATCTTTCCACGGAGAATGGCCACGCTGAGGGAGAAAAGGAGGCTTACCACATAACATACAGAAATTATATAGATAGGCTAATGCAGTCAGAAACTTAGCTATGGGCTATTCCCCTCAAAGGAACCTCATACCGTGTTCCCTTACTGGCTTTTGCTCACTTTTTTCTGGTTGTTGCCTGAACATTTTATATGGAGCCTGACCATTAATATACTGCTCCCTCAGATGCCCCTTCAGATTCAAATACTATTAAGAATCAAGGGAAGCTGGTTAATAGCAGTCTTTCTCTCTTTCTCCAGAGACTAGGATCCTAAACTGATCCTTCTCTGAGGTTAACAAGGCAACTTGGATCTGCCTTACATGGAAAAGATGTACATTTTGGGGGGCATATGCATACCTAATCTTCTATTACAATATGCCATGAGTTCACATGTGAGTTTCCAGTTTTTCAAGGAACTGCTTAATATTGTTAGGCCAGTGAAACCAAAATGCTTCTGTTTTCCAGGAAAGCTGGTGCTAATATTGACAATCAGGTGTAGGAAGTATGGTAGGGCATAAGCTTCTCTGTTCATCAGTCTTCCTACCCTTTTATCTCTGGCCTTTATCTTTATAAACTTCTGTCCTTCTTCAATGTTCCTTGTGTCTCAAGGACCTGGAGGAGGGAGAGTTTTGGAATTGTTTAGGCATCTGATACATGTCTGGGGTTTGCTGTGTTACATGTTTTCACCTGCCTATCTGTTTTTCTCTTTGGTTTCATAACTGCTATTGTGATTTTATATTCCAGAGTGGGGGTTGGAAAACTTTTTCTGTAAGGGCCAGATAATAAATATGTAGGCTTTGTAGGGAGGTCATACTGCTTCTTTCACAACTACTCAACTCTGCTACTGTAGTAGAATACCAGCCAGACAGTATGTAAATTCCTACATATGGCTATATTCCAGTAAAATCTTATTTGTGGACACCAAAAACTTGATTTCATATAATTTTTACATGTAAAAAAAATTCTTGATTTTTTCAACCATTTAAAAATGTGAAATTTGGGCGCCTGGGTGGCTCAGTGGGTTAAAGCCTCTGCCTTCAGCTCAGGTCATGATCTCAGGGTCCTGGGATCGAGCCCCGCATCAGGCTCTCTGCTCAGCAGGGAGCCTGCTTCCCCCTCTCTCTCTGCCTGCCTCTCTGCCTACTTGTGCTCTCTCTCTGTGTCAAATAAATAAATAAAATCTTAAAAAAAAAAATCTTAAATAAAAAAAAAATAAAAAAAAATAAAAATGTGAAATTTAATCTTAGCTCATTGGCCACAAAAATAAGCAATAGGCCAAATCTGGCTCATGGACCTGTGGTTTGCCAATTTCTGTTTTAGAATCCTAACTTTTTTTTAAAAAGGTATTATTTATTTGAGAGTGAGAGAGAGAGAGAGAGCATGGCGGCAGGCGGGGGGGGGGGGGGGGGAGGTCAGAGGGAGAAACAGGCTCCCTGGGAGCCTGATGTGGGACTCCATCCTGGTACTCCAGGATCATGACCTGAGCCGAAGGCAGTCGCTTAACCAACTGAGCCACCCAGGCACCCAAGAATCCTAACTGCTAAGTTTATTTCCGTACAAGACTGTCTTCATACATAGTATGTATTTCACCTACATGGCACACTCCAAGGCAATTTCATTTCTCAAGTTCTACTGGGACATTTAAACCCAATAGTCCTCCAATGAACTTCTCATAATTACCCACATTTGGGTATCCACTGAATTCATGGACATAATCTCCTGGTATCCAACTCAATGTAAGCTAGTTCTTTACACTCATAGGTTTCAGGGGGCTGGGATAAGGAAGGACTGTCTCAGATTGAAAGTGACCTGTGTCCCATTACACATCTTCAATATAGTCTAATGAACTAAGGTTTCTTAGAAAAGAACTACACATCTAAGAGAGAACTAGACAGGTAAGATCTTTTCATGAAGCTAAGAAGGGAGAAGGGACTTACTCACACTTTCATAGAAGAGTGAGGATTCGATTTATTGAATGTTCCAGAAAAAAATCAGTGGGACTTTCTCAGCTTGAGGATTCCTGAACATCAATACCGGGGGGAAAAGATGGAAATGGGACACAGTAGCAGAGGAATGGAAGGTCCTACCCCTTAGTTCATATAAAGACCTGGCTTTGGAAACTTTCCCAAATAGCTGAAGGGAATAAAGTGTTGGGTCATACACATTCCAGTGGGAACTTACAAACTTACTGCTTCATTAAGTACACAAGACAGCCCTTGGAGTTATTATCATCTTGCTAATAAGTATGATTTTTCTTTATGATTCTTTTTTTAAATATAAGTATGATCCTTAAAGAGATGTGTCTCATCATTATTAGGTTTATACTTCTAAATAAGAGATCCAGAGGTAAGCTAAAACTATGATTGTGTCACAACTGTTATTACATAAGTGCACACATTGCTTTTGTCAGGTGGCCAAGCCCTTTCACTAGGTAATAGGTGTTTAGTTCTGAAATGAGAAAATATAGATTAAAAATAAAAATTATTCATAATTCTACCATAAAGAAATGAATACTTTAACTTTTTACTTTATATACTTTGACTGTGTTCATATATAAAATATAGAATATTTGAAGTAAAAGAGAATACAGAGAATGTCTTTTAAACTGCTTTATTAACTTCACAATATATAATGAACATCTTGCCATGCAATAGGGTAAAACTCCTTTGCTGACAGAATCTTACATTTTGGGTCAAAATACAACAGTCAGTTAGAAGCTGGTCATAGGAGACCCACAAGACATGTAACACCAAAAGGTTTACAACAAAGGTACACTGAGAACATTAAATTTAGGAAGCAGGTGTGTCTTCCTATTAACTTCAGGGAAAACATCAGGATTCAAGGCATAAGGCAAAACTCATCATGATGGTCATGGTGAGGAGGGTCAGTGCTAACTGCCCGCAGACTATGACTGAACTGCTTTTCCCTCAGCTTTTCCATCAGCTGTCTCATCTCCTCCCCAATCCTTTCCATATTCTCCTCTCTCATCCTTCCCTGTGGTTCTCCAAGCCTCTGAATCATGTCCCATCTATACTGCTGGATGGGCTGCCTAACACGGAACCGCCTACGATTTACTCTAGGCACACAATATTCACCAGCTTCCAAAGGGAGGGCCAAGGGCTCTCCTTTATTAGCAACTTGCTCCTTTTCATCCTTTTTTTCATTTTCCTGTTTGGCATTCTCCACGTTGAGATTTTTTACTGCTTGTTCCTCTTTGGACGCCATTGCTCCTGAGACAAAAGACAAGATAAGAAATTATGTTCTCAGTGGACTGATCAGCACCGAGGACAGAGGCCCTACTACGCACATTCCAAGACTCAGAGCCCCGGATCTTTCAGGCTTTTTTAAATTTCATTTTCCCACCTGAGAGGCTTCCTACGCCCTCTAGGGGGCCCCCGGTCCGAGCCCTCCCCCTCCCCCCTCCCTGTCGCTCCTCTCCCCTCCCCCCCTCAAAGCCCACCATTTTCCCTGCCGATCCCTGCCCAGGCTTCTGCAGGCACCAAGATGGAGGACGGGCCGGGTGGGGGGCGCGGGGGGGGGAAGGAATTTGGGGTCTCAGGGCTTTCCGCACGTTCCCCCCTGGCCCCCACTGTTCCCCGCACCGACCTGGGCCTATCCTTGCAGTCTCCTCCTCCTCCCGATTCTCGCCGAGAGTGCGCCGCCGCGACACTTAGACCTGCACACCTGCAGAGGGCTGGGGTGGGGGGCAGCGGGGGCTGCTGCAGCCGAGCGCTCCCCGCCGACCCCACGCTACTCAGCCCCGCCCGGACCCCCACGGCCGCCCCATCCCGCGTGCTGACCACCATTTTCTACCCCAAGAAGGACGGGGACGGGGGTGCAAGAGGCAGGTGTTTCCGAAGGGTCGTCGCCTCACCGCGGTCCAGCCCTCGGCCTTCCGTTTTCTGCGGCCAAACGCGGGCTGTGGTGCGGCGTGAGGGCTGCGGTCCTTGCGCCGCTTCGCCCCGGTACAGCCGGCCCCCCAGCAGGGCTCGGCGGGCCGAGTGGGTTTTCCGACACCGAAACCAGGGAACGCTCCCCCTTCTCCCGGTCTCTTACCTGCTTCCCCTCCGTCTCCGACTCCTCGGGACCGCTTCTGGCCCGCACGCCCGCACGGCCACCGGCAGTAGACGCCGAGAAGTGAGCGAGCGAAGGCCGGGTCTGACGCTAGAGCGAGGCGCGCAAAAGAGTTTGCGTTGGCGGGTCACGTGAGGCCTTCGTCACCGCGAGTGGCACCGCCCCCATTCCGTGCAGGCTTTTGCCCGCGGGGTGGCGCACAGCCAGTTGGCCTCCGGAGCTCCCCTCTGCTGCCGAATCCTTTTTTTTTTTTTCTGCCGAATCCTTTTTAACGGCACTAGCCTGGGCTCTGTGGTTCTCCCTTCTTTGTATATTCCTGGGCCTTTCTCTGCCTCCTGGGGAAGGGCAGTATCTTCTCAGGGGCCTGCTGGCCGTTCCCAGTTCTTCCCTGGGGACTTGCCTCATCCTCTTCTCTGCTCCAAGGTTATACCTTCTTCCACTTACTGGCTTTACTGCTACCAATGTTCTTCATTTTCCCGCCACTAGAATGCGTGGGGAAGATGTGTAAGAGTCCAGGAGAGTGGATTTTGAAAAATTCTTAATATCTGTTTCGTTCCTTCTATGTTAAGCACCCCAAAAATCAATGTACTTTTAAAAAAAGATTTTATTTATTTATGTGTCAGAGAGAGAGAAAGAGAGCACATGCAGGCAGAACAGGCAGAGAGAGAAGCAGGCTCTCCGCTGTGCAAGGAGTGGGTGGGGGACTTGATCCCAGGACTCCCCATCATAACCTGAGCCTAAGGCAGACGCTTAACCGACTGAGTCACCCAGGCACCCCAATATACTTTTTTTAAAAAAGAAAAATAAAGTTATTTTAATTTGAAAATTAGAATTAAAGTTGGGAGAAAAACTCAACCACCTGTCTCTTCTGTTAAATCATTATATAAATTTAGACTCTACAGGCAGCTTCTTTTTTTAGAACTTGGAAAAAGACAGGGCAGCTGATGGCTCCTCTTGTTGGGGGCTCCTAGATATGCGAGGCCCTTCCATGAAATGCCAGTGAGTCAGTAGTGCAGCAGTCTTAATGAATTTTTAGAACTTAAACAACACCAGCAATGAAAATTCCTTCACAAATTTCTAGTTCAAAAGGCAATATGTAAGTCTTTATTTGCAAATCACATGATCATGTATTTAGAGAATCCTAAGGGATCTACAATAAACCTACTACAGAACTAGTACTTTAATTCAGTGGGGTTGTAGCTATAGAAGGATATTAAAAAAGACTCAACTGTATTCCTGTATGGTAGTGATGAACAATTGGAAATTGAAATTGTATTTTACATAGATAGATAAATATAGATGTAAAGATATAATGTAAAGATAAATGTAAGACCAAGGTCCTGGATCAGAAAATTCAGTACTGTTAAGATATCAATTATCTCCAAATTAATCTATAAGTTTAGAGCAGTCATAATCAAAATTTTAGTAGGCATCTTTGTATAACTTGACAAAATTACCCCCAAATTTATATGGAAATAAGAAGGTGTGGCGGCCGGCGCTACAATCTCGAACCAGGGTTGAGGATAAGGGAATGAGGAAAAAGAGTCGAGAGACAAAGTGTGGGAGCAGGAGGGACACAGTGGATGATGTCCAAAGAGTGTCGAATTTTATTCCAAAGTGCACTTGATTATATAGCATGAGGGAAACAACTACAGGGAGGTGTTTACATATAGAAAACACGTAATGCTCCTTTGAGCTTGCCCCTTATCTCCACCTACCACGTTAAAGACAGACCCTTCAAATCCTTTGGCTCCAAGAAGTCTGGTTAATAGTTCAACAATTCGTAGTTGTACATTCTTTAAGGATCAGTAGAGTCAGCA
Source organism: Potos flavus (assembly GCA_028534135.1). Classification (NCBI taxonomy): domain Eukaryota; kingdom Metazoa; phylum Chordata; class Mammalia; order Carnivora; family Procyonidae; genus Potos; species Potos flavus. The sequence goes on along the minus strand of CM052901.1, from coordinate 38,486,438 downwards.
GGAGCAATTTGCATCCCGGGCAAGGACAGCACAGATCCATACAATAAGGCCAGCTTCAAAGGTTTCTCAATACGTAGATGTGAGCCGTCACGCACCAGCAAGCCCCAAGGCCCATTGCACAAGCTCTTTCTCTAGCGCTCACATCCCGCCCACTCTTTTCTGAGTGGGGGGGGGGAGGGGTCGGCACGAGTCCGAGCTTGGTTTGGTCCCATCAGCAGCTAGTTCGCGGCTGCCCACAAGAAGGACTTAGTATAGACAATAATTTTGAAAAAAACCCACAAATGTGGAAAATTATATTACCTGATTTCCAGACTGAAGATGCAGTAATAAAGGTAGTGTAGTAGTGGAGTTTACATAGACAATGAATGTAAAATAAAAAACTTCTGCTCTATGAAAGATATGGTTAAGAAAATGACATGGGAAGCTGAGAAAAAATATTTTCAATAGGTGTACCAACAAAGCGTTTGTATCCAGAAGGTATAGAAAGGCCTCCTAAAATTCAAAATAAGGCAAACAGTGCAATGAAAAATGAGCAACAGGTTTGAACAAGCGTTTCACTAAATTACATACATGTATAAATCACCAAAGAGCTCATGGAAAGATGCTCAATGTTATTAATCATCAGGAAAATGTAAAACAAACACAAACAATGAAAAACCAGAACATGGCCATCAGAATTGCTAAAATTAAAAAGTCTGACAATCGCAAGTATTTTTAAAGATATGGAACAACTGGAAATCTCATTCCTTATTCATCGCTGGTGAGAAGTTCAACCACTTTGAAAGGCTTTTTTGATAGTTTCTTGAAAAGTTAAATTTACACTTACTATATGTCCAAAAAATTCCACTCTTAGAAATTTTCCCAAACAAAATTCAAACCATATTTCCTCAAAAAGATTTGTATAGGGGAATTCCTGGGTGGCTCCAGTCGGTTAAGCGTCTGCCTTGGCTCAGGTCATGATCCCAGGGTCTTGGGATCAAGCCTGGAGTCGGAGTTGAGGGGGAGGGGGTCTCTGCTCAGGGGGGAGTCTGCTTCTCCCTCTGCCTGCTGCTACCCACTGCTTGTGCTTTCTCTCTCTCTGACAAATAAATAAATGAAATCTTTTAAAAAATTTGTACAGGAATGTTCATGGCAATTTCATTTAGGATAGCCCCAAAGTGGATACAATCCAAATGTCCATCAACAAGTAAGTGTATGAACAAATTGTGATATATTCGTATGTTAGGGTACTACAAAGACATAAAAAGGAACAAACTACTGGTACAAGCAGTAACATAGATAAATCTCAAAAAATATTATACTCAGGGAAAGATATCAGACACAAAAGAGTGCATTGTTTGATTCCATTTATATAAAGTTTTGGAGGAGGCAAAACTATGTTGATACAGATTGGATGAAATCAGTGTTTGCCTGTCTTGAAGGTTGGAATTTTTTTGAGTGTGAAAGGGGAAATAACAGAACTTTTTCAGCTGTGGGAAATGTTCTGTGTCTTGATGGGATAGTGACTCCACTGGTAAATATTTTTGTTGAAATTGCTAAACTGTATAGTTAAAATGTATGCATCTTATTGTATGTAAATTATATCCCAATAAAATTGATTTAAAATCAAATATCTAGAAATAAATCTAATTAAATACTTGCAAGACCTCTACACTAAAAATTATAAAATAATTTTGAGAAACATTAAAGAAGAGATATACTGGGTTCATGGATTGAAAGACTCAATATTTTAAAGTTGTCAATTATTCCCAAATTGATCTATAAATTCAATGCAATCCATATAAAAATCTCAGCCGATTATTTTTTGTTGACAAGCAAATTCCAACTATGTATATGAAAATGCAAAAAAACAAATGTAGCCAAGAGAACCTTGAAGAAGGGAGCACCAAAATCTCCACCAGTAGATACCGAACTTAATACAGTGCTATAGTGAGTAAATTATGAGTTAATAGCATAATATCGTCTCAAAGATTAACATATTTGCATATACACTCATGCATGTGCAGACCTGTGAAATATACCTACACATACTGTCGATTTAAGGCAAAGATGACACTTAGGGAAAAGGTTTTTTTCCCTAAAAAGTGGTAACAGATCAGTTGGATATCCATATGTGAAAAAAGTATATGTCGACTCTACCCTAAATAACACACAAAATAAACTCCCAATGAATTATAGATCTAAAGGGGAAAGATGAAAATGCCATTCTACAGAAATGACAGAAATACACAGGAAATTATCTTCATGACTTTGGAGTAGGCAGTATTCTTTTTTTTTCAATTTTTTATTTAAATTCTAGTTAGTTAACATACAGTGCAATGTTGGTTTCAGGAGTAGAATTCAGTGATTGATCAGTAATATACAACACCCAGTGCTCATCATATTAAATGCTCTCTTCTTAAAAAAAGATTTTATTTATTTGAGAGAGAGAGAAAGAGCACGAGCAGAGGTGAAGGGGCAGAGGGAGTGGGAGAAGCACACTCCCTGATGATCAAGGAGCCAGATGCGAGGCTTAATCCCAAGACCCCGAGATCATGACCTGAGCCAAAGAGGGACGCTTGACTGACTGAGCCACCCGGCCCTCCCTCAAGTATCCTCCTTAATACCTATCACCCATCTAGCCTATCCCTCATCCATCTCTCTCCATCACCCCTCGGTTTGTTCTCTATCTTTAAGAGTCTCTTGTGGTTTGTTTCCCTTTTTTCTTTTTTCCCCTCCCATGTGTTTATCTGTTTTGTTTCTTAAATTCCACATATGAATGAAATCATATGGTATTTGTCTTTCTCTGACTTACTTCACCTGGCATAATACATTCTAGCTGCATCCCCTCCTTGTGAATGACAAGATTTCTTTTTTTTTTTTTTTGATGGCTGAGTAATATTCCATTGGGTATATATACCACATCTTTATCCATTCATCAGTTGATGGATGTTTGGGCTATTTCCATAGTCTGGCTATTGTTGATAATGCTGCTTTGAACATCGGGGTACATGTACTCCCTTGGAATCTGCATTTTTGTATCCTTTGGGTAAATATGTAGAGTGCAATTGCTGGATCATAGGGTAGTTCTATTTTTAACTTTTTGAGGAAGCTCCATACTGTTTTCCAGAGTGGCTGCATCAGTTTGCATTCCCTCCAACAGTATAAGAAAGTTCCCCTTTCTCCACATCCTCACCAACATCAGTTGTTTCCTGTGTTAATTTTAGACATTCTGACAGGTGTGAGGTGGTATCTCATCATGGTTTTGATTTGTGTTTCCCTGATGATGAGTGATGTTGAGCATCTTTCCATGGGTCTGTAAGCCATCTGGATGTCTTCTCTGGAAAGTATCTCTTTATGTCTTCTGCCCATTTCTTAACTGGATTATTTGTTTTTGGATATTGAGTTTGGTAAGTTCTTTACAGATTTTGGATACTAACCCTTTATCAGATATGTCATTTGTAAATATCTTTGCCCATTCTGTAGACTGCCTTTTGGTTTAGTTGATTGTTTCCTTTGTGGTACAGAAGGTTATTATCTTCATGAAGTCCCAATAGTTCATTTTTGCTTTTGTTTCCCTTGAATAGGCAGTATTATTAAAAAGGATATAAAAAGCACTAATTACGAAGGATAAAAATGATTGTACATTGCACTTTATTAAGTCAGAAACTTCTGTTCATCAAAAGACACCATTAAAAGAATAATCAAGGGGCGCCTGGGTGGCTCAGGCGTTAGGCATCTGCCTTCAGCTCAGGTCATGATCTCAGGGTCCTGGTATCAAGCCCCGCATTAGGCTCTCTGCTCAGCAGGGAGCCTGCTTCCCCCTCTCTCTCTGCCTGCCTTTCTGCCTACTTGTGATCTCTCTCTCTCTGTCAGATAAATAAATAAAATCTTTAAAAAAAAAAAAGAATAATCAAGCCACGAACTAGGAAAAGGTATAAGGAACACATATATCTGACAAATGGCTCATATCTATAATGTATAAAGAACTCTTACAAATAAATTTTAAACAATCTAATTTTAAAATGGGCAAACACCTTAAAATAACACTTCAAAAAACCAGAATATTGTAATATCTAATAAATTTGTGAAAATATGTTGAACTTCATTAGTTTGCAGAGAAATACAAGTTAAAACCAACATGTCATACCACGAAACACCCTCCCCCCAAGAATGTCTAAAATAATAAAGATGGAAAGTGTCAAGTGTTTTATGAAGATGTGGTACAACAGGAACTGGCACTACCACTTTGAAAAACTGTTTGGCACAGTATAACAAAGGTAAACATATGTATACTTTACGATCAAGCAACTCACTCTAGATATATTCATAATAAAAATGTGTGCATTGGTTTACCAGACAACATTTACACATATGTTTATAATAGAATTTTTTATGTTGCCAGAAAATAGCACAGACTCAAATGTTCTTTTTTTAAAAAATATTTTATTTACTTATTTGTCAGAGAGAGAGAGCACAAGCAGGGGGAGTGGCAGGCAGAAGGAGAAGCAGGCTCCCTGCAGAGCAAGGAGCTCAATGCGGGACTCAATCCCAGGACCCTGGGATCATGACCTGAGCCATGAAGGCAGATGCTTAACTGACTGAGCCACCCAGGCATCCCCTGAATGTTCTTCATCAGGAAAATGTATAAATAATTATCACATATTTACACAGTGGGATGCTACTCAGTAATAAAAATGTATAAGTTACAACTACATGCAGCATGGCTGGATCTCACAAACATAAAGTTGAGATAAAGAAGCCAAAGTGAAAAGGAGTAATGTACATGAGTTTTATGAGTTTAAACACAGGCAAAGCTATGATGTTAGAATTCAAGGTAGTGGCATCCTTAAATAATGACTGAAACAGAGTTTCTACAGTGTTGGTAATGGTCTGGGGTGTTTTTTTTCTTTGTTTCAAGTACTAGTTAAATGGTTTTAGTTTGCGAAGCTTCACAGAGCTAGGTACTCATGATTTGGTCACTTTTACATATGTATCTTATACTTTATTTAAAAGTTCCCTTAATGCAAAACAAACTGACATCATTGTTCTCATAGTAAATTGTTAAACTCACAAAAAAATTCTCACAGTATTGGTGGGTATGTAATTTGGTACATTCTCTCTAGAGGACTATTTGACAATAATTATTAAAAAGTCTTAGAAATGTTCATACTATTTGATGTAATAACTTAATTTTTTACATTCTATTATACAGAAAAAAACGCACATGTGTTTAGAGATTTGCACAGAAAGATATTCACTGTAGTAAAACAAATATAAGCAAAGTAATAGAAAAAACATAAGCAAAAATATAAGCAAAAAATGAAAAAATATAGATTAGCTGGCTTAAACAGGTTATTGCCTATTAGTATAATTGAGTGTAAAACAGGGGGGAAAAAATGCTATATATACAATGGAATATTATTCAGCCATAAAAAAGGATGAAATCTTGCCATTTGCAACAGCATGGATGAAGCTAGAGAGTATAATGCTAAGTGACATAAGTCAGTCAGAGGAAGACGAATACCATATGATTTCACTCATATGTGGAATTTAAGAAACAAAACAGATGAGCAAAGGAAAAAAGAGAGAGAAAGAGAAACCAAGAAACAGACTTAATTTAGAGAACAAACTGATGGTTACCAGGGGGAATGGAGAGGGGGGATGTGCAAAATAGGTGATGGGGATTAAGGAGTGCACTTGTGATGAGCACCAGGTGGTGTATGGTGAAATTAATATAACACTATGTTAACTATACTGGAATTAAAATAAAAAGCTTAATTAAAAATAAATAAGTGAATAATTAAAGTAAAAAAGAAAGAAAAATACGATGTAAAAGTATATTTAATGATAAAGAAAACTTTTTATGACTTACACTTTAAACAATAGAAGAGTCGATTAGAAACAGTGTGCTCAGGGGCGCCTGGATAGCTCAGTGGGTTAAAGCCTCTGCCTTTGGCTCAGGTCATGATCTCAGGGTCCTGGGATCGAGCCCCACATCAGGCTCTCTGCTCAGCAGGGAGCCTGCTTCCCCCTCTCTCTCTGCCTGCCTCTCTGCCTACTTGTGATCTCTCTCTCTATCTCAAATAAATAAATAAAATCTTTAAAAAAAAAAAAAAGAGTCACATGCTCTATCAATTGAGCCAGCCAGGCACCCCCAAAACAAAAAATTTCTATATGTGAAACCACCAGGAATAAAAATAGTAAATAATAAACTAGGAAACATGTACAGAACATACATCATGAATTTATTTTAACTTCATTTTTCCACATCAGAAAAAAAGTAGTGTGGAAAAAATCTCCTTTCCATTCCACTTGGAAAATCTATCACTTCTTTCCCAAGTTTATTTAGGATACAGGATAAGCCCCCCAAAATATCCCCAAATTATAATTAATATAATATAATATAATGTAATGTAATATAATATAATATAATAAAAAATAGACCCCCAAAATACAACAGTTCAAACAAGAGAGAAATATATTTCTCCCATACAACGTAGTTCAGGTGGATAGGTGGATTTGTCTGCTGTATGAGGTCAAATGCTTTTTATTTTGCTGCTCTGCTATCTCCTACAGTGTTTTACTTACATTTTGTCTGAGTTCTAGGACATAGGAAGAAGGATAAAGAAATTAGTAGGCAATTTCCTTTTAAATAGTGGAACATAATGAAAAAAGAAAATAAGTGTATGTTAAAGAAATAAATCCAAGGCAATAGGAAAAAGAAAGAAATTAGTTTAAAAAAGTGGTACAGAAGTTGCACATTCCACATCTCATATTTCATTGCAAAGAATTTGGACACAAAGACACACTTGGCTGCAAAGGAGGCTGGGGACTGTTAGTTTCTAGTTGAGTGATCAATAGTTCCTTTAAAACTTTGGGGAAGAGAATCCTATTACTTAGAAGAAGATGGGGTCACTTTAAGCCATTAAAGCACACACACAAAAAGCAACCAACGAAAAAACAAAACAAAACAAAACAAAAAAATAAAACAAAACAAAAACACAAAGAACCCCACCACCTTTTTTTAAATTTAGGTGTAATTCATAAGGGACTAAATTTCTGATAAGGCTTTCTATAACTATGGCTGGATGTTTTGTTCTAGTCTTCCAAGAAGGGCCATTTTATTTTTTAGAGTCACTTTTAAAGTCATGTGGTCTTTAACTTTGGGGACTATTTTGCATATAAGTGCTAATGCAAATAAATTTAAACCCAAGTAGACCTCGTCACATGTCACCCCATGAATGTTGACAATGGAAGGAATACCTTGCCTGTAGTGTAATATCAGCTCTGGACTGAAAAGCTGGGGAAGAAACTTGATTTTCTTTTTTCCATAAACCAGAAAAACAGCTAGTGTGTGCAGTTTCCTTGTTAACCTCAGCAGATGAACTGAGCTGACAGTGTTAATTCAGATTCAATAAATTATCTGAATCTTGGTTTGTGTAGACTTGCAATCTACATGCAATTTTAACTAAGTCAGATAACTTTTACATTTTCACTGTGTACATAGGCTCTCCCCACCCTTTTCAACATCCATTAGTTAATTGATCTTTGTAAACTGGCATTGAAACATTACAACAATGTTTTGTTGCACCAATTTTATAAACTTTTACAGTGCAATACGTGTTATTTTTCTGAGACAAACCAAAGGTTAAATTCTCAAGGTTCTTGCTGCCTGCTTTAGCAGTATTTGATGGGAGGATCTCTTATATACATTTGTAATAGATGAAAAATAAACCAAATTGCAAATCCTTTTTTTAAGCTTAAACCACGTACCAAGTCTTTAATCCAAATTGTGTAAGATAAGTTCAACTTAAATTGCATTCTATTAACCAACATGAGTGTATTTCTGTGAGCAGAGTTATACTGAAATAAAATTTTAAAAAGCAAAAAAAAAAAAATGGGGAAAATTGTTATAGGGGAAATTTTACCATCTTGGCTAAAAGAAGTAATAGCAATAAGGTTACCCTTATCAGTCAAACTTCGGCAGAGTTGTTTATCTGAAATACATCCACACGCAACTCAGTTTAGTACAAAGCATAAGATTTTCTCTATTAATACCTAAGAAAAATCAACTGGGTGAACATCATTATAGAATAAAAAGAACTTGATCATCCATATTTATTATAACATTGTCATAGGATTTTTGTGAGCATCATTCATTATTTCCATAGGATGGATGCTTAGGAATGGATTTGTAGACTCAGTGGGTCACCTGTATTTTAAATGCACATGCCTCAGTACCCATACAGAAAGGTTAACAGATTCGGATTCTATTACCTGAAGATAAGTGAGAAAGCTCTTGGGGAAGCGCAGAGCATGGATTTCCTGACTTCATGTCATAAAGAGCTTGCACTGAACCTGCTTTGTGATCGCAAACCATCAATAGACTTAAGCACCTCTAAAGGAGAAGTAAGTGGACTTGTACCCACAAAACAGCATGAGACAGGACAGAGTGATCAATGGTGGGCCTGGGTTCAGTCAGATAGTTCTTTTCTCTCTTTCCTACCTTACTTCTAGATCCTTCCCATGTTCTGAGGCTCAGGTCAAGGTCCTTTTCCTCCTTGAGGCTTTCTCTATTTTAGGCCAACCTGGGCATTTCCTTTTTCTAGCTTCTATTGGTCAGATAGTTCACCCTTTTGTTTAGCTGTCTCCAAACGGCCACATGTGAAAGGGTATTTGGCCTACCCAGAGACAGTATATGTTTCACCAATGTTGTGCCTTTCTCTGAGACCTAGCCCTTATCATTTAGAACACACAAGGCAGTATTGGGCATGAGAAGGGTTCCCCAAAATAACTCATCAGTGAACAAAGATGGGAGAAAACATAGGAACGTTTTGAGACAGTCCTCATTCTAAAACTTGGGTTGGTTCCCTGATTCAATACTAACCAGCTATGTAACCTTAGACACCTTACTTAAATATCTCAAAAGGGGAGGGGGGAGGATAGAGGGAAGAGCACCAGAGAATGGTATGCCCTGGTAGTTCAGATAGAAGGTCACGAGGGCCTAAAACAGAATAATGATGAATTCAGTTGTCACAGTGAAGAAAGACAGGCTTACTGGCTACGGAAGGGGTGAGAGTCAGACAAGACTCTGACATATCAAGACAGAGCCACTAGACAAATTAATATGGCAGGTTGCATTAATTAATGTTAAGAGCACAGGATCTCACTCAAAGATGACTATAATATATCAACAGAAGACTTGAAAGTCAAGTCGGCCCCAATAGACCTGTAGTTACCAAATGATATCTGGATAAAGGCAAACTGTTAGAGTCAATGTTTTAATTTCCTGAATATGGTTGCCAACTTGCAAGAATTAGAAGAAAGAGGATGAGGTTGAACTATACTTAGGCAGTGAGCGAAATCTAGACTCTAAGAAAGTCCACAAGTCAAACAGCCCAAATTCTTCCACAGATAATGTGTAAGAAAAAGAAAGAAATGGAGCAAAAGCCTGTACATTAGTAAGGACTTTAAATAAATGTAAACATTTTTTAAAGGGCAAGACTAAAGTACAACGTCCAGGTATGCATACTTGGAAGATAAAACATAAAGAAATCAAAGAAAGTGATTACTACAAAAGTCAGGATAGTGGTTACTTTCAGGGTAAAAAAGGGAGGCTTCAATCAGAATGGGGCATATAGAGGAGCTTCTAGGGTGGCTGGAAGTTTTATTTATTGATCTGAGTTATGGTTATTAAGAGTGTTCATCTTATACTATTTCACTAATGTTTACGTTTTTAATGTTTCTGGGTTACATTTTATAATAAAATGCTTTAAAACTCATAAGATTTCTTTTCATTTACGTAAGTATAACCTAAGACACCATTTCAAAAATCTTAACATGATAGCAAGGGTAGTGATAGTGAGATCTTAAAATCTCCTAGTGACCTCATGATAAACAAGTTCATAGATTAAGGTTTTATTTTCATGTGTATGATCCATTTCAAATTATTTTCTGTGCGTGATATCAGGTGAAGATCAAGGATACTCTGTGAGATATCTTGGCATCTCTGTTGAAAACCAACTGGCCATATGTGTTTGGGTGTATTTCTGGACTATGTATTTTGTTCCACTGATCTATATATCAATTCTGCACCCCACCATCACTGCCTTGGTCACTGTAGCTATATCATATCATAAAAAATTTGAGTCCTCCTGACTTGTTCTTCATTTTTACAATTGTTTTAGCTATTCTAAATCCATATACATTTTGGAGTCATATTGTCAGTTTCTATAGAAATGCCTTCTCCAATTTTGATTGTGATTGCATTGAATCTATAGATCACTTGGAAAGGAGGACGGCATCTTAACAATATTCAGTCTCCTGATCCATAAACATGATAAATCATAAACATGATTAGATTTTTTTTATTTCTCTCAACTGCGTCTTGTAGTTTTTAATGTCCATGTTTTATACATATTTTGCTAGCCCTGTCTTAAGACTTTCAAGCTATTGTTAATGATATTGATTTTGTTTTATTTATAATTTTCAATCACAATTTCAATTGTTCACTGCTAGTATATAGAAATGCAATTGCTGGAGCACCTGGGTGACTCAGTCAGTAAAGCATCTGACTCCTGATTTTGGCTCAGGTCATTATCTCAGGATTGTGAGATGGAGCCGGAAGCCAGGCTCCTCCCTCAGTTTGGAGTCTGCCTGAGATTCTCAATCTCCTTCTCCCTCTGCCCCTCCCCCCCCAACACACACACACACACACACACACACACACACACACACACCTCTCTCTCTCTCTCTCTCTCAATAAATAAATAAACAAACCAGCAAACTAATAAACAAATAAAATCTTAAAAAAATGAAAAGAAATACAATTGCTGTTTGCATACTGACCTCGCATCCTACAACATTTCTAAACTCAATTAGTTCTAGTAGCTTTTTTGTATATTCTTTAAAATTTTACTTTTATTTTTTTTTGTTTTTAAATTTAATTTAATTTTTTCAGTGTTCCAAGATTCATTGTTCATGCACCACACCCAGTGCTCCATGCAATATGTGCCCTCCTCAATACCCACCACCAGGCTCACCCAACCCCCCACCCCCCTCCCCTCCAAAACCTCAGTTTGTTTCTCAGAGTCCACAGTCTCTCATGGTTCGTCTCCCCCTCCGATTTCCCCCAATTAATAAAGTACGATGTTGGATAGGAATGATGAAAGTGAACAACCTGCCCTTATTCCCTATCTTAGGGGGAAAATGTACACTATTTCACAATTAAGTATATTCTCTGCAGGTTTATCATAGTTTCCCTTTATCACTGCGAAAGTTTGCTGACTTTTTTTATATATTTTTAAAGATTTTATTTATTTATTTGACAGAGAGAGACAGTGAGAGAGGGAACACAAGCAGGGGGAGTGGGAGAAGAAGAAGCAGGCTTCCCACCGAGCAGGGAGCCAGATGCAGGTCTCCATCCCAGGACCTGGAAATCGTGACCTGAGCTGAAGGCAACGCTAACTGACTGAGCCGCCCAGGCACCCTGGTTTTTTTTAAATCATGAATGAGTGTTGATTTTTGTCAGATATTTTCATATATCTATTGAAATAATAGTGTTTTTTCTCTTTCACTCTATAAATAAGTGGAGTGCATTACTTGATTTTTGAATGTTTTTGTTTTAAAGATTTTATTTATTTATTTGACAGAGAGAGAGAGATCACAAGTAGGCAGAGAGGCAGGCAGAGAAAGAGGGGAAGCAGGCTCCCTGCCGAGGAGAGAGCCCCATGCGGGACTCGATCCCAGGACCCTGAGATCATGACCCCAGCCGAAGGCAGAGGCTTTAACCCACTGAGCCACGAGGCGCCCCTTGATTTTTGAATGTTAAAACAACTTTACATTCCAGGGGTAAACTCCACTTGGTACTCATCCTTATATATACACACCAATAGATATTATATGCTAGTAATTTTATGGGAACTTTTGCATATATGTTCACGAGTATATTGGTCTATAATTTTTTCTTATAATATCCATAACAGGCTTTATTGTCAAGATTATTCTTGTATCTTAAAATGAGGTGCAGAGTGCTTTGCATCCTCCAATTTCCGAAAGACTGTAGGCAGTCTTTCTTTTTTAAATGATTGAATAGAGCTCACCAGTACAATCTTTGTGGGAAGATTTTTTTGGTTATGAATTTATTTTATTTTATAGATATAAATTTACTCAGATCTGACGCTTGGCGGCCCCTGGGCCACCAGGTTCGTGTGGAGGCCCGCACGGCAGTGGAGTCGCACACTCCGGCCGAGGCAGCGACTGAGACGGCGGGCGCCTTGCAGCGAGGTGTAGTGCACTGTGTGCCCTCGGAGCCTAAACTAAGCCTGTCGTTCGCGCTGGCCAATGGCAGCCACAAGAACACGCGGCGCCACAAAGCGAGCCACTGGGTTGGGCTCTCAGCGGGATTGCAACCAATGCAACCTTAAAGGCCACGCTAAGGTGACCGCCGCCCAGAAGACCAGGAAGAACGGGCCAAATGCAAGTGGCAACGTGGACTGTGCGGCTGGGGTGGGGGGTGGGGGGTGGCTGGGCCCGAGCGGGCTACAGCCCGCGAGCCCGTGCTGAAGCTGTACTACTGGGAGGAGGCAGTAGCTGAAGACGCGCTCCACGTGGACGGCGCGGTGCTGCAGATCCGCGACGTCAAGCACAAAGTGGAGCGCAACCCGTCTGCCTTCAGGAGCTGCAGTTGCCACGCTACATCGTGGCCGGCTTCCCAGTGTGCTCCAAGCTCAGCCTCGAATTTGGGGATCCCGCCAGCTCCTTCTTTCACAGGTACAAGGAGCGGCAAAGCCTGAGGGCGGGGGCCCCTCGTCACTGTCTCCCTTTTCACCCTCTCCTAGTTGGACGGAGACGGGTGTGAATGAGCGCGTCTACACGCGGTCCAATGCTGACATCGGACTCCGGACTCAAGCTTCATTGCACCCCAGGCAATGGGCAGCGCTTCGGGCCAAGCCGAGAGTTGGAAAGATGTGTCCGTGGAGTCTGGACCCGGCACTTGCACTTTGACCACCGGTATCTCTACACCAAGAAGGTGATGGACGGACGGACGACTCTCATCCGCCCGGTCTCTTACAACCTCCTGGGCGACGGGTACGCCCAGACTGAGTTTTCGAACTATGCTCCTTCTGCCTTGGGGCTTGACTACCACCGGAACCTTAGGGCTACAACGCTGACCTCATCTGTTTGCAAGAGGTTGATCTGTTTACAGACGGCTTGGTGGTGCTGAGGCCTTTAGGCTGGAGGGCGTGTTTAGAATCAAGCAGCAGGAAGGCCTGGCTACTTTCTACCGAAAGGCCAAATTCACTCTCCTTAGCCAGCATGACATTTCTTTCCATGACGCCCTGGAGTCCAACCCACTTCACAAAGAACTGCCGGAGAAACTAGTTTTGTACCTGTTTGCACAGGAGAGGGTGCTCCAGAGACCATCTGTCCTCCAGGTTTCTGTTCTTCAGTCTACAAAAGGACTCTTCTAAAAGGATACGTGTTGCTAATATCCATCTCTGCGGTCATCCAAAGGTAGGTACATTTCTCTCATTCAAATGGTGGTAGCTTTGGCTCACATTAGACATGTCTCGTGTGACCTGTATCCTGGCATACCGGTTACATTTTGTGGAGACTTCATTAGTACCCCATCAACAGGAATGTATCATTTTTTTTTGTCAGTGGGGAAGAGGAACGGTGAAACATGTCCCTTACCCATTTTTTCAAACTGAAAAGTGCTTGTGGTGAACCTGCTTAAAGCACTGAAAAGTACTTGTGGTGAACAAATTATGTTGGTGGCTTTCTTGGATGTCTGGATTACATTTTCATTGACTTAAATGCTCCAGAGGTTGAACAGGTGATTCCATTGCCTAGTCTTGAAGAAGTTACCACCCGCAGGCCTTACCGAGTGTTTCCCATCCCTCTGATCACATAGCACTTGTATGTGATTTAAAATGGGAATAGAACCAAAAAAAAAAAATGGGAATAGATTTGCGTTTAATGGAATGTAAGTCTGCTTTAATAGGCAATTTAATATGAATCAGAACTTATATGTAACCTTCAAAGAGAAAAACTAGACAGACACGAAGACAAAATGTTATTCTACTACTTACCAGTGTCTTCATTACATGACTGTTCATAATATTTGCAGTTTCTCCACTTTTCTTTTTTTCCTATGGTTGAAGGAAAAACAAATATATTTACAACTCCAAGGAAGAACATTAAATTATTATGTACATTTTTATAAGTACCTTTTTTTTAGCTAGGAATTAAGAATTTTGTATAAAAAACCCATTTGAATGATCCTTTAATTTTTCTATCATAACATTTCAAATTGAACCATGTTTATATAATTAGGGAAAAATGCATACAGGTTAAAGTGAGAGGCCTAAGTCTGACACATAAAACGAGTAACATTAGAGTCCACCTCTACCTCAATTTGGTTAGCAATTTTATACAACTTCAAGCTTTAACTAAAGATTAAAATATGCCACCACCAATTGTTATTGCGTCTCATCTTTAATTTTTCAATTAACATAAGGTATTTTCATTCTGTTATTTTTAGGCTTTTAATTTTTAGTATATGGTACACATGGACATTTATATTCTTCTTACTGCAGCTCATTTGAACTTTTAGGATGCAAGCATAATTTAGTATTCAAAGTGAATAGCAACATAGTCAGCTTGATCCCATTTGCTTTAATTATTCTTGCCCATGAAAAAAGTTCATAAATCAGTAGGGTATTTGACCATATGATATTACAGAATACAGCATAATAGATTACTTTATGAGAAACTACCTACTGATACGGGCTTGACGTTTTGGGTGAATCACTGAGCATTTTTCTATGCTGGAAGTATTTTTGAAATTTTTGGTTTTTATAAACAGGAGAAAAGGGAGTAGTGGGGCTTTTGGGCATTTCTGAAATAAACTTCTTTTTATAGGCTTAAGCATTATAGTTTGATGGGAAACTATAATGGGAAAACATTGTATATAATTTATATACTGTTAAAAATTAAATATGAAGCCAAACTTTTTAAAATTAGAAATTACAGTTTTACTTACTAGTTTCTAGCCTAGAGTGGTAACTGAGCTCTTCTAACTCAGTTTTCACCATACCATATTTGTAGTGCTTTAGCTGTTACTTTTTGATGTTCAGGATAACTATGTTATCTCGTATTTCTGCATTTAGTTTCTATTGCTTAGATATTAAAAGCCCATTCACTTTAAGAAGAGTTCTGATTTTCCACAGTCATGAGAGATTTTGTCCCAAATTCTTTACTAATCTCTAAATCCAATGCCATAAGAACTACTCTCTTTTGATAAAGTAGGCTGTACTTTCATATTCCACTCACTATCCAATGTATTGTTAACTCCTAGTTTAGTAGTTTGAGAATGAGAGTTTTACTTACAGTTCAGTTTGAACCTTGAAGTTCTTAAAATACTAGAAGGGAAAAATTAAAGTGGCAGTTTCTTGGAATCTTGTTTAGAAAAAGCTATAAATGAAAAGTGGATGCTACCAAATTGTGCCTTCCTAAGTAACATTTTTGAGAGCATTTTAACATCAGTTTACAAATACATGAATATATTAAAGGCAGAATCTGATTCTTTTTGCAAAATACTATTTTTTCTTCCTTTAAAAAAATTTACTCAAATTTGTTTCTTCTTTAGTTAGTTTGGAAAATTTTTTCTTTTCAAGTAATTTTACCATTTCATCTATTCATCTATGTCTTTGACTTTATTGGCATAAAGTTGCTCACAATATTTCCTTATTATGTCTGTACAATGTGTGGTGGTAGTCTTATTTCAACCCTGATATTGGTAATTTGTGATTTCCTTTTTTCTTGATTCATTTCTTAGAAGTTTAGTGATTTTATATTATCTTCAAAGAACCAATATTTGGCTTTGTTAATTTTTTCTGCTTTTTAAAAAATCAGTTTTCTATTTCATTGTTTTCTGCCTTATTTTACTATTTCTTTGCTTCTATTTCTTTGCTACTATTTACTTTGGAAAACTAAACTTCTGTAGTTGGACATTTAGATCATTAATTTTAAATGTCTCTTCTAATATAGACATTTAAAAGTACAGATTTTCCTCTAAGCTTTGTTTTCACAACATCCTCCAATCTAATATGTTATCACTGAGTTTGAAATATTTCTAATTTGCGATGAGTTTTTTTTGACCCGTGGATTATTTACAAGTGTTATTTAAAACATTGGTGTTTTTTCTAGATATCTTTTATTTCTGATTTTCAACTAATTAACTTTTTGTAGTCAGAGAACATACTCTGTAAGTGCTATTCATGCAAGCCCAAATAGCACTGAAAGTACACTCTGATTAGAGGAGGAATAAAACCTTCATATTAAAATATTAAGTCAAATAAACTATTTTTCTTTTTTAAAGAAGATTTTATTTTAAGTAGTCTCCACACCCAATGGGGGGCTCAAACTCACAACCTCGAGATCAAGAGTCACACCCTCCACTGACTGAGTCAGCCAGGCACCCCGAAACAAACTATTTTTCTAATTGTTCCTTCCCATGGTAGTTTCTACTATTGACTGAGACATTATTCTGAATGTTTCTGTGAGGGTGATTTTGGTGAGATTAACATTTAAGTTGGTGGACTTTGAGTAATGCTCTCCATAATGTGGGTGGGCCTCATCTAATCAGTTGAAGGCCTGAATAAAAGAAAAGATTTAACCTCCCCCAGGCAAGAAGGCATTCTGCCAGCAGTTGGCTTCTGAGCATGAACTGCTACAATGGTGCTTCTTTGGTCTCCAAGCCCCTGATGTATATAACCACATATATGCTGTTTTCTGTACACTTCTTTCTTCTATGTAGAGGCACGTTTCCAGCACATTTCCATTTTTCTTCCGCCTCAAAACTCCCTTTACTATTTCTTATAGTAGCATGATGGCAAATACACTGACCTTTTGTTTGTTGGGAAACGCCTTTATTCATTTGATTTTTTTTTTAAAGATTTTATTTATTTATTTGACAGAGAGAGAGATCACAAGTAGGCAGAGAGACAGGCAGAGAGAGAGGGGGAAGCAGGCTCCCTGCTGAGCAGAGAGCCCCATGCGGGGCTCGATCCCAGGACCCTGAGATCATGACCTGAGCCGAAGGCAGAGACTTTAACCCACTGAGCTACCCAGGCGCCCCTCATCTTGATTTTTAAAAGGGTATTTTCACTGGATATAGAATTCTCAGTTTACATTTTTTCTTTCAGTCTTTTAAAGATGTCATTTCATTGCCTTCTTGTAAATTCTGATGCTGTGTGGAGTCATGTTTATATTTATACTTTTGTCTATAACATAACATTTTTCTGTGGTTGCTATTCAGATTTTCTCTTAGTAACTGCTTTTCAGGATTTTGATTATGATATACTTTGATGTGGCATTCTTTTTAAAGTACAGATATGGGGCTCCTGGGTGGCTCAGTCAGTTAAGCATCTGCGTTCGACTCGGGTCATGATTCCAGGGTCTGGGGATGGAGCCCCATATTAGGCTCCTTGCTCCGCGGAGAGCCTGCTTCTCCCTCTCCCTCTGCCTGCTGGTCCTCCTGCTTGCTCTCTCTCTCTCTCTCTCTGTGTCAAATGAATAAATAAAATATTTAAAAAATTAAAGTACAGATATAATTGACATATAACATTATATTTGTTCCAAGTGTACAACATAAGGATTTTATATTGGTATATTGCAAAATAATACCACAGTAAGTCTAGTTAACATTCATCAACACACAACATTTTTTTCTTTGTCATGCCCATTCTTTTTTTTTCCCTACAACTACTTCCAACAACTACCAGTAAATGATCTTGCTCACAAAGTGCTAAAACCTCACACCACCAGCTCAGTGGGGAAACTGGCCAATGAGGACGGGATATAAATTTTTTTCCTTGGATGAAAACTTTTAAGATCTACTCTCTTAGCAACTTTAAAATACATAATACAGTATTTTTCTCACTATAATAACATTTTATTTACCCCTTATTTATAATATATGACCATTTCAACATGTAATCAAAATAGGAATGAGATGTTTCACTTTTTTTTTCTACAATACAGTATTATTAACTATAGTCACCATGCTGTACATTATATCCCTAGGACTTCTTTATTTTATAACTGGAAGTTTTGACTTCCTTTTGATTGTCTTCACCCATTTTGCTCACCTACCCGCCCCCACCCATGCCTCTGGCAACCACCAATCCATTGTCTGTATTTATGAGTTTAGTGGGTTCTTGTTTTTTGTTTTTTTAATATTCCACATATAAGTAAGATGATATCATATTTGCCTTTCTCTAATTCATTTCACTTAGCATAATGCCCTCAGGGTCCATCCATGTTGTCACAAATGGCAGGATTTCTGTCTTTTTTATAGCTCAATAATATTCAATTATGTATATATACCACATTTTCTTTATTTATTCATCCTCAATGAACACTTAGTTTGTTTCCATAGCTTAGCTACAATAAATAATGCTGCAGTGAACATGGGAGTGATGTGACATTCTTTTTGTTTATCCTACTAGAGGTTTATTATGCTTCTTGGGTCTGTGAGTTTATAATATTTATAAAACTTAAACTATTTCAGCCATTATATTTTTCTTTTTTGAAAGATTTTATTTATTTAAGAGAGAGAGAGAGAGAGAGAGAGCGTGAGCCGGGGGTGGGGCAGAAGGAGAGAGAGAATCTCAGTGCAGAGTCTGACCTGGGGTTTGATCTCACAACCCTGAGATCATGACCTGAACCAAAATCAAGAGTCAGGCGCTTAACTGACTGAGCCACCCAGGCGCCCCAGCCATTATATTTTTCAATATATTTTTTGTCTCACACACTTTCTTCTTTGTCTGAGGCATATTTCCAGTTATACTGCTTTGTATTGATCAACTTCTCATTTATTTTTTACTGTGATGCAATTTCAGTAGTTTCTATTGCCATGTGTTCATTGACCTTTCTTAAATAAAAACTTTATTGAGATATAATTCATATATCATTTAATTCTCCAATTTAAAGTGCGTAAGTTAATCCTTTTTTAATATGTTCACAGAATAGTGCAACTATCACTACAATGTTAGAACATTTTAATTATCTCCAAAGGAAACCTACTCGAAGTAACTCCCTATTTCTCCCAAGCTCCCAACCCTATATAACCACTAATCTAATTTCTATCTCTATTGATTTGTCTATTCTGGACATTTCATAGAAATGGAATCATACAAAATGTGGTCTTTTTTGACAGTCTTCTTTCACTTACTATATTGTTTTCAAGGTTCATTCATGTTGTAGCATGTATTAGTACTTTATTTTTATTGCCAAATAATATTCCATTGTACCAATCTACATTATAATTATCCATTTATCAGTTGATGGACATTTGAGTTGTTTTCCAAGTTTTGGCTATTATGAATAAGGCTACTATAAACATTCATGAACAAATTTCTATGTGGACATATGTTTTTATTTCTCTGTGTATATACCTAGGAGTGAAATTGCTAGGTCACATATTAATTCTATATTTGACTTTTTGAGGAACTGCCAAAATGTTTTCCAAAGTGGTTGCAGTGCTTTATATTCCCAGTAGCAATGCATGAATCCCAAGTTTTCCACATCCTTATCAACATTGGTTGGTTAGCCACCCTATTGGGTATAAAGTGATATTTCATTGTAGTTTCGATTTGCATTTTCCTAATGACTATCATGATGTTGAACATTATTTCATTTGTTTGTCAGCCATATTTATATTTTTTTGAATATATGTCTATTCAGATCATTTGCTCATTTTTAATTGGGTTGTCTTTTTATTATTCAGTATAATAGCTCCTTATGTATTTTAGATACAAGCTTCTTGTCAGATAGATGATTTGAATTTTTTTTCCTATTCTGTTGAGTATCTTTTCATTTTCTTGGTGATATCTTCAGAAACATAGAAGTTTTTAATTTTGAAGTTTTCTGATTTACTTTTTTTAATTTGGTTTTTTGTGCTGTTGTCATATCTAACAAACCATTGTCTAATCCAAGGTCACAAAGATTTATGCTTATGTTCTCTTCTAAGGGTTTTATAGTTTTGTTTCTTACATTTAGGTCTGTGATTCATTTTGAGTTATTTTTTGTATATGGTGAGAGGTGTTCAGCTTTATTCTCTTGCAAGTGGTTATCCCATTCTCTCAGTACCATTTGTGAGAATTTGATTTTCCCCCCATCAAATTATCTTGGTACCATTCTAAAAATCAAATGACCATAGCATGTGGGTTTATTTCTGAAGTTTCAATTCTATTCCACTGATTTTATTTTATTCCACTTATCTATCCTTTGTCAGTACCACCCTATTTTAATTATTATAGCCTTGTAGTAAGATTCGAAATCAGGAAATGTAATTCCTCCATCTTTGCTCTTCTTTGACAAGATTATTTGGTTATTTCAAGTTCCTTGCAATTCCATAATGTAATTGAAAATCTACTTTTGGGCACCTGGGTGGCTCAGTCAGTTAAGCAGCTGTCTTCGGCTCTGGTCCATAATCCCGGGGTCCTGCGGTCGAGCCCCGCGTCAGGCTCCCTGCTCAGTGGGAAGCCTGCTTTCCCCTCTCCCTGCCTCTTTCTGCCTCTGCCTGCCGTCTCTGCCTACTTGTGCTCTCTCTCTGTCAAATAAATAAATAAAATCTTTAAAAAAATTACTTTTTCATTTCTTTTTTTTTAAATTTATTTGAGAGAGAAGGAGTGAGCGCATGCCCATGTGTGCATGAGAGAGAGAGAGAGAGAGAGCATGAGCAGGGTGAGAGGAAGAAGCAGACTCCCCACTGAGCAAGGAGCCCGATGCGGGACTCCATGTGAGACTCGATTCCAGGACCCTGGGATCATGACCTGAGCCCAAGGCAGACGCTTAACTGACTGAGCCACCCTTGTGCCTCAACTTATTCATTTCTTCAAAAAGTTCATTAAAATTTTGGTAGGGATTGCATTGAATCTGTAGATCTCTTTGAGTATTGCCATTTTAATGATCTAATCCTCCAATTCATGAATATGGAATGTCTTTCCATTTATTATTTAAGTCTTTAATGTATTTCAATAATTCTTTGTCATTTTCAGAGTGTAAGTTTTGCACTTTTTTGTTAAATATCTTCCTAGGCATTTTTTCCTTTTTATGATACTGCAAATAGAATTGTTTCCTTAATTTCCTTTTCAGATTGTTCATCATAGGTGTATATAAACGCTGCTGGGACTGGGTTTGTGTGTTGATCTATATACTCTGCAGCTTTGAATTCATTTATGAGTTCTGGTAACTTTCTTATGGATTTTTAAATGATTTTCTATGTATAGGATCATGTTGCCTGCAAATATAGGTGGATTTACTTCTCCCGTTCCAATCTGGATCCTTTTGATTTCATGTTTTTTTGCCTAATTGCCCTGTCAGAAACCTCCAGTACAATGCTGACTAGAAGTGGTGAAAGCAGGTATCTATGTCTTGCTCCTGCTTGTAGGAGGGAAGCATCCAGTCTTTTGCCACCAACTGTGATGTTAACTGTGGATTTTCCTTCTATGTCCTTCATCAGGTTGAGGATGTTCCTCTATTCCTACTTTTTTTGAGAGTTTTCTTTATTATTATGAAGAGCTGTTGTATTTTTTAAAAAAATTTTGTGCAGTTCACTGAAATGAAATGATGACAAGAAATGGTAATGTGGTGAGGTTTTTTATTCTATTAATATGGTGTCTACATATATTGACTTTCTTGAGATTAACTCTGGTTGGTAATGGTATATAATTCTTTCTATATGTTTCTAAATTCAGCTTGCTAGTATTTTTTGAGGATATTTGCATCTATATCATAAAAGTTATTGATCTGTAGTTTTCTTGTGATGTCTGTCTGGTTATGGGATCAGGGTGATATTGACCACTCAGAATGCATTGGGAAATATCCTCTCCTTTTTCATTTTTTGGAAGAATTGTATTCTTTCTTTTCAGGTGTTTGGTAAAATTCATTGATATAGTCATCTGAGATTTTTTTCCTTACTGGGAAGTTTTAAAATTATTACATCAATTTCTTTCTTTGTTATCAGTGTATTCAGGTTTTCTATTTCTTCTCGGGTTTGTTTTGGTAGTTTGTGTCTTTCTGGGAATTTGATAATTTCATCTGATTTATTTAATTAACTGGCAGGCAATTGTTTATAGTATTCTCTTACAATCTTTTTCTAAAATTTCTGTAAAGGCAGTAGTGGTGGCTGCTCTTTCATTCCTGATTTTGGTAAATAGAGTCTTCTCTCCTTTCTTTTTTTCTTGATCAGTCTAACTAAAAGTCTGTCAATTTTGCCATTATTTTTCAAGAAACAATTTTTGGTTTTATTGAATTTCTCTATTTTTTTCTTCTTTTCTGTTTCATTAATTTCTGCTCTAATCCTTATTATCTCCTTACTTCTGGTTCCTTTGGGTTTACTACACTCTTCTTTTTCTCATTTCATAAGGGGGAAGTTACAGCTTTGAGATCTTTTTTTTTTTCAATGTACTCAAATATAAATTTCACTTTAAGTACTACTTTACATGAATCTCATAAGTTGTGGTATGTTGTGAGTTAATTTTCATGTGTCAAATTATTTCCTAATTTCCCTGTGATTTCTAATGACATTCATTATTTCAAATTACGTTGTTTAATTTCTACATATTTTCAACTTTCCAAATTTCTTTCCATTATTAATTTCTAATTTCACTCTGTTGTGATCACAGAATAAACTTTGTATAGTGCCAATCTTAAAAATTTTATTGAAGCTTTTTAATTGCTTACCATATGGCATATATATAATTAGGTCTAGCTGATAGGTTCCATCTCATTTAACTTTTGCCTACTTATTTTATTACTGAAAGTGGTATATTGAAATTTCTAGCTATTGTTGTCTATTTATCCCTTAAATTGGCCAGTACAAGTGGGTACCTTTAGTTAAAATACAAAGCAATCACAGAGCTCACCCTGATTCTTTCTCTTCTGGCAGGGACCACACCGTTGTACTCTCAGTTGTACAGAGTCTGAAAACAATTATAGTTGTTTGATATATTTGTCCAGTTATCTGGTTCTTCAAAGCAGGAGTATATGCCTGATCCCAGTCTGCCCATAATTTTTGTCATTTGATTTATTTTAGCATATTTTGTACAATTCTAAAACAAGTTGCTTATAGATTCCCCTCATCCCATGTAAAGTCATATTGGAAAAGGAACCAACAAGTCAGCCAGGTGTGTACTTAACCCACAGAAAAATTCATCCATCCTGCCATAGGAGGATAGGAGTACACTGTATCTCTGTTTTCACCTAGCCATCTCTTTTGGATCAATAAGATATGCAGTGATCTAACTGGGGATTGTACACTAGTATCCCCTTCTCACAGACCTCTCTCTGTATGTGATTCTCTTGGAGCTTCCACCTCCACTTGGTTTAAAAGAGGAAAGAATCTATATTCTTGCTCTCACTCATGAAAAAGTGATAGAATTGACTTTCACCATGTGCCAACCTTGGAGTCATAGTACCTTAGTTAAAATTCTATATCCACTATTTACTGTGTGACTTTGGGTAAGCTACTTACCCTTTGTACTCCTTAGTTTCCTAATAACAGCATTATAAGTATTAACTTAGTTAGTATATGAAAAGTGCTTAGAAGAATTAAGCAGTACATAAGAAGTATTAAATAAGTTGTAAGTATCACTGGTGTTGTTATAATGAACCACAATGACCTTTCCACAAAGTCAATGGCTCTCACATTTCTTTATCTCTTACCCTTACCTGTCTCCTTACACTGACTTGGGGGAGGGAAGACTAGGATGATTGTTGTAGGTAGTAGAGCTGACTTAGATGCCTTTTGGCAAGCTCTTATGAAGGTATCTGGTCCCAACTGTTGGAGTTTCTTTTTATGATATATAATGACTCTTTGTCCCTCATCTGTGAGTCTCATCAGTTTATAGTAGGCAAACAAGTCAAATCTAACTCAGTATCTTACTTTGCTTATATTTGCATGTATTTTCATATAAGCTTCTACTTAGAAATGGATATGTAGATGGACGCCTGGGTGGCTCAGTGGGTTAAACGTCTGCCTTCGGCTCAGGTCATGATCCCAGGGTCCTGGGATTAAGTTCTGCATTGGGCTCCTTGCTCAGCAGGGAGCCTGCTTCTTCCTCTGCCTCTGCCCCTCCCCCTGCTTGTGCTTCCTCTCTCTCTCTCTCTCTGTCAAAATAAATAAATCTTTAAAAATCTTAAAAAAAAAAAGAAAAAAGAAAGAAATGGAGATGTAGGGACACCTGGGTAGCTCAGTCAGTTAAGCATCCAATTCTTGGTTTCGGATCAGGTAGGCTCAGGTCATGATCTCAGAGTTGTGAGATAGAGCCCCGTAGTTCTGCATTCAGCAGGGAGTCTGCTTGAGATTCTCTCCTTCTCCCTCTGCCCCTCCTCCTCACTCTCTCTCTCTCTCTCTCTAAAATAATAAACAAATCTTTAAAAAGGAAATGGAGATGTATTCCGTGAAATGTCCAGAAGACCAACTAAGGAAGTTCCTATCTAGTAAGATTGTTGGAGGATGAAATAAAATAATTCAGGGCAGTGATATGATCATATTTGTTGCTTGGAATCATCATTCTATTGGAAAGTAGCAAGATGTAAGGCAAAGAGATCAGTAAATGTGGTTGTCCTGGAGTTTCTGGCTGTTTGCATTAGGGGAGCGGCAGTAGGTAGAATGGAAACTGGAAGGATTCCTGAGATCCTTAGGAGGTAATTATTGAGACCTGTCATTTACTGGAGCGTTTGGAATTTTTCAGTCATGTACTAAATGCTTTATATAAATTATATCATTTAATCCCAACAACTCTATGAAGCATTAGCCCCATTTTATAGATGAGACACAGGGAAGTTTTAATATCCGAATTTTAGATCCAAGGTTATACAATAGGTAAGTAAATGCAATTAATTCATACTCAGATTTGTTCAAAGCTATGCTTCTTACCATAGTGCTAAAATCTTCAGCGCTTAAATCCTTCCAGCCATTTGAAAACCATGAGTCTAACCATCTGCATGAAAAGCTGTTCAGAGGATCCAGGAATTCCTCACCCCATCAATAAATCTTATGCCTCTATCACAACTTAGCATTTTGTAATAACTGTGACAACAATGCTTCACTCTTAAGACCTCTTCTCTTTCTTTTAAGTATTTTCTGGAATCATTTACATTAAAATGGTTAATGGCAACTTTTCATTCATAATGAGCTACAGTCTTCCTAAAAACAAGTTTTAAGAACACATTCCTCTTTGCAAAGGAAACAGTCAACAAAACTAAAAGGCAGCCTATGGAATGGGAGAAGATATTTGCAAATGTCTTATCAGATAAAGGGCTAGTATCCAAAATCTATAAAGAACTTATCAAACTCAACACCCAAAAAGCCCCAAATAATCCAGTCAAGAAATGGGCAGAAGACATGAACAGACATTTCTCCAAAGACATACACATAGCCAACAGATATGTGAAAAAATGCTCAACATCACTTGGCATCAGGAAAATACAAATCAAAACCACAATGAGATACCACCTCACATCTGTCAGAATGGCTAAAATTAACAACTCAGGAAACAACAGATGTTGGTGAGGATGCAGAGAAAGGGGATCCCTCTTACACTGTTGGTGGGAATGCAAACTGGTGCAGCTACTCTGGAAACAGTACGGAGGTTCCTCAAAAACTGAAAAATAGTGCTACCCTATGACCCAGCAATGACGCTATGAGGTATTTATCCAAAGGATACAAACAGTGATTCGAAGGGGCACCTGCACCCTAATGTTTATAGCAGCAATGTCCACAATAGCCAAAATGTGGAAAAAGCCTATCGACAGATGAATGGATAAAGAAGATTTGGTATCTTTATCCATTCTATATAGATATAGACATAGATAGATTTATCTATTATATATGTATTTATCTATTCATATATATGTATTTATATATATGTATCTATATCTATTATATATATGTAATATATATATGCCAATATATATTGTATATATACAGAATGGATAAAGATACCACATATATAATATATATATAACCAAAGATACCACATATATAATATATATATTACCAATATCCATATATATATATAAACACACACCATATTATATAATGGAATATTACTCAGCCATCAAAAAGAATAAAATCTTGCCATTTGCAATGATGTGGATGGAACTAGAGGGTATTATGCTAAGCGAATAAGTCAGTCAGAAAAAGATAAATACCATATGATTTCACTCATGCGGAATTTAAGAAATAAAACAGATGAACACAGAGGAAGGGAAAGAAAAATAAAATAGATAAGAACAGAGGAAGGCAAACCATAAGAGACACTTAACTATAGGGAACAAACTGAGGGTTGCTGGAGGGGAGGTGGGGGGGATGGGGTAACTGGGTGATGGGCATTAAGGAGGGCACTTGAAGTAATGAGCACTGGATGTTGTATGCAACTCATGAATCACTGAATTCTACCTCTGAAACTAATAATACAGTATATGTTAATTAAATTGAATTTAAATAAATATTAAAAAAATGAAATCAAAGGGAAAAAAGAACACATCCCTCTTTCTGTTGTATATATTTCAAACTAACATATCACCAACAGCTAATCCACTTAGATTAGTACCAAAATTCTTAGCAACAAAAAATTTGGTAATGTGACCAGTTTCTGTTAGTCCCAATTCCTCAGTGTGGCTGAATGAGGTCTAGGAAAACATAAATGACGGTGTCTGGGAGAAATGAAAAACTCTTTGATTCTCAATAATTATTGAGTATTGAAGAAAGGTAGGATCTTTCGGATACAGGAAATAAAGAAAGAAAACTGTGTAGTACAAACAGAAAGAGAGAGCATGATACTGAGATCACACCAGTAAAGTTTTACGACTGATTTCTGAGATCTGAAATTCTAAGGGCAAAGTGCTGTTGGGTTATGGCCTCAGTAGTTCACCTAACCAAAGGGCTTCACATGCCTAGGGGCTCCTCAGAAGAGTAGTAGCCTCCAGCTGCCCTTCCGAAAATGTGTCTGCCTGGGGGATCTATATTTATCTTATGACTCAGCAGAAGTAACAGGTGGCTGGGTCTTTTTTCCCTCCTTTCTTGAGTCTTTTTTCCAAATGTACTTGTTATTGTATTTCTGATTAATAAAAGAATAAATTGATGGAAAAATGGAAGAGTAGGAAATTAACAGAACAAAAGTAAAAAACCACAATCTCAATCATTACTTCCTTTCCTAATTTACCCCACCCCCTCTGATTTGATTTCAAGAATTGAACAGCAAGGTAAATGGTGGCTGTTGGTGATGGGGAGGGCGGGTCGGTGGAGGGAAAACTGCTACCTTTTCTGTTGTTGTAGCTTAGAAGAGGATGTGCAATCCTCTCAACACAACCACTAAAGTAACAATGGTTAACATGACTATAGGAAGATGCAGCCCTTCTCTGGTAATCAGAGAAAGGAAAATTCCAGCCACAGGGAGAAGGGGCCACTTTTGACCTCCGGAATTAGCAGTGACGAAAATGAGTGACAGGGCCTGGTGTGGGGAGGTGGGAGGTTGGTAAGTCGTTCCACTTCTGCAGCACAGCTGGTGGGAGGGGAAAGTGGAGACCAGAGTTGGAGGATGACATAATCCTCACGTGACCAGGAGCTGCCGCGAAGTCCTTATATTCCCCGGCTTCTTTCTCCTCTGGGTACCAGCTCCTTACTGTCCTGTAGGCGTTCGTGCTTGTGGCCAAGAGAAGGAGGACTTAAATTCCTTAAATCTCAGAAGGTTGGTTTGAGGAAATCGCTGGGACGCCTAGGGTGGTTGTGGCTGAATATAGTGACAGGAATAGATCCAGGCTCACTTTGCCCAAATCCCTGCAAACTCGTTGGGAGATGATTGTATTTTTTGAAAGGACGGTGGGGGGAGTAGGTGGAAGTCTCCTGAGAGACACCTACAGATTGAGTGATAGTTAAGAAATAATCAGCTTCTCTCAGATTGGCAAGCTTTCCGTTTATCCTCCTTTCTCCAATTCCGTTGAGGAAATGAGGTGTGGGCTGTTGTGTGGGGAAAGGCTAGAATCCTGGGGTGGAGGCAGAAATTTAGACATAATTTGAAAATATTTCCTCTCATTCAGTGGTGGCCTGTGGGTCGTGCGGGGGGGTGGGGCCGAGGGGACAGCAGCCTGAGCAATGACTAGGCCAAGAGGGTGAGGGGTGGGGGGTGGAGGCAGGGATCCAGGAGGAAGGGATAGGGACAGGAGGGGGAATCAGGAGGTAGGAAATTTTGGGCAACTACGGTAGTGAGGCTCCTGGACTCAAGATAATGAGTGTCTTGTCTCTGGGGCTGGTGGATCCACAGAGAGCTCCCTCCTCCCCGCCCCCTTCCTTTCTGTCTGCAGGTCCAAGGGTCTGTGTTCACAGACATCTCGAGGCAAGAAAAAGAGGAAACTATCCCGAATCCTCACAGGTCAGTGCGAGGGACGCATTTAGCCTGGGTCTCTGAGGGTGGGAGTTGGGAAGGGCGCGAGCTGGGTAAAATTTGCGGCCTCACAGCTCAACTACTGGTGTGCTCCCTTTCTCCCGCGCGCGTCAGAGAGGCCATTAGCCTTGTCTGCTGGGGAAATGGTGGGTTGCAGAGGAAGGAGAAAGGAGGCGGAGTGGTGGGGGTGCGGGAGGAAGGGGCGGCATCTCGAACTTCAGAGGGCTGGACCTGTGTGGCAGGGGTGGGAGATTAGGTATCATGCTTCAAAGAGAAACTGACAAACCTGAATCAAAAGAAACGAAGCAATTCGCTCTACATTTTCTCCCCGGACTTAAGCTGGAAACAACATCATGCAAAAACCCTGCAAAGAAAATGAAGGAAAGCCCAAGTGCAGCGTGCCAAAGAGAGAGGAAGAACGCCCCTATGGAGAATTTGAACGCCAGCAAACAGAAGGGAATTTTAGGCAAAGGCTGCTTCAGTCCCTCGAGGAATTTAAAGAGGACATAGACTATAGGCACTTTAAAGACGAAGAAATGACAAGGGAGGGAGATGAGATGGAAAGGTGTTTGGAAGAGATAAGGGGTCTGAGAAAGAAATTTAGGGCTCTGCATTCTAACCATAGGCATTCCCGGGACCGTCCCTATCCCATTTAATGCATGTCTCCCCTGAATTCAACTATTTTCTGTTATTAATATTACCACCATTGGCTTCTTTTTGTCTGCATTTTCTTGCTAGATATTGCTACCATTTTACTCCTGTCCTCCAGTGTTCCTTTGATTTGCATATGACTCCTGTTACTAACATCTCATCTTTTGACCCAATCTCACTCATTTAATAAGGATGTTTTATTCATTTGCATGGGAAGATGCTCATTTATATTGTAAAGTGAAAATAATAAGTTGCAAAACAGTGTGTGTGTATATGTGTGTATATATATATACATATACACACTTTATGTGTACATTTATATATGACAAAATGCAAAAGAAAAAGTATGAATTATTATACACCAAAAGGTTAACAGTGAACCTCTGTGTGATCTGTATTTTATTTCTTTTTTGGCTATCTGCATCTTCTCATTTTTCCACAAAATGAATATATATGTGTGTGTATGTGTGTGTGTTGTGTCACAAAAAACTAAAATAAACAGACACAACAAAACTTGTCAATCACCTTTGAAGGGCAGTAAAACACTTAATAAACTCCTGACAACAGAACTATAAAAAAGAAATGTAAACCTCAAGTTACCTTTGGATCTCTTAGCCAGAGGAATAAAACTGGCAATTATTACAGATATACTTGCTTAAGACTCCATCTTTTTCACGGGGAAAACATTTGCCTCACAGGGCTGCTGTGAGGAAGAAATGAGGTGACTCCGAGCTGCGCTTGGTGGACTCTTGTTTCCACGTGTGCATGTAGAACCCCAGCCCGCTGCAGAGCATCAGTTATTTGAGGGCGGGCCCTGACATGACTCTCCTGTGCTCAGAAACAAGTCCATTAGTAGGCAGGGCAGGGGGGGCTTCATGCCAGTCATCTGCTGAGCACCCCCCCACCGGGTTCTGCCATGCCTGCTGGGCATCTGCTGCCTCTTCTGCTGGGCCCTTTGTTCTCTGCTGGCCCTCACTGCTCCTGGTGCACTGGGGTCCCCGGGTACCAGAACCCACTCACTTTCCTGGAGTCCCCGGTGGGTTGAACCCCCACTCTGTCTTCTGAAGCCTCTCTGCTTCATGGTGACCCTTCACACAGGTGAGACTGCTTGGGCCACGATGCCTTGCAGGGTTCTTAGCAAAACAGCCTCTTCTGTTTTTAATCCCAGGACCCCTCCTCTAAATAGGGGTTGGATATGATGAGGCTGTTTTGGGAGTTGGACCAAGGTACAAGTTGGAATAAAAAAAAAAGCTGTAGTCAGAGTTGCCTCAGGTTTTGTCTTACTTCTTTTGTGAGATGATCTCTCCCTGGAGGCTCCTGGCAGGCCTGCCCTGCTGGTTCAGAAGACTCTCAAGGTACAGGTATAAATTGCACAAACAATGTAGAAAATAGATCTAAGAAAGCAATCCCCATCTTTCTATTACTTTCCTTCCTGAAACATGCAAAAATTCTTTGTAAGACTAATATATATATAATATATATAACATATATTATATATCAACATATACATATATTTCTATATATGTATATGTACTTTTTGGTGTATATATGTACAATATGTATTGTATATATATTTAGTGCATATGTGTGTATATATTTTTAGTCTTACAAAAGGCACGTATATACACACACATATCAATACTTACATATATTATACACATACATATATATGTATATATATATACACGCGTAAGCATTATTTCCTAATTGGACTTCTTGCATTTTGCATCTCAAAGTAAATGCCATGCCACATATTTCATTATACTTCTTTTAATTAGTGATTTATATATAGTGGGTATTTAATACATTTTTACTTAGAATCTAGTGTTCTTGGCCCAGTTTTACTTCTGATTGCATAAAATGGCAATAATCTATTTCACTGCAAACTATAATTTGCATTTTCAAGTAGGACCCAACAGGAAAGGGATTGTTTCCCATATTCAGTCTGTAAAATTATTGTAACATTGTATAACCGATGTCTCAAATAGCTTCTTACATTATAATCATCTGGAGTGCTTGTTAAAAATGCAAAATTTGGACACATGTCCCCATACACATTGTACTCTTACTCTGAATCAGAATCTCTGCATTTTGCCCTGGCCCTCCATTTGGGGTTTCCCATGATATCATGGTCTCCATTATTGCTTCATATACTCTCATCATAGACCCGGTTTCAACTAAGCAGTGCAGAAGTCTCCTTATAATCAAAGAGTCAGGTTTACAATTCATAATTTAGGGCTCCTGAAAGTCAAAATGGTGGTTATCATAGCCTAAAAATTGTGTATCTAACAAGTAAGTCTATGTGAACAATAAACATTATTCAGTCTTGGTAGGAGACGAAAAACCAAATGAAAAATAAAATAAAACAAAAAAATTGCCTATCAGATAGACAAATGCTTGCTTACAATACTCAATTTTGTTGAGGATGTAGGCATTCTCATACTTGTTGAGAGAGTAAATTGCTACATCTTTTTTTTTTTTTTTGCTTCTATTCACAGTAAGTACCAAATGCTGTATATATTGCATATACCATGACCCAATAATTCTACAGTTTGGAATGTGTCCTAAGGAAATAATCATAGTGGTGAGCAGATGTGTAACTATAAACATTTGTTATGTAAGGATTTCACATATTTGCAAGGATTTTTTTTTAAACCTAAGAATACATGTGCTATCCAATCAGAAGGAAGTGAACATAGATTCCTATTCACCACATACACAAAAATACACCCCAGGTGGACTGAAGATGAAAATGTGAAGAACAAGGAGCCCCTGGCTGGCTCAGCTGGTGGAACATATGACTCTGAGCTCAGGGTTGTAAGTTCGAGCCCCACGATGGGTGTAGAGATTACTTAGAAACAAAATCTTTAAAAAAGAGAGAAAGAAAGTAAATGTGAAGAACAAGAATAAAATATTGCAATGAAAATTAACTAAAAACGTGTATAATCTTGTGATGTCATTATTTTCTCAAGCATGAAAAAAAATCCAGAAATTATAAAGGAAAAAAATATAAAAGGTCCAAAGACAAGAAATAGCCTGTGAAGAAATATTTTCAATACCATGATGAACAATGGGAAAATATCTCTATAACCCCAATAGACTTTACAGATGGAAAAGAAAAAGATAAGCAAACCAGTAAAAATATGTACATACCATATGACCCAGCACTTCCACTGCTTTGTATTATTATAGAGATATATGTACACATACGCACGGGAAAGCATAGATTGATGTTTACTGTGTCATTGTTTGTAAGTGCCAATATATTAGAAATAGCCTAGGTCATCAAAAGGGAAAGGTCAAATAAAAAGTTGTCTATCTATGCCAAGAAAACCACCAATAGTTAAAAAGAATGAGATTTTTATATTCAAGCATCAATATAGGAATATTGTTAAGTAAAGACATTATGCATCTTGGGGTGCCTGGGTGGTTCAGTCAGTTAAGCATCTCCCTATGGCTCAGGTCATGATCTCAAGGTCCTGGAATCAAGCCCCATGTTGGGTTTCCTGCACAGCAGGGAGTCTGCTTCTCCCTCTGCCCCTCCCTCCCAGCTCCTTCCCTCTCTCTCTCTCTTTCTCAAATAAATAAATAAAATCTTTAAGAAAAGGCATCATGTATCTTTATGTTGCTATTGTCACAAATAATATTGTCATAAATAATTAATTACCTAGTTCATTTTAACATACTGCTTTAACCATACCTCTAATTTCAATCTCCTCCCTACAATTAAACACTTCTCAATTTGATGGATAGCCATCTAGAAATTTACATATTTCTGTTTTTCATTTTAACTACATATTATAATATTACATTGTGACTTTCAGAAGCCCTTAATTAGGAATCATAAACCATTATAAGGAGACTCCTGCACAACTCAGCTGAAACAGGATAAATGGTGAGTGTGCATATTAAAACATAGCTTTATAATTATTGTTTTATGCATTTGTCTTTTAAGTCATAAAGGAAAAAAAGAGTTATAAACCAAATATGAAAAACTACTTGCTTTTATATTTACCTATGTAGCTACCTTTCTGTTGTCTATTTCTTTATATGACTTTGAGTTGTGTCTCTTCTTCTCAGCATGGAAGTCCTATAGGACTCTTCAGAAATCCGTAAATACAAATACAAATGAATCTATTTTCTATAGTATGAATGTACCATGTGTTATTAAAATCATTCCCCTATCACTCAACATTTAAGTTATTTCTATGCTTTGCCCACTAAAAACAATGCTGTTTGCAATTAACATGTTTGCACATATATTAAAATTACTGGTAATTATATTTCTATAATGCTTGATCAAAAAGTATGTAATCTCTTACATTTTCCAACCTCCCTTGCACATATGTTGGGGCCACCAAACGTAATATAAGACACTTCTAGGCTTTTAAACAATGCTGGGTGATCTTTCCATCTCCTTTCAGTAACCTTGGAAACCATGTGTGCCATCTGGAAAACATGACTGTGAGATGAATGCAGGCTAGATACCTGAATAATCAATAGAGCAGAGCCATGCAGGAGTACCAATAACTCTCATTA
>CM052901.1:38384762-38452706 GCA_028534135.1 Potos flavus | reverse complement strand
ATATATATATATTTCTGTTTTGAATTTTATATATATTTATATATATAATTATATTTATATATTATAAATATAATTATATATATAAAATTATAAATATATATATTTCTGTTTTGAATTTTAACTAAATATTATAATATTACAGCTATTGCCCTATTGTTTTTACTCAACAATATTCCTGGAGGTGCTTCAGTATAAGAATCTCATTCTTTTTCATTATTGTGTAGTTTTCTTGATATAGATAGACCACAATTTATTTGACATTTCCCTTTTGATGACTTAAGCTATTTCCAATATTTTGGTTCTTACAAGCAATGCCATAATAAACATTTATCTATGCTTTCCTATATACCTATGTGCATATATCTCCATGGTAATATTAAGTAGTGAAAGTGCTGGATCATGTGGTATGTACATATTTTTGTTGGTTTGTTTATTTACCACAAAGCATACCATAAACATATCCATCACCTCCAAAGTCCTGATGAATATTGATGCAAAAATCCTCAAAAAGGGGCGCCTGGGTGGCTCAGTCGTTAAGCGTCTGCCTTCGGCTCAGGTCATGATCCCAGGGCCCTGGGATCAAGCCCCGCATCAGGCTTCTTGCTCAGTGGGAAGCCTGCTTCTCCCTCTCCCACTCCTCCTGCTTGTGTTCCCTCTCTCCCTATCTCTCTCTGTCAAATAAATAAATAAAATCTTTTTTAAAAATCCTCAACAATATACTAGCAAACTAAGCCAGCAGAATATTAAAAGGATTTTATATCATGATGAATTGGGGTTTACCCACAAAATTCAAGGGTTATTCAACATATGAAAATCAATGTCAAAATCTTATATTACATTAATATAAGGAAGGGAAAAACACATTATCATCTCAATTGATACAGAAAAAAAAGCATTTGACAAACTCCAATACCCTTTCTTAATAAAAACACTCAAACTAGGAATATAAGCAGATTGTCTCAACATAACAAAGGGCATTTATGAAAAACTCAATGCTAGATCATACTGTATAGTGAACGATTGAAAGCTTTCCACGTGAGATCACAAATAAGACAAGTATGTTTGCTCCCATCAGTTTTTTTACTGAAAGTTCCAGCCAGAGAAATTAAGCAAGAAAAAAATAATTGAATCCAAATTGGAAAGAAAGAAGCAAAATTATCTTTATTTGCCAATGGCATTATCCTGTATATAGAAAATGCTAAAGAATATGCAAGAAGTCTACTAGGACTAATAAATGAACTTGGAAAATTGCCAGATACAAGATCAGCTATTCCAAATTGGTTGTATTTCTATACACTAAGAATGAGCAATCAAAAAATGAAATTAAGAAAACAATTCTAGGGGCCCTTGGGGGCTCAGCGGGTTAAAGCCTCTGCCTTTGGCTCAGGTCATGATCTCAGGGTCCTGGGATTGTGCCCCGCATCAGGCTCTCTGCTCAGCCGGGAGCCTGCTTCCCCCTCTCTGCCTGCCTCTCTGCCTACTTGTGATCTCTCTCTCTCTGTCAAATAAATTTAAAAAAATCTAGAGATTACTTAAAAATTTTTTTTAAATAAAAAAAGAAAACAATTCTATGTACAAAAGCACAAAACAGAATACAATACTTAAGAATAAATTTAAGGTATCTCAAGATTTGTACACTGAAAATTACAAAATTGCTGAAAGTAATTAAATAAGACCTAAATAAATGGAGAGAGATTCCATGTTCATTGATTGGAAGACTCAATATTTATTAAGATGACAATAATTCCCAAAGCAATCAAAGGATCGAATGCAATTCTTATCAAAATAAGAAAAGTCTATTTTTGAGAAATGGAAAAACTGAGAGTAAAATTAATATGGAATTGCAAAAAATCCCAAATAAACAAAAAATGCTGAAAAAAAGTAAGAAGACTCACATTTCCTTATTTTAAAACCCTACAAATTTATAGTAAAACCATGTACTACTGGCATAAGAATAGACATGTGGATCAATGGGATAGAACTGAGAGTCTGGAAATAAACCCATACATCTATTTTCAATTGATTTTGGGCAAGGGTGATGAGTCCATTCAATGGGAGACAGAATAAGCTCTTCAACAAATGGTGATGAGATGACCGAATATCCACATGCAGAAGAATGAGATCAGACTCCTGCCTCATGTTATTCCAAAAATAAAACTCAAAATGGAAACAACCCAAATGTCCATCAACTGATGAGTTGATAAACAAAATATAGTGTATTCATATAGTGGAATATTATTCAGCCCTAAAAA
The DNA here is from genome assembly GCA_028534135.1 of Potos flavus. Classification (NCBI taxonomy): domain Eukaryota; kingdom Metazoa; phylum Chordata; class Mammalia; order Carnivora; family Procyonidae; genus Potos; species Potos flavus. The sequence continues at coordinate 38,450,454 of CM052901.1, read as the reverse complement.
GGAATGAAGGACTGATAACATGCTACAACGTGGATGAACCTTGAAAAAAATTATGCTAAGTGAAAGAGACCAAACATGAAAGGTCACATTTTGGATGATTCTATTTATATCAAATGTCAAGAATATATAAATCCATAAAGACAAGAAATAAATTAGTTGTTGTCTGGGCTGGAGACAGAACAGAATGGGTAAATTGGTAAAGGGCCTCATTTGGGGGGGGTAATAAAAATCTTTTGGAATCAAATAGAAGGATACAGCTGTGCAACAAAGTGAATATTCTAAATGCCACTGAATTATACACTTAAAATAGTCAACTTTATTTTATGTGAATTTCACCTCAATACAAATATTAAACACATTTTAATTATTAGAAATATTTCCATATTTTGCTCCTAAGAGGTTATACCAATAAGCAGTTGCATCAACAATGCATGAGAATATCTATTCCCTCTCGTCATTGCCAGGACTATGTTAAAAACCTTTTTAATCTCTAATCTTTTCAGACTAACCCAGTTCATGAAGACTGCTACTTTCTCTACTTTTCTTGTCCTTTACTTGTAGTCCATAATCATCCTCAAAATATGTTCATGTCAATGGGTTTTAACTATTTAGCCAAAACGTCATTTCCATAGGTCGATTGTGTCCTCTTAAATCTAGCTCAGTGCTAGAAATATAGTGAGTGCTTTCTATTTGTGGTTTTTACATTTAGAACCATGGACTTATACCTATGTTGTAGATATAATTCTAACTTTACAGATGAAAAAGCAGGTTCAAAAATTTTAATCAATGCCTTTTAACACTGGCGTGTGTCAAGCCTGAGATTCTAGCTCAAATTTACCTACTTTTCCATGTGTCCTCCCTATGAATTGATGAGACCTACTTGTCAATATCTATACATTCACGTTATGATGGCCATATTATGTTGTGCATGTATGGAGGTTCTCTTAATGGCACTCCCTAATGAAGATAAGGATGGCAATGAACTCTTGTCCCTCAGGTTGAGAAGTCTGGGCCCAGGAACTACATGGATTGGCTGGTGTCCAAGTGAGCATGGTATAGAGCAACACACATTTTAAAAAACTATTTAGCTCTTTCTGCTGAATTTGAAAGGCTATCTTTATCATATTCTAAAAACCAAGTTGTTCCTAGATCTGTGTCAACCTTCAAATGCTATTCCTTAGTTATTTTCTCTGTTCTCAGAAAGTCACTTTTAAAAATGTATTAATTTATCTGGCACTACGAATTCGCTTTTATTATTTATTTTCATCAATTTCTTGGCCTCTTATGAACATTTGTTATTCAGAGGAATTTTTGAACATTTTTAAGTTCCAAAATACATCCTTTGTGATTTAGATTATGAATTTATGCATAATTGACATTTCTTACAGTAATTGTCCTACGTAAGATCTTGGACTCCTATCATCTAAATAACCTAAAGATGTACTTCTTGTTTATTCTCTCAGCATTCCATGGTAACAAGGCTGCAAGCTGCTAAAAGCTCATATGTAAATAACTCAAAGTTCTTTTCTATCCTGGAGAAGGTGACGGTTTCTTTACTACATCATCCCCTGAAAAAAATTTTTTTTTTCCTAACAGCACCTATCTCACAGGACTATGGGAGAAAGAAATAAAATACCAAGTAGCAGTGATTTTTATAAGATTTCATATTTTGAAAAAATTAATCCATTAGATGGGAACAACACATGATATAGTGAGGCCAGCAGGTAACTTTTCACAGTATTCCAGGAGAGAAGTGACTGGGGGGGGAGGGGTCCTGAAACTGAACCAGGGCAATAACAGACAGTAGGATTGGAAAAAAAAGTGGACAGAGGTGGAAGATAATTAAAATGTTGGGTTCTCAGGAACTGGTTATTGAGGAGATTGAGGGAAGTGAGGGAACAAAAGTGAAGGATAATATCCAGGTTTCTGACTTTGGCATTTAAAAGTATGCTGGCATCATTCGTTTAAACAGGAAGCATGGTAGTGGCTTAAATGTGTAGTGGTAGAAGAGTTGGAGAGGAAAACTAGTTTTATTTATTGTTTATTGTTTAATTTTTAATTTTTTCCCTTTAAAAAATTTTAATTCCAGTATACTTAACATGCAGTGCTATATTATTTTTTATTTTTTTACTTCAAATTTTTATTTTAATTCCACTTAGTTAACATACAGTGTTATATTAGTTTCAGGTGTATAATATAATAATTTAACAGTTCCATACATCACCTGGTGCTCATCACAACATACAGTGTTCTATTAGTTTCAGGTGTACAATACAGTGATTCAGTAATTCTATACACTACTCAGTGCTCATCATGATAAGTGTACTCTTAATCCCCTTCACCTATTTCACCCACCCACCACCCACCTCTCCTTTGGTAACCATCAGTTTGTTTTCTATACTTAAGGGCCTGTTTTTTGGTTTGTCTCTTTTGCCCTTTGTTTGTTTTGTTTCTTAAATTCTGCATATAAGGGAGGTAATATGGTATTTGTCTTTCTCTGATTTATTTCACTTAGCATTATACTTTCTAGCTCCATCCATGTTGCTGCAAATGGCAAGATTTCATTCTTTTTAATGGCTGAGTAATATTCCACTGTGTGTGTGCGTGGGCACGTGCGTGTGTGGTGTGCACCACATCTTCCTTATCCATTTATCTATTGATGGACACTGCTTCCATAATTTGGCTATTGTAAATAATGCTGATATAAACATAGGGGTGGATGTATCTTTTCAAATTGGTGTTTTCATTTTCTTTGGCTAAACACCCAGTAGTGGAATTATTGGATCATATGGTAATTTTATTTATAAAGTTTTCAGGAATCTCCATAATGTTTTCCACAGTGGCTGTACCAGTTTGCATTTCCACCAACAGTGCAAGAGGGTTCCATTGTCTCCACATCCTTGCCATCACTTGTTGTTTCTCGTGTTGTTGATTTTAGCCAGACAGGTGTGAGGTGCTACCTTATTGTGGCTTTGATTTGCATTTCCCTGATAATAGATGATGCTGAGCATCTTTTCATGCGTCTAATTACCATCTGTATGTCTTCTTTGGAGTAATATCTATTCTTGTCTTCTGCCCCATTTTAATTGGATTATTTGTTTTTGTGGTGTTGAGTTGTATCCGTTCTTTATATATTTTCGATACTAAGCCTTTGTCAGATATGTCATTTGCAAACGTCTTCTCCCATTCAGTAGGTTGTCATTTAGTTTTGTTAATTGTTTCCTTTGCTGTGCGGAAGCTTTTCATTTTGATGTAGTCCCAATAGTTTACTTTTGCTTTTATTTTTCTTGCCACAGGAGATAATACCTAGAAAAATGTTGTCATGGCCAGTGTCAGAGAAATTATTGCTTATGCTCTCTTCTAGGATGTCTATGGTTTTGAGTCTCACATTTAGGTCTTCAATCCATTCGGTCTTTAATCCAAAATAAAATCCATGAGTTTATTTTTGTGTATGGTGTAAGACAGTGGTCCAGTTTTATTCTTTTGAATGTAGCTGTCCAGTTTTCCCAGCACCATTTGTTGAAGAGACTGTCTTTTCACCATGCATATGATTTCCTCCTTTGTTGAAGATTGATTGACCATATAATCATGGGTTTATTTCTGGGCTCTCTATTCTGTTCCATTGATCTATGTGTGTATTTTTGTTCCGGTACCATACCATGTTTTGATTACTTCAGCTTTGTAGTATAAATTGAAATCTGGGATTGTGATACTTCTAGTTTTGTTCTTCATTTTCAGGATTACTTTGGCTATTTGAGGTCTTCTATAGTTCCATACAAATTTTAGAATTATTTGTTCTAGTTCTGTGAAAAATGCTTTTGGGATTTTGATAGTAATTGCATTAAATCTATAGATTACTTTGGACATTTTTGTAATATTTGTTCTTCCAATTCATGAGCATGGAATGTCTTCCCATTTTTGTGCCATCTTTAATTTCTTTCATTAATGTTTTATAGTTTTCAAAGTATAGGTCTTTCACCTCCTTGGTTAATTTTATATTCCTGATATTTTATTATTTTTGGTGCAATTGTAAATGAGATTGTTTTCTTAATTTCTCTTTCTGCTTCTTCATTATTAGTGTATAGAAATGAAATGGATTTTTATACATTGATTTTGTATCCTGCGACCTTACTGAATTCATTTATCAGTTCTAGTAGTTTTTTGGTGGTGTTTTTAGGGTTTTCTATTTATAGTTTTATGTCATCTGCAAATCGTGAAAGTTTTTTTCTTCTTTACCAATTTGGATGCCTTTTATTTCTTTTCCTTGTCTGATTGCTGTGGCTAGGGCTTCCACTATTATGTTGAATGAAAGCGGTGAGAGTGGACATCCTTGTCTTTTTCCTGACCATAGAGGAAAAGCTCTCAGTTTTTCCCCAATGAGTATGATGTTCACTGTGGGTTTTTCATTTATGACATTTATTATGTTGAGGTATGTTCCCTCTAAACCTACTTTGTCGAAGGTTTTTTTTAATCATAAATGGATGTTGTACTTTAAAATGCTTTTTCTACATCTATTGTTGAAATGATTGTATGGCTTTTATAATTTCTCTTATTGATATGATGTATCATGTTGATTGATTTTCAAATACCGAACCACCATTATATCCCAGGAATAAATCCCACTTGATAGTGGTGAATTATTTTTTTTTAATGTATTGTTGGATTGTGTTTTTTGTTGAGGATTTTTGCATCTATGTTTATCAGAGATATTGGCTTGCAGTTTTTTTTTCGTGGTATCTTTATCTTGTGTTGGTACCAGGGTCATGCTGGTCTCATAGATTGAATTTGGAAGCTTTCCTCCTTCTTCCATTTTTTGATAAAGTTTGAGAAGAATAGATAGTAACTCTTCCTCAAATGTTTGGTAGAATTTCCCTGTGAAGCTATATGTAAGGAAAACTAGTTTTAGAGACATATTTAAAGGTTATATCCCAATAAATATCCCAGCAATTTATTTTGTGGGTGTCAATAAATTCATTTTAATGTTTACATGGAGAGGCAAAAGACCCAGAAAAGCCAACGCAATGTTAAAGAACAATGAAGTTTGAGGACTGATAACACTAGACTTATTATAAACCTATAGTAACCAAGACAGTGTGGTATTGGCAAAAGAATAGATGGATAGATCAATAGAACAGAATAGAGAGCCCAGAAATAGACCCACAAAAATATAGTCAAGTGATCTTTGACAAAGGAGCAAAGGCAATGCACTGGAGCAAAGATACACTCTTCAACAAATGGTGTTGGAACAACTGGACATCTACATGTAAAGGAATGAACCTAGACATAGACCTTACACCCTTCACAAAAATTAAATCAAAATGGATCATAGGACTAAATGCAAAGAAATCAACACAGTAAAAAATCTATATGACCTTGGATATAATAACTTTTTACTTTTATTTTATTTTTTTAAGATTTTATTTTTAAGTAATCTCTACACCCAATATGGGGCTTGAATTTACAACCTTGCGATCAAGAATCACAGGTTCTATCAGCTGAGCCAGCCAGGCACCCCAGATGATAACTTTTTAGATACAATTCCAAAACAGAATCCATGAAAGAAATAATTAGTAAGTTGGACTTCATTAAAGTGAAAAACTTCTGCTCTGTGAAAGGCAATGTCAATAGAATGGGAAGATAAGCCACAGACTGGGAGGAAATATTTGCGGAAGACACATCTGATAAAGGACTGTTATCCAAAATACACAAAGAACTCTTAAAATTCAACAGTAAGAAAACAAGCAACCCAATTAAAACATGGGCCAAAGACCATAACAGATACCTCACCAAAAAAGACATATAGATGGGAAGTAAGCATATGAAAATATGCTCCACACCATATGTAATCATGGAAATGCAAATTAAAACAATAACAGGATACCACTATGGATCTATTAAAATGACCAAAATCTAGAACACTGACAATATCAAATGCTGCCAAGGATGTGGAGCAACAGGAACACTCAGTCATTCATTGCTGGTGGGAATATGAAATGGTATAGTCCCTTTGGAAGACTGTGAATCTCAAACTGCTCTAAAAATGTTTTTTTTAAAGACTGTTTTAAAAAATATATACGCAAATGGGATCATACCCAAATAAAAGTTAGAGTCTCCAGGACTTGTTGATTGATTGTATGGGATGAGAGAGAAAGCATCAGAGTTGTTGGTATGTTGGCACCAATTACTGAAATGGAGTTCATGAGAAAAGGAGAAGGAATGGCGTTAGGGAAAGACATAAAGGAAGAGAAAGAGGGCAAGATCATACTTGGACAAGTTGAGTTTGAGATGTCTGTGGGAGATCCAGATGGAAGTGTTTTATATATTGCAAATAGACACCATGGAACTTATGTCTAGGATCACATGCTATATAGTCAGACAAACCTGGATATAAATTCTAGATGTGACCCTTCATTTAGCTTAGTGAACTTAAGTATGCTGTATAACCTCCTTGAACCGCAGTAGACTTATCTGTAAAATGGGAATATTATCTGTAGTATCTACCTTATGATCTACGTGCATATATCACCTGGAAAACTTTCATTCTTTTTAAAAATGATAGCTATTGTGAGCAATATACATTTATTGAGCATGCTAGCACATACAGAAAGCTGCTATTGATTGATTGTCTAGCCAACAAAAATTGCTTTGTCAGCATTCTAAACAGTATATGCTATATTATGGAGTGGTTTTTTCAAACGTTTAGCCCAGTTCACCAAGCAAGGAGCTTACACACGAGTGGGGCAAAACAATGTGCTAGGAATAAGCATGTCTTACCTGTATCCTGTCCATGTTTCATATATAAGCATATCTTGGAGATATTGCAGGTTTGGTTCCAGAACACTGCTATAAAGCAAATACCGCAATAAAGAGAGTCAAATGAATTTTTTGTTTTCCCAGTGAAAATAAAAGTTTATGTTTCTGCTCTACTGTAGTCCATCAAGTGTGCAGTAGCATTATGTCTAAAAATATGTACATGCCTAATTAAAAATATTTCATTGCCAAAAAGTGTGAACCATCATCTTTGCTTTCAGTGATTCATAATATTTTTTTGCTAGTAAAGGATTTTGCTTCAATGTTGGTGGCTGCTGACTGATCAAGATGATGGTTGCTGAAATTTGGAGTGGCTGTGATAGTTTCTTAAAATAGACAGCAATGAGAAGTTTGCCACATTGGCTTTTTCTCTTATGAACAGTTTCTCCGTCACACGCAATAGCATTTTACCCACAGTAGAACTTCTTTCAAAATTGGAGTCCATCCTCTCAAACCCTGCTACTACTTCATCAAGTAAGATTATGTAATATTCTAAATCTTTTGTTTTCATTTCAACAATCTTCACAGCATCTTCACCAGGAGTAGAGTCCATCTCAAGAAATCACTTTCTTTGCTCATCTGTAAGAAGCAACTCTTCATCCATTAAGTTTTTATCATGAGATAATTCAGTCCCATTCAGCAGCAATTCAGTCCCATTCAGGCTCCACCTCTAATTCTAGTTCTCCTCTTCCACTGAAGCCTTGAACCCCTCAAAGTCATCCATGAGGGTTGGAATCAACTTCTAAACTCCTGTTAGTGTTGATATTTTGACCTCTTCACATGAATCATAAATGTTCTTAATGGCATCTAGAATGGTGAATCCTTTCCAGGATTCAATTTACTTTGTCCAGATCCATCAGGAGAATCACTATGGCAGCTACAGCCTCATAAAATGTATTTCTTAAATCATAGGCTTGAATGTGGAAATTGCCCATTGATCCATGGGTTGCAGTATGGATGTTGTGTTAATAGGCATGAAAATATGAATCTCATTATACATCTCCATCAGAACTTTTCTTAAAGACTTTATTTATTTATTTGACAAAGGGGGGGGGGTACAAGCAGGCAGAGCAGCAGGCAGAGGGAGAGGAAGAAGCAGGCTCCCTGCTCAGCAGGGAGCCCAATGTGGGGCTAGATCCCAGGACCCTGAGATCATGACCTGAGCCTAAGGCAGATGCTTAACCAGCTGAGCCACCCAGGCACCTTCCATCAGAGCTTTTGGGTGACCAGGTTCATTTGTCAGTGAGCACTAATATTTTGAAAGGAATCTTTTTTCTTAGCAGTAGGTCTCAACTGTGAGCTTCAAACATTTTGTGAATCATGTTTTAAACAGATGTGCTGTCACTCAGGCTTTGTTGTTCCATTGACAGAGTGCAGGCAAAGTAGATTCAGCATAATTCCTAAGGGCCCTAATATTTGCAGAATGGTACATGAGTTTTGGCTTTAAGTTAGTCACCAGCTACAATAACCCTACCAAGAGAGTCAGCCTGTCTTTTGAAGCTTTGAAGCCAGGCACTGACTTCTCCTCTCTAGCTATGAAAGTCTTAGATGGCATCTTCTTCCAATAGAAGGCTATTTTGTCTACATTGAAAATCTGTTGTTTAGTGTAGCCAGCTTCATGAATTATCTAGATCTTCTGGACAACCTGCTGCAGCTTCTACATCAGCACTTGCTGCTTCACCTTGTACTTTTATGTTATGGAAACAGCTTCTTTCCTTAAACCTCATAAACCAACCTCTGCTAGCTTCAAACTTTTCTTCTGAAGCTTCCTCACCTCTCCCAGCCTTTATAGAAGTGAAGAGACTTAGGGCTTTGCTCTGGATTAGGTTTTGTCTTAAGGGAATATTGTTGCTGATTCGATCTTCTTTCCAGACCCCTAAAACTTTCTTCATATTAACTATAAGGCTGTTTCACTTTCTTATTCACGTGCTCACTGGAGTAGCACTTTTAATTTTCTTCAAGACCTTTTCCTTTGCATTTACAACTTGGCTAATTGTTTGGTGCAAGAGGCCTAGCTGTCAGCCTATCTTGACTTTTGACATACCTTCCTTACTAAGCTTAATCATATCTTGCTCTTGATTTAAAACCAGAGATGTAAAACTCTTCTTTTCACTTGAACAGGCAGAGGTCATTGTAGGGTTATTAATTGGCCTAATTTCAATATTGTCATGTCTCAAGGAGTAGAAAGTCCTGAGGAGAGGGAGAGAGATGGGGAACTGCTGGTTGATGGAATAGTCAGGACACACATACATTTATCAATTAAGTTTATTGTGTTATATGGGTATGGTTTGTGGTACCCCAAACAATTACAATAATAACAGCAAAGATTACTAATCACAGATCACCATAACAAATAGAATGAAAAAGTTTGAAATATTACAAAAATTACCAAAATGTAACACAAAGTGAGGAAATGCTGTTGAAAAATGAAGCCAATAAACTTGCTCAATGCAAGATTGCCACAAACATTTAATTTGTAAAGAATGCAATATCTGCAAAGCTCAATAAAGCAAAGCACAATAAAACGAGATATGCCTGTACCATTTTAGAAGTAGCAGCACAATGATCCAGAATCATAGTAAAACTTCTTTTTTTTAATCACTACAAATATCTGCATGGTGTTCTTTGACTAGAATGACCCCACTACAAAAATACGATACTCGTGCTTACAACACACACAGACAAATCTTTGATGCAAAGGAAAGGAAAAGAAAATTTGTCAGAGAAGATGTGGCAATAGCCAGTAGCCCTAAGAGGAATTGTAGCCCCTCTCTGGTAAACGGAGAAAGGATAATGAATGCCACAGGGAGGGGCACTAAGAACTAAGCACAGATTAAGTAAAATGACTAAGAGTAAGCTAATGATCAAAAGAGAATACAAACAAAGCTTCAGTCAATGTGTTGAATACTGGGAGAAGCAACATAGTCACAACAGATTTTCAGATCATGTCAATTCTGTAGTTTTTGTTTTTTTATTTTGGTAAAATATATATAACATAAAACTTTCCATTTTAATCATTTTTAAGTGTACAAAAGAGTGACATTAATTTCATTCACAAAGTTGTGCAACCATCACTCCTATCTATTTCTTAAACTATTTCAGGAGCCCAAGTAGCAACTGTATCCATTAAGCAATAACTCCCCATTTTTCCCTCCCCCAATTTTGGTAACCTCCAAATCTACTATCTGTTTCTATTAATTTGTCTATTTTAGATATCTTATATAAGTGGACTCGTGCGATATTGTCCTTTTGTGTCTGGCTGACTGCATTTAATGTAATTTTTTGAAGATTCATCCATATTGTAGCATGTTTCAGAACTTCATTTTTATAGACGAATATTATTCTATTGGATGTATACACTACATTTTGTTTATACATTCATCTGTTGATGGGAACTTTGATTATTTTCACCTTTTACCTAATGTGAATAAGATTGCACTGAATATTCATGTACAGGTATATGTGTCCCTGTGTTCAATTTCCTTTAGTATTCTTTTGTCTACCTCTTTTGTGTTTTTGTCACAAATTACATCTTTACCCATGTGTATCTAATAACATAACCTTATAATTATTTTTATGCATATTTCTTTTTATGCCAAGCAAGCAATAAAAAGTGAGTTACAAATTAAAAGTACAGTAATACTGGCTTTTATATTTGCCCATACGTTTACCTTTACCAGAGATCTTTATTTCTTATATGACTGAGGTTCTTTCATTTAATGAACACCTTTTAGCATTTCCTGTGGGGCAGTTTTCTTGGTAACAAACTCCCTTAGTTTTTGTTTTTCTGAGAATGTCTTAATTTCTCCCTCATTTTAAAAGGACAGTTGAACCAGATATAGAACTTATGGTTTACAATTTGTTTTTCATTTCAGTACTTTAAATATGTCATTGCACTGCCTTCTGATCTCCATGGTTTCTAGTGAGAAATTGGATGATAATCTTATTGAGTATCCTTAATTTGTGAGAAGTCGCTCTTCTTATTGCCTTTAAGACTCTTTTTCTTTCAACAGTTCAATTTTATGTCTTGGTGTAGATCTTTTTTGGTCTATCCTACTGGAGTTGTTGAGATTCTTTGATGTGTAGATTTAATGTTTTTCATCAAGTTTAGTAGTTTGGGCCATTATTTTTATTTCATCTTGAGTCAGTTTCAGAAGTTTGTGTCTTTTATATGGATGTGTCCCTTTAAGTTATTGACTTTGTTGGCATTTAGTTGTTCATAATATTCCCTTACAACCCAGTTTATTACAGTAAAGTTGATAGCATTGTCCCCTCTTTTATTCTTGGTTGTAGTAATTTGTCTTTTCTCTTTTTTCAGTCTATCTAAAGTTTGTCAATTTCATCCCTCAAAGAACCAATTTCTGGTATTGTTAACTTTCTCTTTTGCCAACACACTTTTTGACTGTCTCTTTCTCTGATCTCTGTATTAAACTGTTTGCTTCGTTTGGTATTACACTTGGCCCGTTAGGCTCCACTAATTATAGGCCGATTGCTCTGTTTTCTTTTTTTTTTTTTTTTTTGAGATTATTTATTTATTTATTTGACACAGAGAGGGAGAGATCACAAGTAGGCAGAGAGGCAGGCAGAGAGAGAGGGGGAAGCAGGCTCCCTGCTGAGCAGAGAGCCCCATGCGGGGCTTGATCCCAGGACCCCGAGATCATGACCTGGGCGGAAGGCAGAGGCTTTAACCCACTGAGCCACCCAGGCGCCCCTGATTGCTCTGTTTTCAACAAAGCCCTGGGGCATAAAATACTCAAAAGTCTGATCCAATTAAATTCAATCGGGTATAGTTTTTGAGGCCAGTCTTTCAAGTTTATTCTGATCCCCAGTAGAGTCTTATTTACTAACTCTTCGCTAATTTTCTCTGGTGTACGCTTAGCTGGCCTATAGTTTAACACTTTGCTTTTATTTAAGGAAAGTTAATGTTTTCTAGTGTAAGTTTAAGCTTTATCTTCCCCAGACTGTGTTTCAAATTGAGTCCTCTCTTTTGGGGAGAGCTTAGAAGCTCTTTTTTTATGGGCTACTTCTTTCCCTGGACAAAAACTTGAGCTGCTACTCTTGGCAGGGCTGTAGCCTCTGGTTTTATTTGTTTATTTATTTATTTGACCGCTTCTTCTGGTATGAAATCTCTGCTCTAAGAGGAATCCATGATGAGGGCATTTAGGACCCCTTTATTCTTGGTCTGCCTTGTTGGGTAAAGTATTTGTCTTTTGGGTAGTGACTGGTTACTAGAAGGAAATCCATGGCTTCTTGGTCACATTCGCTAAGAATTTAGCTTCTTCAACTCTAATTTGGAGGAGATAAGAAATGCTGGTGACCTGCCCTCCCAGTGAGACATAAACCTTGATTGGGAACTGAGGGGAAAGGAAGCTGTGTAATTTTGGCTGTGCCTTCAGAGTACAGTTTCTGTTAAGATGAGCTGGGGGTGAAAAGGAAGGAGGCAGCAGGTCCTGGTTCAAATGCCAGGAACTCTTATTGTTTTTACCAAGTTTTGGTAGCTTTTTCTTGAATAAGTGTTTCTTCATATGCTATTTTCCCTTAGGACAATTCCTAAAGACATTAAATGGTTGGGTTTTTTAATAGTTTTCATCTGATCTGCTTGTTTAACTGTTGAGTAGGTCTTCATAGCTCTTCCCGTTGTCACCATAAAAGTGGGAATTATGTCAATTTTTAAAGTGCAGTTCAATTCACTTAACAGATATAGGACTGGTAAGATTTTCTATTTCTTCTTTTTTTCCATTTTGGTAAGTTGTGTTTTTTAATAAATTCATGAATTTAATCTAAATTTTAAATTTATTAGAATGAAATTGTTCTTATTATTCTTTTATTATATTTTTAAAATCTGTGAAATATGTGCTGTTCTTCTTTCTTTTATCCTTGGGATTTATATTGTGTCTCCTCTTTTTTTCTTGGACAATTTCGTTAGAGGATTTTGATTTTATTAGTATTTACATGCAATTAACTTTTGTGTGTTTCTTTTGTTTCATTTTTTTATTAATTCCTATTCTTATTTCTTGTTTTAAGAATTGTGTGGATTTGTTTTCCCCCAAAACTTATTTTCAAACAAACTTAAGATTATTGATATTTTTCAGTCTTTCTTATTTTCTAATATATGCATTTAAAGCCATAGAATTTCTTATTAACCACAGACAGCTGCCTCCCATGGGTTTCCATTTGCTGTGTATTCATTATCATTCAATTAAAGGTAATGCTAAATTTGATTGTAATTTCTGTTTTTACTCAAGAATTACTGAGAAATGTATTGCTTAATTTCCAAACACTTTGAGATTTTTTTGTTGTTATCCATTTGTTATTATTAGGTTTATTTGTTATCCGAGAACATATTCTGAATTATTTTAATATTTTAAAATTTGTTGCTACTTGGTTAAAAGACTGAGTAAAAGGTTAATTTTAGCAAATGTCCTGTTTGCATTTGAAAAAAATGTATATTCTGTAATTGTAGTTTGTATTGCTCTATATATGTAAATTAGGTCAAATTTGTTAGTCTTGTTGCTTATATCTTTAATACTGCTGCTGATTTTTTTCTAATTATTCTATCAATTATTTAGAGAGGTATATTTACATGTCCCACAATAACTTTAGATTTCTCTAATTTTCCTTTTATGTCTGATATTTTTTTATATTGTATATTTTGAAGCAATGTTAGTAGAAGCATACAGATTTACAATTTTAGTACCTTCCTATTAGATTGACAATTTTATCATCATAAAATATATCTCTCTATCTCTAGTAATATTTCTTGACTTATGGCTTACTTTGACTTTCATTCTTTCTGTGTCCTTAAATTTACGTTGTGTCTCTTTAAATAGCATATGATTTATTACTTCTATGAAGTGTGATTCAAAGTGCTCGGTCTGTTTATATTCACTCTGATTATTGATCTGTGTTTATGTCTTTCATCTTATTATTTGTTTTCTATCTGACCCTCCTATTCTAGTTTCCTACTGATTAAATTAGACCATAAAGGCTTAATAAAGGCAAATTGTGGATCCCCTTAAACTTGTGTTCAAAATAAAATGCACATATGTGGGTAGGGATGGATGAATCCATTTATTCGAGGTGTATGTATATGCTAAGGAGAGAGTCTATAGCTCTCATTAGTTTAGGAAGGGAGTTTATGATACAAAAAATAGTGAGGGTCACACAGCTAGTAAGAGGCAGAGTGTGGATTTTGTCCAATGCATGGACTCTTACCAAGTATCCTGAGGCTATCATGGGTAAATTTTTGATATCCTTACTGATATTTTTCTGACTGTACTTTTAGTTACCAAGAAACTTCTGTTATTCTTTCTCACTATGATTGTGGATTTTTCTACTCATCCTTTTATTTTGGTTTTTATTTTTGCTTTATGTCTTCAGGTGCATAAAACTTAGGTATCATAATACAATCCTGGTGGGTTGGTCTTTTTTCTTTATTAAATATCCTTCTTTATAAATGCCCATTGCCTTGAATTCTACCTTGGTTGATATTTAAAAAGCAACAGTAGCTTTCTTATAGACACAATTTGCATAATATACCTTTTTAAATTAAGTTTTAATTCCAATATAGTTAACATACAGTGTTACATTAGTTTCAGGTGTACAATATAGTGAATCAACAATTCTATACATTACTCACTGCTCATCATGATAGGTGTACTCTTTAATCCCCATCACCTATTTCACCCATCCTCCTGCCCACCTTCCCTCTGGTAACCATCAGTTTGTTCTCTATAGTTAAGAGCCTCTTTCTTGACAAATATTATGATTGGTTTGTCTCTCTCTTTTTCCTTTTGCTCATTTGTTTTGTTTATTAAATTCCTCATAAGAGTGAAATCATATGGTATTTGTCATTCTCTGACTGATTGACTTTGGTTAGCATTGTACTCTGTGGATCCATCCATGTCCTTGCAAGTGGCAGTATGTCATTATATTTTATGGCTGAGTAATATTCCATTATATACATATACCACATCTTCTTTATCCATTCATCAGTCAATAGCATTTGGGCTATTTCCATAATTCGGCTATTGTAGATAATGTTGCTGTATACATCGGGGTGCATGTATCCCTTTGAATTAGCATTTTTGTATTCTTTGGGTACATACCTAGTAGTACAATTGCTGGATCATAGGGTAGTTCTATTTTTAACTTTCTGAGGAAACTCCATACTGTTTTCCAGAGTGGCTACACCAGTTTGCATTCCCACCAACAGTACAAGAGAGATCCCTTTCTTCACGTCCTCACCAATATCTGTTCTTCCTTGTATTGTTGATTTTAGCCATTCTAACAAGTGTTAGGTGATACCTCATTGTGGCTTTGATTTGCATTTCCCTGATGATATGTGATGTTGAACATCTTTTCATGTGTCTGTGGGCCACCTGGATGTCTTCTTTGAGGAAATTTCTATTCATGTTTTCTCCCCATTTTTTAATTGGATTATTCATTTTTAGGGTATTGAGTTGTAGAAGTTCCTTTTTTTTTTATTTGACAGAGAGAGAGAGACAGCGAGAGAGGGAACACATGCAAGGGGAGTGAGAGAGGGAGAAGCAGGCTTCCCACAGAGCAGGGAGCCTGATGCCGGCCTTGATCCCAGGACCCTGGGATCACGACCCGAGCAGAAGGCAGACACTTAACAACTGAGCCACCCAGGCACCCCTAGAAGTTCTTTATATAGTTTGTATACTAAGCATTTATCAGATATGTCATTTGCAAATATCATCTCCCATTCTGTAGGTTAGCTTTTAGTTCTGTTAATTGTTTCCTTCACTGTGCAGAAGCTTCTTATTTTGATGAAGTCCCAATGTTTATTTTTGCTTTTGTTTTCCTTGCCTCAGGAGACATATCTAGAAAGAAGTTGCTATGCCCAGTATCAAAGAGGTTACTGCCTTTGTTCTCCTCTAGGATTTTGATGGTTTCCTGTCTCACATTTACATCTTTCATCCATTTTCAATTTATTTTTGTGTATGGCATTAGAAAGTGGAAAATTGTTCAGTTTCATTCTTTTGCACGTAGCTGTCCATTTTTCCCAACGCCATTTGTTGATGAGACTGTCTTTTTTCCATTGCATATTCTTTCCTCCTTTGCCAAAGATTAATTGACCATATAGTTGTGGGTTCATTTCTGGGTTTTCTGTTCTGTTCTATTGATCTATGTATCTATTTTTTGCCAGTACCATACTGTTTTGATCAGTACAGCTTTGTAATATAACTTGAAGTCTGGAATTGTGATGCCTCCAGCTTCGCTTTTCTTTTTCAAGATAGCTTTGGCTATTTGGGGTCTTTTTGGTTCCATACAAATTTTAGGATTGTTTGTTCTAGCTCTGTGAAAAACGCAGTTGGTATTTTGATAGGGGTTGTGTTAAATATGTAGATTGCTTTGGGTAGTATAGATATTTAGCAGTATTTGTTCTTCCTTCTTCCAATCCATGAGCATGGAATGTCTTTCCATTTCTTTGGGTCTTCTTCAATTTCTTTCATCAGTGTTTTATAGTTTTCAGAATACAGTTCTTTCACCTCCTTGGTTAGGTTTATTACTAGATATCTTA
Source organism: Potos flavus (assembly GCA_028534135.1). Taxonomy (NCBI): domain Eukaryota; kingdom Metazoa; phylum Chordata; class Mammalia; order Carnivora; family Procyonidae; genus Potos; species Potos flavus. The sequence continues at coordinate 38,434,097 of CM052901.1, read as the reverse complement.
TTGTTTTTGGTGCAATTGTAAGTGGGATTGATTCCCTTAATTTCTCTTTCTGCTTCTTCATTATTAGTGTGTAGAAATTCAACAGATTTCTGTACATTGATTTTATATCCTGCAACTTTACTGAATCTGTCGATCAGTTCTAGCAGTTTTTTGGTGGAGTCTTTTGGGTTTTCTATATAGAGTATCATGTCATCTGCAAATAGCGGAAATTTTACTTCTTCCTTGCTGATTTGGATGCCTTTTATTTCTCGTTATATTCTGATTACTGTGGCTAGACTTCCAGTACTACGTTCAAAAGAACAGTGGTGAGAGTAAACATCCCTGTCTTGTTCCTGACTGTAAAGGAAAAGCTCTCAGTTTTTGCCCATTGAGGATGATATTAGTTGTGGGGTTTTCATATATGGCCTTTTTTATGTTGAGGTATGTTCCCTCTAAACCTACTTTGTTGAGGGTTACTTCATGAATGGATGTACTTTTTTTCAAATGCTTTTTCTGCATTATGAATATTGTTATTATTACCATTATTTTCTGCATATTCCAAATTAATGTGATGACATATAGTCAGAATTGTTTAATTGCAACAAGATTGGAACTGTACAATAAAGTAAAATATAAAAACCTGACATTGAAGTACATAACAACAAAAATTTTGCCCTCAATTACACATTCATTCCAAATACCACCAGTGGTGAATTTCTTTATGTCTCTTTGTATTTGTATATGCACACTCCTCTATATATTTATACACTTAACTTTCTTGATTACACTTAACTTTCTTGATTATTAGATTGCAGCATCAGCAACACACACCATTGATTCAGAAACACTTTTTTTGAAAAAAAAAAACCATCACATAAAATCTACATATGTATTTTCTAATACATATGTATTTTCTAATATGAAAAGTGTTGAATGATTTTTTTTAAAAAACAGATAGTAACATAGAATAAGACAATTTAGGTCATGTGATATATGCATTGCTAGGATCTCTGACATTTTGAGGTATTTCCTTGCAGTATTTTCTAGGCATATTTGTACTTACCATAGACTAAATGTATCCCCATGCCAAATTAATATGTTGAAAGTTAATCCCCACCTTGATGGTAATTAGAGGTTGGGCCTTTGGGAAGTGATTAGGTCCTGAGGTTGGACCCCTTGTGAATGGGATTGGTGCCCCTATAAAGGAGGCCCCTGCGTGGTCCCTTGCTCTTTATGTGATAAACATGAAGTGGACCCTCTCCGGATGCCAAATCAAGATGTCAGGGCCTTATCTTGGACTTCACAGCATCCAGTACTACAAGAAATAATTTTCTGTTATTTAAGCCACCCAGTCTATGGTACTTTTGTTATTGCGGCCCAAATGAACTAAGTCAATACTCAATATAATTGTATTTCTACTGCACTACCCATGGTTCTCCAGTGTTAGTTCACATTAGAACCTCTCAGAGGAGCATGATAATAATGTATGTTTTGGGGCCCAGTTAGAAGTGTGTTTAATTCATGGAATATAGGAAGGAGTGCCAAAGTCTACATTGTTAGCAAGAGAAAGAGAAAATTCTAAAGCAGGCACTCTATGTGACACATTTAATTTGCAAATCAAATTAAATTTTATTCATATTTTAATTTGGCATGCCATCCGGACCCTACTAGGCTCCTTAGTAAATGCAAGTCTGCCTCTAGAGAAATAAAATTACTTACTTGCTGTTCTTTAGTTAAGAGTTAGAACTGGATCAAGGACAAGGATCCCCACAGAGTCATAATGTGCATAGTGAACATTTATTCAACATTTACAATGTGTCAAACATTACGATAGGCACTAGGAGTATAAGGTTGATTAAGAAACTCTACTTGCTAAGAATGACACAATTTTGCAGAGGAGTAATGGATAACCTTTTTATGGATTTTTTAATCTTACAAAATATTTTAAACTCCTTCATGTAGGGACAAGATCAGGTTTTGGGGGTGTTACTCTGTTTTGATCTAAGAAGGTGAAAATGCCTGTAATTTATATACTTCATGTACGCCTGTTGCCCTAGTGGATGGATCTGCCCAGAAGTCATCTCTGGCAAGAACATGGGAGGCATAAAAAGCCAATGTTGTGTTATTCTTGAAATTTCCACTACTAAAATATATAGAAAACCAATGTAGTCTTTATTATAATTAAGATAATAAATGACTGGCTTCAACTGTTTTTCTATCATTTTATTTTATTCATTTATTTTATTAATGAAGTCTCATATTCATTCATGTGCTGACCCAGCACTCTCCATCCAAATGGAATCATGTCCGAGTCTCTGGAGAGCAGAGGACTCATAAGTAAAACAGAAAAGGTCTATTTTTACTAAGACCTTAACTAAGATATTAATTACTGAGGCACATTTGTGTGGTACCCACCTTCATAAGTGTGACAATGATCTCAAAGAAATCAGTGGGGTTTTGTCACCTTGAAGACCCCAACACATCAACCACTGTCAGCAGATGGAAAAAGATGAAGGAGAGGTGACAGTAGAGTCTAGAAGACATAGCAGAATCCAGGGAAGATGGCACCCACTTTTCAGCTACCTGAACTTGTTCCTGGGCACAGGTTAGATATCTCTCAGCCCTTCCTGAGTATCTCTGGGGTTTAGAGTTCTGAAAAGGCAAGGGCGTGGGGCAGGGTCCAAGCCAACACAGTTCACACATTCAGTACCTCATCTGATTTACTCAGCAGCTCTGGGAGGCAAATAGTATTCCCTTTTCACAGGTGACAAGGGTAACCCTTTAAAGTAATGTTATGGTAATAAATACTAGAGTTATATTGCTAAGTAAGAAATTCTAAAAAAATAACTCGAAATGCACTTTTTTATTCTTTCAACAAGTTTTTATTAAATAGCACTTAAAAAAAGCTGATTGACACATTACTTTAACTATTTTTATTATATTTAGGGATATAAGTAATATATACAAATTCTGGGAAAGTACAGTTATCAAAAAGAATAAATTTTAAATCATCTATAAGTATGACATATAAAGATAAACAGCCCTATTTTAGTAGATATATTTAAGACTGTTCATATATATAATACATAATTTAAAAACAAGCAACAATAAATTCACACATTGCTTTGTAACTTTTTCACTTTAAAATCCATACTGAACGTACACCTGAAACCAATGTAACATTGTGCATCACCTATACTCAAATAAATATTGGTATTCAAATGTGTGAAACACCTCTGCTGACAAAGACTTGTTAATTTACTCAGAACGCAATATTCAAATAGAAGCTGGCAATACTAAAAGCTTTGAAGCAATCGAATCAGCAAAATTATATCAAGAAAAGGCAAAGAAACAGAAAACAATACTTGAAAAGTATTAACTCCAGAGTAAACCTCAGTTTTTAAGGCATAAAGAAAAACTCATCATGGTGGCGATGCTGACAGTAGTCCCCATTAAGGCCATGTGGGCTCCGCCTTAACTTTGTTTACCTGAGTTTAACTCTCATCCCTTCCATGAACCATTCCATGTCATCTACATCCTACATCTACCACGTTGATGTTATTGACAAGACTATTGGGCACTCCTCTTCTAAAACCCTGAGAAAGTGGAGCCCAACTCCATTATTGCCTTCAGGCTCTAGGCCTTCATTCCCTCCCATGGGGGGGGGGGGGTGCTTCCTCTCCATTCTGCAAAGAGATCTGTTTCTCCTCCTTTTTCTCTTTTCCTTTTTTTCCTGGAGGACATTTTCCATGTTGAAATCCCTCCCTCAACCAGCCCGCTTATTTTCTTTAGACTCCATTACTCCTAGGAGACAAAAGGCAAACGAAAGGACTGAATGGTTGGTGGAAAGATTAGGACCCAGGACAGAGGGCCTACTATGTGCCTTTCAAGGTTCTGATATCAGGAAGTTTTTTTTAATTCTATTTTTTCCACCTGAGAGGACTCTTGCGCCATCTAGGGGGCATCCAGTCACAGCCCCTCCTCCACCCACCCGCCTCCGCGGAGCTCCTCTTTCCTCCCTCCTCTGAAGTTCACCATCTTTCCTGTAGATCCTTCCCCAGGACTTAGAGCAGGCACCGAAAAGGAAGACGCGGAGGGGAGCCCCAGAAAGGGTCTGTTCCCATCTCCACCACTGTTCCTCGCACCGACCTGAGCCTATCCTAGTAGTCTCCTCCCCCTCCACGTATGCATTCTTGCTGGGAGGCGTGCAGCCCTCACTCGCTGACCTGCAGAGGAACGAGGTGGGAGGATCCCTGGCAGCTGCAACCAAGAGCTCGCTGCAGACCCGCCACTGGCTCCTCACCTTCCAGCACCTTGTGTCCCAACTTTGTCACTCCTTATATTCCCTCCTTCTCCAAAGCCACCCTCTGCCTCCAGTATTCCCCGTCTTTTAAATACCCACAATGGTGGAAGAGGGTATACTACTTAAAATAGAACTTTTACCTTCTGTGTCTCTCTATTGCCTTCTCCTCTGATTCATTTCCACACCTCTACTACCAAAATGTTTTGTACCAAATGGGCATGGGACGCAGGGAGCGGAGCTTGTGTAAGTTGAAAGCCTTCCAGAGTATACGTGTATATGCATATTCATGTACTGCTTGCCACCAGGACAACCCACAATGGACTTTGGGTAAGGAGGGGGTGTCAAGAACAAAGACTGTCCCACTTGGTGGTTCTGCCTTCAGCTGCCAGCCATCCCGGTGCCAGAGTTAGCCCAGCTGGCTCAAGTCGGAACACAAGCCCAGGGCGTTCCTGGACAATTGTTTTGCCCCCATTCGTTGACTTGAAGTTTTTCCTCCTCTGCAACAGGAATCATTACTCAGGATACAAAGCATGAAAGGGACTTGGGCCCAGATAGACTCCAGTCATGTGACAGCCACGTCACAGTGGGGTATAGGCTTCCAATCCTCCCTCCCACTCAGGCAGGGCCTCGGGAAACCTTCATCCCCTCCTCCTTCTGTCACACTGGATCTGGAATGTCTCTTTTTCCACCTTGCCATTTCAGGAGGCCAGATAGAGTCTTTGGCTTTCTCTAATCATCAGCAAGAGGCAGCATTTTCTCTTGGAGTCACTGTCCATTTGCAGTTCTTGTGGAATTAGCCCTTTCCTTGTTTCCTCTGCCCTCCAACCAGTTCCTTCTCCTGGTGTCCTCTCACCCTTGTCATTATTTTTCTCCTGAGGCCCTTGCTTGCACATAAATGGCCATAAAGTTAGGTATCAGGAAAGGAGGCTGGGAGTGGAAAGTGGAACATTAACTTTCTTCTGTGTACTTTTCCGTTCCATTTTTTTAAAATTTAAAATTCTTGGTTTTTACATTATAGAAATAAAATACTTACATTTTGAGTGAGGAAGAGAATGAGTATCTCAAGATTTCTCTTTTCTCAGGAGTGCCTTGTTATTTGACTAAATTAACTTATAACTAATAGAAAATATTTAGCATCAGCTACAAATGAAAGAGCAAATTTTTAAGAGCTAATTGTTCATAAGTTTAAGACAGTATGACTTTATTTATTTATTTATTTATAAATTTTATTTTATTTTTTCAGCATTCCAAGATTCATTGTTTATGCACCACACCCAGGGCTCCTGCAACATGTGCCCTCCTCAATACCCACCACCAGCCTCACCTATCCCCCCACCCCGCTCCCCTCCAAAACCCTCAGTTTGTTTCTCAGAGTCCACAGTCTCTCATGGTTTGTCTCCCCCTCTGATTTCCCCCAATTCACTTTTCCTTTCCTTCTCCTAATGTCCTCCATGTTATTCCTTATGCTCCACAAGTAAGTGAAACCATATGATAATTGACTCTCTCTGCTTGACTTATTTCACTCAGCATAATCTCCTCCAGTTCAAGACAGTATGACTCTTTGGGGAGAAAAGTAATTTAGAATTAAAAAAATAAATTTTTTATTAAATAGGAAATCCTTCATAACTTGGTCATGTTTGTATTTGTCAACTAGAAAATGTTCTAATAATGCTTCCTAAATATTTTTTTTGAAAATACAGACTAATTAGTTAGGCAATTTTAAACCTAAATTTTTCAAAAACAGATCAACATTGTACGTGTTCAGTAAATTAATCTCTATAGAGTCTAAGTGTCTGATTTTTGTCCTCTTTTAGAGAAATGATCTAATGTTTTCACTTTTGAGAGGTTTTTTTTTATATTTTATTTATTTATTTGAGAGAGAGAGTGAGTGAGAGAGAGCACAAGCCGGGGGAGCAGCAGAGGGAGAGGGAGAATCAGGCTCCCTCCTTAGCAGGGAGCCCAATGCAGGGCTTGATCCCAGGACCCTGAGATCATGACCCGAGCTGAAGGCAGACGCTTAACAGACTGAGCCACCCAGGCACCCCTCCACTTCTAAGAGTTTTTAATCTTCATAAATAATTTTTTCAGTTATGTTCTGTTAGAAGGATGAAGCCTGCTAGGCCTCTCACCTGTGGCCTCCTTACCTGCAGGGAACTCTAGCCTAGCCTTGCTGGAGGGCTGCTGCCTGCCATTCCATCCCCACCATGGTGGCCCCTCAGCCAGGCTTAGGCCAGTGTTTAAACAACTCTCAACCACTAACCATATAAAATTCTTTTCTTAAGGGGGGGCCTGCAGAGAGAGAGGGAGAAAGAAAATCTTTAAGCAGTCTCCATACCCAGCACAGAGCCTGATGGAAGATTGATCTCACATGAGATCATGACCTGAGCCAAAATCAAGAGTCATCAAGAGTCAGAGGTTTAACCGACTGAGCCACCCAGGCACTCCCCACTCACTGACTGTATCAATTAACCTACACGAGGTGTTCTCAACCCAGGAAGTCTATGGACCGCCTAAAATTCTAAGCAAGTTTGTGCATGTTTGGGGCTAGTGAGGTACATGAAATTTTGCAGGGAAAGGGTTGTACCTTAGGAACCTGAGAAAGCCTAATACACGAGCAGGGTGACATTATGAGGAAGCTGAAACTATGAGGTAGAACCAAGACACAAGAAGGAGAAGGGGATGTTAGAGGAAGGGAGAATGAGACAGCAGCTGAGCCAAATTAATGGCAGAGCACTATAGTATGCTGGTCCTGGAGCCTAGAGGTCCACTAGAAACTGGCTGTTTGTTCTCAGATTCCCTTAACATTATAGTACTCTTTACTGCCCCATAAATACTCACCATGGATCCTGCTTCAGATGAGCTAGCCTAAGTATCTATTCCTTACAACCAATGAGACTAACTGAAACAATAGTTATTGGCAATAAAATGTTCTTAAAAAATCAACAAAATAACAGTAGTTATCACTACCTGAAAACTGGTGAAAAGACATCAAAAAGGTATTGACCAAAGAAGACATCTATGTGGAGAACCAAGTATAAGTTATTCAGACTCCCTAGTGGTCAAAATACACAAATGAAAACTTCAAGGGTATTCTTATTCACCTGTCAAACTGAGGAATTTTTTTTTAAAACCATACTGTCCATTTTATGTGAGGTTATTCACATGGACTGTCAGACACTTGTAAATTGGTTAAATTATCTTGCAGGCCCTTTGGCAATATGCATTTAAAATTCATAAGATTTTTCAAACTTTTGAACGTAGCAATTTCAATTCTTGAAATTTTTCCTTAAGGAATAATTATGATTTTGTGCAAAGATTTCAGTGATGGCTTGGCTTATGATAGAAAAAAAATATAGAGGAAACCTAAATATTAAGCAACAGGGAATTGACTTAATTACTGTTAATTTTAACATGATGAAGTACAATAATAATAAGTTTGAGTTATCTTAAAAATATGTATTTCATTGTTTTATGTGTGTAATTCGGATAAACTACAAAGAATTTGGAAAATATATAAGAATTATAGACATAGGGGCGCCTGGGTGGCTCAGTGGGTTAAAGCCTCTGCCTTCGGCTCGGGTCATGATCTCAGGGTCCTGGGATCGAGCCCCGCATCAGGCTCTCTGCTCAGCGGGGAGCCTGCTTCCCCCTCTCTCTCTGCCTGCCTCTCTGCCTACTTGTGATCTCTCTCTCTGTCAAATAAATAAATAAAATCTTTAAAAAAAAAAAAAGAATTATAGACATAAAATTTTAAAAATCCATATTCTCATAAAACTTACATACTGATAAGATTAAATACTTTGTTATGATTTTTTCCCCACTAACATTGCAATTTATGTTAATATACTATGAAGTAGGCATCTAAATACTTCAAAGGTAAATTTGACTAGATGGGATTTCACTTGATATGCTGACTTTAGAATCCAGCCAGATACAACTCCATTGCACTAACACATCCAATCAGGGATGATAATTGAGAAGAAAAGTCTGGAAGATACATATGGATTTGGGTTGACAATACCTAGTAAGCACCTAATTAATATTTGCTGGTAATAAGAGGATAAGATATATGTTTGAGTCATCAGATAAATGAAATTGAGTGTAGATTTTTGAGGGTTTTCTTTCCTTCTATATGTATCTTTGAATATAACTAAGATAACTTTATACACATTGTTTTATAACCTGCTTTTAAATAATAATATTTATTGTGTTTATCTGCAAAAGTAAAGAATTTTCACTGGAAAAAAGTCAAGGAACTATAGATAAATGCTATTTGTCAAGCAGAGCCAGAAATAAAATCTTTTTTTTTTCTCTTCATGTGTATTTCTAAAAGAATTGAATTGCAGGGGGCAGCACCTGGGTGCTGGGTTAAGCGTCCGACTCTTGATCTCAGCCCAGGTCTTGATCTCAGGGTTGTGAGCTCAAGCCCTGTGCTGGGCTCCACACTGGGCGTGGAGCCTACTTAAAAAAAAAAAAAAATTGAATTGGTGAATTGTTAACTAAAACTATCTTATAATCTGCTTAAAATATTATATTATTGCTAACAATAATACTCTTCCTGGCAAAACATCCTAGAAAGAAAGGTTTCTCACCAGGTAAAATTTAGGGAAGAGATTCCTCCTTCCCTATGTATGACTAGTACTACAGCTTGACTATCTCAAAATTAGATTGGAGAAGGCATAGTCAGAACAATAAGAAGAGCCTCATTTTAATGCATACTAGTCACAAACAGGGCAAGAGAACCAAATGCGAAGCATTGAACCATTGCAAGGACCTTAAAAATGTAGTGGAGCTCTTAAATCAGATCCTACTCCACTACAGAAGAAGTACATATGTGAAATATGTGCTATAAAATAGGATTGCACTGTTTACAGACTACTCTTTATTATAGAAGTTACACACTCCCACTGAGAAAATGTAAAAGAATCCACAAAGAAGTATATAAAAAGAGAATACAAATCACCCATAAGCCCACCAACCATCTATTCATACCCACTTTTAATATTTTGGTGTATACTGTTCCATAATATTTACTATGCATACATAGATATAAGTATCTACACACATACTACTTTTTAAAATTAGATCCTCTGCAAGTTATATTTTGTAACCTGCCTTTTTCACACACCAATATATTATAAAAACACTTCCATTTCATAAACATATGGTTGACAAGGTATTTTATTTCTTCTGCATGTTTTCAAAGGTTTCTCTCATTTTTCTGAATATTATTAATACATGACTATTAAAGATAAAATTTAAATATATAAACGCAACACTTAGAAAGTAAAAGTTGCCCTTATACTAAATATTCATTCTCAAATATATCCTATGGGAATAGTTCAGTGTATATTCATTCACATTTCTACTATGATACAGAAACACAATAAGACCCCACAATAAGATGGCATTGGATATAATATGGTGGGCGATGGGGTATGGGGAGAGGCAGAAATGGAAGGATGACATTTAAGCACCAGTGTAGAGTAAACAACTGTTACAAGGTGGCCTCAGAACTCAGTGGAGTCCCTGAGGGATTTGGGTGGTGCACCCAGCTAACCAAACAGGCTCACATCATTCATTCATCTCTCAATAACACAACCTGAAATTTTATAGGAGTTAATTTTGTGGACTTTAAGTATGTTATGGTGCAATTTAATTATATGCTCATATTTTAAATGCTCCCAAATAAATACATGTATGTTGTGACAGAAATGTAGTTCTACATATATTAACTTTCAATTTGGCTTTTTTTATTTATATGTATGCATAATATAATGGTTACTTTCCATTTCTAAATGGTACATACCATTGGTGTAGTTTGAATTTTTTTAACAGAATTATGATGTTTGCCTTCTTTATCCCTTATCAAAATAATCTGGGCAAATCCTTAGCTCATGAGAATGTGCACACACGTGTGTGAATGTGCACATGCACATGCTTGGGTGCATATCTACTATTGCCTAGAACAATTGTCTCTCTGTTCCTTCATTGCTGCTTTTCACTTGGGGCTTCTCTTTGTATATTCAAGTCCAAATCAAAGGACTGATGCTAGGAATTCAGATCTATGAACTTTGGTGTGGTAAATCATCGTGACTACCATTAAATATTTTCTTAGGATAAGTACCTAAAAATGGATTTACAGGCTCAAGGGAATGCATATTTCAAATACTTAGCAATTGCTTAAGTAAGTCCTGTCCAGAAAGGTTGACCAATTCAGATTCCATAACCTGTAAATAAGTGAGAAAATCCTTGGGGGTAAGTGCAGAACATGTCACAAAGTCCTTACACTGACCCTGCTTTCAGATGATAGCCACGGGCAATAAACTTAAACCCCCCTAAGGAGGAGCAAGGGGACTTCTACCCAGCAAGGCAGCATGAGACAGGCCACGGTAATGGTAAGGCTACAGGGCCTAGGTTCAGTCTGACTGCTCTTCTTTCCTGCCCACCCTCCATCTAGGTCCTGCCCACCCTCCATCTAGGTCCTGCCCACCCTCTGAGGCTCAGGTCAAGTTTTGTTTGTTTGTTTGGTTGGTTGATTGGTTGGTTTTTTTGTTTTTTGTTTTTTGTTTTTCCTGCTTGAAGCTTTCTCTATTTTGGGCTAACTGGTCGTTGACTTCTCTGAGTTCCTGTTGGCCTGGCCATCCACTCTTTCCTTTAGATTTCTCCAAATAGCCTCATGTGAAGGAGAGTCTACCTTTTCAGCTCTCTCATCGATTCTACCTTTAGTGTGAACCCACAGGGAATGTGGCCCACTCTCAGGATAGACTTAGAGAAGAGGCACAAGCGGGTCTTGGATCTGGGCTCCAGGTCCTTTGGGCAGGATATTCTAGGGTCTTAGGTATCTAGAGTGTGGTCTAGAAGGAAATAAATGAAGGCTCCAAGTAAACACATCTTGCCCCACTGACTCTTCACTACCTGGGGAAGAAGGCATCTAGAAGAGAGCCAGATGCTGACCCTTTAAAAGTGGGGCCTTGAGCTGAGGCCTTTTCTGCTCAGATATAAGGAGACAATGCCTTTGGGCATATTGCTTAAATTCTTTGTTTAGTTTAGGAAATGTATATATATATACATATATATGTATATATAATGGAAATGAATTATATAAAACAGAAATGAAAATATCTTCCTGCGGTTGGTTTGTTTGAGAGTATAAAATGAGATAATGGCAGTAAAGCATCTTTCCCTTTTCAGGACATTCTACAGATTTCTGGAACTTTTTATCAAGCTAAAGGAAAGCAGCTGCCATTCAGGATGTTGCAGAAGAGCAAGTGAAATAAAAACAACATGGGGTGGAGGGTTTTTTTTTCCTTTCTACATAATCTGTTGATTATTCTGCCTCATAAAGGGGCACCCGAACTTATACAAAACAAAAATACATGTATGTCTCCTCCTGTTATTTTTTAAATGTTGCCTCTGAGAACTATGTAATTTTTATTGGCAGATTTGTGACTTAGACTAAAGACTGAAGTGAGGCTGAAAGGTAATTTGTATCGGTCGAAGATGATATGAGCCAAGTGCTTCTAGCCAGGTATCATTTAGAATTCCCAAAAGTCAGTTCTATGAGGTGTACGTTATTATGTGCTTTCGGATGAGGAAACTTGGGATCATAATGTGTACCTGACAGTGTATGATTCTGCAGGCAGCACAGCTGCCTGGCAAATACGGCCATCAGGGCTTGGAAGTCAAACATTATTTTCTTTTTTAAAAAGTTTTGTATCATTTTCCCCAAATGAAATCCCAATATAATTATAATAACATCTTGCACTTTTATTTTTTATTTTTATTTTTTTAAAGAAATAACTTTCCATTTTAGAGCACTTACAATAAGCCAGGAACTATTCTCAGGACTGTACATGTATTAAGTCAATTAACTAAAGTAGTTTTGTTTTTGTCTTTTCTGACTATAAAAAAAGTTACTTTTGTTTAAAAAAGAATATACAAGTATTGAGAATAAAGTGAAAACTAAATTTAAAAATGTCACTCCTGACCCAGACTCCTTTTTTTTTTTTTTTTAACACATCCCGCTGCCAAACCGACCCTGTTCCACAACAGCCAGGGACCAGACTGCAGATGAAATGGAGTCTGGGGGAGGGGCGATGGATGTAGGAGTTCTCAGTACTGGAGCTGAAGGCACCGAAGTGACAATTCTTAAAAGAAGTAGAAAAGTTTAGTAGCTCCAGAAAAAAGATGCAGCCCCTCCCTAGTAGTCACAGAAAGGCGAATAACATTTTGCCCTCCGGGATAGGCAACAATAACAAAGAATGACAGGCCAGATGTATGGAGGGGGGCATAGGCGGGCCCACTTCTGCCGCGCTTTTGGTGGGAGTGGAGACTGGGGACCCGAGCTCACGGGTGACGTAGATCTCACGTGACCAGGAGTCGACGTGTGCAGAAGTCCTGCTAGTCTGGTCCTTGTTCGCGTCTGGGTACCAGGTTTCCTTTAGCAGTGCAGACGCCACATTCTGACGCCAGGGGAAAGAGGAGTCATTTTGTCGGAATTTTGCAGGTTGGTGTCAAAATAGGTGCTGCTTGGGGATTTCTAGGGTGGGAGTGGCCTAGGGCAGAGACTTGAGAGGGAGCCCTGGTCAAAACCATCCCTCCACCTCCCTCCTCCAAGTCTGCAGGGAATGATGACCCTTGGGAAAGGGACTAGGGGTCCCGGGAGAAGGACAAGGAGACCTGTGATAGTTTAAAAATAATCATCCTCTGCCACTTCAGACCGCTTTCCCAAGACCTACCCTCCCCCCCCAACCTGCGCCTCAGTCTTAAAGATAGTTTGGAAATAATCTGCTTTTTCTACTCCCTGTCTGATGGGAAATTCGCGCTAACTTGCACTGTGGGGCGGGGGAAAAAGTTGGAGAAACAGAAGGTGGGAAAGTTTTCATAACCAAATGCCTTAATGAGGAACAAGGTACATGGTGCGGGTGGGCCCGCCAAGCGCTCGCCCCTCCCCCACCCTCCCCCCTTCTCCAATCCTCCCTTTTCCCCTCCCGTTTCCCGTTTGTCTGCAAGTCTGCAGGTCTGTCGTTCCAAGCACTACACAAGGCTAGAAAAGGGGAGGAAGAAACCGATTGGATCAGCACAGGTAGGTGAGGGGAATATTTTAAAGACCCCTGGGGTGGAGTGGGGCGAGGGTGGGACAAAGGTTGTGGGCCCCACTGTTCCTACTCGCCCCCCACCCCCCGCCCGTTCTCCCTACCTACTCTGTTCGAGGAGGATCTTTCGTTTTGCCTGGTGCGGAGAAATGGTTGGGGAGGGCCTTGAAAAACGCTGGAGGGAGGGAGGAGAGAGGTAAGAAGGTGGAAAGTGGAGGTTAGAGCCTCAGGCTCAGGGAAGCCCTGATTGCTGATTAAGTCTCCCAAGTGGAAGATATTTAATGATAGCTCTGAATCAAAGAAAGTAAAGGCTGAGACCTCTGTCCAGAGCACTGGTTCATTCACCAAGCCTTTGACTTACGGCCACCTTGCTTCCTAGAAGTAATTGTATTCAAAGAGGAATAAAGCGGGGGAAAAAAGAAAGGAAGAGGAAAGGAAAGAAGGAAGAAAGAAAGACTCACAAGATGAAACCCTGTCAAAAAATTGAAGAAAAAACAGAAAATGAGAGTGAACCAAAGCTTGAGGAAGAGCCAAAGCCTGAGGAAAAGCCAGAGGAGGAAGAAGAGCCAAAGGAGGAGGAAAAAACAGAAGGAACTTTTAGAGAGAGGCTGATTCAGTCTCTCCAGGAATTTAAAGAAGATATACACAACAGGCATTTAAGCAAGGAAGATATGTTTAGAGAAGTGAATGAAATAGACGAGATAAGGAGAGTAAGAAACAAACTTATAGTCATGCGTTGGAAGGTTAACCGAAACCATCCTTATCCCTATTTAATGTAGTTTGCCTTGATTTTAATTTTTTCTGATATTAACATTGTCATATAGCTTTCTTTTGATTTGCATTTTCCTGATATACCTTTGTCCATCTTTCTACTTTTAACTTGTTGCTATTAGTGATTTTAGATGCATCTCTTGTTAATCTGCATCTCATTGTTTATCATATTTTGAACCAATATACAAGTCTCTGTCTTTAAATAGGAGAGTTTTACTCATTTGTACAAAAAGAAGTTCCTGACAGGATATGAAATGAAAAAAGGTTACTAAGTAATATGTGAATACCATATTTTTGAAAGGAAGAATACATCTGTATATTACATATATGCACAGAAAAAAAAAACTTGTGAAGGATGAAAGACAAAAAGTGTAGTCAGTGGTAGGATTATGAATAATTTTTTATCCTGCTTATTTGTATTTTTCCTTATTCCTAGAATGTACACACATTATTGTTAAAGTAATAAAAGTTTTATAACAAAAAAAGAAGTGATCTACAGCACTCAGTCAATTTATTTCTCAAGGTACTGGGGCGCTTAATATTTGTTGACAGAATTTTAGAAGCAAACGTGAACTCCAGGTTACCACCAGACCACTACTTAGCTAGAAGAATAAAATTTTTATATCTTTTCTCATCCGTAAAATAGAGATAATAATCTCTTAAGGGATCATGTGAGGACCAAACAAGGTAATGACTGTGAGCTCTATTTTAACAGGTTATTTCCCCCATCTGCACATGTAGGATCCCAACTCCCAAGGGCTTTGTATCAGCTATTTGGGATGATGGATAAAGTAGTTCTCACCTGTGCTTAAGAATAAATCCAGGCGGCTATTAGGTGGGTGCCCCCTTTGTTCCTTTCCTGTGATGCCTGCCCCACCTCCCTTTCTTCTACCCTTGATATTATCATGTATATTGGGTAGTTTGTCCCCTTCATCCAGGCCCCTACCTATCTGCTGATGATGTTCTGGAATTCTCAAATAGTGAAGCCCAGTTGGGTGAATTCTCAGACGGACCTACGGAAGTGGGGAGAATGTCCATTTCTTCAGTTTAGATAGGTAGTTATGCAGGGCAACTTGGGCCATGATATCTTATAGATATCTTGACAGTTTGGGGAATTTTGGCCACAGTCCCAAACTTCCCCCATGAGACTGACACAATGGGTCAATTTGGAGATTGGACCAGAAGACAAGTTTGAGTAACAGACGTTATGCTTTAGTCAGAATTGCTTCTCTTTGAGTCTAAAGATTACGGTTTTATCTTCTGAAGGTTTCCTTAGGGTGAGTGATCTCTCCCAGATGACTGGTGGCAGGCCCTCCTCGCCAGTTCAACAGATGCCTCTAGACCTGTGTAAATTTTAAAGGGAGGTTCAAGTCAGATTTGGGGATACTGCCATCCTTACTTGGAAATGTGAAAGTGCTATTGAAGCCCAAATCTATATATCTATATATGTATCTATCTATATATATCTATGGCTCATAGTTTTTCCAGTTGCGTGTTATTTTATTTTTCCTCTTGATACTCTTTTTGGGGCAATTCATGGCTCCAGACTATTCTTCAAGGTTGCAACAGCCTGATGGATGCTGGTCAGGTTGGATTCTGACTGGAGTGAGATGAGCTTGCAGGGGCTCACTGCCAGTTTGACAAGATAGGATGAATCCACCCACCTGGTGCTCAGAGGGGCGGTGCTCAGGTAGGATGTGGAAAGGTTCACCCAAGTCACACTTCTCTCGATTTTGGTTTCTCTGCTACAGCCTGCAGCAGGCACCAGACCCTCTGAGGCTGGTGGCAAAAGTGTCCTGGACACACTTACCTGGAGGATGACTGTCCCTGTAGCAAGTTAGAGCACTAGACTTAGTTTCTCCCTTTTTTTCCTTCACAATGGGGCTTGATGAGAACTTTTTATGGGAGAGAAGATAAGACCTCAAAGTGGACTAACTAAAAGCATTGGTTGGGAGAGTCTGTCCCTGCCACGACTCCTGTGGATGCTATCAGCTTGGGGTTAAAGTAGAGGGCCTGGTGGTGGGTGGGGATGATTTTAGATAGTACCCAAACATATTAAATTGTGATATTCTTGTGTTTATTTGAATTTGCATTAATAAATAGTCTGTTGCAGGCAAATGATGATAGTATAGATTTAGCGTGGTATAAAGTTTCCTTTTCACAAAAGTATTCAGATTAAGTCAGCAAGTCAATTTGAAGACAGACATGAAGTAGAACACAATACTAAGAGCACAGGTGGTACACAGACAGCAAAAATCATCCTAGTGGGAAACATTACACTAGCATAACTGATTTAGGGGTAATATCTGGAAACACCTGTCAAGAATTAGGCGAGCTGAGATTTTACCCTACTTAAATTAACAAGTTAGCCTGCTACTGTTTAATGGATACTGGCAGAAGACACTAGAATCCTGGGTCGGAGACAAAGGACGTTATTACTCATGGCAAGAGCCATAGCCAGAGCTTCATATTGATTTGTATTTAGTTCTCCATGATCCTTAAGTCCTATGGGGTGACACAGGCCCTTTTATGGATATCTGCACATGCAGGGCATTGTGTAACAGGAAAGAAACCCTGTGTTTGGAGAATCCATTGCTTTCACGGTAAACAGAAGCAAGCCTGCTCTGTATCCAGGGAAAGATGTTACCTCATTTGTCAAAGTTACTTGTTGCAAACACAACTCTGAGACATGGCTTGCCTGCATAAAGAGTGGTCAGGGTCTTACATTCTTTGTGTATGCAATAAAAATATGCAGGGATGATCAGGATCTAAGGTGGATTGACTCCCAGTAACAGTTTTCTCTGTGCAATAAATCCGAATGTGAATAAGCCTTTCCTAACAGCACAAATTTGGATTTATAATTCCAACTTAAATAAAGCAGATAATGCATTATATGGTAGAGTGTAAACAGGGCATTTGTAACTTTCTAACTTTTACTTAATACATAGGCTTTTGAATGAATCCTAATTAACTGTAAAGAACGACTAAGAAACTAAAAGTAAATAGTCTATGAGGAATTTTAAAGTTAGAATAAGACATAGCTACCATGATGAACAAGATAAAAGAGGAGCAAGACGATTTATCAGGATGCTAATGACAGGAGTAATCTTACGCAAAATTTTTCACTGAGAAACTGATAGGAGAGTGAGTGAGTGAAAACTAGCCTCAGATCCCGTACACACATAGTCACCACACATCTATAAAAGGAAAAGGCAAAAGCCAAGAGAAAAGCTGATCTGTTCCCTCTACAAGGAAACTTCAATGTAGGGTAAAGTTTGATGGAGAGTGGGGCCTCTCATAACAGTGTCCAAAAGCAGTTATTTAATACTCTGACTCCAGCGTTTTGCAAGAGCCTTAGCAAAAACAGCTGAACCACCGGATGGATAATTTAGTTGGGTATGGAGCGTCTTTTTGTGTACTTGTTGGCCATTTTTACATTTTACTTTGAGAAATGTCTATTCAAATATGTTGCCTGTACCCCCCGCCAATATTTTCAGTATAGTGTGGGTAAGGAATCTTTAAAGGAATAAGGTAGATCCATATGTTCACCACATTCACCAGCCATGATTAAAAGAAGAATGAAGGGCAAGAGGTATAATATAAAAATATATACACGCAAATATATATCCATCCCCACAAATATCAAGATAAAGCCCTTTAGCTCACTAAAGGGAATGATCATGTCTTTTTAAGTGGCATTTTGATATCTTACCATACCTTCTGCTATCTGGTTAAGAAATAAATTTTAAAAAATTTCTCCTAATGGATAATTGTATTATCCTTGCTTTGTAACTGTCAAAATATTTTCTTGGACTTACAGAGTCCTTTTTCCCTTCTCATGAACTCTGAGCCCTTTTCCAGGTGTTGTATCATTAGCCTACTATTTTTTCTCTTCTAAGATTTTGTTTAATTCAAGTTAGTTAACATAGAGTGTAGTATTGGTTTCAGGAGTCAAATTTAGTGACTCATCACGTCCATATAACACCCAGTGCTCATCACAAGTGCCCTCTTTAATGCGCATCACCCATTTAGCCCATCCCCCCACCTACCTCCCCTCTAGCGACACTGTTTGTTCTCTATATTTAAGAGTCTCTTTTTAAAAAAGTATTTATTTGAGAGCAAGCGAGCAGGGGGAGGAACAGAAGCAGAGGAAGAGAGATTCTCCAGCAGACTCTGCACTGAGCACCAACCCGGACTTGGGGCTCGATCCCAGGACCCTGAGATCATGACCTGAGCTGAAATCAAGAGTCAGACACTTAACCGACTGAGCTACCCAGGTGCCCTTTATTTAAGAGTCTCTTATGCTTTGCCTCCCTCTCTGTTTTTATCTTATTTTTCCTTCCCTTTCCCTATGTTCATCTGTTTTGTTTCTTAAATTCCACGTATGAGTGAAATCATATGGTATTTGTCTTTCTCTGACTGACTTTCCATGTCATTGCAAATGACAAGATTTCATTCTTTTTGATGGCTGAGTAATATTCCATTATATACATATACCACATCTTCTTTATTCATTCATCAGTTGATGGACATCTGGGCTCTTTCCATAATTTGGTTATTGTTGATAGGGCTGCTATACACATTGGGATCTTTGAATTAGTATTTTTGTATCCTTTGGATAAATACCTAGTAGTGTAATTGCTGGGTTATAGGGTAGTTCTATGTTTAACTTTCGGAGGAAACTCCATACTGTTTTCCAGAGTGACTGCACCAGTCGTTAGCCTACTATTTAATAAAAAAGGAAAGTGAAGCTAAGAGAAATTAAGTGTCTTGGTCAAACTCACCCAGCTATTAAATGAAATGCCTGCCTAAGGTCAAAGCCGTTGCTTCTAATCTCTACTCTGCAACAGTTGATATTTAATAAATAGTAACAACAATAACAACAACATTGTGCTTAAAGAATTCCCATTATTTCTTCAAAGCTCCATGCCCTTTTGAGTCCTGATCTTGGTTCCCACAGTTCTCCCTGACTGAAACATTCTCTCAATCACTCTTCACACACTTAGCATGGATAACCCCTACTCATCCATCTCAGAATAGACGTTACTTCTTTTTTTAAAACAACTTTATTGAGATATAATTCACATACCATACAATTCACCCACTTAAAATGTACAGTTCAATGGTTTTTACTATCTTCAGTTATTTGCAACTATCACCATAGTCAATTTTAGAACATTTTCAAATCAAAACCAAACACTATACCCTTAGCTATGACCCCTCCCCCATGCCTCCAACCATCCAGGTTTTTTTTTGTTTGTTTGTTTGTTTTAAGATTTTATTTATTTATTTGACAGACAGAGATCACAAGTAGGCAGAGAGGCAGGCAGAGAGAGAGGGGGAAGCAGGCTCCCTGCTGAGCAGAGAGCCCAATGCGGGGCTCGATCCCAGGACCCTGAGATCATGACCTGAGCTGAAGGCAGAGGCATTAACCCACTGAGCCACCCAGGCGCCCCCAACTGTCCAGGTCTAAGCAAACACTAATCTTTCTGCCTGCAGATTTTCCTATCTTGGACATTTTACAAGAGTGTGCTCATATAAAATGTGGTATTTTGTGATTGGCTTCTTTCACTTAGTGTATGTTTTCAGGGTTCATAAATTGTGTAACAAGTAGGTCTTCTTTCTTTTTATGGCTGAACAATATTCTATTGAATGGATATGCCATATTTTGTTTATCCATTAATCCACTGATGGATAATGGGGCTGTTGCCATCTTTTGCTTATTATGAATAGTGCTACTATGAACAGGTTTTGTGAAGACACATGTTATTATTTCTCTTGGGTAGATATCTAGGAATTGAACTGCTGAGTCTTATAGGAACTCTACGTTTAATTGTTTCAGGAACCGCCATACTGTTTTCCAAACTGGCCGACCTTATAGATATGAAAAAGGATTATAAAGGAATAATATGAAATACTGTATGACATTACATTAGATAACTTAGGTGAAATGGACAAATTACCCAAAAAGCACAAACTACCAAAACTATATCAAGAAAAATTAGACAATCTGAAAAGACCTATAACAAGTGACAAGATCAAATCAGTAGTAGTAGTAGTAGTAATGATAATAAAACTCCCCGTAAAGGAAAGCGTAAGCCCACATGGCTTCACTCCTGAATTCTACCAAACATGTAAAGAAGCTTTTGCAGACTCTTCCAAATAATAGAAAATAAGAGAATACTCCTCTCATTTTATGAGACCAGTACTACCCTAATACCAAAACCAAACAAAAATATTGCAAGAAAAAACTATAGACCAGAATCTCTTATAAACATGGATGCAAACATCCCATATCTTTAACAACACTTTTTATTATCTGACTTTTTGATTCTAACCATTTTAACAGAGATGAAATAGTATCTCAATGTGGTTTTGATTTGCATTTCCCTGTTGACCAATGATGTTGAGCATCTCTTCCTGTGTTTATTGGCCATTTGTATATCTTACTTGGAGAAATGTCTATTCAAATCTTTTGTCAATTTTTAAATTGGGATATCTGCCTCTTTATTACTGAGCTGTAAGTTTTTATTTATTCTGGATACAGGTTCCTTATCAGATATATGATTTGTACATATTTTCTCCCATTCTATGAGTTGTTTTTTCACATTCCTGATGGTGCACTTTGATGCTCAAAAGATTTTAGTTTTGATGAAGTTCAATGTTTTTGTTGTTGTTGTTTTTAAGATTTTATTTATTTATTTGACAGAGAGATAGAGGCAGACACAGAGAAAGCCCAAGCAGCGGGAGCAGCAGAGGTAGAGGGAGAAGCAGGCTCTCCAATGAGCAGGGAGCCCGATGTGGGACTTGATCCCAGGATGCTGGGATCATGACCTGAGCCAAAGGCAGATGCTTAACCCACTGAGGTGCCCCGATGAAATTCAATGTAGTTTTTCTTCTGTTGGTCATGTTTTTGGTATCATATCTAAGAACTCTTTACCATATCAAAGGTCATGAAGATTTACCCTCTGCTTTTTAAGATTTTTATTTATTTGACAGATGCTTAACTAGCTGAGCCACCCAGGTGCCCCTCATGCTTTTTTTCTAATGGTTGTATTATTTTAGTTTTTACACTTAGGTCTCTGATTTATTTTTAGTTAATTTTTTGTGAAGTAGAGATCTAATATCATTAGTTTGCTAGCCGCTGTCTAGTTGTTCTAGCACTATTTGTGAAAGGATGATTTTTTTCCATTGAATGACCTTGGTACCTTTGTTGAAAGTCAGTTGACACATGGTTTTATTTCTGGACTTTTGATTCAATCCCACTGACCTATATGTCTACCTTGTTCCAGTATCACACTATCTTGATTACCATTGCTTTGTAGTAAGTTTCAAAACCAGGAAACATGAGTTGATGTACTTTATTCTTATCCAAGATTGTTTTGGCTATTTAGAGTCCCTTGCAATGCCGTACGAATTTCAGAATCATTCCATCAATTTCTACAAAGAAATCAGATGGGGATCTGAAAGGGATTGCACTGAAACTGTAGATCAATTCAGGGAGTATGGCCATTTTAACAATATTAAATTTCTCAATTCATGAGCATGAGATTCTTTTTTCCATTTAATTGCCTCTTCTTTTTTTTTTTTAAGTAAGCTCTATGACCAACATGGGGATTGAACTCATGATCCTGAGATCAAGAGTCGCATGAGTCGCATGCTCTACTGACTGAGCTAGCCAGACATCCCAAGGTTTATGTTATTTTATTTTTTTAGTAATCTCTACACCCAACATGGGGCTCAAACTCCCAACCCTAAGATCAACAGCTGCATGCTTTTCCTACTGAGCCAGTCACATGCCCCATCTTCTTTAATTTCTTTCAATAATATTTTACAGTATTCAGAGTATAAATTTTGTACTTCCCTTATTAAATTTATTTCTAAGTATTTTATTCTTTTGATGCTATTATAAATAGAATTGCTTTCTTAATTTCCCTTTCAGATTGTTCATTACAAGTGTATAGAAGTGCATTTGAGTTTTGTATATTGATCTTATATCCTGTAACCATGCTGAAGTTGCTTGTTCTATTAGTGTATCAGTGGATCCCATAAAACTTTCTACATACAAGATCATGTCATCTGTAAATATAGTTCTACTTTTTATTTTTCAATCTGGATGCCTTTTCTTTCTTTTTCTTGCCTAATTGCCCTGGCTAGAACCTTCAGTGCAATGTTGAAAAGAAGTGGTGAGAACACACATCTTTGTCTTGTTCCTGATCCTAAGGGTAAGGCATCCAGTATTTCAGCACTGAGTGTGATGTCAGCAGGTTTTTTTGGGTAATGCCTTTATCATGTTGAGGAAGTTAAACCAACCTTGCATTCTGGGAGAAATCCCACATAGTCATGATGTACAATTGTTTTTATATGTTGCCAGGTTTGTTTTCCTAATATTTTGTTGGGGATGTTTGCATCCATGTTTATAAGAGATTCTGGTCTATAGTTTTTTCTTGCAATATTTTTGTTTGGTTTTGGTATTAGGGTAGTACTGGTCTCATAAAATGAGAGTATTCTCTCATTTTCTATTTTTTGGAAGAGTCTGTGAAAACTTCTTCTTTAAATGTTTGGTAGAATTCAGGAGTGAAGCCATGTGGGCTTACGCTTTCCTTTACGGGGAGTTTTATTATCATTACTACTACTACTACTACTACTACTACTACTACTACTACTACTGATTTGATCTTGTCACTTGTTATAGGTCTTTTCAGATTGTCTAATTTTTCTTGATATAGTTTTGGTAGTTTGTGCTTTTTGGGTAATTTGTCCATTTCACCTAAGTTATCTAATGTAATGTCATACAGTATTTCATATTATTCCTTTATAATCCTTTTTCATATCTATAAGGTCAGTAGTATGACCCCTTCTTTCATTTCTGATTCTAGTAAAATGCGCTCTCTCTCTCTCTCTCCCATCCCCATCAATCTAGCAAAGATGTGTCAATATTGTTGATCTTTTTGAAGAACCAGCTTTGGTTTCACTAGTTTTTTCTCTTTTCATTTTCCATTTCATTAATTTATGCTCTACTTATTATTATCCTATCTTCTGCTTGCTTTATGTTTAGTTCACCTTTTTGCCCACTGTCTTAAGGTGGAAAGTTAGGATATTGATTTGAGATCTTTCTTCTTTTTTAATATAGACATTTGAAGCTATATATTTCCCTCTAAGCATAGGTTTAGCTACATCCCATAAGTTTTGGTATATTGTATCATAAGATACCAAAGTTCCATTCCATAAGTTTTGGTATGTCACATGTTGTGTTTCATTTTCATTCATTTCAAAGTATTTTCTGCTTGCCAAAAAGGATTTCCTTTTTTATTTGTTCTTTGGTGCACTGTCCATTTAAGTGTTTTGCTTAATTTCCAGATATTCATAAGTTTCCTGATTTTTTTGTTATTGATATGAAATATTATTCCACTGCAGTCAAAGAACATATTTTGTATTATTTCTTTTTTTTTGTATTATTTCTAACCCTTAAATTTATTTGAGGTTTGTTTTATGGACTACCACATGGTCTACCATGATAATATCCCATGTGTACTTAAAAGAATGTGTGTTCTGCTATCGTTGGGTGGGATAGTCTACATATTTACTAGGTCTAGTTAGTGTATAGTGTCCTCAAGTCTTTTATTTCCTGGTTGATCTTCTTCTCATTTGGTCTATTTATCACTAAAATAGGGTATTAAAGTCTTCCAACTATTATTGTTGAATTATCTATTTCTCCCTTCATTTTTGCCAGTTTTTGCTTCATGTATTTTTGTGCTTATATATTCCTTTGTTATATATTCCTTATGGACTGACTATTGTCATTATAAAATGTCCCTCTTGCTTCCGGTTTTTGGTTTGGCATGTAAAGAACTTGGAAGCCATCATTTCATCCTAACAACAAGTAAAACACTAGACAAACTGAAAATTAACAACTCTTCTTAGATCCATTAGAGAATTGAGGCCACCAAGCAAATCATTGCTTCAAAAAAAGAGAGACAAACAGGCAGATACAGAGAATCACAATTTGCTGGAGCAAAATCCATGAACAGAAACTTCTCCAGGAAACCAGTACTGAGGTAGAAAAACCTAAACTACAATTGACAAATTGCCAGAAGTTGTGGGGACAAATCTGAGAGTTAAAACTCCAGATAAGCCAGTCTTAGGGGGTGTTCCCACACTTTTATGAGTTTTACCTCCAGGAGCCCTATGAGGTTCTCACAGTGAATACTCCAGAAAATCACCTCGTGTTTCTGGCATGGGGAGGGGAAAAGTCACTG
Source organism: Potos flavus (assembly GCA_028534135.1). Lineage (NCBI taxonomy): Eukaryota > Metazoa > Chordata > Mammalia > Carnivora > Procyonidae > Potos > Potos flavus. The sequence continues at coordinate 38,409,687 of CM052901.1, read as the reverse complement.
TTTTTAAATACATCTGGAACATTCTAGTCTTCCTAAGAAGGCTTTCCACTCAAGAGAAACTTTCACCAAGCCTAACCTGCTAGAATTTTATCACAGACCAGCTGATCTGGAGGAAGGGAAATATCCAACTCCAAGCCCCTAGCCATCATGTCTCACCTAAGTAAGGGTGGGGTGGGGAACTGAGGAGCACTTACAAAGGCCACAGCCCTGACCACACCCAGATGTTAAGCTCCTCTAATTGCTGACTGATTCATCTATTATTTTCAATAACACCCTCTCAGTGGAGGTAGGGAGGACACAGCAGCCTGAGGTCCTCTCAGCTTGCTTCTCATAGTGTGAAACCATACCTTATAAGCTAAGCCAAGAGGGAATAGGGCCCCAGTATTCTCAGTGATGTCACACTTACAGGACAGCCTCCATTCTATCAGTGGGGGCTGGTTGGAAGGAGAGAGCGCTCACCTCTCAAATGCACTCACCTGGAGCTTAACCTTACAATATCAGTGGTTAGGGCAGGATGAGAAACGCTGATGTTCCCCTGTTCCCAGGAAGAAAGATCCATACCTGGGTGCTGCAGGAAGAGGATGCTCTATGTTCTTCGCTGATGGTTAGGAGTGCAGTTTATGCCTCCTCGACCTGGGAGTGAGAAGGTAGGGAGAGGTCTAAGTTCAAATACCACAGATTCTCACTTTCTTATGGATTTTTAATAGATTCTCTTAAATAGATGTTTTTCTACTTGATATATGCCCTTAAGATAATTTCCAGAGCCTTTAAATTGTTTTGTTTTCATAATTTTTACCAGTTCCACTGGAGAGCAGGTATGCCAAACTCCTCATGTTGTCATTCCAGGAATTGACCTTCTACACATTGCTTCTTCCTGGAAGACTTCCTTGGCAAATGGATTAGGTCCTCTTAAGCGCTCCAACTTCCCCTTCAGTACTTACTATACTCTTCCTCTGGTTTCCTTCCATTAAATCATGAACTCCGAAAGAATAAAAAAGCTATATCTACTGTGTTCTCTTCTGTATCTCCAGGGCCTTGCCTGGCATGTAGTAGATGCTCAATCAATTACAGTTGAACTGGAAGTATAGTTCTTACATTTTTATTAAGTGGAAAGTCCTATGTCCTTAGAATCACTGCTAAATATGGTAGTGAGATTGAAATGTGAAATGAGCAGGCCGTGCTTAGCACATAAAAGGGCTTAAACAATGGATGGATAAAAGAATGAATGAGATATAGATTTGGGACTTATTAATAAATGAAACTGAGTAGAGGTTAAGAGCATGGACTTAGGAACCACACTATATGAATTTGAATTCCTGTTCTATCATTTCCTATCTATCACTTAGCCTTGCTGTCCTACAATTTCTTATTTGTAAAATGGGAGGATAATATTAGCACCTACCTCATAGGGGGATTTGGGGGAGAATAAAATGCAATAATGAGTATATATAATATACATATACATATACATATATACACATATTATACATATATTATACATGTATAATATAAATATTATTGTGTGTGTGTATATATATATATATATATATATACACATACATACACAATGCCAGGCATATATCAGCATTTATATAAGTGCTATTTATTTTCTTTTTCTAACTTTTAATTTTTTTTAATTTTTTATTAACACATAATATATTATTTGCCCCAGGGTACATGTCTGTGAATCATCAGGCTTATTTTCTCTTTTTAAAAAATATTTTATCATTTGTTTGTCAGAGAGAGAGAGAGAGCAAGAGAGCAAGCACAAGCAGGGGGTGTGGCAGGCAGAGGGAGAAGCAGGCTCCTCGCTAAGCAAGGGACCCAATGAGGGACTCGATCCAGGACCCTGGGATCATGACCTAAGCCAAAGGCAGATGGTTAACTGACTCAGCCACCCAGGCATCCCAGTGCTGTTTATTTGTTTTTTATTTATTTATTTATTTATTTATTTACTTATTTACTTATTTATTTTTATTAACATATAATGTATTATTTGTTTCAGGGGTACAGGTCTGTGAATTGTCAGTCTTACACAATTCACAGCACTCACCATAGCACATACCTTCCCCAGTCTCCATCACCCAGCCATCCCATTCCTCTCATCCCCCTCCCCTCCAGCAACCCTCAGTTTGTTTCCTGAGATTAAGAGTCTCTTATGTTTGTGTCCCTCTCTGGTTTTGTCTTGTTTCATTTTCCCCTCCCTTCCCCTATGATCCTCCGTCTTGTTTCTCAAATTCCTCATATCAGTGAGATCATATGATAATTGTCTTTCTCTGACTGACTTATTTCGCTTAGCATAATACCCTCTAGTTCCACCCATGTCGTTGCAAATGGAAAGATTTCAGGGTTTTTTTTTTGATGGCTGCATAATATTCCATTGTGTGTATGTATGTACACATATTCTTTATCCATTCACCTGTTGATGGACATCTAGGCTCTTTCCATAGTTTGCCTATTGTGGACATTGCTGCTATAAACATTGGGGTGCACGTGCCCCTTCGGATCACTACATTTGTATTAGGGTAAATACCCAGTAGCACAATTGCTAGGTCGTGTTGTTTATTTTCATCACTATATATGTTTTTAAAAACTGGGCTAATTCTGTACATGCTATTTCATAACCTGAATTTAAAAGAAAAATAATGATTTTTTTCTTCTACTTACAAAAAGGATACATTTTCCTTGAAGATAATTTAGCTGATAGGGGTAATCAACACCTGATGACCAGCATCAGAAATGCATTTTTCATCTCAAAGATGAGGACAGCTAAATGGGAAGGGATGAGTGAGGAGCAAGGGCATCAAGTCACTAGGCATAGGTTTTTAAGTATAAAATATGGTACAAGATACTGTCATGTGACTAATGCCTGAGTCTCAGACACATGATGGGAAATGTAGCCCTTGACTCAGGAGCTGGGGTAAGGGTATAAGGGGAAGAGGAAGAAGGAAGAATGGGAAGAGGCGTGCCCATGTGTGTGTGACAGAGTTTACTCTTCTGTTAGAGATATATAAAAATCATCTGTACTACCAACACATAAAAAGTATTGGTTTTACTAGTCTTTAAAAATAATTTCTTGCTTATTCTCATATCTTGTTTATTCTCTTAATTTATTGTAGACTATTTGGAAAATGTGGATAATCATCAATTAGAAGATTTATTATTATGGCTTATCACCTATCACCACAAAAGCCAAAAGCAATTATAAATAAAATATTAGTGCATTTCCCTTAATTTTATATACAATATGCATAAACCTACAAGGTATGTGATATATATGTGTATATATATATATACACAGATATATAAACAAACAAATAAACAGTATTAGCCAAGAAAGCATAGGTGGCTCTATTTCTAGTTCTGTCACTATCTTCTTTGGTGAACTCAGGCAAGCCTCTTTACTTTTTCTCAGTTTCCCAATTTCTAAAATAGCTTCTTGCATGAAAATAATTCTAAGGTTTTTGTAGTTTTTAAAAAGATTTTATTTAATTATTTGAGATAGAGAGCAGAGAGAGGGGGGGGGGCAGAGGGAGAGGGAGAAGCAGACTCCCTGTTGAGCAGGGAGCCCCGATGCAGGGGCTCCATCCCAGGACCCTGGGATCATGACCTGAGCCGAAGGCAGATGCTTAAGTGACTGAGCCACCCAGGTGCCCCGAGGTTATTCTAGTTTTAACAATACATCATCTGTGAAAGCTTAGGACTGCCAGTGATACTATGAATCGTACTCTGTAAATCCAAAATTAGGCAAAGGCATAGAAAACATGACTATAAAATCTAATGTTCTGTAAGCCTGCTAATCCATTCTTTTGGCCTCACAGTTTATTTTGTTCTATTTCCAATCCTTTCTGATGACTTTGCACATCAGTATCCAATCAGTACACAGGTGAATAATTGTAGACAAACATCCTAAACTTTTTTCTAGTAAAAATTAATTTCTTAGGGGACGCCTGGGTGGCTCAGTTGGTTAAGCCTCTGCCTTTGGCTCAGGTCATGATCCCAGGGTTCTGGGATCGAGTCCCGCATTGGGCTCCTTCCTTGGCAGGGAGCCTGCTTCGTCCTCTGCTTGCCGCTCCCCTTGCTTGTGCTCTCTCTCTCTATCTCTCTCTGACAAATAAATAAATAAAATATTTTAAAAAATTAATTTCTTAGAAATCCTTAAGGTAGGAAAAATATGGGTGGAACAAGGCTGTGGAAATTCCATTTTAGGTCCTACTCAAAAATTATTTTGGACTTAATAACTGTAATCAAACAAGTGTCACTTAACATACTGACTGCCTTGTCTGGCTGGAGGGTAAAAAAAGGATTGTAAGAGGCACATACCAGTAAGGTGTGTGATGGCTTTAAAACATGGCTACCAATTATTTGGCACTCCTTCCATCAAAAGTTGGAATCTATAGTCCCTCCCCTTGAATCTTAGAAGAGGACTTAGGATTATTTTGACCAGTGGAGTATAGAATTTGATTCTATGTGACTTCCAAGGTCTGGTCATAAAAGGCCATATAGCTTCCACCTTGTTTACAGGGAAGATTTGCCTTAAAACCCTGAGATGGCCATGTTGGACAGGCTACATATGGGAACTTTGGCTGATCGTCCCAAATGAACCTGTCCTTAAGCCATCTCAGTCTCAGCTGTTCCAGGATTCAGCTGTTTGAGTCATCTACAGCCTTTCAAGTTACTCTCAGCCAAGCCATCGTAGCTGAGGCTGCAGATGTCCTGAAGCAAAGAGTAGTCCCTGATACGTACTTTCTGAATTTCTGACTCATAGAATCTGTGAGCATAAATATCAGTTGCAGTTTACACCAATAAATTTTGGGAGAGTTGTTACCTATCAGTAGAAACTTGAAGAGCTACATGTCATGCTGCAGGTGACAGCCACAGGCACACAATACTCATGAGGCCAATGTGTTATCAAGTCAGCCAAATGGAATTGGGCAAGTGTGAGAAAAGGTGAGAAAACAAATGCAGAGTTTTAACTTAGCAGCTCATTTTTGGGGGGCAGGGGAAGTCACATACATTTTTGTATTTCTGATATCTCTTGAAAAAGAGAAGGAATATTTGGCAACCTTGGGCCTGAATCACTTCCTAACAATAAGGCTGTCCCATATTGATAGAGCATGTGCTCTCCAGTTTAACCAGATTGCTGCTCAGATGGCTTCACTCACATATATGTTACCTGTGACCATGTGAGTTGCAGTCCTTGAACCAAAAGGGTCTACTGGGCCCCAGGACCTTGCAAGGTGTTAAATTGTATTATCAGTGGAATTTACATGTGACTAGCAATAGTAAGGCAAGGTAAAGTCATCTCATTAACATTGATATGTAAGTCTCTTGATATTCTTCTAAGTTCATCTCAAAGTCTAAGGGAAGGTAGGAATGGTACTAGCTAAAATCTGAAGGTAGAAGGGTCAAGGGAATGCTCTTGGCCCATACATAGTCCAGCTCAATTAATCACTTTAGGAAACTATACAGGACAGAACTTCTTTTCCACCAGAGTCTTAAACAACAGGAGCGAGTGGCCATGGGTCTCTGGTGTCTCAAGATATTTGTACTCACTGAAATAAAGAAAAGCTTTCTAATAGATAATGAGATGCTGAATACTTGCTACTTTCACATTCAGACATCTTAGCCTTATAGCTCTGTTACTATTTCAGACTAGATCTCTTGAATGAAATATATTATCTCTCAAATGTTCCAAATTCTTACAGGAACATGCTTAAAATTTCGTCAGGTCCATTCTCCATTCTTCGAAGTTATTGGCATCAAATTTATAATGGCCATAACTTATAGGGAAGTTAGAGAGGCATAATTTCCTATATTCTTTTTTTTAAAGACTTTATTTATTTATTTGACAGAGAGAGAGATCACAAGTAGGCAGAGAGGCAGGCGGGGGGGTGGGGGGGGAAGCAGGCTCCCCGCTGAGCAGAGAGCCTGATGCGGGACTTGATCCCAGGACCCTGAGACCATGACCTGAGCTGAAGGCAGAGGCTTTAACCCACTGAGCCACCCAGGTGCCCCAATTTCCTATATTCTTAATACTTAGTTTTAATTTGTCAATAAGTGCTTAAATTTAGAGAAAAAGAGGGGCGCCTGGGTGGCTCAGTCATTAAGCATCTGCCTTTGGCTCAGGTCTTGATCCCAGGGTCCTGGGATTGAGCCCTGCGTAGGGCTCCCTGCTCAGCAGGAAGCCTGCTCCTCCCTCTCCCAGTCCCCCTGCTTGTATTCCCGCTCTTGGCTGGCAATCTCTCTCTCTCTGTCAAATAAATAAAAAATCTTAAAAAAAAATTTAGAGATAAAGAGAACCATAGTAAGAATGCCACAAGGAAACCTCAAGAAGACACACAGAGAATTATTCTAGGCTGGAACAGAGATACTCACACGGAGCCCACCATCTCCCAAGCCTGGAATAATGAGAGAAAAATAGGATAATAACTACAATCCAACTGGGTGCATTTCCAGCCAAATACATGTAAGCTATATCATGGCAAAATGCAAAAAGATTTCAGCAAAGAGCTTCCTCTGATGGGATACTAATCTGACATCTCCACGGTTCGATTAAGGGATAACTAGTTAAGACAAAATTACACAACAGGTTTTTTTCCCCACTAGCTGTCTCAATAGTGCTTTCTGTCAAGCTCCTCCCCCTCTTTCTACTGCGTAATAGGCTTCTTTAACTATATCTCAATCCTGTTCCCCAAATTTTTAGTCACTTTTGTTTATTAAAATAGGCCTGTCTTGTCTCAGTGCATGTAACTCTTTTGGTTCCTTTATCACAACCAACACCTACTAAATACTTTTTTAATAATAAATGCCGCTTTCCTAAAGACATCTATTTTCTAACTGTGATAAAATTTGTTAAGTTACTTCAAGGTGGAGAAAGGAACATTTACACTCAAGGTGAATTTCGGTCTCAAATTTAGTTGCTTCATATACCCCCTGCTTATTTCTTTTAATTTAAACTCAATTAATTAACATATAATGTATTTGTTTGAGGGGTACAGGTCTGTGATTTATCAGTCTTCTATAATACCCAGTGCTCATTACAACACATACCCTCCCCAATGTCCATCACCCAGTTACCCCACTGCCCCACTCCCCTCCCCTCCTACAACCCTCAGTTTGTTTCCTAAGATTAAGAGTCTCTTATGGTTTGTCTCCCTCTCTGGTTTCCTCTTATTTCATTTTTTCCTCTCTTCCCCTATGATCCTCTGCCTTGTTTCTTAAATTTCACATATCAGTGAGATCATAATCCCCTGCTTATTTCTAGTATTTTTTTCATTTATATCAAAAGACAGATGGCTGTGGAACTAACTTCTGCATATTGTATACTTCTGATCATTCTAAGAAGATATTTGTAGGGGTGGTTTGGAAAGTTTGTAAAGGAAAACAGGGAGGAAAAAATGCTCCTTTTCTCCAAAGACTATGGTATCAAAAACGTCACAAATTTACATTAAATGGCGAATATCTGACAATTGGACTTCTCCCCAAAGATTTACTTTACAGATCGTTTTGAAAATACCAACTGTTTACATAAAGATGCCTCTTTTTTCAAAATAGAAATTTGAAATGAGCTAGTATGTTTCAAAGGGATGTTAATGTGTGGAACTCAGAAAATACTTTCTGTGTGATACAGGTGAATATAATGAAAAAAATGAGGCTTTTTCATCCTGCAAGATGAAGCGTTTCTTTCAAAAGTGAAATCTCGCAATTTTTTATTTTTTGAGGCATGCTGATTAAAAAAAAAAAAGGAAATAAAAGAGAAATTCTTTGGAAGAATTCACTCTGTCTCCTGGCCTCTCTTTCTGACAAGTCCCCTGCTCTCACCCCAGCCCAGCCCTCATTCTAAATTTCCTGGGGATCTGAATTCAGGGGACGCAGTGGCAAAGGTGGTGGCGGCGCACTAGAGGGTGGGTGGGGGGAAAGGGGGCGGCCAGCGAGAAGGGAAAGAAAGCAGAACAGGCCAAACTCAAGGCCCGGGGCAGGAGTGGGAGGGGTGGAGGTTGTTGCAGACCCTCCCCGGTAACCGGAGAAGGGTAAACTCCAACCGTTCGGAGGTGAGGCGCTAGTCGGCCCTCAAATTCGAGAGGGCCAAGCTGAGTGACAGGGCGGTGCGCGGTGGAGCTCAGCGCAGAAACAGGCGGAGGGGGTTGCCTGCGTGTGTGCGTGAGGCTAGGGGTGGGGGCGGGCACTCCCGCCGCACAAGCCGCTGGAGTTGGGGGGCGAGCGCGTTGGTGACGCGGGGCTCTCACGTGACCTGGAGCTGCAGAGCGACGCAGCCTTAGGTGCAGTCGTCACTCGCGTCTGGGTACCGGCTCCCCGCTGTCCTGCGCCTGGCGGGCTGGCATCGGGCCCGAGGAAAGCGGAGCAGGTAAGGGCTCCGGGGCCCGCGCGCCGAGGCCAGGGCGGCAGTGGTCGGCCTACCCCGGAGGCCGGCACAGGGGATCGGCGCAGCGGGTCCCTACCAGCTTTCTCCATATCCGGCATTCTTGGGAACATCAATAGTGGCCCCCTGGGGTGGGGGTGCTGGGGCGGCCGGGAGGGCAGCAGAGCAACTAAGAGCGATTGGGAATCACCCCCGAGTTCCTACAGGAAAATGGTGGACCTCCGGGGCGGGGTGGGAGGGGGGAGGCTAGGGGTGAGGGCGGGAGATGCAGATGGGGGGCGGCAGGGGGGCTCGGGACCCGGAAGGGACCAGGTGGTGGCGGGTCGGCGCCAAGTGCTTCGCAGCAGTCTCCGCTCTCTCCACGCTGGCCCTCTGCAGGTCTGCGGGTGTAGGTGTCAAGTGTCGCGGCGGCGCACTCACGGCGAGAATCGGGAGAAGGAGGAGACAGCAAGGATAGGCCCAGGTCGGTGCGGGGGACAGTGTGGGGGGTGGGTGCAGAGCCCAGTTTGAGACCCCCTCCCATTTACCCCATCCCCTCCCCGCCCCCCCGTCCTCCATTTTGATGCCTGCAGAGCTCGGGGAAAGAATCTTGGGAAAGGAAAAATGGTGGGCTTTGGGGGAGGGAGGGAAAAGGAGAGAGCGGGAGGGAGGGGCTCGATTCGGAGGCCCCCTAGAGGACGCCTGAAGCTCCTAAGGTGGGAAAAAAAAATTTACAAAACCTTAGATATCAGAGCTCTGAATCCTGCTGGTCAGTGCACCAAGCATTCAGTCTCTCTCCTTGCCTTTGTCTTACTTGTGTTCAAAGAAAAACAACCAGGAAAAAAAAAAAAATCTCATGGCAAATATCCACCAGGAAAACGAAGAAATGGAGCAGCCCGTGCAGAATGGAGAGGAAGACCGCCCTTTGGGAGGGGGAGAAGGCCACCAACCTGCAGGAAATAATAGACGGGGACAGGCTCGCCGACTCGCTCCTAATTTCCGATGGGCCATACCCAATAGGCAGGTCAATGATGGGATGGGTGGAGATGGAGATGATATGGAAATGTTCATGGAGGAGATGAGAGAAATCAGGAGAAAACTTAGGGAGCTGCAGTTGAGGAATTGTCTGCGTATCCTGATGGGGGAGCTCTCTAATCACCATGACCATCATGATGAATTTTGCCTTATGCCTTGATTCCCGCCATTTTCCATGAGATTAATACTGTGATTCAACACTGTTTTCTTTTTCCTCGCATTTTCCTGATACCTTTACTGATCCGTTTGCTGTGAACCTTATGTAATTTCCATGTGTCAGGTGGGTTCTGTGTTACCAGATTCCAATTGAAGATTGCCTTGGCACCCAGTCTTAAGTTTCTGTCAACCGTAGAGTCACCCAATTGCATGAAAAAGTGTAAAGTTAATAAAGCAATTAAAAAGCAATCTATACATTTATTATTGTCTCATTTAAAAGCATACGTGTATATTCTATGACCCCCCCAAAATCATAAATATGATGTCTCAGGGTGTTAGTTAGGTCCCATTTCTCTGTAGCTGGATAATATGTGACTTTTTTCCTTTTATTATCTGGAGTTTTAGAAGCAAAAACAATTTTTCAAGGAGTCCAAAATAGTACAGGTATATAATACTGGTTCAACAAACTTTTAAGAGTGAACTTTAAGAATTTTCCAGTTTTAACTGGAAGAATAAACCCTTTATTCAGATCTATTCCTTTTATTTATTTTGTTTAAAGATTTTATATATTTTTACAGAGAGAGAGAGAAGCAGGGGGAGCAGCAGAGGGAGAGGGAGAAGCAGGCTCACTGCTGAGCAGGGAGCCTGATGCAGGGCTCCATCCCAGGAATCTGGGATCATAACCTGAGCTGAAGGCAGATGCTTAACCGACTGAGCCACCCAGGTGCCCCTAGATACATTCCTTTTAAAAGTCAATCTTCTTTTCTGTGAAATGGGGAATAATGCTTGCCTTACAGAGCAGCTGAGTGGAATAGATGAGGTGTGGAACTGTGTTGGGCTGCCTGCTATGCAACTCCATCAGGTACTTGGGAAGGACTAAGGGGAGTTTTCACCTATGCTCACAAGTCCAAAGGGCAAAAATAGATGGTTTCTACTTTGTCGTTTCTCTGATATTTGCAGTACTTCTATCCTAATTAGTACCATGTCGGTTAAGCATACTTATTAACCTTCTGGGTTGATTCTGTTTCCATTGCTGATGTGAATCCTCGAGGTAATAAAAACCCATTGATTTCTTTTGAGTCCCTGTGTGAGCTAAACCCTGCCCTTTTGACTCCTATAGAAGTCTGGAGAATGTCTTTCTCCCCCCCTTTAAAGTTATATTTATCCAAGTGAGTACCATTCCTATGGTTCTTGGTCTTTTGTTGGTTCTTAACAAAATAGCCCTTTTTAAAAATTATTTTTATGCTCTTCCTCTTCAGAGAACTCAGACATGAATGCACTGGGGCCTAGCTCAGGAGATGTATCTAGATGTCTCACCATGGTATGTCTAGAATTACATTACTTCAAACCTCCCAAACACAAACAGGCTGAAAGCTTTGTTTTGCCTGGGTTTTTACCCTTTGGGGGGATTTTCTCAAAAGAATCTGAGCAGGCCTACCCAACCAGTTTAACAGACCTACCCAGATGTCCAAATTACATTAGGGGGACACATTTTAAAGCTGAAACACTCCCATTTTATCCCTTTCACACCTGAAGCATGAAATTGCTTTTTAAGTTCTTAAAAACTATATTAAATATTGAGAATTATAATTTTTATGTGAGTGCATGCCCTTCTTGTGACAATAATTATGTCTTAATCATCCTGGAGCTCAGTTTCTAGTGTAGTGCCTGACATAGCAGATACTTAATTATTCATTTTGATTGGTTAACTATAATGGAGTTAGGAACCCAGCTTAATATTGTTCCTAACTGACCATCTTTAATTAAGTGTACTAAGGCAAGTAGTTCCAGAGGAACATGGCAAGAAAAGTCTCTAATCCAAATCTGTAATTTCTTTTTTTTTTTTTTTAGATTTTATTTATTTTAGAGAGTGAGAACAAGCCAGGAGGAGAGGCAGAGGGGGAGGGAGAGACCCAATGCAGGGCTTGATCTCACACCATGAGATCATGACCTGAGCTGAAACCAAGACTTGGTCACTTAACTAACTGGGCCACCTAGGCACCCCCAACATCTGTAATTTCTTTTTAAAAACCTTTTATATACCAGTGTTTATGTAAACACAGCCCCCTTACTTGCATCATAATTACCTAGGGAAAATGTTAAAAATGCTGACACGGGTGCCCTTCCCACTCTAAACCCCCATTATCACCTCTTGAATCACCTGATCAGGAACTGCTGTTTTGACAGTTCCTCAGGTGATTCTGATGCATCAGAGTTATGACAACATAGGATAGAGAAACACTGAAAGTGATTATGGCATTTTACAAACTGATCTAAATTACCTTGTTTATTTGATAATACAATGAATATACCTTTCCAAAATTAGATTGCATTAAACAATCAATATATATCTATAAACTAGTACTGCTTTTTATCTTTCCAAATATCTATTAAATCAATGCATTATCATGAATCTATTATTAACAAGTATGTAATAATGATAAGTTATTAAATAAGCTAGGCGTTATCATTTCTGTGCAAGCCTGTGCCCTTTTACACCAATGATTTTGTCTTAATCACCCTGGAGCTCAGTTTCTAGTACGGTGCCTGATATAGTAAATATTTTATTTATTATTTTTTAAAAGATTTTATTTATTTGAGAACAAGAGAGAGCTTGCAAACACAAGTGGGTGTGGGGAGGAGGGCTGGGGAAGAGGGAGAAGCAGATTCCCAGCTGAGCAGGGAGCCCCATGCAGAGCTCCATCCCAGGACCCCAGGATCATGACCTGAGCTGAAGGCAGATGCTTATTAACTAACTGAGCCACCCAGGTGCCCCTATAGTAAGTATTTAATAACAATTATTTAATTATTCTTTTGTTAATTATTAATATTAAATTTCTTAATTGTAATTTATCTAAAATAATGTAAGAACAATTATTGGGTCTTTATGGGTGATTTATTTCTTTGCACCTTCATGTTTTAAAAGTTTCTGAGGAACATTTAAAAATGTACTACTTCTATATTTATGTAATACAAAGTCATTATACATATTTGGATTATGCAGAAAATATAAGGGAGAATATAAACAAAACCGTAAGTCAGTCAATTATCCAAAGAAAATACTTGTAAATTTTTTTACTATTATATTTAGTTATAATAAAGGCAGGCTCACAGCCTCTTAAGAGGAATACTTCCTCTTTCAAAGCCCTCCAATGAGACACTGTTAGCTTTTTATGTTTATTTTATTTTTTCGTCTTTCTTCTCCACTCATCAAAACTAATTGGATCACATTTGATCAACTTTCAATTAGCTTCTGTTTTTCAAAACTGTGAAAATAAGTCATCACATTTTAGCAGGTCCACTCTCAGTTGGCAAATTTGGGACCATTGAGTGAATATATTTAATAAAACAGGACAGAACCATTTGTCTATGAAACTTAAAAGTCCCATAAGTGGAAAAAGGACTAGCATACATGAATGAAATGGACAAAATCCCATGTCTAATCTCTGTCTCCTTTCCTGACATCACATATATCATGTAATAAATATGCTGATTTTGATTAGAAGGACTCCATTTTAAAATTTTCAAGCAGATTGCATGTAATGGAGTTACTATATCATGTATAACCAGTTGTAATGCTTTCTAAGTGATATAAATATACATAGCCAAATAAATATGACATCCTTATCAATTCAAAAATCTTAATATTTATTTGTATTTTAAATTTTCTCCCAAATGTTGTTTGAAAAATTACAATTTGCCTGTTCAGAGAATTACTCTTTCCTTGTACAAGCTGACAAAAAATATTTTCTGTTTAGTGAATTTTGTATGAAGAGAGAAATCCTCTGATGTATGCCAATAAAAAAATCATCATTTTCCCACAAATGAAAAGAGCTTTATTGTGTTTTGGATTGTAAAATGTCCATTCTAAAGTGGCTTTTGTTGTTGCTTTGGAACAGAAGAGAAAATGTATTAAGAAAAAATTTAAATCTTATTTTCAACATCGTGTTTACTGAGATCACATGAATATAAATTAATTTTAAGTTTTCATCTATTTCCTCTAATAAGTATTACTTACTTTCTAATTATAATTAAGGTTTAATTTTTAAAAGGGAAGCAAACTAAATGTGTTAGTCAAAGATAGTGAAGGACTTTATGAAAACTGTTGAAAAAGCAACAAACAATAATAATAAATATCAAATTACTTCTGGATTATTTAGCAGTAATATAAACTTAGTAGTTAGTACCATGATAATCCCTCAGTTCATTTTACCCTGTTCATTGGTAAAATGGAGATGATAATTTCCAGGGCTGCTGTGAGAACCAAAAGAGGTAAAGAGCATGTGAGTGAGCTGTGTTTAACTGCTTCTTATGTTCATCAGCCCATGTGGGATACGAGTCCTTCAGATTACCATTGGCTGTTGGAAGTAGCATCCTAAGTGTATGCCACAAGCCAACACCGTTCCTCTGCTGGGGCGAGCCACATTCCCCCACCCCCACCCCCGGCCCCACCCTACCACATCACTACAGATTTCTCTGGACAGCTCAATGTGCCAGTATCCCAGTTTGTCTCCTACAGAGGTGTACACAAAGACTTTCTACCTGATTTAGAGGACTAGTTTACGTGGGTACTATCTTAGTGATGCTTGGACCATGGTATGTGTATGTTTTTAACAAAAAGGCCTTTTTTATTCCAATATGTGTTTATGGTTTTGTGTGTGTGCAACCATCCCTCTCTTCTCCATAATATTCAGATATTAGGGGCTGAGTCTTGCTTTTTATCCATTGTGACGATTTCTGTCATGTGATTAGAGGTCTTAGACCATATCCATTTAAAGTAATCATTAATAATGTCCAACAACCTGGTAATGCTCTGTTCATTTTTTCAGTCTTTTTCCCTCTGTGTTTCATATTGAATTATTTCTATTGCTATGTGTTCATCTTCACTAATCTTTTCTTCTGCAATGTCTAATATGCCTTTAACACTAACATGTTTTTCATTTCAGACACTAGTTTTTAATCTCTAGATGTTCAATTTGGGTCTCTCATATATTTTTATATTCCATGTCTCTACTAAACATATTCAGTCTTTCCTCTAGTTTTTTTAAAAAAGACTTTATTTATTTATTTGAGGGAGAGAGCATGAGTGGAATGGGGGAAGGGGAGAGGGAGAGGGAAAAGCAGATTCCCCGCTGAGCAAGAAACCCCCTTGGCGCTCAATCCCAGGACCCCAAGGTCATGACCTGAACCAAAGGCAGACGCTTAACAAGCTGAGCTACCCAGGAGCCTCACGCTTCTTGAACATATGCAGTTCAGTTATAATATCTCTTTTAATGTCCTTGTCTAATTTTACCATCTTTTTCATATCTTGGTCAGTTTCGATCAATTTTTCTCCTCATGGTTGGTTAGATTTTCCTGTTTCTTTACAGGCCTGGAAATTGTTTGGATGCCAGACATTGTTAATTTTAACTTTTGAGTGCTAGATATTTTTGGATCCCTGTAAATACATTGGTTTTTATTCTGGGACACAGTTAAATTACATGTAAACAGTTTGATCTTTTAGGTTCTTGATTTTAATCTTTGTAAGGCTGGACCAGAGTAGTGTTTAGGGTTAACTGTACTCCACTAATGAGGAAAATCCTTCTGAGTACTCTATCTGATGTCCCATGAATTCTGAGGTCTTCAAGTCTGGCTACTAGGAACATACACTATTCCTAAATATGTGTGAACTTAAATTGTTCCCTTATTCATTTTGGGGTGGTTCTTGGTGTGGGGTAGTTTTCTCACAGGCATTTAATGATCAGTACTCAGATAATTATTCAGATGAGATTGGGTGGTTCAAGGTCGTATGGCCATTGACTACTCAGATAATTATTCAAAGAGGACACTGAGCAGATCATCGAAATTCTTTCTCTGTGAGCTCTTTTCTTTCTGATACCCGCCCTGCAAACTCTAGCACTTTGGCCTCCCTAGTTCCTAACTTCTTATCTTGATCTATGGTATACCACTGGGCTCTCCCTGGATTCCCATTCCTTGCACTGTGGCCTGAAAACTTTCTCTAGGAAGTAGGCTGGGGCAATCATAAGAATAACCTCATTTGTTCCCAGTCTTTCAGGGATCACAGATCTCATTGCCTGATGTCCACTGTTTTAAGAAAAGTTAGTTCATACATTTTATCCAGTTTTCTAATTGCTTCAGATTGGAAGGTAATTCCAGTCTCTGTTACTCTGTCCTAGTCAGAAGTAGAAATCCTGGTATGTCTTGAATAAATGTTTAATGTGGCCATTATGACTCTGGAGATCCTCAACCCCCAACCCAGTTCTACTCTTGACTAAAGAATTTCATTCTTTTCTTTCACATCATTTCTCTAGAGGCAAAGACTTGCATTTCTCAAGGAGTGTAGCAGGGACAGGATGACACAGCAATTTAAAATCCTTGACACAGGATGAACAAAAATTTTGCATCGTATTGTAAAAGAAAATTCGCATCAGATACTTGTATTTTTGCTTTGTTTTGTTTTTTGCTTTTTTTTTTTTTTTGTCTTTAATTTCATGGCGACTATCCCCTCTTACATCAAGTATTCAGGCATCACTCATCTCTTCACTTAACATGCAACGGTAATCTTTCTGCTCCTGTGTCATATAGTCAATAATTCCTGTCCTCTGGTTCCAGGGCGGGGGGAGCTCACAGGCAGGAAGACACGGTCTCATCTTCCTCCACAGCATGGCTTGTAGTTCCCTTTTTTATTCATTTATGGGTTGTTTTTTTTTTGTTTTTTTTTTTTCTAGTTCCTCAAATAGTGTGTGCCTAGAATGAATACCAGGCTCTCTCTGGTTCGGCGGCCGCCCCAGGCTGGGCCGGCCAGTGGCGCGGTCCTGTTCTCCAGAGCCCGGGCCGGGAGCGGGCGGCGGGCGGCGGGCGGCGCGCTCGATTGAGCGGCTCAGATACTTGTTAAAAAACAGCAAGGAAGACTTAAGATTATTGCAATAGGGATCAAGACTTGCAAAGAGGAGGGGCGCCTGGGTGGCTCAGTGGGTTAAGCCTCTGCCTTTTGCTCAGGTCATGATCTCAGGGTCCTGGGATCTGAGCTCCGCATGGGGCTCTCTGCTCAGTGGGGAGCCTGCTTCCTTCTCTCTCTCTCCGCCTGCCTCTCTGCCTACTTGTGCTCTCTCTCTCTCTCTGTCAAATAAGTAAATAAAATCTTAAAAAAAAAAAGACTTGCAAAGAGGGGAGAGATTGAACTCAATTCCAAATACAAGAACAACTGGGAATTTACGGACAATGGGAAGGGTGAGAGAGAGGATAGAAAATTATGAAAACCAGTTTGATTAAGTATCAAGGTGGGGAAAAAGCAAGTTGATTAGATATCAAGCTTAATTTGATATTAAGGTTGGGGGAGATTCTTGATCACTTGGCTAACCAGAATTCCTTGTTAAAACAGCTTTGCAGGCCAAGACCAGGACCCAGGACAAGGCCTAATAGAAAGAAGGCTCAGACGAGTTTGGCTAAAGTTTTGGTCTAGGGGTAAGTCCTTGTCAGAATGTACCAGTGATTTTTGAAGCATTACACACAGACCTCTTGCTTCAGAATCTGTCTCTTTTGCTATCAATGCAGACGTAAGCACCCCTTCCCCAGATCCCACGAATTAAACATATTTCCAACTGGGCCCCCAAACATACATTATTATCATGCTCCCCTGATAGATTCTAAAGTACAATAAGAGACCAAAGAACCACTAGTAGTGGAGTAGAAATACAATTATGTTGATACAAACATGCCTAGAAAAAGGCTACAAAGAAATACATCAAAATGTCAGAGATCCTAGCAATGTGTATATAACATGGTCTTAGTCTATATTTTTAAAAATCTCTCAACATTTCTCACATTGGGATACATCTTATAATAGATGTGTAGATTTTATGTGATGGGTTTTATTTTTATCTCAAAAAATGTTTAAATCCAGGGTGTATGTTATGGATGTTGTAATCTAATAATCAAGAAAGTAAGGTGTATATCGGACGCTTGGGTGGCTCAGTCGGTTAAGTGGCTGCCTTCAGCTCTGGTCATGATCCCAGGGTCCTGGGATCGAGTCCCATATCGGGCTCCCTACTCGGCAGGGAGCCTGCTTTTCGCTCTGCCTGCCGCTCCCCCTGCTTGTGCTCTTTCTCTCTCTCTCTGACAAATAAATAAACAAAATCTTAAAAAAAAAAAAGGAAGTAAGGTGTATAAATATGTATGGAAATATACATATACAAATAGAAAAAACATAAAGGAATTCATCACTGATGGCATTTGGTAATGTTGTGTAGTTAAAAATGATTTTTCTGTTATTTACTTTTATGTCAGATTTGTTGTACACTTCCATCTTAATGTCATTAAAACAGTTCTGAATTTATGTCATCATGTTAATTTGAATATGCAGGAAATAATGGTAATAATAATACTTATACTTTTAGTGTGCACCATATTCCAGACAGCACCCTAAGCTATTTACAGGTGCTAATCAGTTTATTCCCCAAAAGAAACTTGTGAGGGCTATGCCATCAATGTCCACACTTTATACAGGAGGGAATCGAGGCACATGGAGGTAAAGCAGATTACCTGAGATTGAATAGCTAGTAAGTTGCAAAACCTAGAGTTGGCCAAAACTGTTGGGCTCCAGAATCAGTGCTCTCAGGCTCTTAATAAAATAAGTAATAAATCCATCAAAATGATGATTGGAACAGCTGGATGCAGTTACCTATTTTCTGAAATATAATTAAAATTTTTTTTTGTTTTCTAGATATTTTAGTGGCAAATCCTAATCCCGTTGTTTCTTCTAAAAGGAACCATATATTCTCTCATATTGAATAAAACTGAGCATAATGGAGATAATCAGGCAATTGATGTTGGAAACCAACAAGGGAAGAAGCAAAGGAAAAAAAATGTAGTCTCTGATATTAAGGACTTGAGAGGTCATCATTGTAAGTCCATCTTTTATGAGAAAGATGAAATTAGGAGGGAACAAAAACTATGAAGAAATAAAAACCCAGAGAAAAGCTATCCAGTAGAAAATTAACACACTCCTCAGCTATGGGAGAAGATAGATATTTGTTGTATGGATGAATATTTTATGGGAGAGATAAAAGGCAAGTAGATTCCTTAAATGTTATACACATTTACACATATACGCATACACATTTTCAATATGAATAGGTATTATGTGGTAAAAGAATATCTCCTACCTTGTTTTTAAAATAATGACTGGATTGGGGCGCGTGGGTGGCTCAGTCGGTTAAGCGTCTGCCTTTGGCCCAGGTCATGATCCCGGAGTCCCAGAATCCAGCCCTGAGTCAGGCTTCCTGCTTAGTGGGGAGTCTGCTTCTCCCTCTCCTGCTTCTCTCCCCACTCATGCTCTCTCACTCGCTCTCTAATAAATAAATAAAATCTTAAAAAAATAAAATAATGGATTTATTTTCCTCTTAAGACAAACTTGGATATCTATTGGAGAAATGTAAAAAGTAAAGGATCATCTTGTGACCAGAGCCAGCACTAGGGCTTGAACATCACTGAGTAGAAAGCCTGGGGCAGAGAAACAGTGTAATCTTTTTTTTTTTAAAGATTTTATTTATTTATTTGACAGAGAGACAGCGAGAATGGGAACACAAGCAGGGGGAGTGGGTGAGGGAGAAGCAGGCTTCCCACAGAGTGGGGAAGCCCAACTCGGGCTCGATCCCAGGACCCTGGGATCATGACCTGAGCGAAAGGGAGACGCTTAATGACTGAGTCACCCAGGCGCCCTGAAACAGTGTTAATCTCGATTAACAGTGGAACAAAGTTTGAACCAGTTTACATTGAGGTATCCTTGGCACATTCAGGAAAACTAGGTAGACATCTATAGGGCCAAAGAGCAGACTGGGCTAGAGATGTGGAATTGACTGTCCTTATCACTAAGATTGTAGGGACAACTGCAGAAATGGATGGGATCAGCCAAGAAGAACATGGAGACTGAGAAGAGAGGATCTGCAATATTAGGGAAGCAATATAGCTCAGGTTCCAAGAGTCTAGGTGTTGGAACTTGTTAGTACTGGTACCTAGATCTCTGCTCTGTCCCTCACTATTGTAAGTAAAAGCAAACCTATAAGATGGTTATGTAAGAGTCATATTGAATATAAGAACAGAAAGGGTGAACCTAAGAAAATGTTGAAAGTATATTATACAAATTATATCTACATTAATAATAGTATAATCTTGTAACACTGAAAAAATAAAATAAAAGTATTTGGGAAAAAAATAATAAAAATAAAAATAAATAAAAAAATAATAATATAATAGAGTAAAACCTACTGTTAAGGTGATCTGCCTGCCAGAGTGAAATCTAGCACCCTTTAAATGAACAAAACATAATCCAGTTTTTAACCACATAAAATTTACAATGTCCAGTATCTAATAAATAATTATTAGCAATACACAAATGGTAGGAAAATATGACCTATAATCAAGAGAAAAAATAATCAATAGAAACAGCTATTATAAATATGCCCAAGGATGTAAAGGAAATATTAATATAATGAGGAGTGAAATGGCAGATATAAAAGATATCAGATGACGCTTTTAGAGATTAAACACTATAGTTTCTGAATAAAGTTTTTATTTGTTCAGATTAACAGCACATTAGACGCGGGAGAAAAAAATCATTGTGTCAGCAGCGTAAATATAGAAAAAATCAAGAGCTTCTTCAGTGGGACAATATCAAGACATCTAATATATCTGTAATTAGGGAGCAGAAAATATATTTGAAAAAAGTAATGGCAGAAATGTTTCCAAATTCAAGGAAAATGAAAAACCCAAAGATCTAAGAAGCCCTCTGAAACTACATAGGAAAACACAAATAAAAATAAGACCACACCAAAGCATATAATGACAAAATATCTTAAAACTAGTAATAAAGAGAAAATCTTAAAAGAAGCTGTATAAATATGACACAAAATGTAAAGGAAAACAAAGATAAAAATCACCATGCGTGGATTACTTATCAGAAACAGTGCCAGTGGGGTGCGTGGGTAGCTCAGTCGGTTAAGCATCTGCCTTTGGCTCATGTCATGATCCCGGGGTCCTGCAATTGAGTCCTGCATAGGGCTCCTTGCTCAGCAGGGAATCTGCTTCTCCCTCTGCCTGCTGCTCTCCCTGCTTGTGCTCTCTCTGTCTCTCTTTCTCTGAGAAATAAATAAATAAATAAATAAATAAATAAATAAATAAATAAATAAATAAATTTTTTAAGTACAATAGAAAGCCAGAGTACAATGGAAAGGTATTTGAAGTGCTAAAAATACGAACTGTCAAACTAAAATTAGATATTCTGTGTAAATATCCTTCAAAATAATGAACAAATGCTTTAGTATTCAACAAAGCCTTAAAACAGTTTGTTGCCTATAGACCAGCAATACAAGAAATATTTTTTAAAATGTACTGAAGACTGAAGGAAAATAATACCAGAACCTTGAATATGTGCAAAGGACTAAAGAGCACCAAATATATATGTAAATATATTTTTCTTTATGTTCAGTATTTTAATTTTATGTTTTTAAGATTTTATTTATTTATTTGTCAGCGAGAGAGAGAGCACAAGCAAGGGGAACAGTCGGCAGAGGGAGAAGCAGGCTCCCTGCTGAGCAAGGAGCCTGACACTGGACTTAATCCCAGGACCCAGGGATCATGGCCTGAGCTGAAAGCAGACATTTAACTGAGTGTGCCACCTAGGTGTCCCTCTATTTTCAATATTTTTAAAGATTATTTTAAAAACTAAAATAGTATAAATACAGTGTAGAACTGATATATATACCAGTAAAATATATGACAAAAATAACACAATAAAAGACAAGAAAATGGAATATGATTATTTTAAGATTCTTAACATTTATAAATGCAGTGCAAAATTATTATTTAGAAATACATAGTAATATGTTAGAAATACAGTATGTAAACACCAGAGAAGCTAGTAAAAATAAAACAGTGTAATAACAAGCCAATAGAGGAGATAACATACTAAAAATGTTTAAGTAATTCAGATGAAGTCAGGAAAAGAGGAAAAATGTGAAAAAGAGACACAATCAAATAGAAAAAAAGAGCAAAATGGTAAAATTGAACCAAATTCTGTTGAAAACTACATTAAACATAAAGTGTCATGAGCACTCCAATTAAAAGGTTAAATTGACCAGATAAAAAGCAAGACCCAAATATGTGCTCTCTACAAGAAATGGACTTTAAGTATAAAGACACATATAGGCTAAACTCAAAGGATAGAAAAGTATATTCCAAGGAAAACACTAATCATAAGAAAGGCAGAGTGGTTATACTCATATTAGACAAAGTATACTTCAGAACAAGCAATATTACTACAGAAAAACAAGGACATTTTTATGACAGAAGAATTAATTTATCAAAAGTTCATAGATATCCTAAATATGTTGCACCCAGTAAATAGCTTCAAATGCTTAAAGCAAATCCTGATAACACTGAAAAGAAAAATAGACAAATCTGCAATTATTGTTGTTGATTTCAATGCTTCTCTCTCAATAATTGTTAGAACAAGTAGATCAAAGAAGATAAGGATATAAAAACCTGAACACCAGCACACAAAAATTTGCACACAAATGTTTATACTAGTTTATAATTGCCAAAATATGAAAGCAACCAAGATGTCCTTCAATAGGTGAATGAATAAACAAAATGTGGTTCCTCCATAAATGGAATATTATTCAGTAATAAAAATACATGAGCTGGGGCGCCTGGGTGGGTCAGTGGGTTAAGGCCTCTGCCTTTGGCTCAGGTCATGATCTCGGGGTCCTGAGATCGAGCCCCGCATGGGTCTCTCTGCTCAGCAGGGAGCCTGCTTCCCCCTCTCTCTCGGCCTGCCTCTCTGCCTACTTGTGATCTCTCTCTCTCTGTCAAATAAATAAATAAAATCTTAAAAAAAAAATACATGAGCTATCAAGCTACAAAAAGACATGGAGGATACTTTAATGCATATTGTTAAGTGATAGAAACCAATTTGGAAAGGGTCCACAGTATATGATTCCAACTATATGACATTCTGGAAAAGGTAAAATTATGGAAACAGTAAAGAGATCAGTGGTTGCCAGGGATTCAGGGGAAAGAAAGCAAAGTTGAAAAGGTAGAGCACGAGGGATTTTTAGGACAATGAAACTATTCTGTATCCATAATGGTGGATTATACATTTGTTAAAACGCATAGAATGTACAATACAAAGAGTGAACCCTAATATAAACAGTGGATTTTAGTTAATAATAATGTATTAGTATTGGCTCATCAATTGTAACAAATGTACTATGCTAATGCAAGATGTTAATAATAGGGGAATCTTGGGAGTGGGTAGAATGTATAAGGGTACTCTCCATACTTTCAATTTACTATTTCTATAAATCTAAAACTACTCTAAAAAAATCTATCAAGTAAAAATAACTTGAACAACACTATCAACTAGATTTAATTGAAATTCGTAGAACTATTTACCGAACAACAGCAGAAAAAATATTATTACAATTGAACATGGAACATTAAATAACATTCAAATGTATTTTTTAACTAAACAAGTTATAAGAGGATTAAAATCTTAGAGTGTGGTCACTGTTGGCAACTGAATTAATTTAACAGTAAATAGCAGAAAAATATCAGAAAGTCCTCTTATATTTGAAATTTAAACAACGTGATTATAAATAATCCATGGATCAATGAAGACCTCACAAAAGGAATTATAAAATATTTTGAACAGAGTAATAAACTGAAAACACAGTACATAAAGATATGTGGGGTCTAGATGTGTATACACTAGGACCAAGTGGGGTTTATTCCTGAGATACAAGGCTGATTCAACCTTCAAAAATCAACCAATGTAATCCACAAAGCGAAAAAATGTCAATTGACGCAGAAAAGCTTTTGACAAAATTCAAACCATTTCATGATAAAAATTCTCAGTTAGTTAGGAATAGAGAAAACTTCCTCCACTTTATACAGAATATGACAAATTGTGTACAGATAAGACTGTATACTTAATGGTAAAAGACCTAATGTTGTCTTCCTAAAATAGGCAGCAAGACAAGAATGTTTGCTCACTTCATCTTATTCAACCTAGTGCTGGAAGGTCAAGCCATTGCAGGAAGGCAAGAAAATGAAATGAAAGGCATGCAAATTGGTAAAGAAGAAATGGAGGAAGGAAGAAAACTGTCCCGGGGCGCCTGGGTGGCTCAGTTGGTTGGGTGTCCGGTTTTGACTCAGGTCATGATCTCGGAGTTGTGGGATTGAGCCCCACGTTGGGCTCCTTGCTTAAGATTCCTTCTCTCCTCTGCCCTCTGTCCCTCCTTCCCCCCACCTCTACTTCTCTTAAAAAATGTATGTATGTATATAAAAGGAAAGAAAACTGTCCCTATTTGCAGGTGACATGATTGCTTATGTAGAAAACTCAAAAGAGCTTACATTTTGTTATCTTTTTTGTTGTTGTTGCTGTTATCCATTTATCACTTTATTTTCTTATTGACATATAATATATTATTTGTTTCAGGGGTACAGGGCTGTTATTCATCAGTCTTACACAACACACAGTGCTCACCACAACACATATCCTCTCCAATGTCCATCACCCAGCCATCCCATCCTCCCACCCCCTTCCCTCCAGAAACCCTCAGTTTCTTTCCTGAGATTAAGAGTCTCTTATGGTTTGTCTACCTCTCTGGTTTCATCTTGTTTCATTTTTTCCCTCTCTTCTCCTATGATCCTCTGCCTTGTTTCTTAAATTCTGCATATCAGTGAGGTCATATGATAATTGTCTTTCTGTGATTGACTTATCTCGCTTAGCATAATATCCTCTATTTCCATCCATGTCATTGCAAAAACTCCCACAAGAATTTGCAAAGGAACATATTCCAAAGAACATCTTAAAAAATAAAATAAAACAAATAAAATAAAACATTATTTGCTGACGTGTAAAGGATTCCTCTGCTCTATACAAGTGTCATGAGGTTACTTATGAAATGCTAAGAGGCTTGGTTGTGTTGAGTCTGCACCAGGCTACAGCCCCAAAGGAGTTCATGTTAAGCTAAGGGAAAGTTGAGGCAGCTGGAGAAATCATCCCATGTCCCCAGGTTGTACACCCAAGGATTACAGAAGACTGTCACACTCTCTGCCCACCAGGGAATATCCTAAGGATTGGGAGTGTGTGTCTGCGGGTCATATGGTCTGGGTATGAGTCCCATCCTTGCCACTTAAAATTAGCTGTGCTGTGGACAAACCCTCCAGCCTCCATTTCCTCTTGGGTAAAGCAGGCATAAAAATGGTACCTACCTCATAGGCTTGTGGTGACGATTAGATGATACAAGAAGACCACTTAACACAATCCCTGTCACACAGTAAAGAGTATCTACGGTAAAAGTTACTTAC
>CM052901.1:38353366-38384262 GCA_028534135.1 Potos flavus | reverse complement strand
ACACCTGTACAAAATGAGAAACTTTTAAGTAGATAATGACAAAAATACGCAGAGACAAATAAATTTGCTGCTGCTTTATGTTTTCTGCTCTTATGTCAGATGGCGAGGAGATCCATGGTTTTGCGAGCAAAACCAGAGCCAGCTATTCAGTACCAAAAGGTGATGTTAACGAACTACATAACCTTCTCCCTTTCAGCATGTTCTTTGTTCTTCTGAGAGCGGCAGATGACAACTGAGTTTGAAAATCTTTCATCTTAAAGAGGCTGCATCTCCTGGAGTTAAGTTGTCCAAAGTTGTTTCCAAACATGCAAGGCCATGCGTGACGCTAAGGTGATGAGGAGCAGAAGAGAAAGAATTAGCTGCAACATGAAACAGTGGTAGGGAATCATATCTGACCAACCACCCATTGTGATGGCTGGGTAGTTCACTCAAAGAAGGCACTCTCTTCACTTCGCCAGCATCAGGGAGTTCATCATATTGTGTTGGAAGAGAAGCCTTCCCACAGCCACAAACCCTTCAGGTTGTTGTCCCCTCTTCACTCAGTCTAAAATCACAGTGATGGGTGATTTGGGCCAGAGATTTAAAGGGCGTCTGACCAGAGGAGTTCAATGTCTGTTGGCCTGGCAACGGGGTGGCTTCATTATTACCTCCTATGGTGTTCACCCTGAAATCTCCCTTATTACCCTAGCACTCAGACCTGCTCCTCAGACTCAGGGCTTTCAGTTCAGCCTCGGGTGGAGGAGCTACTGCTCATTTGCCAAGAACTTTTTTCTCTGGCTGATTTAGTGTTCCTCATTTTGTACAGGAGTGAGTTGTGATTCTTTTCTACCAGCACATCAGGAGGGAAAAGAAGTGCTGCAGCTTTCATCAGAAGTGTCCAACCACTGCTTTACCATGTGTGGTTATCTCCTTCTGGGCTTTACCACAAATCCTTACTCTTGCTTTGGGTGGATTATGCTGAACATACTTTCCTCTTGCCTCAGGGCCCTTGAGGAGAGACTTCATCCAAGGGCCCTCTTACCAATCAGCTTCCCCAACTGTTCACAGGGAGCAGGAGTAATTTCTCAGAAGCCCTTTACCCAGCCCTCAATAAAGATAACTCCCCTCACTTTGCCAGTAGGCCTTAAATTAATTCTTTTAGGATCTTAAAGTCCTTAAATTAATTCTTTTAGAAAAACAATCGGCCCAATGAACCACCTTACTCTATGACTAACCCTTTCCATGTCTAAAACTGCTGGACTGAACAAATTTTGTGATTTTGTGTTCTTGCCCAGAAACAGCCTTCTCCCATAGGTGGATTCTGCCACCTCCCTGCTCTTTTGGATTTTATCCACTGGGCTCAGAAAAATGCTCACCAGGAAGCATCTAGTGGCTTCCTATGGTCCAGTGGGGACAGTGCAGTCACTTCCTGACTTGAGGCTTTGGCCTCTTTTCCTTCCAGCCTCAGTGGGCCTCAGAAGCTGAGTGGTACACTGGAAAGGAAAAGGAAGGGGGACTCATAATTCCTGAGGGTGGATCTTCGGAGAGTTAGGAGTCTGGCAGAACTTTACCCTACTAGCAGTGGAGGAGGCAGAAGACTGTGACCTACAGGTGTGAATATATTTAAGGGGCAGCATGATCTGGAGAATGTGGAGAAAAGAAGAAAAATACATGCATGTTTCTATTTTAACTGTGAGTCAGTGTCGTTTCTATGTGATGGAATGAGTGCCCTGATGGGTTGGGGGAAGGGAATAAGACAATTACATTTTCATTCAGTGGAGTCCTGTACCCCACACATGGAATTTAGGGTAAGGGACTGAAGCCACCATCCACCCCATCCCTGTGTTTTCTTAGTCTCTCATCCTACTGACTTGTTGTACAAAAGAGTGCTTCTTTGAGCTCCTGATGGGCAAGATCAAAGCCTAATACTGTGTCTGCTAGACAGCACGCTGGAGCAAGAGAAACAGGAGATCTCCTTACGTCCCAATGCCAGACCCAAAATAATAACTCTGCGATGTTCATGTCTCACGGGTCAGTCACGTCACCCTGTTCACCTTCCTTGGAAATAGAACCCTGGAAAACACACAATTTTCTACTCTCCTCCTCTGGAGGAATTGAGGAAAAGGAAGAAAATCATCACCCAGTTTTCTCTTGTTCCATGTGCTGTCGTGTTCCCTTATTTCTCCCTGCAAATAACTTCGGAGGATCTCTTGTCCATTGAACCCTCAAAAGATGAGGAATTGCATAGGATCAAAAGCTATTTCTGTGTATTTTAGACAGGACCCTGCACTACAGCCAGATCTTCTTGGGTCCCGGTGGCAGACTACACTTCATTACATCTGGGATGACCTTGCATTAGCGACCTCACTCTATGCAGCCTTTCCTGTCAAAAAGGATCAGCTTTTTCTCTCAGCCAGCTAGGTTGGGGCCATAGAATAAAGCCATCTCCGTCTGGAAAAACACTTTGAGTTTATATACGGGAACTACTTTTCCACGTAAGTCCAAGGAATTATTTTAAGAGTCATGCTATAGGTTCACTGAAATTCTTCATTCAATCACTATATTATAAGTTCAATTCAGTTAAACAAGAATTCATGATTTCCAGGTCCTGGGTGGGCTCTAGAGATATTTGTGTTACATGATAGAATACCTTCATGGTTAGTACCAGTGGGCTTTGATACCACACAGTCCTGGCTAGGGTCCTGCCTCTGTTACCCACTAGTCTTGTAACACTTGACAAGTTTAAGAAACTGTTTAAGAAACTCTCTGTACCTTGATCCATAATGATCAAGATCCATAAGTGATGATAAAAACCTTAAGGTGTGTTGTGTAGATCAAATATGTCAATGTCATTGAAGTATTTAGCAAGGTATCTGGCATAGAAATGTAGAGTACAATGGGCCTTCACTGTTTATTTAGCCATCTTGATGTTGAAACTACTTTGGGGTCTGTCTATACCTGGTGGTAGTGTAACCAGTGTCTACATGTTCTACCACTTCAAATGTATTCCTTTTACAAAGGGAAGCAAAACCTAAGCAATATAAATTGGGTTGAAAATGCAGACTTTGATGAAGTTTATAAAAATGATCCTACTTCAGGTTGTTGAACTGATATGCCGATGGAAAAAGACTTGATGACTTTAAATTCTATAAGCCATTTGCATTTATTTAACAACTATTCAAGGTGGAACTGAACTTTGGAGTCCAACAACCCTGGATTAGAATACCCATGCTGCCTTTTACCAGGCATGTGACCTTGGAAAATGTATTTAACCTCTATGACCATTAGTAGAGCATGTCTTGGGGGAGGAATGAGCTATAACAGGGAATACTGACACCTAACTTACAGAATAGTTGTAAGTAGTTAGAGAAACAGTATGCAAAGTTCCTAATATGACGTCTGACCAGTAATAGGCCCTTGAAGTGTTAGTTTTCTTTCCACCCCACTTCCTGGCTTTTGCTTCTGAGATGACTTTAATCTAAACGACATTGTCCTAAACAGCATAAATGTGTCTTAAATGGGTTCTGAAAATGTGATGACAGGAAAGAAAATAAACTCATAGAGACCCACAACATGTGTAAGAGTCAATGCCACTTCTGTGTTGTAGAGTTGTTTTAATGGAGGTGGGATAGGGAGAAACTTGTTTTCTCATTTTCTTTTTTTTTTTTAAGGTTTTATTTATTTATTTTAGAGAGAGAGTAAGGGAGATAGAAAGCACAGGCAGGGGGAAGGGCAGAGGGAGAGGGAGAAGCAGACTACCTGCCGAGCAGGGAGCCCTACACGGGGCTCCATCTCAGGACCCTGAGATCATGACCTGAGCCAAAGGCATTTAACTGACTGAGCCACCCAGGTGCCCCAAGTTTTCTCATTTTCATAAAATCAATATTCCTTTACTAACCTCTTTTGGCCTCTTGGAGAGTTAACATCAGGAGTGCACACAAACTGGGTATCTGGGTTCATCTTGTCACTCAGTAAAGACAAATTCCCAGAGAAGCACAAAGCATGATGATGGATCTTCTGAAGAACACAATGGAGCAAAAAGAAGGAACTGTTGGTCCCTGACTGACTGTTTTCTGCATGATGTTGGGTACGATTTTTACCTTCTCCTGGGTACTGACTCAGTTTTAGAGTATGAGATTTGAATTGGTCTTCCAGAAGGTCAAATTTAGGTATAAACCATATAACTTCCCTCTTCCTAAGCATTCCTATTATCATTTGAATTCTCATATTCTAGCATTACTGGAAAACTGGGTGAATTAAACTGCCTTATAAAAAATCTGCAATATTTCTGAGGCAGAGGGGAAAAAAGTACTGGCAATGGTTCTTTTTAAAAAATTATTTATTTAAATTCAATTTAGTTAACATATACTGTATTATTAGCTTCAGGGGTAGAATTTAGTTATTCATCAGCAGCATATAACACCCAGTGCTCACTACATCAAGTGCTTTCCTTAATGCCCATCACGCAATTATCCCTTTCCCCCACCCACCTCCAGCAACACTCAGTTTGTTTCCTAGAGTTCAGCGTCTCTTATGGTTTGCCTCCCTATTTTCATCTTATTTTATTTTTCCTTCCCTTCCCCTAGGTTTATCTGTTTTGTTTCTTAAATTCCACATATAAAGAAGATGTGGTATATATGTACAATGAAATATCACTCAGCCATCAAAATGAATGAAATCTTAAATCGGAGGGGTGAAGAACCATGAGAGACTGTGAACTCAGAGCAAGGGACTGAGGGTTTTGGAGGGGAGGGGGTGGAGGGATGGGCGAGCCTGGTGGTGGGTATTGAGGAGGGCACGTATTGCATGGAGCACTGGGTGTGGTACATAAACAATGAATCTTGTAATACTGAAAAATAAAATAAAAGTATTTGGGAAAAAAATGAATGAAATCTTGCCATTTGCAATGACATGGATGGAACTAGAGGGTATTTCGCTAAGTGAAATAAATTGGTCAGAGAAAGACAAATACCCCTCAGTAGTTCTTAACACTTCTGCCTGGAAGGGGAATATTCAATTTCCTCTTATATTTCAACGGCCACATCCAGTCACATGGCCAAGCCCGATATCAATGGAGTGGGATCAGTGGGCCTGGGAGGGACTTCAGAGACCAGCCAACCCATGTGACCCTGTAGACATTCTTCTTAGCCCAAAGGACAGAGTTTAATCACCATCATCTTACTCAACAAGAGGGGGTTGTTGAGCACATATTCATGAGGACCCAATACTGGGGAAGTATCAATTTATTATCTCCTAAATGGGAAGGTGCTGGTTATATTGTGGGGAGGGCAAGAGATAGAACCTCACCCATTCCGTTCATTTATTTGAAGAGGTAACTTAGACTCTATGAGCCTGAACTTGGTTATCTGTGTTGTGGAAGCCACGATATCTTTCTCACAACCCTGTCCCGGGGGGCAAATGAGAAAACATGTGAAATACATATGGACTGTAGTAGGACTTCAGCATGTATCAGTCCTGGCCCACCTGCCTCCTCCTTCCTAGAGAGATGACATTGACCTAATCAAAGAGCATTACTGGCATAGAGGGCATCTGGAAAGGTAGTAGCAAGAACTGAAATGTATCCCCATATAACATATTTGCTTTGGTGCTAGTTCTGAATTACAGAATGAGTTACCTGTGGAAGTTGGAGAAAGAGGAAAAAGGTCACTACACCATTTCCTGTTAAAGCACATGCTTTCATGTACCTTTAGTTTATCATCTACTTTGACACTGGAGGAATAGTTTCCCATTGATTCTCAGGCAGAAAAGACAGTACAGAGCAAAATAACATGGATGCTGGATAGAAGACTAGAGTCAGGACAACAGACACATCACTGACTACAGAACCTTGGATAAGTCACTCCCCCTATGCTGACCTCAGCCCTAACACAATGATGCTCTATAATTCTATAACAGTGGCCTGAGATTTGGATCAGAAAACTCAGTTTAAAAGTGGGGATCAGTAGTTGAAGGTTGAAAGATTTTTTGTGTTGTTTTGTTTTGGTTTTTGTCTGAAACTACATGTGGTAGGCAGAATTCTAAGACAATCTCCAATGATCTTCATCCTTGGGTAATCCTCTCCCCTTTGAGTGTGGGTGAAATCAATGAATATGAGGAGATATCATTTCCGTAATTACGTTATGTTATATGACAAAATGGAGAGTATCTAGGTGGGCCTGACTTTATCAAACAAACCATTTAAAAGCTGGAAATTTTCTTTGGCTATTTATAGGAAGGGAAGTAAGAAATTCAAAGCACAAGAAAAATTCACTTCGCTATTGCTGGTTCAAATATGGAGGGTTCATGTGGCACGAAATTAAAATAGCCTCTAGGATCTGAGAGCACCCCTAGCTGACAGCCATCAAAGAAATTGGGACTGTAGTCCAACACTTACAAGGAACAAGAATGATCTTGGAAGTGGATTTCTATCCAAAGACCTCAATCCAATCTACATGGACACCTTGATTCCAGCCTTTTGAACCCCTGAGGAGAGAACACAATCATGCTGTACTAGGCTTCTGAGCTACAGACTTGTGAGCTAATAAATGGGTATAGGTTTCAGCCATGAAGTAGCGATGTAGATGATAACTAGAGAAAATACATTACCATGATAACAGTTTTTATAGTGCATGGTGTGGTTGAAGGTTGTGAATATATTCACATTGGTATTTGAATGCATATTCTGCATTTCTAAATGGATGATGGGTTACTCGCTAATTAGAAATAAAGCCCATTAGAGCTTTATTCATGCCAAATACGTTATATTTCAGACTTCTACAAAGGTATAATAAATACTACAATAGGCAAACATGTATATAACCAAAGTTATGAAGTAAAACATTACAGAAAGTAGATGCCCCTGTGTAATTCTCTGAATGCCTCACCCCCAGAGAGACCCATTATCCAGGGATGTGAATACATCCTTAAACAAAACACATAACTACTTTATATATTTTTAGATCTAATTATATAGGTAATATATTTATGTATTGTTTATTGAGATTTTTCTCTCTGAAAATTGTGTTTCTAAGATTTCTCTAATAATGTGACCTTGGGTTTGTTTTGATATTTTTAAGCATGCGACCATGAGCACACTTGCACATGTGCTCCGGACTCTGCAGTTCAGACTTAAGAGTGCAGCAACTGATAAGACCTCATGTCCTTTTCTCGTAGATGTTGCCAAACATCTCTGTAAAGAGGTTGTACCACTGTGTTCTCCCCCAGCAGTGTATGGATTTCTCATGACTCCACAGTTTCAGTGTAAACAGGATGCAGCATAAATACAAAGTCAATGAAAAAAAATAAAAGCCAATGACCAGGTTTTCTTTTGAAACTCAAGAACTATTTCAATATATTTTTGGAAGCATATAGTAAGCATAAAACTGAGCATTTAGAAATGGACATGTGAAATGTACCATTTATAAGGAAATAGAGAAAAAATGTAATCTAACATTCTAACAAGTATCAGATTAGCAAATAATAAAAATTCTATGAAACCCATTGTTTGCACAGATTTGCACAGGTGCTCTCATCTTGTAGTGGGTTGGAATACACATTAGTAAAGGTATTTCCGAAGTTCAACTAGATAGTAAGTATTAAAAATTATTAAATGTTTATGCTCTTTGACAAAGCAGTCTCACTTATGGAACTTATCCTTCTGATGTAGTTGGGGAGGCCCCTACATCATTACTCATCTGTCCACACTGCTCAGGACTGAGTTGACCATTGCCCTAGCTGGTTCTGTACTTTTAGTCCCCCAGACCCTGTGCCATCCATTCCTCAATTCAAATGGAACAATCTGTCTCAAAACTGGATGTCAGCCTTGGTGGACCATCCATGGAGCCATTTTAAGCATTGATATGGAACAGCACTCAGATTCCTCCTGGAAGGACGTATTGATCTCTGATCTCACCCCTGTCTAAGTAAACTCTTCCTTCCTCTCATTCTTGGGTCCTCAGAGACCTTCGTCTCCCTACCAGGCACAAGAAGACCAATCCTTTCCATAAGCTTAAGTTTTCACAAAGTGTGGAAGAAACATGGGCTTCTGACACCTTTTGCGTACCCTGAGGTAAGGGAAAGAGGCACCAAAACCCTCCCTCTACTACAGGGAGGGTAAAAAAAACAGAACAGAGATTACGCACCTCAGCTGTATGTGTCCTGATATCTTTGCTAAAGCTCTGTAACCAGCAACTAAAGGTGCCCAGGATGCCAGGTCCCATCCCCGGCTCTTGCAGTGGGTGTGGGGAGCAAACTCTTTGCTGTATGTGCCTGTGTTCAGGGGCACATGCTTTGTACTGACATAC
Organism: Potos flavus; assembly: GCA_028534135.1. Lineage (NCBI taxonomy): Eukaryota > Metazoa > Chordata > Mammalia > Carnivora > Procyonidae > Potos > Potos flavus. The sequence continues at coordinate 38,375,980 of CM052901.1, read as the reverse complement.
ATCCATGAAGAGAGGATAGTGATATCTCACTACCAGGATTGTCCTGAGTGTTAAATCCAACCATTAAGTGAAGAATATGGACCTGGGCCCAGTTCAACCATCTGGTTCATAAATAATAGCTGTCTTTCTTCTGCAGAGCAAGAAACTCATATGGCTCCTTGAATTGCTCCCTTAGGCAGGGTCCATTAACCTGAATGCAGGTCAGAAGCAACTTTGGGATCCTTTCCTAAACCCTCACATGAAATTTCCTTGATGGAAATAGGCTTCTATCAGGGATGCCTGGGTGACTCAGATGGTTAAGCGTCCGCCTTTGGCTCAGGTCATGATCCCGGGGGCCTGGGATCAAGTCCCACATCGGGCTCCCTGCTCAGCAGGGAGCCTGCTTCTCCCTCTGCCTCTGTCTCTCTCTCTGTCTCTCATGAATAAATAAATAAATAAAATCTTAAAAAAAAGAAATAGGGCTTCTATCAAAGACCATTCAAATTATTAAGTTATAATAATATAGGCCTCAGAAAACAGATACACCCATTTTACACCAACAGTGTATGTGAGTGACTGTTGCTCTTTCATTCCACCAACACGAGGTATTATGACTTTATGTCTTTATTTTCAATCTATTTGTGTTCCCCAGACTCTCCCCATTGGAAGAGTCTTATCGGATGGTCTTTAAAATTACAGATTCACAGACTTGTCCCCCAGAGTTGCCAGATTTAGTAAATCGACATACATAAAATAGGATGCCTAGGTGAATTTGAACTTCAGACAAACAAAATAATATTGCATGAGACATATTTACACCAGAAAGTTTTTATTGTTTATCTGAAATTCAAATTTATCTCAGTTAAATTTAATTTGGCAACCCTACATATGGAGGGCTATGTGGGGTAGAACCAAGATGCTCCAGTCAACAGCCCCAGCCAAGCCCTCATCCCAGCATGGCTCATCATCCATGTTGAGTGAGCTCTCTTGGATGTCCCAGCTGAGTGGAGCTTCCAGATGACTGCAGCCCCTGGTGACAGACACCAAATAGAGAAGAAAGATACCCAGCTGAGCCCAGTCAATCCCCAGAATCCTGAGAGATAAAAATAGCTACTGTTTTGGGGGTGACCTGTTAAACAGAAATGGATATACAAAACATGTAGTTTTGTTGAACTATCCTTCTTTTTCTGTGGTTTCTTATCATTGTATAAGATATTCTCTTATCGCTGAAGGCTTAATAGGATTCTGTTAAAATTTTAGCTATTGTCTGCATGTAGGCTGATGTGCAGATATGGATTTTTAGCATTTCCTCAATTCCTTCTTGAAGAAAACTCCATGGGAAATTTTCACAATATGCGATTTTCACCCTACTTTTGGCATTTAGAATCTAATTATAGTCCCCCTCTATAAGATGAGCCTCCTTGTCAATCATACCTGGCAAATAACTAAGATGCTGGTGATAAAAACGTCAATGAGCAACCTGGAAAGCCATATCCTTGGAACGTTCCCTGGTGAGTATTAAAATAGACCAAGGCACAAAGGTAGAACAAACAATTCTAAAATTTGTATGGAACCAGAAAAGACCCTGAATAGCCAAAGCAATTCTGAAAAAGAAAAACAAAACTGGAGGCATCATGATTCTGAATTTTAAGCTATATTACAAAGCTGTAGTCATCAAGACAGTATGGTACTGGCACGAAAACAGACAGGTAGATCAATGGAATAGAATAGAGAACCCAGAAATGTACCCACAACTACCTGGTAAACTAATCTTCAACAAAGCAGGAAAGACTATCCAATGGGAAAAAAAAACAGTCTCTTCAACAAATGGTGTTGGGTAAACTGGAAAGCAAAATGCAGAAAAATGAAACTGGGGCACTTTCTTACACCATACACAAAAATAAATTCAAAATGAGTAAAAGACCTAAATGTGAGACAGGAAACCAAAATCCTAGATGAGAATACAGGCAGAAACTTCTTTTACCTTGGCTGTAGCAACTTCTTACTAGACATGTCACCAGAAGGAAGGGAAACAAAAGCAAAAATGAACTATTGGGACTTCATCAAGATAAAAAGCTTCTGCACAGCAAATGAAACAATCAACAAAACTAAAAGGCAGCCTACGGAATGGGAAAAGATATTTGCAAACAACATTTCTGATAAAGGGTTAGCATCCAAAATCCATAAAGAACTTATCAAACTCAACACCCAAAAAGCAAATAACCCAGTTAAGAAATGGGCAGAAGACATGAATAGACACTTTTCCAAAGAAGACATCCAGATGGCCAACAGACACATGAAAAGATGCTCGACATCACTCATCATCAGGGAGATACAAATCAAAACCATGATGAGATACCACCTCACACCTGCTGGAATGTCTAAAATTAACTACACAAGACACAACAGGTGTTGGTGAGGATGTGGAGAAAGGGGAAGCCTCTTACACTGGTGGTGGGGATGCAAACTAGTGCAGCCACTCTGGAAAACAGTATAGTTTCCTCAAAAAGTTAAAAATAGGGGTACCTGGGTGGCTCAGTTGGTTAAGTGTCTGCTTTCAGCTCAAGTCATGATCTTTGGATCCTGGGATGGAGCCCCATGCCGGTTTCTCTGCTCAGCAGGGAGTCTGATTCTCCCTCTCCCTCTGTGATATCTCTTATTCTTGCTCTCTGTCAAATAAATAAAAATAAAATCTTAGAAAAGTTATACACAACTGATAAATTATTGAACACTATATCTGAAACTAATGATGAACTCTATGTTGGCTAATTGAATTTAAATAAAAAAATTTTAAAAAGTTAAAAATAGACCTACCCTACGATCCAGCAATTGTACTACTAGGTATTTACCGAAAGGATACAGATTCCAAGGGGTACCTGCACCCCAATGTTCATAGCAGCATTATCAACAATAGTCGAACTATGGAAAGAGCCCAAATATCCATTGACTGATGAATGGATAAAGAAGAAGTGGTGTGTGTGTGTGTGTGTGTGTGTGTGTGTGTGTGTGTATTTATTTATTTATTTATATTACTCAGCCATCAGAAAGAATTTGAATTTGCGATGATGTGAATGGAGCTAGAGTGGATTATGTTAAGTGAAATAAGTCAGTCAGAGAAAGACAAATACCATATGGTCTCACTCATATGTGGAATTTAAGAAAGAAACAGATGAGTATATGGGAAGGAGAAAAAGTAAAAAAGGAGAGGGGAAACAAGCTATAAGAGACTCAACAGTAGAGAACAAACTGAGAGTTGATGGAGGGAGGAGGGTGGGGGAAGGGCTTGATGGGTGATGGGCATTAAAGACGGCACTTGATCTGATGAGCACTGGGTATGTAAGTGATGAATCACTGAATTCTACTCCAGAAACCAATATTGCACAGTATGTTAACTAAAATTTAAATAAAAAATAAAACCGAACAAGCAATATTTATACCCATTGAGAAGTATTCCTCAAAGAAGATCTCCTGAAACACTTTCTCTGGCTACAAGGACGACTTTGCAAGGAAACATCTTTCTTGGATACACTGGACATGGCTTTTTCACCAGATACTTATTGCAGACCTTGGGCTTTGTGACTATCTCAATGCAATACTGGGGGATGGCTGAGTCCATCCAACTCTGGGGTTTATTAATAGGAAACGCTTTGCTTGCAGATTTTAAGCCCTTTCTCTAATACAACTTTTATAAGAAAGCTGATATATCTTTCTCCTTATTCTTTTTTTTCATATTTTTTAGTTGGTTTAGAGCTCAGATGTGGAGCAGGGATGTATGGTGGGTGGGACCTTAAAAGCCCAAGCATTTTTTTTTCTTTTTAAAGATTTTATTTATTTATTTGCCAGAGAAAGACAGCGAGAGCAGGAACACAAGCAGGGGGAGTGGGAGATGGAGAAGCAGTCTTCCCCCCTAGCCGGGACACCGATGTGGGCCTCAATCCCAGGCCCCTGGGATCATGACCTCAGCCACAGGCAGACGCTTAAGGAGTGAGCCAACCAGGCGCCCAAGCCCAAGCATTTTGGAACAAGTTGAGCATTTTAGAATAGTTGAGAGCCAGCAAGACACAGAAAGAGAAGAGCAGGGGGTCACTTATAAGACCCAACCCTGAGGGTAGAGCAGAACTTTGCTCCATAAGGGCAACTTACCACCAAGGATTTGAGGGGGGAAGACCTGGTATACAGAGAGGTTAGAAGTATTTTGGTTATATATAGATGTCCCTACATATGGAAGAAATTATCAGGAACCAATGATCAGAATTCTCCAGTACAAACCAATGTATTGTTCAATTGACTAAGTTTCTTCCTACTAAATTACTATAATATCCTAGGCCTGCTTCCTTGAAATAATTTCCAAATTGCTTAAATGACATCTTTTGTGTATGTATCTGATGATTCAGTCGCCTGATTATAGACAATCTTTTAGTTGTCTGCCACAGATGATTAACTGCTTAGTATGGTGAGTAACTTTATATGTTCACCCTCCCAGGGCTGGCTCATCTCCAAGAACCCTAAGATACCTCTTTGGGGTGTGTGTGCTGATCGAAGATGGAAGATGTTTTACGTTCAGTGAGATTCCAGGGGGTGGGTGAGTCTTGCAGAGGCATTTCCGGAGTGGAGAAGCCTGCGCTTCGCAGTTGCCATAGAAACCTGACGTCATGGGGCGACAGTGACGAATTTTTCATAGAGACAGGCTTGCCCTCGCAACGAGAGCAGTTCCCGCCCTTCGATGTTTGGGGCTCTGCTGAGGGTGGGGGTCCTCGCCGTGGGGCGTGAACCGCCGGGTGGTGTGAGGAGACAAAGGAATCCAGGTCCAACTCTTTCCCGCTTTGGGGCTCATTGCCCCGGCTGCCTCATAGGTAAAGCCATTGGGGTCCTGCCCAACTCCAGTGAGTGTGGGTCTTGCTCCATGGGTGTCCTGGAGCTGCTTTCTTCAAAAGGCAGGGGCTAGGGAGGGAAGACAGATAAAACGATTCTGCGCCCATCCCCCATCTTCCCCCTCTGTATACTGGAGATGAGAATACTTCATCCACAGGATCGCTGAGAACAGTCAGCTATACACCTGAGCAGGCCCATAGCCCTGTGGTTACTGGGCGGCGAGGGGCGGGGGGGTAAGGTCATGAATGCCTGTATGAATTCAGGCGATTTCTTATTCCTTTTCAATTTTGTTGTTAGGAGATAGACAAGGAAAAGAGGTGAAAAAAGCCCTGGTGAGAGCCCATTAAAACATGTGGTTGTTATGACCACCACCCAGTTGTAACAGTGTCATTGTCAGTAACTTAGTGCCTAGTTACACCAGTAAAGCATAGTGATAGCTGGGTCTGTCTCTTCCTGTGGAACTCTTCATACCAGTGGCCCAGCTCACATCAGGTGCCTGAAGGAGGCAGGTTCTGAGGACCTGAGTCCTGATGGCTGCTGAAGCTTCTACTCCAAATTCAAGGGCGGCAGTCCTCAGGAGACCCCAACACCTCACATTCCTGGTGGAATGTGACGCCTGGATCAAGTGAGTTCGTAGATCTGAACAAAAGCATGCTGTGGAATAGCTTCTGTGATGTTCACAAACTAGCCTAGAAGTAAAGAAGCTACTTTGATCTGATCATGAGAGAAGAGGTTTAGCAGGTGGAATGTCATTCTTTCAGCAGCTACATGGTTTGTAGTAGCCCTTGAGGCCCATCTTGGAGAAGTCTTCTGTCTGAAAGCACTGAATTATCCAGCTTGAGGAAGGAATGTGATCTTTAACATATATTTGGAATAAATATACTTAAGTTATTCTCCCTAGGGAAATATTGTTCAGTGATTCTCATGTTTCTCTCAGATGGGTGCTGAAAAATGCATTTGATTAGGAAGTCTTCCTAGCAATTTGAGAATGTAATATAGATTGAGAATGTAATGTAGTTCCTTGGCTGCTACATTTTTATTCATTTTATAATGAAACACTTAAGAAGCCAGAAATTTTCCAAATATTAGTTAAACATGTCAGTTATAAGAATTTATATTTTTAAAAATACTTGAGTGTTTTATTATTATATATTTATTATATCCAGCCATATCTGCTATAATAACCAGATATTCTTAAATATAATTATGTTTACTTTCCAAGTATATAACAGTTTCAGTTCTTTATTACTTGGCCTTCGCCTAGCCCCCCCTCCATGTACCCAGGCAAGCACTGATCTTCTCTTACTATAGATTAGTTTTCATGTCCTAGAATTTTATTTAAATGGAATCATAAAGTTTATTTTGTTTTTGTTTTTGCTTGTTTGGTTTTGGTCTGGCTTCTTTCATTGAGCCTATTTATTTAGATTTATCCTTTTTTTGCATATATCAATAGTTCATTTTTTTTTAACTGATGAGTACTATCCTAGTATACGAATAGACTACAACTTTTTTGAAATGTGTTGCCTTTAAAAAATTAAAGCTCCAATGAACATTTTGTATACGTTTTTGCATGGATGTATGCTTTCTTTCTCTAGTATTTCCCCCAGGGTGAATACTTAAGAATGCAATGGCTGTATCACATGGTAGATTTAACATTGTTAAGAAACCACCAAACTGGTTGTACCATTTTTTCCTTGCCACCAGCAGTGTATGTGAGTTTCATCCTCCACAACCCTGCCAATGCTTGATATGGTCAATCTTTTTAATTATAACCATTCTCATGGGGGTATAGTGGTATCAAATCGTAGTTTTAATTTACAATTCCCTTATGATGTTGAGCATATTTTCATGTGCTTATTTGCTATTTCTACATGTTTGGTGAAGTGTCTACATGTTTGATGAAGTGTCTATTTTCCATTTATTTATTGTAGTGTCTATTTTTTTTCTAATTGAATTTCTATATAGATTTTCTATATTCTAGATACAGGTCCTTTGTCAGATATGTAATTTGCAAGTATTTTCTTCCACTTAATGCCTCATTTTTTCTTTCTCTTAACAGTGTCTTAAGAAGAGCATTTTTTTTAACTTGGAGGAAGTCTAATTTATGTATTAGTTCACTTATAGATTGTAGTTTTGTTGTCTCTTCTATGAAATCTTCACCTAACTCAAGATCACAAGGACTTTTTCCTGTTTTTTCTCAAAGACTGATAGCTTTAGGATATACATTTAGATCTGTGATCCATTTTGAGTGAACTTTGTATGTAGTGTGATATATGGGTCACAATTTATATTTGTGTATATGATATCCACTTGTCTCAGCACCATTTGTTAAGACTCCCATTTCTCCACTGAATTGCTTTTTCCCCTTTTTCAAAAATCAGCTGTCTGTATATGTGTAGGTCTATTTCTGGACTTTTTATTCTTTTCAATCTGCTTGTCTCCCTTGATTCCAATAACACGCTGTATTGGTTATGGTAGGTTTCTGAGTCTTAAAATCTGGAAGTGTCCATCCTCCAACTTGATTCTTTTTCATAGTTGTTTTTCATGGTCTAGATCCTCTGCATTTCCATATAAACTTCAGAATTGGCCTGCAAATTTCTTTAAAAATATTTGCTAGGATTTTTATTGGATTGCATTGAATATACGGATCTATATTAAGGGAGAAGTAACATTGAAATAATACCGAATCTTCCAATCCACGAAGACACTTGTCTCTCCATTTGTTTAGGTCTTCTTTAATTGTTCTGAGCAATGTTTTGTAGTGTTTAGTGAACAGGCTTTGCACTTCTGTGGACAGATGATCTGTAAGTATTTCATACTTTTTGATGTTATTGTAAAAGGCATTGTTTTGTAAATACAATTCCGAATTATTATATTTTCACCAAACTGTCAGCAGCCCAATGTTTAATAATAGCTGTTGCAGGATATTTTTGGTCGAAAGCACAGACTACTCTAAGATGAAAAATCTACCTGATGGAAAACAAGCATTTGACTGTGTTTCTGTGTTAGCTTTTTAACATTATTGGCAATGTACTGAAACTGGGGAGAACAATGTCATAGAGACAATTCTACAGGTCATCTCCAGAAAAATCAGTCACTAAAAGAAAATAGTTATAGTAGCTTTCAACTTTATATGTGTGGTTAGAATTGAACCAGCTGAATAGTGGGGTTTTCCTTTTTTTCCTTAGAATTGATGAATTCTGGGTTCTTGAGTGGTGAGACAGAGGAAGGAGAGAGCATGTACATATATGAATATGTATATTTGTATGTATGTGTATATTGTGGAAGTTACCAGGAATCTTTATTGTGAAGAATACTTCAGGTTAATTTACTGTGGTAATGTCAGTTGTGTTCACTTCCCAGCACATAATCAGAAGCAAATCACAGTGGTTGTTTTTTTTCCACCTTCATTTGGCCAGCATGGTTACCATGGCAACTCAGGGACTGCTGTGGGATCTGGTGGAGATTGAGCATTGTTTTATAATTCTAGCCTGAATCCCTTATTAAGATCATGGTTGTCAAGTGTTGCTTTTCTAATTTCCTCATTCCTTCCAGGTTTATTAACTGAAGTTTGGCTGGAGGTAGGGCTTTCTCTTCTCCCTGTTTATTTGTTTTTAAAATTTATATGAGAATGACTCATAGATTCTTATTTTTCAGAAAAAGTTACCATTCAATGCTATAATTATTTATTTTTATGCTCAAATGTCTCAGAATTGGCCGATTGAAGCCCCTTCAAGTTGATTTCTGTGTCCCTTTGACACTTCCTTCGAATTCTTTCTTTTTTTAAAGATTTTGTTTATTTATTTATTTATTTGGCAGAGATAGAGAGAGGGAGAGAGAGACCGAGTACAAGCAGGGGGAGCAGCAGGCAGAGGGAGAACCAGACTCCCTGCTGAGCAGGGAGCCTGATGTGGGACTCGATCCCAAGACCCTGGGATCATGACTTGAGCCGAAAGCAGACGTTTAACTGATTGAGCCACCCAGGCGCCCCTAGAATTCTTTCAACATTTACTTTGTTCCCTGAGGCTATCTTTTAATCTGTAGAAAGAAAATTATGATGCCCAACTCAGAGCATCACTTTGAGGAATTGAAGAGAAAATGTCTACAGCGTGTGGCATCTAGTAGGTCCTCGGTGAATGCTATTTCTCCATTGCAATTTTACTTCTGTAATTCTGTCAAGGCAGTGTTTCTGACATGAACATCATAGCATGAGTACCAGAGACAATACTTGGATATGGAACAGCAAGCAGGGACGAGCCCACATTTCCGTGATGTGAGAGCTTCTGTGTCACTGCTGTGTGCGGGAGGGGGTTATGGAATGGATCTGAGGAAGAGGCACAGCATCACTGGACAGCTTCCAGTGACCTGAGTGGGAACAGGCAAGCACATGCTCACCCATGGCCCCTGTGTTTCATATGCTCTCCCTTCCTCTCACTTTCTTCTCTATTCCATGTACTGTCTGATCCCCTGGCTCTCCCTTCTAGTGAAGCAGCAGACAAGGCTGTGAATTTTGAGCCTCTGAAATAGGAGCCGATAGAGAAGAACAAAGTGTGAATGTGCTAGACTGGTTCCTAGAGCAAGAGTGAAGAGATTAATATCCAATCATTGGGACCATTTAGGGAAGTCGCTACCCTTCTTTCAGTGTTTTCTATACAACAGGATAACAATACCCAATTCTCCCAAACACCTGGGAATATTGTGGTCTGTAAATGTGATCCCATGTGGGAAAGCAATCTGTGGTCATAGGTGGGAGGGAAGGACCAGCGTACTTTTGAGTAATTATATTAACAGAGACACCTCAGATATCATTGAACTCTGGTAGTTATGAAATTAATGGTACACAAATGTCAGATGCTTAGGTCAGGATTTCTCCACCTATAGTCCTCACGGTTCATCAAAATCATCAGTGAGTTCTTGTTTCAATTCTAGATTCCTGAGCCCACTCTAGGTCTGCTGAATTGAAAACAGGAAGGTAGAATGGGAGGGGTTTACATTTTGAGTAATATCTCCAGTTGTTTCTAGTACTCATCTAAGTTTAAAAATTCCTGCTGTGAGGGCGCCTGGGTGGCTAATTTGGTTAAGCGACTGCCTTCGGCTCAGGTCATGATCCCAGGGTTCTGGGATCGAGTCCTGCATCAGGCTCCCTACTCAGCGGGGAGCCTGCTTCACCTTCTCCTTCTGCCCATCCCCCTGCTTGTACTCTCTTTCTGTCAAATAAATAAATAAAATCTTTTTAAAAAAAAGTCCTGCTGTGAATTTGCAGCAAACTCTTCTTAAAATTTTTAATCCTTTGATGTCTAATTTCCTTGTCAACTTCTCCTGAAACTCATTTTTAAATATCTGTATCAGCTCCCGTGTGTCAAATAGGTAACAATTCTTTCATGTAAGTAATATTTATTCTGAGATTTACATATGAAACACTGAACTAGGCACTAGGACACAGCACAGAAAAAGATAGGCAGGGTCACTGGCAATAAACAGGTAAACAAATCAATAAACAAGACAATTTCATATGGGAATGAGTGCTTTAAAGAAAATAAATGAATCCATTTAATAGCAAATGATGGGGACAGGGATTATTATGGATGGGTTATCAGTGAAGTTCTCTCTCAGGAAGTGACATGAGTTGAGTCCTGAACAACAAGAGGAAACCAGGCCTGGGCTGGCCCTTTGGTTTGTGATGTGCATGGCACCAGTTGTTGCAGGAGCAGACGATGAGCTTGAATAGTAAGAGCTTGGCAGACAAAGTGCAGATGGTCAGAGATGAGGTCAAAGGGCAGACAGGAGTCACATCACTTGGGCCATATAAGGAAATTAGAGTCATTCTCATGGTGGAGGGTTACAGTATGGGAGTTACATGATCTGATTCATGTGCTTACAAGGTGACTCTGGCTGCTGTGATGAGAATGGACTAGACAGGGACGCCTGGGTGGCTCAGTTGGTTAAGCAGCTGCCTTTGGCTCAGGTCATGATCCTGGGGTCCTGGGATCGAGTCCCACATCGGGCTCCTTGCTCGGCAGGGAGCCTGCTAAAAGAAAAAAAAAAAGAATGGACTAGACAGGGGCACGATGGCTGTAGGGATAACCATTAAGAAAATCTTGCAGTAGTCTAGGGGAGGGATGAGGGTGGATTGCCCAGTGCTGCCACAGTGTCCAAAGAACAGGGGTGGTCTTGGACAGGACATGTTGGCGATAGGACAGGTAGGACCCGCAGTGACTGTGGATGGGGATATGTGAGGATAAGGCTGAATCAAGGATGAGCCTTTGGCTTTTTGTTCAGCCAAGTGCAGAAATGGTGTTGCTATTTCTTGATGTGGGTTGTTCCAAGCGCTTTTGAGATGTTCTCATGATAATTAGTTAGGTATCCAACAGTGGTTGGATATTGATTGATTTACAAGATACAGCATTTGATGAATAAGATTCAGTGGCAAAACTATTATGCCTTATTAAACACACATGGAAACTATAAAACTATACAAATCTTGTATTCGTTTAAATTAGCTAACATTTTTGAGCTCTTATTGTGTACCTAACTGTTCTAAGTATTTTTGTGTATTAACTCAATTCTTAAAACAACCCATGACATAGGGGTGACTGTGTTCTCCATTTTATAGAAGAGGAAACTGATGATGGGTATTAAGGAGGGCGTGTGTTGTAGTGAGGACTGGGTGTTTTACACAAATAACGAATCACGGAACATTACGTCAAAAACTAATGTACTGTATGGTGACTAACATAGTAAAAAAAGAAGAGAAAACTGAGGCACAGGTTCTTTCAATCTCCTAAGATCAGAGATCCAGGTATCCTGATGTCTTTGCAGTGGAATTTTTTAAATAATAGAATTCTGGGCTATTTATCCTTGCAAAGACCAGACACAAGGCAATATTTATTTAAAAATGTTGTGTCTTCTACAGTACTGCATAATCCTAATTTTATACATGAGGCAATTGAGTGACGGTAAGGTGAAGTAGAAGCATTCAGACACACACAGAACTAGGATTTGGACCTGGTCTGTGTCCAGAAGCCACATTCCTAACCAGTACATTTAGGAAGAAGAAAAAGACATTTGTTGCACTATGTCAGCCTACAATGGGTGATGTTAGGTCAGGGCCATCTGTATCTCTTTGAGTGGAAACTATGCTTCAGTGGGCATTTGCAATGTACCAGATGGTATTTACTTAAGAAAAACAAAAAGGTGGGGCGCCTGGGTGGCTCAGTTGGTTAAGCAACTGCCTTCAGCTCAGGTCATGATCCTGGAGTCCCGGGATGGAGTCCCGCATCGAGTCCCACATCAAGTCCCGCATCGGGCTCCCTGCTCAGCGGGGAGTCTGCTTCTCCCTCTGCCCCTCCTCCCTCTCATGCTCTCTCTAATGTGCTCTCTCTCTCTCATTCTCTGTCTTTCAAATAAATAAATAAAATCTTAAAAAAAAAGAGAAAAAAGATAATAATTATAGAAACAAAAGGGTGTCATAGAGGAACAAAGCTAGACCCTGGTTTAAGTGGTAAGGACAGATTTTAATCAGTAATATACTTTTGCAGCAGGGAAGAGTCAAGTGTGAACTCATCGCAACTTCAATTTGTACAGAGGTGACTGAGCATTTTAAAGGGAGTATAAGGAAATAGGGAGTGGAGTGAGTTAAGTAGGGACTCAGTGGAGTCGAGGAAATGAAAAATTACAAAAATAAGGAAGTGAGTTTTGCCCATCTGAGTTTGCTAACCGGCCTTTATTCAAGTTAGATTTCTACTCTCCCACAGACGCTGGAGGCAGGGGCCGTATCGTCAGGTGCTGGCTGGAACAAATAGTAAATTTTTCTGGCAACTTTCAGTTTTCTCAGGCCATTACTTTAAGGGGATTTAGGGGCATCTTAGGGATGTAGCTTTGAGCTGTTAGAAATTATGGTAGTGTTTAGTTCAAGACTTAATTGGCCAGGGTTGAGGTATAGTCAAGAAAAGGGCTAAGAGGAGTGTGTCTGGAGGAATAATCATGATAGTGACTATGCATCAGACAAATTGGCTGTTAAAATAATTCTTTGGACTTTCATGGTAAATTTTTTTTCCCTCTTATGAACTCCAAGTGCTTTTCAGATGGGAATCATGTTGCTCTGTGCTCTAGACTTTGTTGGATGGAGAACAGGGCTGATTTGTCCCCTTTTGATAGCTGAAGCTAGAGGAGGTGTGGTGACTTACCCAAGGTCACCTAGAGTTAGTGGGTTAGTTTGGCCTGTGGGGCCAGGTTTGTCTCCTGTCTGGTAGGTTTCTGTACATCAGACATAGCACTATCCTTGTTCCTATGTGAATCACTCTAAGTGCTCAAAGGATATGTGCTTCTTTAAAGTTAACCTGCAAGTAAAAAAATAAAAGCAAAAAGTAAAAAAAAATAAAGTTAACCTGCAAGTAATATACAAAGACACTAAGTCTCTTCAAATAAAAAGAAATAGGGTATTGATTATCCTCTCCTTCCCTAATCTCTACTGGGAGATTAGAAGAAAAATTCCTGGAGTTATGCATGCAGCATGTACTCTTTTGTGACTGGCATCTTTCAGTCAACATAATGTGTATTTACATTATCATTGTCCATAGTTGTAAATTGTTCATTCTCATTGGGGTATAGTAAGAAGTACATTATGTGGATATTTCACAATATATCTGTTTTGGGAATGCACATATTTTTACATTTTTAACTTATTTTGAGTAATGGTACTATGAATATTCTTTTATGTATTTTTCGATGGACATATATATTTTCATTTCTCTTGGACAAATACTAAAGAACATTTCTAAGTCATAGAGTATGCTTATGTTGCGTTCAGTAGACACTGCCAAGCAGTTTTTCAAGGGGTTGTTTCAGTTTGTGTTCCTACCAACAGTATGTGAGAGTTCTACTTTTTCCAAATTTTTGACAACACTTGGTATTTTCCATCTTTTTCATTTTTGTTGTTCTGGTGCACATGTAGTAGTATGTCACTGTGGCTTTAACTTCAGTTTCTCTGTTTTAAATTTTCTTTAACTCTCTCTGAAGTGTTTCATTTCTTTTAATCTAAAGAAAGTCCATTTTTTTTTAACCTAATTTATTTGCTGAAAAAACCGGATCTTTTGTACTGTAGAATTTAAATTTGGGGTTCTGCTAGTTATATCCTTATTGTGTTATTTATTACGTTCCCCTGGCCCTTTTTATTGCCTTTAAATTGATAATTAGGTTTAGAGGCTTGTTTAGATTCAGATTTTTTGGCAAGAGTACCTTAGATGTGGTGTTGTTTACTTCTATAGTATTACATCGTGAAGCTCATTTCGTCTAGTTGTCTCCTGGGGTGACATTAAGATTCATCACTGAGTTCAAGTATTCTTAGCCTGATCCATTGATTATAAAATTTCCCATGTGCTTTTCATCTCATGTTTTATGCAATCTCTGAAGATTGTTGCCTGGGTCTGCATTTCATTAAAGGCTGCAAAATAGTGATATTTTAATTCTGATTTCATCTGCATTCATTAGCTAAAATTCTTTTATTAAAGAAACTTAACCTCATCAACTTTTAAGTTGTGCTAAACTTGGTTTGCACAGGAAGGGAAGAATGAATGTGTAATTCTTTCACAGTATTTCCACTTTTCAAAATAATGATTTGTTTTACTAGAATCTTCTAAAGGTGAACAGTAAGTTTGTTTTATTTTGTTTGCCTATTTGTTAAAATGTCATCATGAACTCATAGATCTTTATATTTGATGTCTTAATCCATTGTGGTCATTAATCATTTTGATGTTCAAAATGTTCTATGTTTGGCCAGTGGAAGTTCCTTCAGATTGGCTTCTGACTCTTTTTAATATGCTTTCCAGCAGGGTAGTTTGGTCCATAATTCATGATACAATTCCTATCCCAGACCTGGAATCAGCCATTTCTCCAAGGAAGCCTGGTTCCTTTTAGTGGGAAATTATTTTAGAGGATTCAATCAGGGTACTAGAGGTGCTCATTACTACTTGGTTACCCATCGTTTCTTGACCTTTTCAATGCATGTAGCCTGTAAATACTTATTTTATATATATGTAAATATACATATATGTTATTTTTTAAAGCAGTTTTAGGCACATAACAAGACTGAGTGGAAAGTATAGAGATTTCCCATGTATGCCATGCTCTGCCTAGTATCAAAGTGGTACATTTGTTTTAATTGATGAAGCTATTTTAACACATCGTTATCACCCAAAGTCCATAGTTTATGGTTTATTATGGTTCATTCTTGGTGTTGTGCATTTTATGGGTTTGGAAAAATGTATCTACCATTATAGTATTATACAGAGTACTTTCATTGCCCTAAAAATCCTCTGTGCTTCACCAATTCATCCCTCTCCCCTTTCTAACCCCTGTCAACCACTGATCTTTTTATTTTCACTATGTTTTGCCTTTTTCAAAATGTTGTATAGTTGGAATCATACAGTATATAGCTTTTACAGATTGCCTTCTTTCACCTAATAACATGCATTTATGGTTCCTCCATGTCTTAATGGCTTGGTGGTTCATTTCTTGCTATCATTGATAATATTCCAATGTCTGGATGTATCACAGTTTGCTTGTCAGTTTATTTAGTAAAGGACATCTTGGATGCTTCCAGGTTTTGACAATTACGACTAAAGCTTCTATAAACATTTACGTGCAGATTTTTGTGAAGGCATGACTTTTCACCTCCTTTGAGTACATACCAGGGAGCGTGATTTTTGGATTACATGGTAAATGGATGTTTAATTTTATAAGAAACTGCCAAACTGTTTTTGAAGGTGGCCATACTATTTTGTATTCTCACTGCCAATAAATGAGAATTTTTATTGCATTACATCTTTGGCATCATTTGGTGTTAGTGTTCTGAATTTTAGCCATACTAATAGGTGTGTAGTGGTATCTTGTTTTAATTTGCATTTCTTTGATGATATATGATGTGGACCATCTTTTCACATGCTTACTTTCAATCTGTATATCTTCTTGGTGAGGTGTCAGTTAAGGTCTTTGGCCCATTTTTTAACTGGGTTGCTTGTTTTCTGATTGTTAAATTCTAAGAGTTCTTTTTGTATTTTGGGTTAACAGTCCTGTTATCAGATGTGTCTTCTACAAAAATTTTCTCCAAATCTGTGGCTTGTCTTTTTTAGAGAAGAAGATTTTCATTTTAATGAAATCCAGCTTGTCAATTATTTCTTTATGGATCATGCTTTTGTTTTGTATCTAGAAAGTTATCATCAGGGGCTCTTGGGTGGCTCAGTTCGTTAAGCATCTGCCTTCAGGTCAGGTCATGATCCCAGGGTCCTGGGATCGAGCCTGGCGTCGGGCTCCCTGCTCAGTGCAGAGCCTCCTTCTCCCTCTCCTCTCTGCTTGTGTTCTCTCTTGCTATCTCTCTCTCAAATAAATAAATAAAATCTTTTTTAAAAAAAGTAAATAAAAAGTTATCATCATATCCGAGTCATCTATATTTTTTCCTATGTTACATTCTTTATATTTAGGTTTATCACCCATCCATTTTAAGTTAATTTTTGTGAGGGGTTTAAGGTCTGTATCTAGAGTCATTCTTTTGCATATTGATATCCATTTATTCCAGTACCATTTGTTGAAGAGTATCTGTGCTCTATTGTATTGCCTTTGCTCCTTTTTCAAAATCAGTCGAATGCTTTTATTTATTTATTTATTTATTTATTTTAAGATTTTATTTATTTGAGAGAGAGGAAGTGAAAGAGAGAGAGAATGCATGAGAGGAGGAAAGGGCAGAGGGAGAAGCAAACTCCCCTCTGAGAAGGGAGCCTGATGTGAGACTTAATCCCAGGATCCTGAGATCATGACCTGAGCTGAAGGCAGACACTTAACCAACTGAGCCACCCAGGTGCCCCAGTTGAATATATTTATGTTGGGTCTATTTCTGGGCTCTCTATTCTGTTCCATCTATCTATTTGACGATACCTTCATTAATATACAGTCTTGATTACTATAACTTTATCATATGCCTTAAAATCTGGTAATGTCTGTCCTACAACTTTGTTCTTCTCCTTAAGTATGATATCAGCTATTCTGCATCTTTGCCTCTCCACATAAACCTTAGAATCAATTTGTTGGTTTCTACAAGATTACCTCCTGAGATTTTGATTGGGGTTGCATTGAATCTATAGATCAAGTTGGGAAGAACTGACATCTTGACACTATCGAGCTTTCCTAGTCATTGACATGGGATATCTCTCCATTTATTTAGTTCTTTGGTCATTTATCAAAGTTTCGTAATTTTCCTCATATAGACCTTGTACATATTTCATTAGATTTATGTCTAAGCATTTCCTTTTCAGGGTTGCTAATATATATATTATGGTGTTTTTAATTTCAAATTCCACTTGTTCTTTGCTGGCACATGGGGAAACGACTGAATTTTGTATGTTTACTTTGCATTTTGCAACATTGCTATAATTGTTAGTTCCAGGAGACTTGGTGATTCTTTCAGATTTTCTACATAGATGATCATGTCATCTGTGAACAAAGACAGTTTTAGTTCTTCCTTCCTCATCCATATACCTTTTATTTCTTTTTCTTGTCTTACTGCATTAGTTAGGACTTTTCAGTTAGATGTTGAAAAGCAGTGGTAAAAGCGGACATCCTTGCCTTCTTCTTCATCTTAGTGGGAAAGCTTGAAATAAAAAAATAAAATTATCCATAAAAAAAAGAGAAATTCTTTATCCCATTTAGGTAGTTCTCCTTTATTTTGAGTTTACTGAGAGTTTTAATCATGAATGTGTGTTGGAGTTTGTCAAATGCTTTTTCTGCATCTCAATTAATATGATAATGTGATTTTTCTTTTTTCGTTTATTGATGTGATTGATTACATTAACTGAATTTCAAACCAGCCTTGCATACCTGGGAGAAATCTTAGTTGGTCATGGTGTATAATTCTTTTTATATGTTACTAATGATGTATTTGGTATACTAATATTTTGTTGAAGATTTCTGCGTGTATGTTCATAAGGTATATTGGTGTGTAATTTTCTTTTCCTATATAATGAATTAGGAAATATTCCCTCTGCTTCTATCTTCTGAGCGTTTGTAGAAAATTGGTATAATTTATTCCTTAAATGTTTGGTAGAATTCTATGCTTTTTTCAAGCCCAGTTAGTATCTTTATAATTGTTTTGAATTCTGTTTCTGATATGTTACTTATGTCCATACTGATTAAATCCCTGGCAGTGGGCACTTCCTCCTGTTATTCCTTTTGAGGTGTGTTTTTTCATCTTGTCAATATGTCCAGAAAAGAATAGATGAGAGAGAGAGAAAATATAAAAATAGCAACAGCAACACCTGAAAAATACACAAAAAAAATCAGAAGAAAAGACAAACCAAAGAAACGATGAGAAAAAAATCAAACAAGAAGTAGAACAGAACACAACAATAAACTAGATACTGGGTGTATTTTGGTCTCTGTGTTAGAAGAAACTAGATCCCAAAATAGGAAAGAAAGAAAAATTTATATATACAAAAATAAAATTGAATACAATGAAGGAAGCCAAAAATGAAAAAAAATATATAAATGTAAAAATGAAAATTTAAAAAGGCTTAAAAAAGAATTGGAAAACAAAATAGCTGAAAAGGAAAAAATATATAAAACTGAAAGACTACAGAATAATAAGAAAAAACCATGAATGCTATATAGTGTTTTCCCCAAGAACTGGAGTTTTGCAGTTCTCTATGATCCGTAAACTTGGTATTAGCCTGATGTTCCTGCTGGGCGTCTTTGCCTGGGCAGAGTTGCACGATCCTTGCCAGGAGTCCCAGCTCAGTGTATGGGGCTCTGGATTGCACTATGTGGGTCTGTTTTGGTGCCTGAAGGCTTTTAGCACTAATGGGGGGGATGAAAATGCTGGCGCTCCGATCTCTAGCCCAGGAGCTGAAAGTTCATGCCCCCTCATAGAACAGCATTCAGTTACTTTGGCTTCCTGGTTTCCCTCCTAACTCTGTTCACCCAGTCTGTGACTGAGCTTCTTTATCTCAGGCACGTGACCCCGTTTGGAGTCTCCAAACTTTATGGACTCCTGAAGTGGGCACGTGCACCCTGGGGAGGGAGGCGGTTCTTGCTGAGGTTCTGTCTCTTTTCTGGGCCCCTGCTCAGAGAGCGGTCTCTCAGCTGTGTAGCGGTTCATGGTTTATGGCAACACCAAGCAGAAAGCCATCACCTAGACTCGCGTTTTCAGCTGGTTTCCCTGCTCCACTGCCTGGGGTCTCTGCTGCACTCAGACACTCCCATTCTTTTTGCTACCCCGGGGATCTTGAATCCACGCTGTCCTGCCTGGAATTCGGCCCCACGTTGCCACCTGAGCACCTTTCAGGCACACTTCTAAAAGTTCGATTTTGCATTCCACTGCTCATAGTACTTTCCAGTACCTGGTTTACGGAGGCTCCCCACCCCGCAACCCCCGCAGTTTATCTTATGATATATTGCCTCAGATTCACTTCTCCATACTTCCTACAAAAAGTGGTCACTTTTCTATTTGTAGAATAGCAACAATTCTTTTCTCAGATCTCTGGTTGATTTTGCAAGTGTTCAGAATGATTTGATAACTAGCTGAATTCTAGGAACTACACAAAATTAGGGTCCCCTATTCCTCCACTATCTTAACTCCTCCAATTTTATTGGTCTTTTCAGAGAACCAGCTTTTGATTTCATTGATTTTCTGTATTGATTTCTTGTTTTTAATTTCACTGATTTCTGCTTTAAATTGTATTATTTCTTCCCTTTGCTTTGGATTTAATTTGCTCTACATTTTTTTCTAGTTTTCTAAGGTAGAAGCTTAGATTATTGACTTTAGAGCTTTCTGATATATGCATTCACTACTGTAAATTTCTATTTACAGATTCCATTATATCCCACAAATCTTGGTAAGTTGGTTTTTGTTTAGTTCAGAATTTCTCTTGAAATTTCTTCTTTGACTCATGCGTTAATTAGAAATGTGTTGTTTAATCTTCAAGTATTGTGGTATTTTCTAGCTATCTTTCTTTTTATTGATTTCTAGTTCAGTTCCATTGTGGTCTCAAAGTAGACGTTGTATGATTTCTGTCCTTTAAAATTTGTTCATTGTGTTTTATGGCCCAGAATGTGATCTGTCTTGGTGAATGTTACATGTAAGTTTAAGAAGAATGTGTACCCTGCTATTGTTAGATGAAGTAGTCTATAGATGTCCATTATATTCAGTTGATTGATGGTGCTATTGAGCTAAACTAGTTTTACTAATTTTTTTGCCTGCTAGATCAGTGAATTTTTGATAGAGGGCCACTGAAGTGTCCAATTATAATAGATTTATCTATTTCTCCTTGCAGTTTTATCAGTTTTTGTCTTATATATTTTGACAACATTTTGTTAGGCACATACATGTTAAGAATCATTATGTCTTCTTGGAGAACTGATTCCTATATAATTATATGGTGCCTTTTTTTTTTATCTCTGATAACTTTCTTTACTCTGATGTCTATTCTAATAATATAGCTACTTTCCTCCTGCTTTCTTTTGATTAGTGTTAGTATGGTATATCTTTCTCCGTCTATTTACTTTAAAACATTTTTTTAATTGAAGTGCTGTTGACATACAATATTACATTAGCTTCAGGTGTAAAACATAGTGATTTGACAGTTATATACATTACTAAATGCTCACCGCAAAAAGTGTAGTTATCATCCGTCACCATACAGAATTATTACAATATTATTGACTATATTCTCTATGATGTACTTTTCATTCTCATGACTTATTTTATAACTGGAAGTTTGTACCTCTTTATCCCCTTCGCCTATTTTGCCCATCCCCCTACTCTCCGCCTCTGCGGCAAATACCAGTTTATTCTCTGTGTGTATGATTCTATTTCTATTTTTATGTTTGCTTTGTTTTTTGGATTCCAACCATAAGTAAAATCATATGATATTTATCTTCTTCTGTCTGACCTATTTCACTTAGCATAATATCCTCTAGTTCCATCCATGTTGTCATGAATGGCAAGATTTCATTCTTTTTTTATGTCTGAGTAATAGTCCATTGTGCGTGCGTGCACACACACACACACACACACACACACACACACACACACAAATGCAAGAACACATACATACCACATCTTTTTTATCCATTCATCTATCAGTGGATACTTAGGTGGCTTCCATATATTGGCTTTTGTAAATAATGCTGCAAGAAACATAGAGGTGTCTATCTGTTTACTTTTAATCTATATGTGTCATTATATGTAAAGTGGGTTTCTTGTAGATATCATATTGTTGGGTCTTGCTTTTTAGTCCACTTCGATAATCTCTGTCTTTTAATTGGTACATTTAGTGATTATTGCTATAGTTCAATTAACATCTGCTATAGTTGGCATGGTATTCTATTTATTGCACTTGTTCTCTATTTCTATTTTTCTCCTACCCTTTTTCTGCATTTTATACTTTTAATTGAGCACCTTATATGACTCCATTTTCCCTCCTTAGAGTGTATCAATTATACTTTTTAAAAGATTTTTTTAAAAAGTAATCTCTGTACCCAATGTGGGGCTCAAACTCACACCCCCAAGATCAAGAGTTACAAGCTCTACTGACTGAGCCAGCCAGGTGCCCCTATCAATTACACTTTTTTAAGGAAGATTTTATTTATTTATTTATTTATTTATTTATTTTAGAGAGAAAGCAAGAGAGTAAGCAGGGAGAAAAGAGGGAGAGAGACTCTCAAGCAGATTCTGCACACGTGGAGTCAGCCACAGGGCTCGATCTCACAACCCTGAGATCATGACCTGAGCCAAAATCGAGAATTGGACTCAACCGATTGAGCCACCCAGGCGCCCCTCAATTATACTTTTTATTTTTTATTTTATTTTTTAAAAAGATTGATTATTTATTTATTTATTTATTTGAGAGCAAACACAAGCAGGGAGGAGAGGCAGAGGGAGAGGGAGAAGCAGACCCCCTACAGAGCAGGGAGCCCAGTGCAATGTGGGGCTCGATCATGACCTGAGCCAAAGGCAGCAGCTTAACCAACTGAGCCACCCAGGTGCCCCTCAGTTATACTTTTTTAAAAAACTTTGTTAAGTGGTTGTTCTAGAAGTTGTAATATTTATAATTAATCCAATTCTACATTTCTAATAGCATTACACAGCTTTATGAGTAATGCAAGTACTTCATAATAACAAAATAATCCTAATTCTTCCCTCCCATCCTGGTCTTATTGCTGCCATTCATTTTACTTATACATAAGCATAAATGTATACATAAGCATAGATAGTCATGTGCTATTATTATTTTGAACAAACTTGTTAGATCAATTAAGAATAAAGAAAAGTTTTTATTTTACCTTCACTTATTCCTTTAATGCTCTTCCTTTTCTTTTTTTTATTAACAAATAATGTATTATTTGCCCCAGGGGTATAGGTCTTTGACTCATCAGGCTTACTCATTTCACAGCACTCACCATAGCACATACGCTCCCCAATGTCCATAACCCAGCTACCCTATCCCTACCCCCCCCCAGCAACCCTCAGTTTGTTTCATGAGATTAAGAGTCTCTTACGGTTTTCTCCCTCCCGATCCCATCTTGTTTCATTTTTTTCCCTCCCTAACCCCCACGACCCCCTGCTCTGCCTCTCAAATTCCTCATATCAGAGAGATCATATGATAATTCTCTTTCTCTGATTGACTTATTTCGCTTAGCATAATACCCTCTAGTTCCATCCACATCGTTGCAAATGGCAAGATTTCATTTCTTTCAATGGCTGCATAGTATTCCATT
>CM052901.1:38340176-38352866 GCA_028534135.1 Potos flavus | reverse complement strand
TAGACATTTTCACAATATTTGTTCTTCCAATCCATGAGCATGGAATGTTTTTCCACTTCTTTGTGTCTTCCTCAATTTCTTTCATGAGTACTTTATAGTTTTCTGAATACAGATTCTTTGCCTCTTTGGTTAGGTTTATTCCTAGGTATCTTATGGTTTTGGGTACAATTGTAAATGGGATCGACTCCTTAATTTCTCTTTCTTCTGTCTTGCTGTTGGTGTATAGAAATGCAACTGATTTCTGTGCATTGATTTTATATCCTGACACTTTCCTGAATTCCTGGATGAGTTCTAGCAGTTTTGGAGTGGAGTCTTTTGGGTTTTCCACATAAAGTATCATATCATCTGCAAAGAGTGAGAGTTTGATGTCGTCTTTGCCGATTTGGATGACTTTTATTTCTTTTTGCTGTCTGATGCTGAGGCTAGGACTTCTAGTACTATGTTCAAGAGCAGTGGAGATAGTGGACATTCCTGCCATGTTCCTGACCTTCGGGGAAAAGCTCTCAGTTTTTCCCCATTGAGAATGATATTCGCTGTGGGTTTTTCACAGATGGCTTTGATAATATTGAGGTATGTACCCTCTATCCCTACACTGTGAAGAGTTTTGATCAAGAAAGGATGCTGTACTTTGTCAAATGCTTTTTCAGCATCTATTAAGAGTATCTTATGGTTCTTGTTCTTTCTTTTATTAATGTATTGTATCACATTGATTGATTTGTGGATGTTGAACCAACCTTGCAGCCCAGGAATAAATCCCACTTGGTCGTCATGAATAATCCTTTTAATGTACTGTTGAATCCTATTGGCTAGCATTTGGTGAGAATTTTTGCATCTGTGTTCATCAAGGGTATTGGTCTGTAATTCTCCTTTTTGATGGATTCTTTGTCTGGTTTTGGGATCAAGGTAATGTTGGCCTCATCAAATGAGTTTGGAAGTTTTCCTTCCATTTCTATTTTTTGAAACAGTTTCAGGAGAATAGGTATTAATTCTTCTTTAAATGTTTGATAGAATTCCCCTGGGAAGCCATCTGGCCCTGGGCTCTTGTTTTTTGGGAAGTTTTTTTTGGGGGGAAATTTTTGATGACTGCTTCAATCTCCTTACTGGTTATGGGTCTGTTCAGGTTTTCTATTTCTTCCTGGTTCAGTTTTGGTAGTTTATATGTCTCTAGGAATGCATCCATTTCTTCCAGGTTGTCAAATTTGCTGGCATATAGTTGCTCATAATATGTTCTTATAATTGTATTTCTTTGGTGTTGGTTGTGATCTCTCCTCTTTCATTCATGATTTTAGTAATTTGGGTCCTTTTTCTTTTCTTTTTGATAAGTCTGGCCAGGGGGTTATCAATTTTATTAATTCTTCCAAAGAACCAGCTCCTAGTTTCGTTGATTTGTTCTGCTGTTCTTTTGGTTTCTATTTCATTGATTTCTGCTCTGATCTTTATTATTTCTCTTCTCCTCCTAGGTTTAGGTTTTCTTTGCTGTTCTTTTTCCAGCTTCTTTAGGTGTAGGGTTAGGTTGTATACTTGAGACCTTTCTGTTTCTCGAGAAAGGTTTGTATTGCTATATATTTTCCTCTCAGGACCGCCTTTGCTGTGTCCCAAAGATTTTGAACAGTTGTGTTTTCATTTTCATTTGTTTCCATGAATTTTTTTAATTCTTCTTTAATTTCCTGGTTGACACATTCATTCTTTAGCAGGATGCTCTTTAGCCTCCATGTATTTCAGTTTTTTCTGACTTTCCTCTTGTGATTGAGTTCTAGTTTCAGAGCATTATGATCTGAAAATATGCAGGGAATGATCCCAATCTTTTGGTACTGGTTGAGACCTGATTTGTGACCCAGAATGTGATCTATTCTGGAAACTGTTCCATATGCACTAGAGAAGAATGTGTATTCTGTTGTTTTGGGACGGTATGTTCTAAATATATCTGTGATGTCCATCTGGTCCAGTGTGTCACTTAAAGCCTTTATTTCCTTGTTGATATTTTGCTTAGATGATCTGTCCATTTCAGTAAGGGGGGGTGTTAAAGTCCCTTACTATTATTGTATTATTGTTGATGTGTTTCTTTGATTTTGTTACTAATTGGTTTATATACTTGGCTGCTCCCATGTTAGGGGCATAAATATTTAAAATTGTCAGATCTTCTTGTTGGACAGACCCTTTAAGTATGATATAGTGTCCTTCTTCATCTCTTATTATAGTCTTTGGCTTAAAATCTAATTTATCTGATATAAGGATTGCCACCTCAGCTTTCTTTTGATGTCCATTAGTATGGTAAACTGTTTTCCACCCCCTCACTTTAAATCTGGAGGTGTCTTTGGATCTAAAATGAGTTTCTTAAAATAAATAAATAAATAAATAAAATAAAATAAAATGAGTTTCTTGTAGACAGCATATCGATGGGTCTTATTTTTTTATCCATTCTGATACCCTATGTCTTTTGATTGGGGCATTTAGCCTCTTTACATTCAGGGTAACTACTGAAAGATATGAATTTAGTGCCATTGTATTGCGTGTTAGGTGACTGTTACTGTATATTGTCTCTGTTCCTTTCTGGTCTGTTACTTTTAGGATCTCTCTTTGCTTAGAGGACTCCTTTCAATATTTCCTGTAGGGCTGGTTTGGTGTTTGCAGATTCTTTTAATTTTTGTTTGTCCTGGAAGCTTTTTATGTCTCCTTTTATTTTCTTTTTCTTTTTTTTTTTAAAGATTTTATTTATTTATTTGACAGAGAGAGAGAGATCACAAGTAGACAGAGAGGCAGGCAGAGAGAGAGGGGGAAGTAGGCTCCCTGCTGAGCAGAGAGCCTGATGCGGGACTCGATCCGAGGACCCTGAGATCATGACCTGAGCCAAAGGCAGAGGCTTAACCCGCTGACCCACCCAGGTACTTCTCTCCTTCTATTTTTAATGACAGCCTAGCTGGATATTGTATTCTTGGCTGCATATTTTTCTCATTTAGTGCTCTGAATGTATCATGCCAGTCCTTTCTGGCCTGCCAGGTCTCTGTAGATAGGTCTGCTGCCAATCTAATATTTCTACTGTTGTATGTTACAAACTCTTGTCCCAAGCTGCTTTCAGGATTTTCTCTTTGTCACTAAGAGTTGTAAGTTTTACTATTAGATGATGGGTGTGGACCTATTTTTATTGATTTTGAGGGGGGTTCTCTGTGCCTTGTGGATTTCGATGCTTGTTCCCTTCGCCAAATTAGGGAAATTCTCTACTATAATTTGCTCCAATATACCTTCTGCCTCTCTCTCTTTCTTCTTCTTCTGGGATCCCAATTATTCTAATATTGTTTCATCTTATGGTATCACTTATCTCTTGAATTCTCCCCTCATACTCCAGTAGTGGTTTGTCTCTCTTTTGCTCAGCTTCTTTATTCTCCATCCTTTGGCCTTCTATACTAATTATCTCTTCTGCCTCTTTTATCCTAGCAGTAAGAGCCTCCATTTTTTATTGCACCTCATTAATAGCTTTTTTTATTTCAACTTGGTTAGGTTTAATTCTTTTATTTCTCCAGAAAGGGATTTTATTTCTCCAGAAAGGGATTCTCTAATATCTTCCATGCTTTTTTCGAGCCCAGCTAACACCTTGGTAATTGTCATTCTGAACTCTAGTTCTGACATATTACTAATGTCCTTATTGATTAGGTCCCTAGCCATTGGTACTGCCTCTTGTTCTTTTTTTTGTGGTGAATTTTTCTGCCTTGTCATTTTATCCAGATAAGAATAGATGAATGAGAGAACAAAATACTAAAATGGTAGCAACAACCCCAGAAAAATATACACTAACCAAATCAGAGGAGATCGGAAACTGGGGGGAGAAGAAGGGGGTAAAAAAGAAATATATATATATAAATATATATATAAATATATATATTTATATATATATATTTATATTTATATTTATATTTATATTTATATTAAACTGGTGAATAGAACAGAGCCACACATTTGATTAGGGATGTATTTTGGTCTGTTAGAAGAAACTACCTCCCAAAATTTTAAAGAAAGAAAAACTTAGATATATACAAAAATAAGGAAAAACATGATGAAGGGATAGAATATGACTGTAAAGATGAAAATTTTAAAATATTTTAAAAAAAGAATTGGTAAGAAGTTGGTTGAAAAAAGAAAAAAAAGAGGAAAGAATGTGATCAGGCTGGAGACTAGAACAAAGCCATGTGCTAGATTTAGGGTATATTTTGATCTATTAGCGGAAATTGTATGCCAAATTTTTAAAGGAAAAAAAACCTTTATGTATACAAAAAATAAGGTTAAATACAATGAAGGGAAAAAATATGACTATAACAATGAAAATTTTAAAGGATTTTTAAAAAGGTATTGATAAGATAAAATGGTTTAAAAACATTAAAATAGGAAAGAGGAAAATTTTTTAAAAATAGAATAAGAAAAAAATAAAATTAAAAAAATTTAACTTTGGGGGCACCTGGGTGGCTCAGTGCGTTAAAGCCTCTGCCTTCGGCTTGGGTCATGATCTCAGGGTCCTGGGATCGAGCCCCGCATCGGGCTCTCTGCTCAGCAGGAAGCCTGCTTCCCCCTCTCTCTCTGCCTACTTGTGATCTCTCTCTCTCTCTCTCTCTCCCCCCGTCAAATAAATAAAATTAAAAAAAAATTAACTTTGAAAGACTAAAGGATCATGGGAAAAAAGCCATGAATTCTATGTGTTGCTTTCCCCTAGCTCTGGAGTTCTGCAGTTCTCATTGATCAGTGAACTTGGTCTTGGCTGGATGTTCTTGCTAATCTTCTGGAGGAGGGACCTATTGCAGTGATTCTCAAATGTCTTTGCCCCAGGCAGAATTGCACTGCCCTTGCCAGGGGCCAGGCTAAGTAATCTGCTTGGGTTAGCTCTTGGTAGCTTTTGTTTCCCTGAACACTTTCCTTACACCTTTGGAGGAGGGGAATGAAAATGGCGGCCTTCCAATTTCCGGCTCCAGTAGGAGCCGAGAGCTCAGGGCCCCACTCCTCAGTGCACCCTCAGAGAAAACAGTCAATCCATCCCGTCTTCATGGTCTCCAGCCACACTTTGAGCTCACCCAGCCTGTGACCGAGCATTTCTATCTCAAGTGCACGGCCCTGTTTGGAGTCTCCAAACCCAGCAGATTCCTGCAGCACGCTCCCGCACTGCTTCCTCCCAGAGGAGGAAGGAGGGGATCTCTCCGGATCTGCCACTTGTGGGGTCCCTGCTTGAAGAGCAGTGGCCCGACTGTGCCTTGGATCACGATTTAAGGTAATCCCAAACTGAGAGCCCACTGCTCAGCTCCATCTCTGAGACCGGCTTCCCCACTCCAATACCTGGGAGCTCTGCCACACTCAGACACCCCTGGTCTTTCTGTGACCCTGCAGGTCCTGAGACCACACTGTCCCTGCAAGGGCTCACCCCTTGCTTAGCCTCTCCCTCAGTGGAGTAGACTTCTAAAAGTTCCGATTTTGTGCTCCACTGCTCTACTGCTTGCTGGGAGCCGACCCCTCTCCCCGCGGTCTATCTTCCTGTCACTTCGGATTCACTTCTCTGCATGTCCTACCTTCCGGAAAGTGGTCGATTTTCTCTTCCTAGAATTGCTGCTCTTCTTCTCCTCTATCTCCTGTTGAGTTTGTAGGTGTTCAGAATGGTTTTATAACTATCTAGCTGAACTCCTGGGACCTCATGATATTTCAGTTTCCTACTCCTCCGCCATCTTGCTCCTCCCCCACTCTTCTTTTTCTTTATGTAGATCTGAGTTTTCTACCTACACCATTTTACCTGTCCCTAAAGAACTTCTAACATTTCTTGCAATGCAGCAAATTCCCTCATTTTTTTTTTCCTGAGGAAGTCATTATTCCATTTTTGAAGGATAATTTCACAGGGTACAGAATTCTAGGTTGGTAGTTAGTATCTCTCATCTCTTATGGATCTAAGATGAGTTGTTGATTTTTTTTTTCGGTTTCTTCAGCTTTTTAACTTTTTAGAATAGAGTGTTAACTTCCAATATCTCACATGCTGGACCAGAAGCCATAAGTCCCATTTTACATTTTGAAGAGAATATATACATCATTGGCTTCCATCATGGGCTGTTCCTCTATCCCCTTATAGACAGTCATTTTTAGTCAGGTTTTATTTATCCTTTCAGTTTTTAAAAAATAAGCAAATATAACATGTATATTAGTTTTTACCCCTATTTACAGGTAAAAGTTGGCATATTCTACACCAGTGCAGCCCAAAAGAAATTTCTGTAGAAAAGAAAATGTTCTGTATCTATGTTGTCCAATATGAAACATAGCAAGTGCTAATGGGGAACTGAGTTTACTGTGTTAACTTTGGTTTATTGAGTTTAAACGCCATGGATGGCTAGTGGTTACTATATTGGACAGGAGCAGGTTTACATATTTCTATACCTTGTTTTTCACTCAATAGTATATCCTGGAGATCACTTCATAGCAGTTGAGAAAGGGAGTAAACATTGCCTTTTATATCTGTATAGTACCCTAGGATGTAGGTATACCATAAATACCTGTGTACCTTTACTAGATAGCATCAAATGCACTCTACAGAGATCTTACAGTATATCCAGCAAAGCATCACAATCCTTTTTCATCACAGGCTCTCTAAGAGGAATCCCGAGGGGGAACGCCTGGGTGGCTCAGTCGGTTAAGCATCTGCCTTCTGCTCAGGTCATGATCCCAGGGTCCTGGGATCGAGCCCCGAGTCCAGCTCTCTGTTCAGCGGGGAGTCTGCTTCTCCCTCTACCCCACCACCTCATTCGTCCTCTCTCTCACTCACTCTCTGTGTCTCAAATAAACAAAATCTTTAAAAAAAAAAAAAAGATGAACCCTGAGGGAAGGTGAATATGATGTGAGAAATCTATGAAAACTATTTCACAGGGACGCCTGGGTGGCTCAGTGGGTTAAAGCCTCTGCCTTCGGCTCAGGTCATGATCTCAGGGTCCTGGGATCGAGCCCAGCATCGGGCTCCCTGCTCAGCGGGAAGCCTGCTTCTCCCTCTCCCACTCCTCCTGCTTATGTTCCTTCTCTCACTGTGTCTCTCTCTGTCAAATAAATAAACAAAATCTTAAAAAAAAAAAAAAGAAAGAAAACTATTTCACAAATCAGGAAAATTAGATGCTTGGACAAGGGTCCTAGTCCTTCTTGTCTTTGAGACTCTGGCTCTATTCTTTTCTGTCTCCTGTGGATCTAGGCCCCTCCAACTGAGAGAGGAAGTCTTAACATGAAGCAGAAACTCCATGTTACCTGAGAATACTAGTGGGAAGGACTTCCCTTCAGGGATAAGGCAGGTGCAAAACCAGTTCATAAATCCACCACTCTCACCTAACAAAGGGCTAAAGGAAAGAGTAAAATGTGTAGGTAGTTCTCGCCATGAGAAGAAACAAGACTGACCTTGTTCTTTACTTTCTGTGAGTGAGATCTTTGAGGAGAAAGTAGGAGCTTGTTAGTACTATGCAGGAGGAAGGAGGTACGGGTTATAAGGTTCAACAGTTTTTCTTTCAAGGTTCAAATTCTCACCTCTAAACCACATGATTTCCCATTTAGATGCTGAATTTCCAGGACTTAGGTTGAAAGTTGGACTAAACTTGCTTGGAATGGAGTCCATTTGAGGTCAAGTCTCATCACCCCATGGGGTGAGTGCCAATACCCATCTTGCTGCCTGTGGACATTTCTAATTATGCAGATGTAGAGATCAAGAGGGACAAGGTGTGGGATACGGATATTGAATTGGAGTGACAGTGCCTGGCACAAAGTAAAAACCCAATACACATTAATAAATTAGATGTAGGAATAAGCAGAACAGGAAACTATGTATACGTCTGCTCAGTATTTTTATAAACATATGAATTTTTCAAAAAGAGTTTGATCACTGAGTACTTACTGTTTCATAATCTGCTTTGAGGAAAACATTTTGTGTCTGATTTTAAAAAAATTATGCCTTTTCATTGAGAAAAAATAACCTATAGAAAATGGAGAAAGATGCCACCTGGTGATCAGAGTCAGTTGCAGGTATAAAAGCCTCCTCTACAGAACTTGGATAAGGGTGAGGTAATGGGAGAGAGTGAAGGTAGTATATTGATTTTATTGTATAGGCAAAACTTTCTGGAGTTTTCTACACATTGGTGATAATCCTGCTATATTCTTGCCTGTTGGGAAAGAAAGGCTTTTGTGCAGTCTTTCAACTCCTGCTCAGTTACAACAAGAGTGGGCCTTGGGCTTGGAACACTTATTTCCCAAGAGATAAAGAGCCCACGTAGTCTGTGCCGGATTTGTTGCCTTGTGTGGGAATATCTTTCTCTGTTTCAGATACAGAGAGTACTCCTTTCTTTTGCTGAACAGTGTGTGCCAGTGACCCTTAGGCATGCCCCCACCTTTCAGTATTTGTCACATCACCAGTTAATGGTTTAGTTGTTTCAGACATATCAAGCAATATCAAAGTGCATTAAAAATTATTCTGTCTCTCCTTTCTGTCTTCATCTTCTCTTCCTACATAATACAAAGATAGTCACTGTTGATTTATTCATATCTATTCTCCAGATTTTTTTCTCTATATATAATATACTAACTTATACTTAATCACACATAAATATCTATAAATCCATGTTGGTATATATATTCTTTTGCCTAATGAGGCCCATATTCTACATTATTTTTTTATATTTTTATTTTTTGACTGTCTTTATTTTTAATTTTTAAGTAAGCTCTAGACCCAATCTGGGGCTTGAACTCACAACTCCAACATTAAGAGTCACATGCTCTACTGACTGAGCCAGCCAGGCGCTCCCTACATTTTTTTTTTTTTGGCGCCCCCTACATTTTATTTTTGACTTGTTTGACTGACTAAATATGATTCTTATTTCGTTTTATTTGTGTGTGGTGTGTTTCTAAGTATTTGTTGGGGATTTATATTGTTTTTTATGTGCATTGTCTTTTTTTCTATTAAGATATAATTGACATATAACATATATTAGTTTCAGGTGTACAATATAATAATTCAATAACTGTATATATTGCAAAATGATCACCACAATAAGTCTAGTTAACATCAATTACCACACATAGGTACAAATTTTTTTTCTTGTGATGAGAACTTTTAAGATCTACTCTCTTAGCTTCCATGAACAAAATATAATACTGTTTTACACATTTTCACTGCATACATACACAACTATCTTCCAGCTTGCTGACTTATTTAATGTATACCTAATATATATATAATGCATAATATATTAAATATATTTAATATCCTGTATATGTTTATTATACATAATTAATTATACAATATAACATTTTAATGCAATACTTATATATTATATAATTAATAAATGTATAATGTAATAATATATGTAATGAATATTATAATATATAATATATATTTACTATATATTATTATTTATTATATATTATCTAACTTTATATCTATTTATTAAAATTACATGTTGCATATGTCCCTCCTGGTCCTTATGCTCAGGGAGTGTTGTGAGGAGTTCCAGAAGAAGACTTCATTGAGATTGCAATGTGGTATTTGGTACACCATTCACAGCATCAATGTTTGTTGCCTTCCCATTCCAATTCTTCTGATCTTTAAGAAGGATGTTGTTCACCTGGGATGTTGAGCAACATCATGATGTTGCTTCTTAGTCTCAATAGAATGACTATATTTTAGTGAGCATTTGGGAATGTAAGAAGAAAGGAACACCACACACACACACACACACACACACACACACACACATTATGTAGGAAATTTGGTGCCATCTCTGTGATATGCAGTGTAAAGGAGCTAGGCTGGGAGAAAAGGCCTCACCCTTCGCATGGTAATAATTGCATTTTTCCTCTCCTCTGTTGGTGCCCTCTTTGTTCACATCAGGACTGCACATAATCAGGAGTCTGTGACCTATTGGAAGCTCCAGGAAGAAGTGACTGGGGGGTTGGCAGGGAGGAACACTGCACTGAGAGTCAGGAGTGCTTCTTGGGTCTCAGTACCTGAGCCATCCCAGGATGAGTTCCTTCCCTTGCTTGTGACCTGCACCATGATGCAGGTGTTCGCCAAACATCCATCACTCTATACCTTAAGTGGCCCAGAGGCTGAAGAGGTCATGGTAATGGTTTCACAGGGTCCTGGTCCTTTTAGAAGTTATAGTGACCTTTGTAAAACCTCCTTAATATATAAAGAGGAGTCATCAGAGACTCCTCAAAGAGGAACTGGGCCTGGCACAGTGGGCAGGAGTTATGGGTGGTGGATAGGAGGGTGAGGACAGGGAGTCCAGACTGATTGGTGAAGCGTAGGGGCTCCCAGGTGAGCAGACAGGGCTCAGAGATAATTGATCGGACACTCCAGGGGGCTGAGACCACCCTGGTTTAGGATTGATTGGAGATTTTAAAAGGACACATTTGCTTCCATGGGATGCTACGTAGGTCCTTTATACACTGAAATGACACAACTGTTAGTCAGCAGAAAAGTGCCCTATATGTCTCACTGGTACATGGGGCCAGGAAAAAAAAACAGAAGCACTGACAGTAGTAAAGCTGAGTTGATGTTCAGCTCCCTAAACCTTCATTAAAGTAGAAGCAGACATCAAGGGGAAAGATTTACCATTAATGAATCTCCACACTGGCTGGAAATGATACTTTTTCTATTCTCACTAACCCCGGGTTCCATAGAATCCCATCTGTCAGCAAGTTTCTGCCTGCCTCCTGCAGTCACATTCTTAACCAGAACACACCGTGTGTTAGCTCTCTCTCCATGCGTTCATTTGTTTCATCTCTGCATCCTCCCAGAGATCACTCGGTGAGGCTTTTCTCCTCCTTTGTTGCCTCAACTCCTTTTGTAAGTACAGTGGGTTATATCAGAGCACCATACTGCTTGGACAAGTTTAGGCAAAATTTAACATTCACTGTCACTGTCTTTTACATATTGCTTTTGCACAGGGTTTTCTATAGGGTTAAATGTGGCACCATGAATGACCACAACTGGAACTGGATTTGTTGACCAAACCCTGATGGTTGGGTAGTTGTGCTGTGGTAGAAACAGGAGCTCTGCATACTTTACACAAAAATGCTTTATGCTATTGTCCATACTACCTGATCTTTTTAAATGTGTTCCACTACCCGACCTTTTAAACTGTGCTCAGTAGAACCTCTGCACAGGATCTCATCTGGGATGTGGGTTTATTTCTGGATTTCAGTCATGTTATCTGCACATGTTGCCACATACACAGTTGGCCCTATCTTGGATTCTTTTTGGGTAGCTTCAGTGTTTTACCAGGTAGACCCGCAATGCTCTTTTCATTTATCTCTAAATTTATCTTTTTGCCAGCTTACCGAAGGTAGAGATTAACAGACATGCAATGGATGATTCCTAGGCTGTCCTGAGTCCTTTGACCTTAGAGCAGAAGTGTCTAATAACCAGGGAATGGAGCTGATGAAGTAAGATATGTAGTATTTGCACAGTTTGGAACATCTGGAAAGCATTGCATTCCAATAGAGATATTTTTTAAGGAAAGAGAAAAGATCACTGAGGTCAAAGTAACCAAATGTCTTGAGAAATGATGTTCACTTCATAACCATCTATTTAGAATATAGGGAAAAGGTATGCCTCTATCTCAAGATATCTCTCATTCATTTATTGATTCATACATTCATGAATAATAGGTGCCCCAAACGGTGGTGAGTACCTGCATGCCCAGCACTTTCTGCTGGTGTGGTCAATACAATCCCTCTACCATCTACCATTTATAATGATATAGTCTTCATTATTTCCTCTACATATATTAAGAACCATATCAGGTAGTATTATACTTTTTGCTTCTACCATCAAACAGAATTTGGAAATCTCAAGAGGAAAAGGAAAATATTTAACCATATTTTTGTGCTTTCTGTTCTTTTTTCCTTCCATATTTTCTTAGATTTCTTCTTATATCAATTCTTTTCTGTTTTCCTTTACCCATTCTTTAGGGTTTATCTGCTGGTGACAAATTTTCTTAGTTTCCCTTCATTTAAGAATGTCATTTTGCTGCTATTAATTCTTGAAGGATAATTTAGTTGGAGATAGAATTTGAGGTTGACAGTTCTTTTATTTCAGCACTTGAAAATGTGCTACTTTCTTCTGGACTACACAATTTTCGACAAGAAATATGCTATCCATCATGCCATTTTCTTCCCCTAAGTAATGCATTCTTTCTCTCTCCCTGATTTCAAGATGATGAAGATAATGATGATGATGATGATGATGATGATTTGTCTTCAGTTTTCTGGGCTTTAGGAGGAAAGCATCTAGTGTTTCTCCACTTAGTAGAATGCTAGCTTTTTGTCTGAGGTGTGTATACATATTTTCTTTTTTAATTTAAATTTTTCTTAGTTAACATACAATGCAATATTGGTTTCTGGAGTAGAATTCAGTGATTCATCGCTAACATACAACAGCCGGTGCTCATCACAACAAGTTCCATATTTTCATGTTAAGAAATTACTCACCAATTCTACTGAGGTTTTTTTTTTTTATCCCCAAATACTTTTATTTTATTTTTTCAGTGTTACAAGATTCATTGTTTATGTACCACACCCAGTGCTCCATGCAATACGTGCCCTCCTCAATACCCACCACCAGGCTCGCCCATCCCCCCACCCCCTCCCCTCCAAAACTCTCAGTCCCTTGTTCTGAGTTCACAGTCTCTCATGGTTCTTCAC
>CM052901.1:38287729-38333251 GCA_028534135.1 Potos flavus | reverse complement strand
TGCTTGACTTATTTCACTCAGCATAATCTCCTCCAGTCCCGTCCATGCTGATACAAAAGTTGGGTATTCATCTTTTCTGATGGCTGAGTAATATTCCATTGTGTATATGGACCACATCTTCTTTGTCCATTCGTCTGTTGAAGGGCATCTTGGCTCTTTCCACAGTTTGGCAATTGTGGCCATTGCTGCTATGAACACTGGGGTACATATGGCCCTTATTTTCACTGCATCTGTATCTTTGGGGTAAATAGTAGTGCAGTTGTGCACTTGCAGGGTCATAGGGTAGATCTATTTTTAATTTCTTCAGGAATCTCCACACTGTTTTCCAAAGTGGCTGCACCAACTTGCATTCCCACCAACAGTGTAAGAGGGTTCCCCTTTCTCCACATCCTCTCCATTTGTTGTTTCCTGTCTTGTTGATCTTTGCCGTTCTAACTGGTGTAAGGTGGTATCTCAATGTGGTTTTGATTTGAATCTCCCTGATGGCTAATGATGATGAACATTTTTTCATGTGTCTGCTATCCATTGTGCAAGGAAAATATTTCAAAGCTATTTTAATCCATGTGTGTTGGTTATCCTGGTCCCTAGGCTGAAGGAGCCTGTGACTAAAGTTCCCCCTGAATCCTGCTGTTGAAGTATTTTCCCCTCTAGAAGCTGTGGGCCAAGCGCTGGGTGATCTCATGCAGTTTCTCCCTTTCTCTCCTCTGTGGTTCTCTGCTTGGCTAAGTGGGGGTTAAACTCATGAACCTGCTTTTAGTTAAAGGTACCTTTATTTGGAGAGAACGAAAAGAAGCATGTCGTGAAAATACTTTTGTCTCATGACCCTCACTAAATACTGGGAAGTAGAGACACTGTGGGACTGCAGAATATAAGGTTTATTTGAGAGACATGCTTGCCCTTCCCCCTGGGCATCTGTACGTCCTTGAAGCTGTCCAGTTAAGACTGTCATGTGGTAGATTCATAAATTAGTTCTGGGGCCATCCTATTATTTAATTCCTTTGGCTTAGGGATGTTTCCCATTCTAACACTGAGCCCATTTTCTATGGGAAAGGCTGGAGATATTTATTTTTTCTGATTACTTTTTTTTTTTCCTTTCAAAACCAAGGCACCTTCATTGTAGATAAAAATGGAAAATATACGAAACCAAAATAAAAATCATTAGAAACATTTAAAAGTCTACTATTCATGGATAAGTACTAACAGTTTAATAAATTTGAAATTTTCAGAAATTTTGCCATGCAAATATAGCTATATATATTGAAGAATAGCAATGAGATGATGTCCTACTTAAAGCTCTGTAAACATTTTTAGGGCAAACATGAAGGTCAATCTATGCCAATTAACATAAGCTCATATAATAAAAATGGTAGTAGAATCACTAATGGTCCATTCTGGTATGATAATAATGATAAGAAAGGTTAATACTATTGCTGATTCCCTCTGTGCCCCAAACTGCCGTAAGTGCTAAACCTATACTTACTCATTTCAACCTCACTGCAGCCTAGGGGGAAGAGCTATTGTTGCTCAACTTTACACAGCAGGGAATTGAGGCACTGTGAGGCAGGGCTAGCAAGTCATAAGACTAAGATTTGAACAGAATTTGTGTGGTTGCTGAGCCCCTACATTTAACCAGTGTACACTACTGCTTTTCATCTTATAAGATCCTCAACCTTACTGTTGAATTAGGGTACAGCAAAAGAAAACTAATTAATGTCCCATGTTTTTTTCTCAGCTAACTAGGCAAAAATTTAAAATATTAATCTTCAGTAGTGTGGTTTGGAATTTGGGGAATGGTGTCCTCTTATACTGTGGAATCTTATATCTTGTCTCCCTTCCTGGGCCCCAGGGATGTTCTGATTCTAAAGTGAATGGCTTACCTGTGGTTGGGGCAGAAAATGCTTATGTTTCCCAGCCATTTTAATATTTTGTGTAATTGCAAGAGCAACAGGTGTTTATTAGTTAAAAGTAGTTGACATGGAAAGGGAAATAATACCTCAAAGTCCACTGCCCAATGTAAAGCCCTTTTGATATTTTCATCTGTATCATATTTGCCAGAAATATTCTTATGCAGGTATTTATATATTTATGCATGTATGCATACATTTATATATTTATGTGCAAAACATAAGATACCATCTTACATTTAAGTTTATAACTTGCTCATCTCACTGTAGTAGATTGAATTGTGTATCCCCCAAAATATTTCCAAACTTTACTACCCCCCCCATATCTTATTTGTAAATAGGGTCTTTGCAAGTATAGTTATGTTAGAGATCTTGAAAAGTGATCATTTTGGATTTAGGATGGTCCTCAAATCCAATGACTGGTGTCCTTATAAATAAGGGAGAGGGAGATTTCACACACACACAGGAAGAAGGCCATGTGAAGATAGAGGCAGAGTTATGTTGCCACAAACCAAGGAAAGCCAGTAGCTACCAGAAGCTGGAAGATGTAAGGAAGTATTTTCCTCTCAAGGCTGCAGGCTCTAAGCATGGTCCCACCAACACCTGATTTCAAATTTCTGGTCTCGAGAACTATGAGTTACTATGAGTAAGTTAGAACTAACTTACTGTAGTTCTAAGCCATGAAGTTCCTGTTAATTATGGCAGCTCTAAGCACTAATACAGTCATTAACCACATAACCCAAATGTCATTGATTGTGGATAAACATCAGTCTATATCTTATCTTTCATGCCTGAGAGGATAGTAATGCCAATAAAAACATATAAGAAAAACAAATATGGCTAAATTTTTCTTATGTGCTAATGAATTTTTTTATTGAGTCATCTAATGCTCATAGCACCCCTATGAGGTAGATACTGTTGCTCACCCTCATTTTATAAATGAAAAACTGAGGGACACAGAGAATAGGGACTTAGCCCAGGACTGCACAGTTCAGGAGCAGGACAGCTTGACTTTGTATAGCACTACATTCTCCAGAGCCTGGAAACAGTCAAAGATTTGTTATGAAACGACAGAAGCAGTCTGCAAAAGTGCACATATTTTAGATAGTCATTAAAAGTAATATTCATATCTTCATATATTTATACAAATAATGACTTGGTTACAAAAAGGTGACTTGTGACCTTGGTGAGAGCACATTCTGTTCTGGGGAGAGAAGTTCTAATGCAGTGAGATAAGAAGTCAGTGGAAAGTGAAGAATGATAACAAGGAATGCAGAAAATGCTTTCTGGAACTTTGATTTTTGAGGGGCAGTGGGTGGGGAGGGAGGCAGAGAAGGGAGAGAAGGAGAGAAGGTAGGAGTGAGGTGGGGAGGGAGAGATAGAGAGAAGGTCTATGACCTAATAAGGATGAGGCTAATGGGACATCTCCAGTGAGACAGTATGGGTTTTGAGATCAATATACATTTAGCCATAGGTGAATGGAAGAATGGATAATTGCATGTCAATTAAATGCTAGTAATTTGTGGATTGTTGCCTCTCAGAGAGGCAGTGGATGGCAGAAATCCTGATGTGATGTGGCTGAATAATGCATACTCCAAGGACTCTGAGGGCCCCTGCACTGGTGACTGTGTGATGGGCCCAGAATTTTCCAGAAGCAGCAGTTAGGCAAACACCACAGCGTGCTACCCTGGTGCCATCTCCACTGAGCTCACCAGATGAGTCAGACAAACCTGTCTTCCCAGCATGGGGAACTGCTTTAGGGTCTGTTGAGGGGCATGATGTTGAACAGGTCTTATGAGATTCTGAAGCACTCAAGAAAGTAGAGAACCTCTGACTCCAAAAATTTGGCTCAAGGCATGTCAAAGAGATATTTGCTTCCCTCCTCTACATATCTATAATCTCTTTAAGAGAAACAACTTTTCACAGTGCCTGCCTTAGCCTTGAGGCTCAGCCAGCACCTACTGTT
The DNA here is from genome assembly GCA_028534135.1 of Potos flavus. Classification (NCBI taxonomy): domain Eukaryota; kingdom Metazoa; phylum Chordata; class Mammalia; order Carnivora; family Procyonidae; genus Potos; species Potos flavus. Next base: position 38,329,381 of record CM052901.1, on the reverse strand, counting down.
CTAGCTCAACATTTAAAGGGCCCCTAAAGTCCCAGTACATGCCATATAATACAGGCAACTTTTCTCATTTACTCTTTGAAACAGTTCTGTACGAAGGTATGGTGAGTCCCAGTTCACAGATGACCAGGCTCAGGTTGACAGAGTCTAAGTAATTGTTCCAGATAAGTGGCAAGATGGGAATGAAGTTCTATCCTTTGTCCTCCCTAGAGAACACAGAGCTGCCTCCCTTTTCAATGATGGGCTTCCAGGGCTGGAGAAATGGTTGAATCACAAACCCCCTGCTATTGTGGCCCCTTGTACTTGGGTACTCACTCAGCAACTCCTCTGGGTGATGAAGATGACAGAGGAGATGAAATTCTACCCCTTGTGCTGAGAGACCTGGGTGTTACACCACATCCATTGGCTGATCCCTGAGATGGGGAGTGGAGTTTGGGCAGAAGTTCGGGTGTTGACCCTGGGATGGGCAATCTTGAGGGAAGGAAAGTAATATGTATAGAATTGCTTTAAGAAATTGTATTTTATGTTTCATCTCATCTAGTCCTAACAGCTATTCAAGTTATTCAGCATTATTACTAATATCTATACCAGGATACTGACTTTAGAGGAATTTATGTAAATTGAGAAATGCTTTTTGTCATCTCCCTATCAACAGCTAATTTTGGAATAACTCTGAAATTTTTCTGGAATTTTTTAATGCCTCCCGGGCTCTGAACACTCTAATGTCTCCATGAGAAGTCATTACATGCTCCCAGTGTGTTGTTCAACTTTAAAAAATTATGCTCTATAAAGCTTTAAAGTCACAATATTATTGAAATTGAAAAGAAAATTTGAAAGTAAAAAACATAAAGAATTGTGTGAAGACATTGGGGAAAGTATTTGCAAATATCGCAGATATGTGGTTAGGAGACACCATTCTATTGACAACAGACCATTTGGGTCAGGGGGTAGGAGTAGGTCTAGTGAAAGATGTAGGACAATTTCACTTTATAAATATACCTTAATGTATTATTTGGAATGTTGTATTCAGGAAAAATAGTACTTTCATAAAAATTTGGGAACAAATTTTTATGAAAGACTCGTGAACAGATTGAGAAATGTGTACATTTTTTGGAATCTTGTATTCAGGAAAAATAGTACTTTCGTAAAAATTTGGAAACAAATTTTTAAGAAAGACTTGTGAACAGATTGAGAAATGTGTGCATATATCAGTTATTTTGTAAAGGTCTCCATTATATTCAATTTCATGGAGAAAGGAAGATAGATAATGAAGTAGATTAAAAAATTGAATTGACTGTGTGTGTGTGTGTGTGTGTGTGTGTGTGTGTGTGTAATTCAGACTGGAACAGAACTTTTAATCTCAGGTTTAGATATCCCAGAATATGTGCCTTTTTATATCCTAGAAAAATGATGAATGCAGAGGGATTGTCCCAGTTAAAACTCCAAGAAACACTGATGCCATGAAGTCAAACTCCCAAACTTCCACCCCCTGCCCCTTGCTCAGCCCCTTATCTGAGACTTCACAGCTGCAGTATTAGATCTGCTCACCAGGTGGCATCACATCCGTTTCCATAAGTGTTCTTTTTTTAATGAAAAAGAATACATTTGGCAAAGAGTAAAAAAATATCATGAAACGGTCTGTGTACTATATGAAATCAATTCTGTTTGGAAAATTCATAAGTATATTAAAGCAGTTCCATCTGCTGTTGACTCCAAATCTATACCACGTTCATTGATTTATCTCTTCCCTTATCACTGTCAGATGATGTGCCGTGTAGGTTGTACACAGGGCTCTCTACCAGAGAACACGATGCTCACATTACATTACCCCACCCCTGTACACACAAATCAGACCTTCTCTTCCACCCCACCTCATCTGTCATCCCCTATGACACAGGACACACCTGCCCAGACCCCGCTCTGACGCTCCGTTCTCTCTCAGTCACCTCCCACCTGTCCTGAGCTGCCAGTGGCCCACCACCCACTGCTAAGGCGCGCCACTGCCAAGGGGAGCCACTGCCACCTGGTGTTTCATCGTCTGCAGATGCCGGAGTATGTTTTTACAGTTTTCTTTTATATTATCTGGATTTTTTTCCCAAGCAGAATTAGAATAATTCTGTACATAGCTTCATAGTTTGGATTTTAAGGGAGGTACGGGAGGATATGCCTTTTTTTTTTTTTTTTTTTTTTTTGGCTTTTTAAATAAACGTCTTTTTAAAGAAATGAGAAAATGGCGGTACGTTGGTGCCACCTCGTGAAGAAGCCTGAACTGCAGCTTGAACATTATGGAGCTGGAAACTGGGAGGGAAGTGCCCAAACCTACCAGGCAGAACTTTCTGGAACTCTGGGAGGAAAGGGGGCATTCTTAGGATAAACTCTAGCTTTTACTGATCGTACTGCAATACAGTCTTCTTCTATACCCAAGCACTGAATTCTGTCATGGGGGAAAGCAAATCCTTTCCTCTTAAGAAAATACCTGTTTGCCTCCATTTGAACAATCATTTCAACATTCCTGATCTATAAGTGCGACAAAGAGGTGATTCCTGAGTTGGCAAGTGTAATTTCTGTGGAAGCACGGAGAAACACAGCCCAGTTAGATTAGATATGAATACTAAGTTTGAAGACAGTTGCCGTGGGATGTAAATGAGTATCGAGAATTCATAGAATTTTGCTGCTAAGGGGAGAATATATGTAAAGAGGACAGTAACTAGAGATGTGGAGAAAAGCCCAGGGCATTAATGCATATTTTTAAGTTATCAATGATAAGAGAATTGAGCAGGTTGAAATCTTCATGGGAAGGAGCCATCTCTTCTTAGATTTAATATCTGAATTCACTACCCCACCCTTTCAACACTCTACTTCCTTTTCTTCTTCATTCCTGAGAAGCCTAAAGCTTAACCAAAGGGATGGTGTAGTTTGGTCCTAATGCCTGTTAACTGGATAGATGGATGGATGCATGCATGCATGCAGGATGTGTTAAACAAGTGCTGGGAAGTCACTGATTTTTACATATCAGGACAGAGCTCTTGATGTAGTTGATGAAACCATGGTGTTGGGTGGCTGTGAGTATACAGCTTATCAGGACTCAGCAACTGATGGCTGCAAGATGAGAGGCATTTCCTATGTGAAGGACCAGCTTGAATATCCTGGTTACCATAGATACATGACGTCATTGTGGCAACTGTGGTGACATTTTAATACAGACAGACCTGGCCTGACAAGAAGAGCATATCCTGCCTTTTAGGTGTTTGGGACTCAGCTGAGGGATGGGTCCCCACAGTAGGGGCTGAACTGCCCTAGGGTGTGGGGAGACAAAAGATCCCAGATCTAAGTCAATTCTTTCCCATTTTGGGACTGGGCAGCCCTGACTGTCTTGTAGGTAAAGCCATTGGGGTATGGCCCAGTTCCAGTGAGTGTTGGTCCTGCTCAAGGGGTGTTCTGGAACTGCTTTCCTCTTAAGGCAGGGGTGCAGGAGGGAAGACAGATAATGACACTGAGCCCCATCTTCCCCCAGTTTAAAATGGGAATAAGAATGCTTAACTCAGGATTGCTGAGAACATTTAGTGATACACATGAGCAAGTCTATGGCCCTGTGGTTATTGTGGGATCATGAATGCCTATATGAATTCAGGCCACTTCTTATTCCTTTCCAACTTTGTTTTTAGGGAATAGATAGGGAAAGGAGAAGAAAAAGGCCAAGTGAGAAGGCCATTATAATATGTGGTTGTTATGACCATGACCCACTGTATCAGTGTCATTGTCACTAACCTACTACCCTAGCATGGTTCTGGGCACTTAGTTACATCAATAAAGCATATTGGTAGCTGGATCTGTCTCTCCTTGTGCAGCTTCTCATGCTTGTGGCCCAGCTCATATCAGGTGCCTGAAGGAGGTAGTTTCTGAGGAACTGTGTCCTGAGGGCTGCTGCTGCTTCTATACCAGATTCAAGACCAAAGTCCTCAGGAGAGTGCAACACCTCACATACTTGGTGGTGTATGATGCCTGGATCAAGTGATTTCACAGATATAAATAAAAGCATGTTGTGGGAGACGCCTGGGTGGCTCAGTCCGTTAAGCATCTGCCTTCGGCTCAGGTCTTGATCCCCCCACATTGGGCTCCGCTCAGTGGGAAGTCTGCTTCTCTCCCTCTCCCTCTGCCTGTCGCTCTTCCTGCCTGTGCTCGCGCTCTCTCTCTCCCTCTCTCTCTCTCTCCCCCCTTTCTCTCTCCCTCTCTGACAATAAAGAAATAAAATCTTTTTTTTTAAAGAGCATTTTGTGGAATACCTCCTGTGAGGTTCACAAACTAGCCTAAAAGTAGAGAAACTGCTTTGATCTCGTGATTGGAGAAGAGGTTTAGCAGGTGGAAATTCATTCCACCAGAGCTACATGCTGTGTAGCAGCCCTCATGGACAGTCTTAGAGATGCCTTTCACTGCTGAAAAGCAATAAATTGCCCATTTGGAGAAGAAAACCGATCTTTAATATGCATTTTTAGTAAATATACCTAAATTGTTCTTGCCATGTATAGAATAACTTTCAATTTTCACATATCTCATAGATGGGTGCGGAAATGTGCAGTTTTTAGATCCTCCAAGCAAATTCACATTGTAACATAGATTCTCTCCTGATACCCATGTTTTTTTCCATTACATAATAAAACTTTTTAAAGAGCCAGAAATTTTCGAAGAGTTAGTTAAAATGTCAGTTACTAGGATTTAGTATTTTAAAAAATATTTATTACCCTAGACTTTGCTTTATTATAATGATAGCCACTTTCCATAAAATTAACAGTTACAACTCTTAAATATTATAATTTTTACCTAGGATATCATATTTTTGTATCTGTACTTCAGAAGGCAATGGACATCAACTCTCCCTAAATGTTTGATTAAGTTTCACTGCAAATGATTGCTTCTTTTTTGGTTATATGTAGTGTGGACCAATTTGATTAGGTATAGTGTGGGTCTGTTAATACTGTAAGAACATAATCGTGGAAATCTTCCACCTGGTTAATTGCATCAGAGATGTGTGAATATATAAATATATGTTAAATAATTCATTGAAGTGTGGTTGATACTGTACATATTTAAAGTATTTGCTCTAGTAAGTTTTAATATAGGTATACACCTGTGAATTCAACACTATAGTCAAGATAATGAACATAACCATCGCTTCAAAAACCTTTGTGCTCCTTTGTAATGCCCCCATCTACCTCTCTCCAGGCTTGCTTTCCACATCACCAGACCCTATTCCCAGGCAACTACTGATTATCTGTCAGTATGGGTTAGTTTTCTTTTCCTATAATTTTATGTAAATGGATTATAAAATGTATATTCTTTTTTGTCAGTTTGCTTTCCTTTAACCTAATTATTTGTAGATTTATTTGTTGCATATATGATTATTTCCTTTTCCGTTATTGACTAATGTTGCATTATGTGGATATATACAATTTATTCTATCCATTCAACTGGTAATAGATATTTAGGTTTTTTCCCAATCTGAGACTCTTGTAGATGAAGATGCTATGAATATTTGTGTATAATCTTTGCTTGGACATATCCTCTCCTTTTCTTTGGTAAATACATTTACAGTGCGAAAGCTGGATTATTATGGTATATAGAATAGAATTGTATGGAAACAGACGAACTGTTTTCCAAAGAGTTTGCACTATTTTTCATTGCCACCAGCAGTGTATGAGAGTTCCATCCTCCCCAGCCCTGCCAGGACATGGTATGGCCAATGTTTTTATTTTATCCATTCTCAGAGGGGCATAGTGGGATTACATTTCCCTAATGACTAGTAATGTTCAGCATCTTTTCATGTGCTTATTTGGCATTTGTGTATCTCTTTTGGTGACTTTCAAATATGTTGCCCAATTAGTGTAGTGTCTGTTACTTCTCTTTTTTAAAATTTTAATTCCAGTGGTTGACATACAATGTTATACTAGTTTCAGTTGTACAATATAGTGATTCAACAATTCCCTGTATTACTTAGTAATCATCAAGATAAGTATACTCTTAATCCCCTTCACCTATTTCACCCATGCTCCTACCCACCTCACCTCTGGTAACCATCAGTTTATTCTCTGTACCTAAGAGTCTGTTTCTTGGTTTGTCTCTTTTTTCCCCTTATTTATTTATTTTGCTTCTTAAATTCCACATGAGTATAATCACATGGTATTTTTCTTTCTCTGGCTGGCTTATTTCACTTAACGTTATACTCTCTAGATCCATTTATGTTGTTGCAAATGGCAAGACTTCATTCTTTTTATGGCTGAATAATATTCCATTTGACATATATGTGTACATATACATATATATATGTACAATACACACACATATACACACATACATACATGTCTATATGTCCACATATATACATACAATACGTGTGTGTGTGTGTGTGTGTAATGTAAGAAAGTGGTCCAGTTTCATTCTTTTGCTTGTAGCTGTCCAGTTTTCCCAACACCATTGTTGAAAAGACTGTCTTTTTCCCATTGTATATTCTTGCCTCCTTTGTCAAAGATTAATTGACCGTATAATTGGGGGGTTTATTTTTGGGTTTTCTATTCTGTTTCATTGATCTATGTGTCTGTATTTGTGCCAGTACCATACCGTTTTGATTATTACATATCTGAAGTCTGGAATTGTGATACTTACAGTTTTGTTTTTCTTTTTCAAGATTGCTTTGGCTATTCGGGATCTTTTTGGTTCCATACAAATTTTAGGATTGTTCTAGTTCTGTGAAAAATACTGCTGGTATTTTGATAGGGATTGGATTAAATGTGTAGATTGCTTTGGGTAATGTAGACATTTTCTACATTACATCTACATTTGGATTGTTTTCTTAATTTCTCTTTCTTCTGCTTCATTATTAATGTGTAGAAAATGGAGTGGATTTCGTACATTGATTTTGTATCCTGCAAATTTACTGAGGTCATATTATCAGTTCTAATAGTATTTTGGTGGAGTCCTAGGGTTTTCTATATGTCATCTGCAAATAGAGAAAGTTTTACCAATTTGGATGCCTTTTATTTCTTTTTATTGTCTCATTGCTGTGGCTAGGACTTCCTGTGTTGAATAAAAGTGGTGAGTAGACACTCTTGTCTTATTCCTGACCTTAGGGGAGAAACTCTGTTTTTCCTCATTGAGTATGAAGATGGCTGTGGGCTCTTTATACATGGCCTTCATTATGTTGATATTGGTAGATATGTATTTATTGCCATTTTGTAGTTGTTTTTGTAGTTCTTCTCTGTTCCTTTCTTCTCTCGCTCTCTTTCATGGTTTGCTGGCTTTCTTTAGTGATATACTTGGATTCCTTTCTCTTTATTTTTTGCATATCTATCACTGGTTTTTGATTTGTTGTTACCATTCAGTTTGTATATAACATTTTTTTTATTGTTAATGAAAATAAGCTTTATTACACCGAGTAGTAAATACATACAAAGGAATGGTTTTACTCATATTCTTCCAGATGTTTGGATCAACTTATAGGAAAGATGGAACTGAAATCCATACACAGTCTTAATAGAAAAATTTTCAGGGGTACTTGTTAGGCTAGGTTTGGTAGGTTGCTCTTTCTTCAGCATTTTATAACTTGTGCATTTTTTAAATTGACCTTAAAGCACTGACAGTCATACAAGCAAATGCTTAAGCACAAAAGAAGTTACATTAAATGGAATCCACACCATGTGGCAAATGTATGCACTAAAAACAAAACCCTCAGAGTTGTTGTATTAGCTTATGAAAAAGAATAAAGAACAATCTGGGTAACATAACTGTATTCAAAAGAGAGGATGAAAGGGAGACACTGGTATCTTTGCTGTGAGATAGGTATCTTTTACGTGCATCTTTCAAATCAATGCTTAAAAAAATCCCGGGTAGTTCCTAACTATTTAAAATGTAAATCCTAGTCATCTGCAAAATATTTCTCAATCTCAGAGCCTCTTGAACTGTGGGTGGGACACGGGAAGGAGAAACCAAACTGTTACCATTTTGAAAACAAGAGTTTCATCTGAACATGGAAGATGAGCTGTAACTTATCATCTTGGAAGAAGATGGAAAACCTTTCGCACTAACAGGCAGCTAGGATCTGGCATTCCATTCTGTTTCAGCCAAGCACTCTCACACCAGTCCTCTGGTGTAAATAATGCCTCATTTTAGTCTCTCCATGGCACTCTTGCTCCCCTCATAGGTGGGTCTAATTTCCTTCCCCAATTCCTCAATGATGGCTAGCAACTCAGCATACTCAGCATATTTGTTTTGGGGTACCTGGCTGTTCCCAGTTCCCTGGCTGTAGCCTAGAGATGGTAGCCCATAGTCACTTAGCAGTTGGTGGTACTGTGAGGATGTTGCCATACTGGTGGATGGCAGGTGGACACTCCCAGCGGTGTTGATGGAAGCCATAGGCATATCTGTATAGAACATTTTATACATGCAGCAGTCTATATTAATTTGATGATCGCTTCGGTTTCAGTCCATTTTTACTCCTCTCCTCCAACATTTTAGGCATATGGTGTCATATTTAACATCCTTTTATTTTATGAATCCCTCGACTAATTTTTACAGAAATACTACTTTTTACTGTTTTTGTGCTTACAGTCTTTCCTTTCCAACTCACGAAATTTGGGCCCTCTCACTTTCAAAGCCAAATGTTATGGGGATTTATCTTCCCTGTGTGGGCTTCCTGGTGTGGTAGTCTGTTTCTTTCCCCTCTCCATGCCAGGCCCTCTGCAGAAGGTCCCAGGGCTCCCTTTAGCTCCTCGCTGCATCTCTGCCTTTCTTACCTTCACTGGTGTGGCGTCTTTTCTACTTTTAGTTGTGGAGTTTGTTCTGCCAGTCTTTGAGTCATTTTCTGGGTTATTTCCACTGATATGAGTGTTCTCTAGTTGGATCCATAGGATGAGGTGAGCTTAGGGTCCCCCTAGTCTGCCATCTTTTTTGTAATTCTCCTCTTCTAATTGACATTTATAAGAATTTTTCTTCTAGATACAAGTCCTTTATCAGATATATGATTTGCAGAATTTTCTCCCAGTCAGCAGCTTGTCTTTTAATTCCATTAATAATGTCTTTGGAAGAACAAAGTTTTTAACTTTGAGGAAGTCTAGTTTTTCAATTTGTTTATTTATTGTCTTGATTTTGCTTTTGGTGTCATATATAGGAAATGTTCACCTAATTTAGGGTCAGAAGGATTTTCTACTGCTTTTTCTTCTAGAAGTTTTATATTCTAGCTTTTTTATTAAGTGTTTTGTTCATTTTGAGTTGACTTTTGCATATGGTGTGCTATATCTATTGCAGTTGATGTTTGTGCATATGGAGACCCACTGTCCCAGTACCATATGTTGAAAAGTCTATACTTTCTGCACTGAATTGCCTTTGTAGCTTTGTCAAAAGTCAGTTATTCATTTATGAGTGGTTCTATTTGTGGACTCTTCATGTTCCTTTGATATACAATTCTATCTTTATCCCAATACCACTCTGTCTTGATTACTATGGATTTATAATGAGTCTTGATATAAGACAGTGTTTATCCTCCCAATTTATTCTTTTTTTCGAGGTTATCTTCATAGTCTTGTCTCTTTTTGTTTCCACATGACTTTTAGTATAAGAATGTCAACTTATGTTTTAAAGTGTATGCTAGAATTTTTATTGGGATTGTATTGATTCTATCGGTCAGTTTGGGGAGGATAGATAATAATACTAAGTCTCGGGGCGCCTGGGTGGCTCAGTGGGTTAAAGCCTCTGCCTGCGGCTCAGGTCATGATCCCAGGGTCCTGGGATCGAGCCCCGCATCGGGCTTTCTGCTCGGCGGGGAGCCTGCTTCCCCCTCTCTCTCTGCCTGCCTCTCTGCCTACTTGTGATCTCTCTCTCTCTGTCAAATAAGTAAATAAAATCTTAAAAAAATAATAATAATACTAAGTCTCCTCACTAAAGAAGATGATATATCCTTCCTTTTATTTATTTATTTATTTATTTATTTATGTACTTATTTTATTAGTATGATTCACGGATTTTTATTTTGCTCAAAGGCTTGACATCTTACAGTATAATTATGTAGTTCGATGCACACATTGTTACTGAATTAGCCAGTGTTTACCCCTTCAAATTAGGTTCTGTGTCTATTTGTCACCTCCCAAAATACTTTCAGTATGTACTTTGTTCTGCAAAATAGATTATTTTCCGAAATATAAAAATAATGTAATGTTGCCTCTGTCATTAATTTGATAGCATGAGTACCAGATAGAACACTTGGACATGAAGCAGCAAGCAGGGATGATCCCCCATTTCCATGATGTGAGAGCTTCGATGTCACTGCTATGTGCCAAAGGGGGCTGTGGGATGGAGCTGGAGAAGAGGCAAAGCATCACTGCACAGCTTCCAGTGACCTGAGTGGACACAGACAAGTACATCTTCTTGCCCCTTTCCCCTGCCTTTCATGTGCTCTCCCTTCCTCTCTCCTCTCTATTCCATGTGCTCTCTGATCCCCTGCCTCTCCCTTCTAGTGGAACAGCAGAGAAGCGTGTGGACTCTGAGCACCAGAAACAGGAAGCAATAGAGAAGAACCAGGTGTGATGTCCAGGGTACTAGACAAGTTGCTGGAGCAAGAGTGACAAGATCAGAGTCCCATCATTGGGATACTTTAGGTAAGTCACTACCCTTCACCCAGTGTCTTTTATGTAACAGGGTAACAATACCCAATTCTCCCAACCACCCAGGAGTATTGTGGACTTTAAGTGAGATCCCACGTGAGAAAGGAATCTGTGGTTATAGGTGGGAGAGGAGGACCAATGCACTTTTGAGTAATTTATTAACAGAGACACCCCACATATCACAGAACTCTGGAAGGTTGGCATTAAATTAATAGTACAGAAATGTTTAGATCAGGACTTTTCCAAGTATGGTCTATATACCCCCTTCATCAAGTTGGCATGGAATGCTTGTTAAAATAGCAGGCACAGGGGCCCACCCTAGGTCTGGTATATCCAAAACAGGGAGGTGGAGTGAGAATGATTTCTCCTGTGTGTTATGGTATTTACCCAAGATTGAATAGCACTGCTGTGAATTTGCAACAAGGGCGTCTTAAGATTTTGAATCATTTAATGTCTTATTTTGATGTCAGTTTCCCTTGAAGCTCAGCTTTAGATATTTGTTAGTGCTCCCAGTGGATCAGAAAGGGAACAATTCTTTCTTTTCAGTCGTACTATTCAGTGTTTATTTGGGAGTAACTGCCGTGGTTTCTTAAGGCTCATGTAACTAAGTACCACAGACTGGGTAGCTTAAACCATAGAAATTTATTGTCTCACAGTTGTGGAAGTTATCCCTGATTGAAGTATTTCTAGGTCCATACTTCCCCAAAATCCTTTTGGGGACCATCCATGCTCCTTCCTAGCTTCTGGTGGTTTGCTGGCAGTCTCTGCATTTATTGGCTTGCAGATGTTTGGCTCCAGTTACTGTCTTCATCATCACGGTGTGCTGTCCCTATTTTGTCTTCACATGGCTGTCTTCTTATAAGGACACCAGTCACATTTGTTTGAGGACAGATGCTACTCCAGTATGACAGCATCTTAACTAATTATATCTGCAGCAACCCTAATTTCAAATGCTATTATGTTCTGAGGTACTGGTGGTTCAGACTTAGCATATCTTTTTGGGGGTGATGCAGTTCAATCTATAACAGCCATTGAAGTAGCCACTTGCCATGGATGCATCACACTGAACAAGACAAGGGAGCATCCCTGGCGCTTTGTTTCTAGCTTGAGAAAACTGGCAATAAGCAGGTAAGCAAATTAATAGGCAGGAGAATTTCATAGGAGAATGAGTTCTTTAAAGAAAATAAATGTATCCATTGACTACGAAATGATGGGGACAGGGAGTATTATAGATGGTGTTGTCATTGAAGCTCTTTCTCAGGCAGTGACATTTGAACTGAGTCCTGAGCAAGAGGAAACCAGGCCTGGGCTGGTATTTTGGTTTGTGATGTGTGTGGCACTAGTTCCAAGAGCAGACGATGAACTCAAGTGGTTGGAGTCTGGCAGACAAAGTGCCAATCGTAAGAGATGAGATTGAAGGGCAGACAGAAGCCACATATTTTGGACTGTGTATGGAGATTGGAGTCATTCTGAGTTTGGAGAGTTGCAGTATGGGAGCAAGAAGATCTGATTCATGTGCTCACAAGGTGACTCTGGCTGCTGTTAAGTGTATTGTCTAATAGAGTTCACAATTCAGATATCTAAATTTTTAAAAAAATATCAAGGAAAAAATGGTTTGTTTACTGTGATACCAATCCTACTAGGAAAATTCTTAAGTGTATTAAAGCAGATTCATTTCCCACTAACCCCAGACTACATGGTGTTCATTGATTTATCTCTTCCCTCATTACTGCCAGGTGATGTACATTGTGGACTGCACAGTGTCCCTACTAGAAAACAGGGTGTTCACCTTCCATTACCCCATCTTCGCAGGCTGCCCAGACCAATTGACACTTCCGGTTTGTCATCTGTCCATGACACAGACCACAGCTGCCCAGACCCCACTCCAAGCCCCCATCCTCTCTTAGTTATCTATCTCCTTTTCTGCCTTGCACTGCCCTTTGCACACCTGCTACAGACTGCCAAACATGCCTCTGCCACCAGGTGTTTTTTTGGTTTTTTTTTGTTTTTTTTTTTTTAGTAATTGCTATACCCAACACGGGGCTCAAACTCATAACCCTAAGATCCAAGTGTCACATACTCTTCTGACTGAGCCAGCCAGACACCCTTGCCACCAGCTGTTTAAATGTCTCCAGACCCTGTAGTATGTCATAGTCTTCTTTTACACCTATCATTTTTTTAGGCATAGTGAGTCATTCTGTATAGGTTCACAGCCTGGGTTTTTAGGGTGGTTATTGTTATTTTTTTTCTTCCTTTTTTTTATTGTGTTATGTTAGTCACCATACAGTACATCATTAGTTTTTGATGTAGTGTTCCATGATTCATTGTTTGTGTATAACACCCAATGCTCCATGCAATCCGTGCCCTCCTTCATACCCATCACCAGGCTCATCCATCCTCCCACCCCCTCCCTTCTAAAACCCTCAGTTTGTTTTCCGGAGTCCATAGTCTCTCATGTTCGTCTCCCACTCCGATTTCTCCCCCTTCGTTTTTCCCTTCTCCTAATGTCCTCCACGCTATTCCTCATGTTCCACAAATAAGTGAAACCATATGATAATTGACTTTCTCTGTTTAACTTTTTTCACTTAGCATAATCTCCTCCGGTCCTATCCATGTTGATGCAAAAGTTGGGTATTCATCTTTTCTGATGGCTGAGTAATATTCCATTGTGTATATGAACCACATCTTCTTTGTCCATTCGTCTGTTGAAGGGCATCTTGGCTCTTTCCACAGTTTGGCGATTGTGGCCATTGCTGCTATGAACACTGGGGTACATATGGCCCTTCTTTTTACTACATCTGTATCTTTGGGGTAAATACCCAGTAGTGCAATTGCTGGGTCATAGGGTAGATCTATTTTTAATTTTTTAAGGAACCTCCACATTGTTTTCCAAAGTGGCTACACAACTTGCATTCCCACCAACAGTATAAGAGGGTTCACCTTCCTCCACAACTTCTCCAACATTTGTTGTTTCTTGCCTTGTTGATTTTTGCCGTTCTAACTGGTGTAAGATGGTATCTCAATGTGGTCTTGATTTGAATTTCCCTGATGGCTAATGATGATGAACACTTTTTCATGTGTCCGTTAGCCATTTGTATGTCTTCTTTGGAGAAATGTCTGCTCATGTCTTCTGCCCATTTTTTGGCTTGATTATCTGTTTTTTGGGAGTTGAGTTTGAGAAGTTCTTTATAGATCTTGGAAATCAGCCCTTTGTCTGTAGTGTCATTTGAAAATATCATCTCCCATTCTGTGGGTTGCCTCTTTGTTTTATTGACTGTTTCCTTTGCTGTGCAGAAGCTTTTTATCTTGATGAAGTCCCCAAAGTTCATTTTTGCTTTTGTTTTCCTTGCCTTTGGAGATGTGTCTTGAAAGAAGTTGCTGTGGCCATTGTCGAAGAGGTTACTGCCTATGTTCTCCTCTAGGATTTCGATGGATTCCTGTCTCACATTGAGGTCTTTCATCCATTTAGAGGTTTTTTTTTTTTTACTTTTTGCAAACATTCTGTAGGGCAGAAGTTTGATGATGGTGGTACGTTGATGCCGCCTTGTGACAAAATCCTGAGCTGCAGCTTGAACATCGCTGAGGAGGATAATGGGAACAAGGGGCTGGTGACCCACAGAACTTTCTGGAAGTCAGGATGGAAAGGGGAGAACTCCTTGGGTATAGTTATATTGATAGCCTGTCCCTGGACATTTTATATAAATGGAATCATGCAATATGTGGTCTTTTGCATATTTGGCTTCCTTTGCTGTCATAGTGTTTTCAAGTTTCATCCATGTTACAGCATATATCACTATTTGATTCCTTTTTATTGCCAAATAATATACTACATTTTATTTATGCATTCATTAACTGGTGAAAAATTGGGTTATTTCTACTTTGGGCTATTATAAATAATGATGGTATGTAAGTACATGTACAAGTTTTTATATAGACATATGTTGTCATCTCTCCTGGCTGTGTACCTACAGTGGAATTGCTGGGTTATATGGTAACTCTCTGCTGAAGCATTTCAAGAATTGCCAGAGTGTTTTCATGACCCTGACAGTATTGAAGAGTACAGGCATAGTCTGTTATTTTTTCTCCTGATTAGACTGCGGTTATGGGTTTTGGGAAAGAACACCAAAGAGTTGAAGTGCCCTCACATCACGTTACATTAGGAGGACCTAATACTATATGACATCACTGAGATGTTGACCCTCAGTACAAGGTTAAGATGATGTTTGTTTAGTTTCACTAGTGTACAGTAACTATTTTCCATTCACCTACTCTATTCTTTAGATGTGAATCACTAAGTCAGTCCTGACCTCAGGGTTGGGAAATGGAATTAAGGTTCACCTCATGGAGACAGAGTATGGACATATGTTATTTGAATTATTACATAGTTTGTCTCTTGTCACCCATTTTTTATTATTTCAAATGTTTATTTATATGAATCTTTATTCATATACTTATATTGTAGATTGCTTTTTAATGGATACATCCCAAAAGGAAGCCTACCGCCATGATTTAAATAGTACAGAAGAAAAATTTGACTGAACACTAAGGAAACTGCAAAAGAGTTCCCTATCTCCACCATTATATATTGCCACCATTGTAGTGAAAAATATGCTATATTGGATAATGCTTTTATACTATATTTAATCATGGCAGATTTTAGAAGCACATTATAATTTTACATGACTTTATTGCATACTTGGGCTTTTTGAGGAATAAATAAAGAATAGGTAAGACAGCTTATTGAAGTGACCATGAAAAAGTATTACTAACATGTAAAAACATATTTGCAAAATTTTTTCAATGAAGCAAAAGTATGAGATACCTGGGAGAAAATGTATGCTTCATTTGAAAGCCATTTATCTAAAGTTGTCTTTTAGTTATCTACCTCTGACTCTATGAAAGGTATTTTACAACTGTAGCTTTTATATGACAGTATTGCAATACAATCCTTGTCTATACCCAAGCAATTGAATCTTTTCTGAGGGAAAGAAATCCTTTCCTCTTGGACAAATACTTGTTTGTTTCTATTTGAACAATCATTTCAACCTTCTTGATCTGCACATATAACAATGTGGTAGTCATTTAGCTGGTGAGTGTAATTTCCATGGAAGGATGGGAGAATGCTGCCTCATAAATGAAGAATGAAGACTGAGTTGCAGGACAAGTTCAGGGACATGTGAACTGAGTATCAGGGATTCTTAGAATTCTGATGTAAAGGCGATAATATATGTAAAGAGGAGAGCAACTAGAGATGTGGAGAGGGGCCCAGGACATTAAAGCATATTTTGAAATCCTCAATCTTAAGAGAACTGAGCATGTTGAAATCTTAACGGGAAGGCGCCATCTCCTACTAGATTTAACTTCTGAATTAACAACCCCACCCTTTTCACACTTTACTTCTTTGTTTCCATTCCGGAGGAGACTAAAACTTAACTAAAGTGGTGGTGTAGAGTTTCTCTTAGTTCCTGTTAACTGGGTGCATGGATGGATAGATGCATTCACGCATGCATGCAAGAAGTGTCACACATGTGTGGGGAATTCATAGATATTTACATTCCAGCCAGAGCTTTTCGTGCACCTGAGTGAAGCCGTGGTGTTGGTCACTGAGAGAATGTACCTTCTCAGAACTGTGCAGCTGATAGTTTTGGTAGTTTATATATGTTTCTAAGAATTCAATTATCTGTTTCTTCCAGATTGCCTAATTTGTTGGCATATAATTGCTTATAATATTCTCTTATAATTGTTTGTATTTCTTTGGTGTTGATTGTGATCTCTCTTCTTTCACTCATGATTTTATTTATTTGGGTCCTTTCTCGTTTCTTTTGGATAAGTATGGCTATGGGTTTATCAATCTTGTTAATTTTTTCAAAGAACCAACTCCTAGTTTCATTGATCTGTTCTACTGTTTGTTTGTTTGTTTTTTTATTTCTATGTCTTTGATTTCTGCTCTAATCTTTATTATTTCCCTTCTACGGCTGGATTTAGGTTTTATTTGCTTTTTTTTTTCCAGCTCCCTTAGGTGTAAGGTTAGTTTGTATACTTGAGACTTTTCTTGCCTCTTGAGGAAGGTCTATATTTCTATATACTTCCCTCTTAGGACCACCTTTACTACGTCCCAAAGGTTTTGGATTGTCGTATTTTCATTTTCATTTGCTTCCATGTATTTTTTACTTCTTCTTTAATTTCCTGGTTAACTCATTCATTCTTTATTGGATGTTCTTTAACCTCCATGTATTTGTGGTCCTTCCCAATTTTTTCTTGTGGTTGACTTCAAGTTTCATAGCATTGTGGCTGAAAATATGCATGCTATGATCTCAATCTTTCTGTACTGGTTGAGGCCTGATTTGTGACCCAGTATGTGATCTATTCTGGAGAATGTTTCATGCGCACTTGAAAAGAATGTGTATTCTGCCAATTTAAGATGAAATGCTCTGAATATATCTGTGAAGTCCATCTGGTCCAGTGTGTCATTCAAAGCCCTTGTTTCCTTGTTGATCTGCTTAGATGATCTGCCCATTGCTGGGAGTGGGATGTTAAAGTCCCCTACTATTATTGTATTATTATCAATGTGCTTTTTAAATGTGTTATTAATTGGTTTATATAATTGGCTGCTCCCAGTTTAGGGGCATAAATATTTACAATTGTTAGATCTTCTTGTTGGATAGACCCTTTTATTATGATATAGTGTCCCTTCATCTCTTGTTACAGTCTTTGGTTTAAAATCTAATTTGTCTGATATATCCATTCTGATACCATATATCTTTTGATTAGAACATTTAGTCCGTTTACATTCAGAGAAATTATTGAAATATATGAATTTAGTGCCATTGTATTACCTGTAAAATCGTTGTTCCTGTAAATTGTCTCTGTTCCTTTCTATTCTTTGTTGCTTTTGATCTCTCTTTCCCTTTAATATGTCTTCAGAGCTGGTTTAGTGGTCATGAACTCCTTTAGTTTTTGTTTGTCTTGGAAACTCTTTTTCTCCTTCTATTCTGAATGACAGTCTTGCTGGATAAAGTATTCTTGGCTGCATATTTTTCCCATTTAGCACATTGAATATATCATGCCATTCCTTTCTGGCCTGCAAGGTCTCTGTAGACAGGTCTGCTGCCACCTTTATGTGTCTATCCTTGTACATTAAGGGTCTTTTCTCCTGAGCTGCTCTCAAAATTCTCTCTTTGTCTTTGCATTTTGTAGGTTTCACTATTATATGTCATTGTGTTGACCTGTTTTTGTTGATTTTGAGGGCAGTTCTCTGTGCCTCTTAGACTTGAATGCCTATTTCTTTCCCCAGGTATGGAAGTTCTCAGCTATAATTTGTTCAAATAAACCTTCTGTCCCTTTTTCCCACTCTTCTTCTATGATACAGATATTATTTTGTTTTATAAAATTGCTGGATTCCTTAAGTCTACCTTCATGATCTACTAGTTTTCTTTCCCTCTGCTTTTCAGCTTCCTTATTTTCCATAATTTTATCTTCTATATCACTGATTAGCTCCTCTGCTTTATCCATCCTCATGTTTATAGCTCCACTTGGGACTGCATCTGAGTTATAGCATTTTTAATTTCGGCCTGACTAGATTTTAGTATTTTTATCTCTATAGTAAGGGATTCTCTAGTGTATTCTATGCCTTTTTCAAGTCCAGCCAGTATCCTTATAATTGTTGTTTTAAATTGTAGTTCAGACATCTTACTTATAACTGTATTGATTAAATCCCTGGCTGTGAGTACTAGTTCCTATTCTTTCTCTTGGGGTGAATTTCTCCATCTCGTCATCTTGTCCAGAAAAGAAGAAAGAAAAAGAAAAAAGAAAAAAGAACAACAACAGCAAAATACAAAAAATCTAGATCCTGGATGTGTTGTGGTCTGTTTATTAAATCCTAAAATAAGAAAGAAAGAAGAAATATGTCTAAAAATAAAACAAAATACAATGAAAGCAAACAAAAAATAAAAAACATATAAATATATATAAAGTAAAATAAAAATAAAAAATAATTGGAAAAAATAAGAAAATAAATAAAAAAAGAATAAAAAAATAAAGAATAAAAGTACAAAGGAGGGTAGATCCTATTTTCCTCTGGAGCTGAAGCTTTTCAGCCCTCTATGATCAGTAAACTTGGTGCAAGCGAGTTGTTTGTGCTGGTCTTCTGGGGGAGGGGCCTGTTGTGCTGATTCTCAGGTGGACTTGCCCTATTTGAAATGCCCCTCGAGGGTGCAGGGAGGCAGGGTTTGGTGTAAGCTGCTCAAGAGTCCACTAGGTGGCACTGTTTGGTCCCTGAACCCTTTCAGCACTGATGGGCAGGATGAATATGGCAGCACCCCACCCACTCTCTAACCCAGAAGGTGGAAATTTGCGCCCCCACCCCCACTCTTCAGTGAGCCCTCACAGAAGAGAAATCAATCACTCTCGGCTCCCTGGTTTCCGTGAGAAACCTGTGTTCATTCTGCCTGTGTGGAGTTTTTGTTTTTGTTTTGTTTTGTTTTTTTATCTCAGGTGCATGACTGAGTTTCAAAACTCCAAATTTTAGTGACTCCCGTGGCACAGATCCACGCTGTTCCTCTTGGGCAAGATCTAACCCTACTTCCACCATTTGCCAGACCTGAGCCAGAAAGCAGTCATACCACCACTCAGTGGTTCACAGTTTATGGCAATACAAAGCAAAAAGCCGGCACCTAAAGTGACTGTTCTCAGCTGGTTTCCGCACCCCTACGCCTGGGAACAATGCAGCACTTAGGCGCCACCCATTCTTCTTGCAAACCAGGGGATCCTCAGACCATGGCGTCACACCTGGGATTCTGCCCTGCTTTGCCACCTGAGCAAGGGATGAGATAAACTTGGGGTCCCCCTACTTCTCCGTCATCTTAACTCCTCCTCCCTGCAGAACTGATTTATCTTGTGACTGGAAATTTGTACATTTTGACCACACCTACCTATTTTTTCTTCTTTATTGAGATATAATTGACATATAGTATTATGTTGGTTTCAGGTGTACACCATAGTGATTCTATATTTATGTTGTGAAATGACCACCACAATATGTCTGGTTAACATCTGTCAACATATATAGGCACAAAATTTGTTTTGTGATGATAATTTTTTTTAAGATTTTATTTATTTATTTGACAGAGAGAAAGAGATCACAAGTAGGCAGAGAGGCAGGCAGAGAGAGAAGGGGAAGCAGGCTCCTCGCTGAGCAGAGAGCCCAATGCGGGGCTCGATCCCAGGACCCTGAGATCCCAGGACCTGAGCCAAAGGCAGAGGCTTAACCCAGGCACCCCTTGTGATGATAATTTTAAGATCTACTCTGGTAGTACCTTTCAATATGCAATACAGGATTATTAAATATATTCACCATTTTCAACATTACGTCCTCATCATTCATTTATTTTTTGAATGGAAATTTGTACTTTTTGACCTTTTTAGTCATTTTTCCCACTGCCCACCCCTCATATAGATATTTAATGCCTCAAAATATTCTCTGACTGTTGTTTTACTTTTTATTTTTACTTATTTTTATTTTTTATTTATTAACATATAATGTATTATTTGTTTCAGGGATACAGGCCTGTGAATTGTCAGTCTTACACAATTCACAGCACTCACCATAGCACATATACTCCCCAATGTCCATCACTCAGCCACCCCATCCCTTCCCCCCCAACCCAGCAACCCTCGGTTTGTTTCCTGAGATTAAGAGGCTAGTGCAGCCGCTCTGGAAAACAGTATGGAAGTTCCTCAAAAAACTGAAAATAGAGCTACCCTACGACCCAGCGATCGTACTTATTTTTTTAAAGATTTTATTTACCTATTTATCAGAGAGAGAGCACAAGCAACGGGGACAGTAGGCAGAGGGAGAAGCAGGCACCCTGCTGAGCAAGGAGTCCATTGCAGGACTCTATCCCATGACTCGAACCAAAGGCAGATGCTTAACCAACTGAGCCACCCGAGTGTCCCGCTCTGACTGTTGTTTTAGATTCTGATATATTGTGTTTTCATTATCATCTCCATCAAATTTGGCAATTTAATCTGTATTTCCATTTGGGCTCAAGATTTCTTTAACAGCCTTAGAATCAGTTGTCGTGAATATTCCATGTTCTTTTGAAAAATAAGTACCTTATCTATTAACAATCACAATTCAGAATGTCTTTTTATAACATCACTTTTGGGATTATGTTTTTTATATCTTTTCTGCAATGACTTTATATTTCTCTACTTGACCATTTTTGGATTAAGGAAAATATGTTAGAATCATCTATTATTAGTGAGTTTCTTGTTTTTTCCTCTTGACCTTACTGTAGTTTTTGTTCTGTGAATACTTTCACTGTGTAATTGTGTACATAAGTATTAATATCACACATCTTCCATGTGAATTTTAGCCTTTCGCATTAGACACTGTGCTTTTTTTGTCTTTGTAAATCAATTTTGATCTCAATTCTATTCTCTCTAGTAGCAAGATTATAACCCCTTGTTTCTTGTTGTTGGCCATTACCTGGTATATTTTTCCTTACTATATAATTTTTAACCTATCTGAATACCCTTATGTTAGGTATATCTCTGGAAAAAGTATAGTTTTGGATTTTCTTATAATAGGCAATTTGGAAACACTTTTACTAGGGGAGTTAAGTGCATTTACACCTACTGATGTGATCAATATCTTTGATCATTTGTGTTCAGTTCTCTCACATTGTTTACAAACTCATGAAATAACACTCTTACAATAGACACTGTATTTATTTCATTTCCTGTCTTCTTTTATTTTTTAATTTTTATTTTATTTTTCCAGTGTTCCAAGATTCATTGTTCATGTACCACACCCAGTGCTCCATGCAATACGTGCCCTCCTCAATACCCACCACCAGGCTCACCCAACCCTTCACTCCCCTCCCCTCCAAAACCCTCAGTTTGTTTCTCAGAGTCCAAAGTCTCTCATGTTTCGTCTCCCCCTCCGATTTCCCCCAATTCACCCTTCCTTTCTTTCTCCCAATGTCCTCCATGTTTTTCCTTATGCTCCACACATAAGTGAAACCATATGATAATTGACTCTCTCTGCTTGACTTATTTCACTCAGCATAATCTCTTCCAGTCCCATCCATGTTGATACAAAAGTTGGGTAGTCATCCTTTCTGATGGAGGCATAATATTCCATTGTGTATATGGACCATATCTTCTTTATCCATTCGTCTGTTGAAGGGCATCTTGGTGATTGTGGCCATCGCTGCTGTGAACATTGGGGTATATGTGGCCCTTCTTTTCACTACATCTGTATCTTTGGGGTAAATACCTAGTAGTGCAATTGCAGGGTCATAGGGTAGCTCTATTTTTGATGGCTAAATTTTTGTGTGTGTGACTGTAGTAGTGAAAATCAGAGAAAGAGGGAAAACTGAAGCCAGTGATAATATGCAACACTTAGCAAAATTTCAGTCTGTGTAAAAAGCATTGTTGATTATAACAAATTATGTGCAGTCAGCCTGACTACTAACCACACAGTAAGCTCTTGTTTTCTTGGAATCCATATACCCTGAATTTTACCTTTAACTTCGCGTCACTGTTTTTATAGCTTTCTTTACACAAATAATGCATTTTTATTTTGGAAAATGTAGCTCCCTGTTTGGTTCATTTGGATCCTATAGAATGACATACAGAGCAAACGTGTCAAGACCTTATTCAAATAAATTCTTTTCAGAGTGAAAACCCAGAGCCAGCACGGACTTAGCAAACCTTCTATATTCCTTAATACTATCCAGCAAAAATCAGTGACCCTGAACATGCCATTTTCAAGTGTCTTTGGGATCATCAAAGGCAGGTTAAATAATGCAAGGTCTTGATCTGGAGTTCAGAATATATTGAATCCATTGACAAATCAGTGGTGCTCTACTGTATATGGATACTCAGTAGAAGAGATGACATTATTTCCCAGTTATTCTGGATAAGAGACAGTTTACATATATAAGAAATGAGAGGGGACAATTGCTGGCAGATGCAAGTTAAGGATTACCCAGGAATATTTTCATCCGGCTCAACTATCCCAAGGAAAGAGGCAGGGTGCCATTTCTGTACCAAGAGGTGAATGGAATTTGCCTGTTGAATGCTGTAATCAAGAACAAATAACACTTCACTTTACAGATTAAACCATCCTGTTTTCTCTTAAAAAACTGAATTGACTGTGTGTGTGTTTCTTGTGTTTCTGTGCCCCTTCTGGCTCTACTATCTCCTATACATACTCACGGTTATAGTTTAAACTCAGTACAGACCAGCATCAGATCTCCAATTCAAGGTTAGATATCCCGGAAAATGTTTTTTTTTTAATTCTAGGCAAGCGATGGATACAGAGAGATTGTTCCAGTTAAGTGAAAATCCAGAAAGCTGGCTGATCCCATGAAGTCAAGCTCCCAACCTCCATCCTCCCTCCCCTGTGTGGAGCCTCCTGGTCTGAGATTCAGAGCTGTCATCCTAGATCTCACCACCAGGTGACATCACCTTTGTCTCCATTTTTGTTGTTCGTTTTTCATGAAAAGGAGTTCATTACAAAGAGTAAAAAAATATCACAAAAAAACTAGGATACCAATTCTGCCTGGAAAATTCATATGTATATTAAAGCAAATCCATTTGCTTTTGACCCCAAACTACATCATGTGTATTAATTTATCTCTTGCCTCATCATCGTCAGCTGATATACAGTGTGGACTGTGCAAAGGTTCCTTACCAAGGAATAGGACGTTCTCTGAACTTCTCCCACCCTCTGTCATCCCTTGTTCATGACAAAGGACACAGCTTCCCAGATCCTGCTCAGATTCTTTGTCCTCTGTCACCTACCCCTTGTTCTACTCTGAACCACCCTTGAAATACCTACCACCATCTTCCAAGGTCCACCACTGCTACCAGGTATTTCATCTGCAGACACCAAAGTATGTTTTCAAGATATTCTTTTACACCTACCAGTTTTTTTCAGACAGAATTAGAGTCATTTTTCATAAGTTTAATGCCTGGGATTTTGGAAGATTATTATTTTTTTACTCTTTACAGCTTCATAGAAGTTTGATATTAGTGGTACTTTGGTGCCACCTTCTGACAAAACTCTGAACTGCAGCTTGAACATGTCTGGGAAGTAAAGTGGAAGGGAGGGGCTCTGACCCAAACTCACCAGACTGAACTTTCTGGAAGTCAGGATGAAAACGATAGAATTCTTTGGGTACAGCGTATTGATGGCTTTCTCTGGACATTTTATACAAATGGAATCATACAATATGTTGTATTTTGCATATTGAGCTTCTTTCTCTTGGCTTAATGTTTTCAAGCTTCAAATAGTAGAATGTATCAGTATTTCATTCCTTTTTTTGGCCAAGTATACCACATTTTTTTTACCCATTCATTAATAGGCAGACATTTGAGTTGTTTCCACTTTTGGCTATTATGAATAATGATGCTATGTACATTCCTATACTAGTTTTTATGTAGACATATGTTTTCATTTTTCCTGGCTGTGTGCCTAGGAGTGAAATTGTTGAGTTATTTAGTAACTCTCTGTTGAACTGTTTGAGGAACTGCCAGATGGTTTTCATGACCCTGACAGTGTTGAGGAGCGCAGGCATAGTCTGTCGTTTTTCTTCTGATTGGACTCTCGTTATGAGTTTTGAGAAAGAATACCATAGAGTCGAAGTGCCTTTCTTGTCACTTCAAATTCAGGAGGACATGATACCCACGTGACATCACTTGGTCACTGGAGATGCTGACCTACATCACAGGGTTAGGGCATTGTTTGTCTAGTTTCTCCATTGTAGACAAACTATTTTCCATTCACCTATTCTAGTCTCTGAAGTGAGTCACTAAGTCTGTCCTGCCCTCAGGGGTGGGAGTCAGATATGGTTCACCTCACGGAGGCAGGGTATCTGGTGTAGAGAAAAATGGATTTTGACTGAACACTCAGGAAACTGCAAAAGAGTTCCCTAACTTTGCCATTATATATAACTACCGTGGTATTGTCTAAATATGGTATGTGAGACAATGCTTTTAGATAATATATTTAACCATGGCAGAGTTCGGAATGACGTTATACTTTTATATGATTTTATTCCATGATTGATTTCCTTGAAAAAGAAATAAAAACATATGAGAGAGGTTATTGAAATGATGATAGCATAATATTGCTAACGTGCAGAAAACATATTTGCAAAATCCATTAAATGATGCAAAATTATAAGATATGTCAGAGAAAATGTGTGCTTCATTTGAAAGCCCATTGGGAAAAGCAAAGTACTTCAGTTATCTGACTCCCGATTCTATGGAACGTATTTTACAACTCTAGCTTTTATGTAGCTGATCCTTGCTTTACCCAAGTAACTGAATTCTGACCTGGGGATAGGAGATCCTTTCCTTTTGGGGAAATAGTTGTTTGCATCCATTGAACAATCATTTCAATGTTATAGATATGTATACGTGATAAAAAAAAGTGGTTGTTGAGTTGGTAAGTGTAATTTCCATGGAAGCATGAGGGAACATGGCCTAGTTATACAATGGATGAAGACTGAGTTGGAGAGGAGGTGCAGAAAGATGTAAATTGAGTATGGAGAATTTTTCTTAGAATTTTGGTGCCAAGGTGAAAGTATATGTAAAGAGGAGAGTCATGAGAGTTGTGGAGAGGGGCCCAGGGCATTAAAGCATATTTGTAAATCATCAATTATAAGAGACTTGAGCAGGCTGAAATCTTAAAGGGAAGGAGCTGATTTAAGATCTGAATTTACCACTCCACCCTTTCCACACTTTACTTACTTGTTTCCATTCTGGAGAAGTCTGATTCTCAACTAAAAGGATGGTATAGAGTTTGGTATTAATGCCTGTTAAGTAGATGAATGAATAAATGGATGCAGGAGGTGTCTAACATGTACTGGGAAATCACTGATTTTTGCATCTTAGGGCAGAGCTCTTCAGGCAGCTAATGAACCTGTGGTGTTGGGTGGTTGAGAGGATGCAGCTTCTCAGGACTCAGCAACTGGGGGCTGCAATATGGGAGGCATTTCAAGTGTGGAGGACCAGCCTGAGCATTGCAGTTGCCATAGAAACCTGACATCATTGTGGGATGTCTGATTTTTTTAAGAGACAGATAATGTCCTGGGAAGAAGAGCATGTCTGCCTTCAGGTGGTTGGGACTCACCTGGGAGAGTGGGTCTCTGCGATGGGGGCTGAAATGCCCTGAGGTGTGAGGAAACAACGGGATTCAGATCCAAGTCACCTTTCTGACTTTGGGATGTGGTGTCCTGGTTGTTACTTATGGAAAGCCATTGGGGTCCCATCTGACCCCAGTGAGCGTGGGTCCTGCTCCAGGGGTGTCCTGGAGCTACTTTTCTTCCAATTCGGGGGTGGGAGAGGTAAGACAGGTAATGACTCTCAACCCCTGATTCCCCCTTTGTACAATGGGGATGGGAATGCTTCACCCACAGGGTCACTGAGAACAGTGATGTACAGGAGCAAGCCCACGGCCCTGTGGTTACTGTGGGATCATGAATGCCTGTATGAATTTAGGATATTTCTTATTCCTTTTCAACTTTAGTGTTAGGGGACAGACAAGGAAAGGAGAAAAAAAAGACCTTGGTGAAAAATCCATTAAAATGTGGTTTTTATGACCATGCCCTTTGAATCAGTGTCATTGACACTAAGCTAGTGTCTAGCAGGGTGCTGGGCACATAGTCACTCCAGGAAAACATAGTGAGTGCTGGATCTGTCTCTCCCTGTGCAGCTTTTCACGCTGGTGGTCAAACTCACATCAAGGGCCTGAAGGAAGTAGTTTTTCAGAATCTGTGTCCTGATGGTTTCTGAAGCTACTATTTCAGATTCAAGGACAGTGGTCATCAAGAAACCCCAGCACCTTATATCCCGTGTGGAATATGATGTCTGGAATGGGTGACTTTATACCTGAAAAAAATATGTTGTGTCTGAGCTCCCTGACAGTGGATTAGTTTTGATTTCCTATAGTTTTACATGAAAAGAATTATACAAGTTGCATTTTATTTTCATGTGGCCTGTTATATTCAGCCATTGATTGATTGTTCTGAATTATCTTTTATTTTACATGCATACATGGAACATTATTTGTGAGTGCTTGGGATATACTTTCTTGAATATTTGGTATATCATATCTACTAGAAGAAAGCTTGTATCTGGGAATGATAGATTTTCAGTTCTTTTTTGAATCATGAATTACTCATTTGATATGCACTGAAGTAGAAAAACACACAGAATTATCTTCAGATTTAGGATTATAGTAAATATATGATAAGTGAATATAACGAGTTAGAGTTATTAAACTCTCCCAAGAAGTGACAATTGAAATAATATTTTTTCCTTTCATAAAGCAAAATTTTGTACTTTGATGATATAAACCAAAACATAGAAATGAGTTGTGTTTGTTTCCTACAAACATATTTAAAGTAAGAGTAAGGAAGTTTCCAGGAAAATAGCAATCACATGAATATTTTTAATTTTGGAAATTTATCCTATAGGTATTTCATGGAACACATATCTTTAGATATAATTTATTGCATGTATATGGGCTTATAAATAGGCAAATTTTATCCTACGTAATGAAGAATGTAAAAATTGATTGTTTCATACCAGGGTAATGTTAATGGTCTATAGCAGAGAATTTTACTAATTATGGTAGACTATATTTTTTAGGATTTTTGTCTAAGAGTCTGTTTTTGTGTGCGTTTCTCTGTTTTGTTTTTCGGATTCCATATGTAAGTGAAATCATGTGATATTTTTCTTTCTCTGTCAGATTTATTTCACTTAGCATAATACCCTCTAGCTCCATCCATCTTGTCGCAAATGGCAAGATTTCATTCTTTTTTCTGGCTGAGAAATAATCCATTGTATATGTGTATACCACATCATTATCCATTCATCTGTCAATGAACAGTTAGGATGTTTCCATATCTTGACTATTATAAATAATGCTGTAATAAAAATAGTGGTGCATGTATCTTTTGGAATTAGTATTTTCATATTATTTGGGTAAATACCCAGTAGAGGAATTACTGGATCATAAGCTATTTCCATTTTAATTTTTTGAGGATCCTCCATACTTTTTTCCATACTGATTGCATCAATTTACGTTCCCACCAACAGTGCATGAGGGTTCCTTTTTCTCTACATCCTCACCAACACTTGTTATTTCTTGTGGGTTTTTTTTTTTTATTTTAACCATTCTGACAGGTGTAAGGTGTTATCTCATTGTAGATTTGATTTCCATTTCCCTGGAGATTGGTGATGTTGAGCATCTTTTCTTGTGTCTGTTCCCATCTGTATGTCTTCTTTGGGAAAATGTCTATCAGGTCCACTGCCCATTTTTTAATTGAATTGTTTGCTTTTTGGTGTTGAGTTGTCCAACAATACATTAAAAAATAATTCACCGCAACTAAGTGGGGTATATTCCAGGGATGCAAGGGTGGTTTGGTTTGTAAATCAATCAGCCTAATATATCACATGAACAAGAAAAAAGATTAAAAACATATGATCACCTCAACAGATACAGAAAGCACATCTAACAAAACATTTCCATTCACTATAAAAATTCTCAACAAAGTAGACTTAGAGGAGACGTACCTTGATGTATTAAAAGCCACATAGGAAAAACCCACTTCTAATATCATATTCAGGATTGAAAAACAGAGCTTTTCTTCTAAGACCAGGAACTAGATAGGATGTCCACTCTTACCACTTTTATTCAACATAATACTAGAGGTCCTAGCCACAGCAATCAGATAAGAAAAAGAAAACCCATCCAAATTGGTAAAGAAGTAAAACTTGCACTATTTGCAGATGATATGATACCATATATAGAAAACCCTACAGGCTCCAACAAAAAGTTACTAGAACTGAAGAATGAATTCAGTAAAGTTTCCAAATAAAAAATAAATATATAGATATCTGTTGCATTTCTATACCATTACTTTTTTATAGCAAACTAAAGGAGGGTTTAAAGATGAATGGGACAAAATATATGCTGGGTAGGAAGTATTGTTTCCTGGTTTCAGCTATAAACATATCTATGTTTTCACTAAGCCAAGATGTAAAATATATTTGTGTAAAATATGGTCTAGAGAAAACTTGAAAAAAATAATCTAAAAGTCAACTAGTAAAAATCTCTGCTACTATTACTATCGACATTATATAACTATTTTTAAAGTTATTCATTATGTGGGATAAAGATATACATATTTATTACTCTGTATACATAAAAGAAATTATATCTAAAGTTTTGTTACATAAAATACCTATAATATAAATTTCTGAAATTCAAAATATTCTTGTAATTATTACTTTCCTACTAGCCTTCAGATAAATATGTATGTAAGAAACAAAGGCATTTCTATGTTTTGGTTTTTATCACCATCAAAGGACAAAATTTTGTTTAACAAAAAAAGTGCTCATATTTTTATTGTTCCATTTTGGAATAGTTTTTTGACTCCCAACTTAATATATATGTTTATTAAATATTTACTATAATCCTAATCTGAAGATAATTCTATATGCTTCTCTACTTCAGTGTATATGAAATGGATAATGTGTTGATTCGCAAAGGAATCAATGATCTACATGATTCCCAAACACAAGTCTTCATCTAGCAGATATTAGGTATTAAATATACAAGAAAGTGTTGCCCAAGTGCTCATAAATAATGTTTCATATATTCATGTCAAATGAAAGACAATTTAGATCAGCCAATCACTGACTGAGTGTAACAAGCCAGATAAAAATAAAATGCAACACCAACAGCAAGACAGAAGAAAGAAAAAGTAAGGAGTCAATCCTATTTACAATTACACCCAAAACCATAAGACACCTAGGACTAAATCTAATCAAAGAGGCAAAGAATCTGTATTCAGAAAACTATAGAATATTCATGAAAGAAATTGAGGAAGACACAAAGAAATGGAAAAATGTTCCATGCTCATGGATTGAAAAAATAAATATTGTGAAAATGTCTATGCTACGTAGAGCAATCTACATGTTTAATGCAATCTCTACCAAAATGCCATCAACTTTTTTCAAGGAAATGGAACAAATAATCCTAAAATTTATATGGAACCAGAAAAGACCCCAAATAGCCAGAGGAATGTTGAAAAAGAAAGCCAAAGTTGGCGGCATTACGGTTCCAGACTTCAAGCTCTATTACAAAGCTGTAATCATCAAGACAGTATGGTACTGGCCCCAAAACAGGCACATAGATCAATGGAACAAAATAGAGAGCCCAGGAATGGACCCTCAATTCTATGGTCAATTAATCTTCAGTAAAGCAGGAAAGAATGTCCAATGGAAACAGACAGTCTCTTCAACAAATGGTGTTGAGAAAATTGGACAGCCACATGCAGAAGAATGAAACTGGACTGTTTCCTTACACCACACACAAAAATAGACTCAAAATGGATGAAAGGCCTCAATGGGAGACAGGAATCCATCAAAATCCTTGAGGAGAATACAGGCAGCAACCTCTTCGACCTCAGACACAGCAACTTCTTCCTCGAAACATCACCAAAGACAAGGGAAGCAAGGGCAAAACCGAACTATTGGGAGTTCATCAAGATAAAAAGCTTTTGCACAGCAAAGGAAACAGTCAACAAAACCAAAAGACAACCCACAGAATAGAAGAAAATATTGCAAATGACATATCAGATAAAGGGCTAGTATACAAAGTCTAGAAAGAACTTATCAAACTCAACACCCAAAGAACTAATAATCCAATCAAGACTTTTAAGTGTTCAAATGATTTTTTCTCCCCCTAACTATTCTATTTTTATTGATAGCAAAAGCACTTGGGTTTAATGAGAAAATAATGTGAAAAAAATCCTCAATTTTATTTAAATTCAATTAATTAACACATTAACACAATAATTAACACATTAATTAAACTAACATGTTGGTTTCAGAGGTAGAGTTCGGTGATTCATCATTTGCATATAACACCCAGTGCTCATTACATCACATGCCCTCCTTAATACCCATCACCCAGTTACCCATCCCCCCACCCACCTCCCCTCTAGCAACCCTCGGTTTGTTTCCTATAGTTAAGAGTCTCTTATGGTTTGTCTTGCTCTCTGATTTCATCTTATTTTATTTTTGCCTCCCTTCCCCTATGATCCTCTGTTTTGTTTCTTAAATTCCACATATGAGTGAAATCGTATGATAATTGTCTTTCTTTGTTTGACTTATTTCACCTAGCATAATATCCTCTAGTTCTACCCACATCATTGCAAATGGTAAGATTTCTTTTCTGATGGCTGAGTAATATTCCATTGTGTGTGTGTGTGTGTGTGTGTGTGTATATATATATATATATATATATATATATATATATATATATATATATATACCATGTCTTCTTTATCCATTCATCTGTCCATGAACATCTGGGGTCTTTCTATATTTTGGCTATTGTGGACATCGCTGCTATAAACACTGGGGTGGCATAGATTTTCTTCCAGGCAGTGGCTTATCTTTTTATTCTCTCAACAGTAAATGTAGAAGAACCAATCTTTAAACTTAAGGAACTCTAGTTTTTCAGTTTATTCATTTATGATTTTGATTTTGCTGTTGATGTCATATCTAAGAAATATTCATCTAACATAGAGCCAGAGGGATTTTATCCTCTATTTTGTTCTAATGATTTTATAATTTTAGCTTTTATATTTATGTCTGTGATAAATTTTTAGTTGACTTTTGTTTACGGTGCAATACATGGATCATAGTTGATGTTTGTGCATATGGAGACCCACCTATATCAGAACCATTTGTTGAAATAACTATCCTTTCTGAGAGAGGAGGCAAGATGGCAGAATAGTAGGGGACCTTGTTTCATCTTGGTCCCTTAAATTTAGCTAGATAACTATCAAATCATTCTGAACACCTATGAATTCAACCTGAGATGTAAGAAAAGAATTGTTGGAACTCTACAAGTAGAAAAGCAAACACTTTTTGCAAGATGGGAGTTGTGGAGAAGTGAATCTGAGGGGATATATTGGAAGATAAATGGCGGGGGGGAGGGAGCCTCTGTAAGCTGGCCAAGGGAAAGTGATACAGCCCTGGAGCTCAAAATCAGAACCCTTAGAAATCTGCTCCAGTGAGAGACATCCCTGACTGAAAGGAGCTCTGGTGGTGAAATGGGGCAGAAGTCTAGGTGGGACAGTGTGGTCTCAGGATCCCCAGAGTCACAGAAAGAATAGGGGTGCCTGAGGAGTCACAGAAAGAATAGGGGTGCCTGAGCCAGTAGAGTTCCTAAGCACTGGAGTGGTGAAACTGGTTATGGTCAGTGAGCCCAGGAAGGAGCTCTCAGCTTGGTTTGCCATAAACCACGAGCATGGCCCAATGGGGTTACCGCTCTCAGTTCGGGGTCCCTGTAAAGGAAAGGATTAGGGCAATTCTCCGACTTCTTCTGGGAGGGGTAGAGTGGGTGCACACACAATCAGGCCACCACTCTCTCTGCTGGAGACCTGCAAAGTACTAAAAGTCTGGACCCTCCGCCTTCCCCCAAGAGAACCGATGTGGGCGTGCACTGCTGGAGTCTGCAGAGTTTGATACACACAAAAGTGAAGACCGCTTATCTCTGAGGGTTTACTAAAGAGGGGGACTGCGATCTTATGGTTCTGGGGCTAGAGATCGGGCACGGCCATTTTTATTTTGATCTTCTAAAGAGGCACCGAAAGCCTCCAGGGAACAAAAGCCTCACAGAGCAACCAGAAAGAGCTTACACTGAGCCTGACCCCTGGCAAGGGGCCATGCAACTCCACCCAGGCAAAGACACCTGAGAATCAGTGCAGCAGGCCCCTCCCACAGAAGAACAGCTGGACAGAACAAGTGAACAGCAAGTTTATGGACCTCACAGGACTGGAAAACACCAGCACTAGGGGAAAACAGTATATAGAATTTGAGGGTTTTTTCTCATAATTAGTTTATCTTCCAGTTTAAAATTTTCCATTTTTTTCTTTTTCCCTTTTCAACTAGTTTATTTTATCAACTCTTTGTTTTTAAGTCTTTTTTAAATCTTCTTTCTTTTACATTTACGTTGTATAGATATATTCTTCATTTTTTGCTTCCTTTCACTCTATTCAATCTTATTTTTGTATATATATAAGTTTTGCTTTCTTTACAATTTCGGGATTTAGTGTCTTCTAACACACAGACCAAAATACACTCAGGACCAAGGGGATCACTTTGTTTTGTCCAACCTGTGAGATTATATTCTCCCCCTCACTTTTTTTTTCTTTTTTGGTTTCTGACCTCTTCAGATTTGTCTAGTGTGTATTTTTCTTGGGTAGTGGTTGATATTTTTTATTTTGTTCACTCGTTCATCCATTCTTCTCTGGGCAAAATGACTAGAAGGAGGAACTCACAACAAAAGGAAGAACCAGAGGTAATATTCTCTGCCACAAATCTAATCCGTATGGATATAAGTAAAATGCCAGAGCTGGAATTCAGGAAAACAATTATAAAGTTACTAGTTGGACTTGAAAAAAGCACAAAGCCACTAGAGAATCTCTTAAGGCAGAAATGAGATCTAATCAGGTCGAAATTAAAATGCTCTGAGATGCTGTCTAAATTGGATGCTCTAACAGCTAGGGTAAATGAGGCAGAAGAGAGTGTAAGTGACACAGAAGACAAGTTGATGAAAAAAAAAAAAAGGAAGCTGAGGAAAAGAGAGAAAAACAACTAATGGACCATGATGGGAGGCTTTGAGAAATCAGTGATGTCATAAAATGAAACAATACTAGAATTATTGGGGTGCCTGAGGAAGAAGAAAGGGAGAAAAGGACAGAAGGTATACTTGAGCAAATCATAGCTAAGAACTTCCTTAATCTGGGGAAGAAACAGGCATTCAAGTCCAGAAAGTAGAGAGGACACCTCCCAAAATCAATAAAAATAGATCAACACCCCAACATATAATAGTAAATCTTGCAAATTTCAGAGACAAAGAGAAAATCATGAAAGAAGCTTGAGATGAGAGGTTGTAATCTATAGTAGAAGTATTAGACTGCAGCTGACCTATCCACAGAGACCCGCCAGAAGGGGCTGGCATGCTATATTTAGGGTAGTAAATGAGAAAAACATGCAGCCAAGAATACTTTACCCAGTAAAGCTGTCATTCACAATAGAAGGAGAGATAAAGAGCTTCCAGGACAGATAGACATTGAAAAAATATGTGACCATTAAACCAGCCCTGCAAGAAATATTATGGGGGATCCTGTAAGTTAAGGGAGAGCCCAAGCGTAACATAGACCAGAAAGAAACAGAGACAATCTACAGAAACGGGTTTTACAGGTAATAAAATGGCACTAATTCATATCTTTCAACTGTTACACTGAATATATATATATATATATATATATATATATATATATATATATATATATATAAATGTTCCAATCAAAGGACACAGGGTATGAGATTGGATAAAAAAGCGAGATCCATCCATATGCTGTCTACAAGAGACCCATTTTAGATCTAGACACCTCCAGACTGAAAGTGAGGGGAGGGAGAACCATTTATCATGCTAATGGATATCAAAAGAAAGCTGGGGTAACGATCCTCATATCAGACAAATTAGATTTTTTTTTTCCCAAATACTTTTATTTTATTTTTTCGGTGTTACAAGATTCATTGTTCATGTACCACACTCAAATTAGATTTTAAACCAAAGACTGTAGCAAGGGATGAAAAGGGACACTATATCATACTTAAAGGGTCTACCCAACAAGCAGATCTAACAATTATAAATATTTATGCTCCTAGTTTGGGAGCAGCCAATTATAACAACCAATTAATAACCAAATTAAAGAAACAATTGATAACAATACAATAATAGTAGGGGATTTCAATACTCTACTCACAGCAATGGGCAGATAATCTAAGCAGAAGATCAACACAGAAACAAGGGCTTTGAAGGACACATTAGACCAGATGGACTTTGCAGATATATACAGAACATTCCATCCTAAGACAACGAATACCATTCTTCTCAAGTGGACATGGAACATTCTTCAGAATAGATCACATATTAGCCCACAAAACAAGCCTTAACAAATTCAAGAATATCAAAGTCATACCATGCATCTTTTCTGACCACAACGCTATGAAACTAGAAGTCAACCACAGAAAAAAGTCTGTAAAGACCGCAGATACATGAAGATTAAAGAATATGCTACTGAACAAGGAATGGGTCAACCAGGAAATAAAAGAGGAAATAAAATTGTACATAGAAATGAATGAAAATGAAAATGCAACAGTCCAAAACCTTTGGGATGCAGCACAAGTGGTTCTAAGAGGGAAGTTTACAGCAATACAGGCCTACCTCAAGAAGCAAGAAAACTCTCAAATAAACAACTTAACCTTATCCCTAAGGAAGCTAGAAAAAGAACAACAAACAAAACCTAAAACCAGCAGAAGGAAGGAAAAATAAAGTCAAGAGTGGAAATAAATAGTATAGAAACTAAAAAAACAATAAAAGAGATCAATGAAACCAGAAACTGGTTCTTTGAAAAGATCAACAGAATTGATAAACATCTAGCTAGACTTATCAAAAAGAGAGAGAGAGAGAGAAAAGGGGTGACTGGGTGGCTCAGTCAGTTTGGCATTCAACTCTTGATTTTGGCTCAAGTTATGATCTCAGAGTTATGAGATTGAGCCCTTCCTTTGGCTCTGTGCTGAGCATGGAGCCTGCTTAAGATCTCTCTCCCTTTGCCCCCTACCCCCACCCCCTTGCACTCTCTCTAAAAAAAAAAAAAAAAAGAAACAAAAAAGAGAAAAGAGAAAGGACTGAAATAAATAAAATCACAAACAGGAGAGGAGAAATAACAACCAACACCACAAAAATATAATTATAAGAGAATATTATGCAAAACTATATGCCAACAATTGGAGAACCTGGAAGAAATGGATAAATTCCTAGAAACATATAAAATACATGTAAACTACCACAGCCATGTTTGACACCTCCTGCATCCATCCACCCATCTGTTCATCCACTCATCTGGTTAACATGCATTAAAACCAAACTCTACACCATCACTTTGGTTAAGTTTTACACTTCTCCAGGATGAAAACAAGGAAGTAAAATGCAGAAAGGGTGGGATAAGTAAATTCAGAAGTTAAATCTAAGAAGAGATGGCTCCTACCCATTAAGATTTCAACCTGATCAAGTCTCTTATAAGTGATGACTTAAAAATATGCTCTAATACCCTGGGCCACTGTCTACATCTCTAATTACTGCTTTATTTGCATATATTCTTGCCTTTGCACCAAAATACTAAGAATTTTTGATAAGCAATTGAAATCTCCCGATTCTCCCCTCCAACTCAATCTTCATCTGTTATCTAATGGGGATGTGTTCCCCCATGCTCCTACAGGGATTACACTTGACAATTCTACATGACCTCTTTGTCACACACACAGATCAGAAATGTTGAAATGATTGTTCAAATGGAAACACAAAAGTATTTCCCCAAAAGAAAGTGATGTCTTTTTCCAACAATAGAATTCAACTGCTTGGGTATAGACAAGGATTCTATTGCAGTGTAATTTATTATGCAAATGGTAGAGATTTAAATATTTTTGCAGAGTCAGGGTAAGCTAACAGGAGGGTTGCACTTTAGACAGTGAGCTTTCAAATGAAGCCCACATATTCTCCAGCATAGCTCATATTTTGCTTCATTGAAAAGGATTATGCAGAGGTGCCTAAGTGGCTCAGTTGGTTAAGCGTCTGTCTGCCTTGGGCTCAGGTCATGATCCCAGGGTCCTGGGATGGAGCCCCACATCAGGCTTCCTACTTAGCGGGGAGCCTGCTTCTCCCACTCTCTCATGCTCTCTCTCTCTCTCAAATAAGTAAATAAAATCTTTTAAAAAAGAAAAGGATTATGCAAATGTTTGTCCATGTTAGCAATAATATTATGCTCATCTCAATAACCTCTGTATTATCAGATTTTTATTTCTTTTTTATGAAACCAAGTATAGAATAAAATTGTCTAATATAGAATGCTGTTCCAAATTCCACATGGTTAAATATGTTGTCTAAATGCATTTTCTAATATACCATACTTAGATGGTGAATGGTGGTGATACATAATGGCAGAGATAGGGAACTCTTTTATAGTTTCCTGCCTGTTGAGTTAAAATTCTTTTTTTCTGCACAATAGAAATCATCATGCTAAAATTTCTTTTTGGATGGATTCATTTTTGTAAAAATGAGAAAATAAGTAAATATGAATTCATACTGATACACATAAATGTTTTAATTAATAAAAACAGGTCACGAGTGGCAAATTGTCTTTATCAAATAATTTAAAATAATATATATAGATACTCTTCCTCCAAGAAGTGAACTTTAATTCTACCTCCCACCTCTGAAGGCAGGACAGAATTAGTAACTTCTTTCTAAAGAATAGAGTAAGTGAATGGAAAATAGTTACTGTACACTGGAGATATTAGACAAAAACCACCTGAACCCTGTGAAGAGGGTCAACATCTTTAACGACCCAAAGATATCAAAAGAGTCTTATGTCCTCCCTAATATGAGGTATAATGAGGAGACTTTAATTGTGGTATTCTTTCTCAAAACCCATAACCACAGTCTAATCAGAAGAAAAATAACTGACTACGCCTGCACTCCTGAAGACTGTCAGGGTCATGAAAACTAACAGTTTCTCAAACAGTTCAACAGAAAGTTACTATATGACTCAGTACGCAGTACTCAGTACTCAGTACTCAGTACTCCACTCCTAGGTACGCAGCCAGGCCAAATGACAACATATGTCTGCATAAAAACTAATATACAAATGTACAAAGATAGAATCATTATTCATAATAGCCCAAAGTGGAAACAACCCAAATGTCAATCATTCAATGAATGGATAAAAAGTGAGGCACATTACTGGGCGATTAAAAGAAAATGAGGTACTGATGCATGTTACAACGTGGATGAACCTTGAAAACTACACCAGTGACAGAAGCCAGATATGCTAAAGACCATATATTGTGTAATTCCATTTATATGAAATATCCAAAAAGAGGCCATGAATATAGTTGTGTCCAAGGAATTCCCTCCTTTCTATCCTGACTTCCAGAAAGATCTAGTGGGGTTGAGTCATGGGCCCTCTTCCCACTTTGCGGCTCCACAAAGGTTTATGCTATAATTCAGACTTTTGTCACAAGGTGGCACCAACGTACCACCATCATGAAAGTTTCCTAGAAGTCCACAAGGAGTAAAAAAATAAACATAACCTTTAAAACTCAAGTTTTGAATTTATATAGAATGTTCTAATTCTGTCTGAAAAAAAAAAAAACTGATAGGAGTAAAAGAAGACTATAAAAAAAATACGCCTCTGGGCCTGCAGAGGATGAAACCTTAAGAGGAGTTGGCATGCCCTGGCAATCTGTGGCAGTTGTGTGAAGGGCTGTGCAGATCAGAACAGGGGGTAGGTGCCTGAGAGAGGATGGAGCAGCAGAGCGGGGTCTGCACAGCTGTGTCCTGTGTCATGGACAGGGCTGACAGACAAGGAGTGGGAGAAGGTCTGGGCAGCCCGTACAAGGGTGGGAGAATGGATGATGAATCCCCTTTTCTCTGATAGGGTCCCTTTGGACAGGCCACTCTGAACATCAGCTGACAGTGATGAGGAAAGAGGTAAGTCAATGAGTATGACGTAGTTTTGGTTCAACAGTACATGGAATTACTTTATTGTAGATATGAATTTTCCAGGCAGAATCGGTATCATGGTAAACAAACCACTTCATGTTATTTTTTACCCTTTGTAAAACATACTTGTCATGAGCATGCTATGAAGACGCACACACGAGTTGTGTCTTTCCACAATGTCGGCTTTATCCAATCATAAAGCAAAGTTAAATCACAATTATAAAGCAGGTTCCAAATTCCAAACTCAGTGACATTTCACCATGTGATTGAACTTGGCTTCTTACATAGCACACAGAGCAGAACATAAGAGAAACCACACAACAAACAAGATAACAAAAGGGTGCGGGAAATTAACGAACCAAACTCGAAGTCAGTCTGTGGGCCCGCAGTTGAGATAAGGCCTCCGTCTGGTCCGGGTCAGCTCTCCGCACTTACTACTTCTGATGTTCAAGCAGTGAAGGCTCTCGGTTCTGTTTGGAGATCAATTGGGCAGAGCCTTCGGGGGCAGTTGCCTTTTCTAAGTGGTCAGACAAGAGGGGTCAGGTCTGAAGAGTCTGACAGTTTGCTGCCCAAATCCTCCTCTTTTTAAAGAGATTTAATCAGTTTTGGGTCTCTGCCGACCTCTTCTGCTTCTGCTGTTTATCAGTTCCGGGGTGTCAGCTGATGTTGGTCCCGGCGATATCTCCTAGCTGCAGTACCTTAACTGCTTGCGTCATTGCTTGACACAGGCCCCTGCTTGACGCAAGCTCCTGCTTGACATGAGAGACTCCATTTTGCTCTCTACAGTACTCCTTTTCATTAAAGAACAACAACAACAAAAGTGGAGGAAATATGATGCTACCTAGGGTTCACATTTAAGACAGCGCCTCTGAGAGTCTCAGACTGGGGGACTCAGCAAGGGGAAGGGAGGAAGGAAGTTAGGAGCTTGAATTTATGGGATCAGCTGCTTTCTGGATTTTTGCTTCACTGGTACAATCCCTC
The DNA here is from genome assembly GCA_028534135.1 of Potos flavus. Classification (NCBI taxonomy): domain Eukaryota; kingdom Metazoa; phylum Chordata; class Mammalia; order Carnivora; family Procyonidae; genus Potos; species Potos flavus. The sequence goes on along the minus strand of CM052901.1, from coordinate 38,290,087 downwards.
TGTATCCATCACTTTTCTAAGATATAAAAAAAATACTTTTCTTGAGCTATCTGAAGCTGACATTGGAGGTCTAGCTCCTGCCTGAACTGAGAATAATGCTGCAACTGTGAGAATGTATGGAGGTGGTAGAGCTGAATGGGGACATAGAAACACACACACACACACACACACACACACACACACACACACACAATTTACATTCATCGCTTGGTACAAAAATGGTACCCTGACACTTCCTCGGGACAGTTAAGGTAGATGGAATTTTTCCTGGGCAGCCTTTAACTACGTTTCTGCCAGCAATTGCCCTTCCATACTTCATATATATATATGTAAGCTCTCTCTTATCTTGCATAATTAAGTCTTTTCTTCAACTGAGTAGGCTTATAAAGTACATCCCTATTGATTTCTCATCGGATCTGATATATTATGAAATCCAGATCAAAACCTCACATTATTTAACCTGTCTTTCATGATCCCAAAGGCACTTGGGAATTCAGAAGTGTCTCGGGATCATTGATTTTTGCTGGATAGTATTAAATAATATAGAAGGTTTGCTAAGTCTGTGCTGGCTCTGGATAGTCACTTTGGAAACAGTTAATCTGAATAAGGTGGGTTTCACATATAATTCAACATTTGCTTTAGATCACAAAACCTGATTAATTAATTTTTTTTCCTATTTCACAAGCAATGGTCACTATGTGACTCCAAATTCCTTAACCCCAGGAAATACAGTCTCTACTCTGTGTTAGGGCTGAGGCCAGCACAGGGGAAATGACTGTCCAGGGTACTATAATGTAAGGACTGATCAGGTATTTGGGACCCAAGTCTCCTGGTTTCAGTCTATTGTACAGCACACCCAACTTAATACTCTGTTATTCTGTCATGTCTACTTTCTGCCACTCAAAGGAAGGTAGCAACATTCCAGTGTCAAAGGTACCAGAAAGGTACCGGTGTCAAAATGGAAGTTTAAAAAGATCAAAAGGAACATAAGAAAAAAAGAATAATAAAGAGACAATGATTTCATTTTCACTCCCACCATCTTCAGGTAATCTATAAATAAATATCACTAAAGCTTATCCGTCATGTAAATATGTGTCTATTTCCTTCCCCTTCTGCTCAGTCTGAAGGATCTCTATGAGATGTTCACGTTCAAGCTATTTTGTGAGTGGAGGAACACAGTGAAGACCATGCATATGTGGCAGAATTAAACACAAAGATCAAAGACATGGATCATATCTGTAAATAGAAATATGCTCAAATCACCCAGTAAAAGAAAAGCATTCTCAAACTGCATATTGTAGGACAATCTAAAACTGTGTGTTTTCCAGAGGTAAACATTAAACAAAGGAGTTCAGGGATGCCTGGGTGTCTCAATCAGTTAAGTGTTAGAGTCTTGATTTTGGCTCAGGTTATGATCTCAGGGTTGTGAGATCCAGCCCCATGTCAGGCTCCATGCTGGGCCAGCAGCCTGATTAAGATTCTCTCTCCCTCTCCCTCTGCCCCACTATTTTCAAAAACGAACAAACAAAACAAAGGAATTCAGATAGGTTAAAAAATTTTAAGTAAGAAATAGATATATCAGGCAATTGCCAACAAAAAGGAAAAGGAGGTTATATCTTGTTATTAGAGAGAATACAATTGAGATAAAAATGGATTTTCAAAAAAAGCAGTTTCTAATGCTAATGGCTAAAATTCACAAGGAAGATGTGCGATATGAATACTTATATAACAAATCACACAGCTAAAGTATTCATAGCACAAAAACTATAGTAGGTGCAAGGGGGGAAAGAAAAAACACACTAATAAGAGATGATTCTAACACACTTTCCTTGACCAAAAATAGTCAAGTGGAGAAATATTTAGTCATTGGAGAGAAGACCTAAACAACATAATCCCAATGGCAGATCTTGGAGATACTGACCTGTGGTCCATAGTAGACAAAACACTTCATTTTCAAAGAATGAATTATAGCTATATACATTGATGTGGATGAGTTGCAAGAACATTTTGGGTAAAAAAAGTTACAAAAAATGCAAACAGCATGATATTATCTGTATAAAACATCTGCAAAACTAAACAAAATTGCTATGAATATGTATGTATAAAGAATGTCATGGAAATGATAAACATAAAATCCACGATAGTGGTTATTTGAGGAAGAGACAGACAGCATGAGAGATGGCAGAGGGGCACTCAAGAACATCTGGGAGAATCTTCGACAAAGCAGGAAAGAATGTCCAATGGAAAAAGACAGTCTCTTCAACAAATGGTGTTGGGAAAATTGGACAGTCACATGCAGAAGAATGAAACTGGACCGTTTCCTTACACCACACACAAAAATAGACTCAAAATGGATGA
>CM052901.1:38263333-38287229 GCA_028534135.1 Potos flavus | reverse complement strand
ATGTTTTAGTCAAGGAATTCCCGCTTTCCATTCTGACCTCCAGAAAGTTCTGTGTGGTGAGGTTATACCACAGATCATCCCTCCCGTTTCCTGGTCCTTAGCGTTCAAGCAGCAGTTCAGGCTTTTGCCACAAGGTGGCACCAGAACACCAGTTTCATCCAACTCCTCTCTCAAGTATTGTCTGCAAGGTATAAAATACATACATGCGCACATACATACGTACCCACATAAATAAAGAAATAAACACATAAGTAAGTAAGTAAATAAATAAGTAAAATGGGCGAACCTCGAAAAGAACAAGGTAAGTGAAAGGAGTCAAAAATGCAAAAGATCACAAATATGTCTATATTTGTCTATTAAACTGTTTCCATTCATTTGTACTGTCTAGAGACAGCCCACGTATATGGTTTAGTCAAGGAATTCCCCACTTTCCATTTTGACCTCTAGAAATTTCTGCAGGGTGGGTTTGTGTCACAGACCATTCTTCCCATTTTCCTTCTCCTCAGTGCTCAAGCGCCCCGTTCAGGCTGTTGCCACAACGTGGCTCTAAGGAATCACAGTCATCAAACCACTCTCAAGTATTGTCTGCAAGGTGTAAAAGAAGTTAATTAATTAACAAATTAATTTAAAAATTTAATTGAATTTAAAAAATCAATCTCCCTTAAAACCCAGCGTTTGAACCTATATGTAATAATTATAGTTCTGTCTGTAGAACTCTGGGATCTAAAAAGTGATTGTGAAAACCTACATTCCATGGTCTGCCGATGATCAAACAACCAGTGTCAGTGGCATGTTTCACCAGTCAGAGTCAAGTACGTGAAGGACTGTGCAGGTCAGGACAGGGGGCAGGTGCCTGGGAGAGGTTAGGCCATCAGAGCAGGGTCTGCACAGCTGTGTCCTGTGTCATGGACAGGGGATGAGAAACAGGGGGTGGGAGAAAGTCTGGGCAGCAGGTACAGGGGTGGGGTAATGGAGGCGAACACCCTGTTCTCTGGGAAAGACCCAGTGTGCAGTCCACACTGTACATCAGCTGACAGTGATGAGGGAAGAGAGAGAATGAATATGAAATTTAGGCTCAGTAGCATATGCAGCTGCTTTAACATACTCATGAATTTCTGAGCAGAATTGATACCACAGTAAACAAACTGTTTCATGACTTTTTAACTCTTTGTAACATGTACTCCTTGCAATTAAGAGAGAACAACTAAAATGGGGAGAAATGTGATGCTACCGGGTGGTCAGATTCAGGATGGCAGCTCAGAGAGTCCCAGACCAGGGGGCTTCACAGGGAGGAAGGAGGATAGAGGTAAGGAACTTGACCTCATGTGATCAGCCAAATATCTGGATTTTCACATAACTGGAACAATTCCCCTGTATCCAAACTTGAGATTGGAAGTCCAACTCTGCCCTGAACTGAGAATAAAAATGCAAATGTGAGCGTGTGTGGAGGTGGTAGAGCTGGAGGGGACAGAGAAATATACACCCACACAGAGTCAATTAAAAAAAAATTAAAGAGAAAACAGGTTGGTTTAAGTTGTAGAGTCAAGACTTGTTTGTTCTTTCTTACAGCATTCAATGGAAAATTACATTCACTTCTTGGTACAGAAATGGCACCCTGCCTCTTTCTTGGGACAGCTGATCCAGATGGAGTTGTTCCTGGGCAACCCTTACCTAGATGTCTGCCAGCAATTGCCCTCACTACCTTCTTACATACATATGTAAACTCTCTCTCGTGCAGAATAACTGAGAACTAAGCTCTTTTCTTCAACTTCGAATCCATATGCAGTACAAAACCATTGTTTTTCAAGAATTTTGAGTTATTCTGAATACCAGATCAAAACCTTGCATTAACTAACCTCTCTTTCATGATCCCAAAGGCATTTTAGAATCCAGCAGGGTCTCAGGGTCACCGATTATTTGCTGGACAGTAATAAGAGATATAGAATGTTCACTAAGTCTATTCTGGCTCTGTGTATTTACTCTGAAAACAGTTTACTTGAACAAGCTTTCGATACATTTGTTCTGTATGCCATTCTGTAGGCTCAAAATGAACAAGACAGGGAGCTTCACTTTGCTCATCCATAGTTGTTACATTCATGGTCACGAAAATATATTATTTGTATAAAGAAAGTATTATAAGGAAAGCTAACAAAAATTTAAAGGTAAAATGCAAGAACTTTGTATCCCAAAAAGTCAAGAGTTTACTGTGGTTAGAAGTCAGACTAAGTGAACATAATAATGAGGAATAATTGACAATGCTTTTTCCATGGACCAAAATTTTGCTGAGTTTTGTACATCACCACCAGCTTCAGGTTTTTCTTTCTCCCTTTTATGATTTTCACTACTGGAATTACCAGTCTTTAGCCATGAGCTCCTCTTCCACATCACCTAGTGCCCACTGGGTGATCTGTCAGCTCCGAAGCATCCCACTCTGTTTTGAAATCTTTATTGGTGTCTGCAGGCATGGCCATGGCAGTTTCAGGCATCTGTTCCCGCACCGTCTATGATCGGTCAGTGGCATCATCTTTGCCCAGAATCAGAGCAAATGCTCTGAAGCCCAAAAATACTTAGGAAGTACCAAGATTCAGAACTCATGCAGGATGCATTTCCCGTGAGTAGTTTGGATACTTGCTGAAGCATAGACTTAAAAGGGAGGAACAGTGGAAATAAGACATTGTTTGTGACAAAGCCTGAAAATGTCATATTGATCCATTCACCAATAAGAAGCATAGTGAGTAGATGTGGTATATAAACACAATGGAATATTACTCAGCCATTAAAAATGTGTTCTTGCCATTTGCGAGAACATGGATGAACCTAGATGGAATTACGCTAAGTGAAATAAGTCAGACAGGAAAAGATAAATACCATTATGGTTTCGCTTATATGTGGAATCTAGAAAACAAAAGAAGGGATCAAAGGAAAACAACAAAATGGGCCCTTAAGTACTGAGAACAAACTGGTAGTTGACCGAGGGGAAGTGGGTGAAAGAACAAAGTAAATAAAGGGGATTAAGAGTTACAAATTTTTAGTTATAAAATAAGTGACGGAGAAAAAAATGTACAGCATAAGGAATATAATCAATAACATTGTAATAATGTATGGTGGAAGATGGCGGCTACACTTATCAGGGCAAGCACTGAGTAATGTATAGAATTCTCTAATTCATATGTTGTACAAATGAAACTAATAGAACATTCTATGTCAACTCTATTTTTAAAAAAATAAAAAATAAATGAATGAATAAATAAATAGAAGAATCATAGGAAGGGCACTTGTTTTTTTCTCTTTCTTATGCTCTGTTAGCCAGCATATAGTACATCATAAGTTTTTGATGTAGTGCTCAATGATTCATCAGTTGCATACGACACCCAGTGCTCATCACCACAGGTGCCCTCCTTAATGCCCATCACCCGGCTACCTCAACCCCCCACCCCCCTCCCTTCTGTAACCCTCTGGACCCCCAGAGTCCAGAGTCTCTCATGGTTTGTCTCCCTCTCTGATTTGGAAGGGCACTTGTTACGATGGCTTTCATCATGTCTGTGAGCACAGTGGAATGAGTCAGAGGAAAATAGGCACTACCTTCCTTTTAATTGTTTAAAAAAAATCCATCTTCTGACTGGTTGATGTAATATTTTCTGTCTAGTTGCGTGGGAAAAATCACTGTACCTGTTATTTGGTTGTACTGTGCCATCAGGAGTATGTTGAGGCTCTAAACCTAGGTACCTATGAATAGGACCTTATCTGGAAATTGCATATTTGCTGATGTTTCAGGTTACGATGAGGTTATTAGGGTGGGCCCTAATCCTATATGACATATGGCATTATAAGAAGTGAAAATGCCACTGAAGACAGGGACAGTTGGGGAGAACATATGATGACAGAGACAGAAACTGGAGTGACATTGCTTTAAGCAAGGAACATCAAGGGGCACCTGGGTGGCTTGGTGGGTTAAAGCCTCTGCCTTCAGCTCAGGTCATGATCTCAGGGTCCTGGGATCGAGCCCCGCATCGGGCTCTCTGCTCAGCGGGGAGCCTGCTTCCCTCTCTCTCTCTGCCTGCCTCTCTGCCTACTTGTGATCTCTCTCTCTCTCTCTCTGTCAAATAAATAAATAAATAAATGAATGAATAAATCTTAAAAAAAAAAAAAGCAAGGAACATCAAGGATTGATGGTTGCCACCAGAGGCTTGGAAGAGGCAAGGAGAACTCTCCACAGTTTCCCAATGTGCAAGGCACCGGTGACACCTTAATTTCAGTCTTTTAACATCCAGAACTGTGAGAAACTCCATACCTGTTGTTTTGAGCCACTAATTTGTATAGTTTACTATAGCAGTCAATGGAAACAACAACAGAACCTTAATTTTGTTCCTTTTCTTGTCGGATTGGTTGCTTTGCTAAGGTTAACAATAAGGCTGTAATTTATGATATGGGAAACAGTAGCATATACTGGTTAGATGTATTCACTCAGAAGCCACGGAGCCTGTGTTCACACCTAAGCCTTGAAACTTACTAGCCCTGCCTTCATCGTGCCTCAGTTCCCTGATGTTGAAAGTCAGGCAACAATGGCTTCTCCTCATAGGTTGTGGTGAGGATTAATGAGTAAATATAGGTTTCACACTTAACAGTATTGGACAGAGGGAAGGTAACAAATATTAATCATGTTATCGCTACTATCATGTCAGAATGGACTCCATTTTTATTATTATGTGCATTCATATTATACGATGTTAAGTGACCTTCATAATATAATATTTATCATCAAACAGCAGTTAAAAAAACTATATATTGGAGGCTCCTGGGCGGCTCAGTCAGTTAAGCGTCGGACTCTTGGTTTTGGCTCTGGTCATGATCTCGGGGTCGTGAGATCGAATTTCGAGATTCGAGAGAATCTGCTTAAGATTTTCTCTCTCCTTCTCCCTCCGTCCACCCTACTCATACTCACTCGCTTTTGCTCAAAAAGAAAAAGAAAAAAGCTGTAAGTGGGATATTATTTCACTTCTGTCCTTAAATATACTACATTTGTACAGTAAAATTTCTTTTTTTCTAAAGATTTTATTTATTTATTTGACAGAGAGAAAGAGACCACAAGTAGGCAGAGAGGCAGGCAGAGGGAGAGGGGAAAGCAGGCTCCCTGCTGAGCAGAGAGCCTGACGTGGGGCTCTATCTCAGGACCCTGGGATCATGACCTGAGCCGAAGGCAGACACTTAACCCACTGAGCCACCCAGGTGCCCCTGCTCAGTAAAACTTCTGAAAAAAAAAAAAAATACATTCAACTGTAAATGGTACTTATCCATAGGTAGTAGACATTTAAAATATTCTAATGATTTTTTTTCCTTCCTTGTATTTTCCTTTTTTTTTTTTTTTTTTTTTTTACAATAAAAGGACTTCGGTTTAGAAGTGGAAAAGAATAACAGGATAGAAATAAATATCCTCAGCTGTTCCCAAAGGAGCCTGAGTGAGGGTCAGATGTAAAATATCTCCAAAGCAAGGGAATTAGGTAATAGGGTGTCCACAGCTTTAACTTCTGAATCTACCATGTGACAATCCCAATGGGCATCTTCAGGGACGCTACAGATGCCTAAGGAAAGGCAAGCATGTCTTTCAAATAAACCTTACATTCCGCAGACCTATGATATCTCTACTCTCCAGGACTTAGTGAAGATCATGAGATGAAAGCACTTTCACAACATGCTTATCTGTTCTCTCCAAATAAAGCCCCTTGAACTGAAAGCAGGCTCAGGATTTTAACCTCCAAGTTAGCCAAGCAGGGAACCCACAGGAGAGGGAAAGGGGGACAGAGCATGAGATGGCCCAGTGCTCTCAGCCCACAGCTTTCAGTGGGGAGATGCTTCAACAGCAGGATTCGGGGGCGGGGGGGGGGCGGGGAATTTAGTCACAGGCTCCTTCAGCCCAGGGCCTAGGGAAACAGAAACACGTGGATTAAAATATCTTTGAAGTGTCTTCCTTGTACCACTAAATTAGTAAAAGGAAAGAAAAATATACAGGTAGCCAACACTTATAATACAAATCAGCTCAAGTTCAAAATGTGATGCATCCCTGAACCAATCTAGGGATTTTGGTGTTATTCTGGACACAGAAAAAACAAAATCCCTGCAATCACTGTTGTCTCTCACCAGCATGGCCCAGATTATGATCTGGATGTACAGGTCAGATGAGTAATAGTGCGAATGAAAGCCAGAAAATTAGGCCTGGACAAGGGAAAGTGTTTTAGGTTCAGGAGACACCAAGACATTGCTTTGGCCTAGCTGGAGCCTGGGAACTCTAAGACTGAACACAGATGATTCAAAAAAAAAAAAAAAGAAAGTGACTAAAAATACTATCTGCTTACTCTGTTAGTGCTCCCTACAGCACGGAAAGTGGAAAACCGGTGCGGCCCTTTTAAGATCTCTGAGAGAGAACACACGTGGCTAGGAAGCATAAATGGCAGGTCACCCTGCTGACATGTGATTCTGGATTTGTTCTTGTTTCTTTCGTCCTCCTTTTCTATTAGGTAACCAGGCATCAGTGAAAAAAAGAAGTAACAAAACAAAAAATATTTCACCGAAGTATAAATTATTTTTTAAAAAGTATGAAAACTATAGTCAAACCAGATACAAATGAGTAAACCCATCTGCAACCCCACCACTCAATTTTTTCCCACGTATCATGTTTGTGCATTTCCACCCTATGTTAGTCTGCTAGGGCTTTCATGACAAAATTCCACAGACTGGGTGTGTGGAATTAAACAACAGAAATTTGTTTTCTCACAGTTCTGGAAGGTAGATGTCCAAGGTCAAAGTGTCAGCATGTTTGGTTTCTTGGTGGCTTCTCCCCTGGGCTTGTAGATTGCCACCTTGTCACTGTATCCTCGCATGGTCATCCCTAGATCTGTCTTTTCTGTGACCAATTCTCCTTTTACAAAGATACCAGATACATTGATTTAGGCCCACCTATAGGATTTTTTAATCTTAATTTCTCTTTAAAGGAAATGTGTCCAAACCATCACATTCTGAGATGCTAGGGTTTAGGATTTCAACATATTAATTTGGGAGGGACACAATTCTGTCCACAGTAGTGCCATTATATTCTCCATGTGTGCACATGTAATACATATACATTACATGTGGGTTTCGTATATCTGGAGACTCAACATTTCCTCAATATCATGAAACGAGTAGCTGAATGTACCCAGTTTTCTCCCCACTCTAACCATTGGGATATGCACTGTTTTTCTGTGTTAAGGACTGGGACCAACACAAGGGAAGTGACTAGCCATGGACCTGTAGGAAGGGACTGACCTTGTATTTGGGACTCAAGTCTCCTGTTTTCAATCTGTTGTGCAACAGGCTCCCCTTTATACTTTGCTATTTCGTACTGTCTCCTTTTAGGGGACCACGGAGAGGATGATATTTTTTTAAAGATTTTATTTATTTATTTGAGAGAGAGAGTGAGAGAGTATGAGAAGGGGTGGGGAGGCAGAGACAGAGGGAGAAGCAGACTCCCTGCTGTGCAGGGAGCCCGATGAGATGCAGGGCTGAATCCCAGGACCCTGAGATCACGACCTGAGCCCAAGGCAGATGCTTAACCGACTGAGCCACCCAGGTGCCCCGAGAGGATGATATTTTAATGTCAAAAGAAAAGGTGAAAAAACAGGGTACCTGGGTGGCTCAGTCAGTTGAACATCTGGCTCTTGATTTTGGCTCAGGTCACGATCTCAGGGTCATGATTTCAGGGTCTTGGGATCGAGCCCTTCATTGGGCTCCGTGATCAGTGGGGAGTCTGCTTCTCTCCCTCTTCCTTTGCCCCTCCCCCTGCTCACGCTCTCTCTCTCTCTCTCTCTCTAAAATAGATAAATAAATCTTAAAAAAATGTAGAAGGTGAAAAGGACGACAGAAGTCACATCAAATGGAAAGAAATATCTGATAAAGGGTTAAGATCCAAAATATATAAGCAACTCATGCAACTCAATAGCAAAAACAAACCAAACAACCCAGTGTTTAAAAGGGCAGTAGATCTGAATAGAAATTTTTACAAAGAAAAGATACAGATGGCTGGCCAAAAATGCATGAGACGATGCTCAACATCATAGCTGTTGGGAAAATGCAAAACAAAGCCATAATGTGATATCACCTCATCCATGTTAGAATGGGGATTGTGACAAAGACAAGATATAAGAAGTGTTAGTGAAGATGTGGTGAAAAGAGCCCCTCATCCACTGTTGGTAATAAATGGGTGCAGCTACAATGGAAAACAATATGAAAGTTCCTCAAAAAATTAAAAATAGAACTACCCTATTTTCTAGCAATTCTGGTTCTGGATTTCTCTGATGAAAACAAAAACACTAACTTGAAAATATATATGAACCTCAAGTTACTTGTAGATTTATTTATAATAGCCAAGATATGGAAATGACCCAAGTGTCCATTGATGGATGAATGGATAAAGAAAATGTGAAGTATAATACACACACAAACACAGGCACTCATGCACAATTGATTATTACTGAGCCATGAAAAGAATGAAATGTTGCCACCTATAGCAACGCAGATGGATTTTAAGGGCGTTATGTTGAATGAAATAAACCCCATAGAGAAAAAAAAATACCATATGTCCTTACTTACATGTGGAATTAAAAAAAAAAAAACAAGCAAACAAACAGAAAAACCAAGTGCAGAGATATGGGGAATAGATTGGTGGCTGCCTGAGGCGGTGGCTGAGGGGTGGGCAAAATGGTGAAATGGGTCAAAACATACAAACTCTGGTTATGAATAAGTCACGGGGATATAATGTACAGCATGGTGACTATAGTTAATAATACTGTATTGCAAATGTGAAAGTTGCTCAGAAAGTAAATCTTGAGGGTCCACATCACACCCCAAATATCTGTAACCATATGTAAGGTGATGGATGTTAACTAGACTTACTGTGATGATCGTTTCATGACATGCATATCAATATCATATTATTATGTTATACACACACAAATAAAAAGTAGTGATGATTTGCTTCCTCTTCCTCACTGTCATGAGGTAACTCATCTACAAAGAAATGGCACCACATCAAAAAAACCCCGAAATCTTGCCATTTGCAACGACGTGGATGGAACTAGAGGGTATTACATTAGGCGAAATAAGTCAATCAGAGAAAGGCAATTATCGTATGATCTCTATGATATGAAGAATCTGAGAGGCAGGGCGGGGGTTCGTGGGGGGAAGGGAGGGAAAAATGAAACAAGATGAGACCCGGGAGGGAGACAAACCATAAGAGACTCTTAATCTCAGGAAACAAACTGAGGGTTGCTGGGGGGTGTGGGGGGAGGGGAGGGATAGGGTGGCTGGGTGATGGACACTGGGGAGGGTATGTGCTCTGGTGAGTGCTGTGAATTGTGTAAGACTGATGAATCACAGACCTGTACCCCTGAAACAAATAATATATTATATGCTAATTTAAAAAAAGAAATGACACCAAAGTTAATCCAGCATATAAATATGTGTACACGTCCATTTCTTCTGTGTCAAAGCACAGTCATCTCTATGAGATGTTCATAGTCAAGTCATCTCATTTGTTGGGGTGGGGGGAGAACACAGGAGGGACATATACGTATGCATATATTTGTTGAAATATTACAGCACTAGAAGTCACATACCTTTTATTGCTTTGCTCGTTTCTCTCCACAACACCCTGTGAGGTAAGTATCAACCTGCCTATTTTACAGATGACCCACTACGAGGTCACACATATCTCTGTACATGCATCATTTTCATTCTCTACAGGTTATCTGTTCCCAACGAAAAGACATTATTTTAGACGCAGCAACAAAAACTTTTCTTCAAACCAGATTACGAAACAGTGACTATAGTGTGATCCCAATACTCTTTGAAAAATCCATGTGTACGAAAAGAATGAAAGAACATAAAGTTGTACATCCTACTTTTGCCCTACATCTACATGTCATGGTTATTAAATGTGAATTAGAGGTCTACTGTGTGCCAGGCACTGTCAGTCCAATTCCACAGCTGCATCCATGTCTTCCTTCTCTTGATATCTATACTGGATAACTGGAAATGTCCACAGGCAGCCAGATAGGATGTTAGTGCCCACCACATGCGGTGGTGAGGTTTGATCTCAAACGGACTCCACCCCAAGCAAGTTAAGCCAGGGCTTAACCCTGAGTCCTGCAATTCCAGCACCTAAATGGGAAATGATGCAGTTGAGTGGAGCTAGACCGTACCTTGGGAAAGTGAGGCAACTTGTAACCCATACCTTTACCCTCTTGAATAACACTCAGAGGCTATGACCTTCCTCTGAGGAGACCTCGCTCCCAGATACAGAGTGAAGGACAAGGTAATACCTGTGTGGCTTCAGCCTTGGGTGTCTCATGGGTGGGAAATAGAAGTTTCACTTTTTAGTCCATGGTCAGGTTGTATGGTAAATTTTGGAAAATATCTTGTGTCTGTTTTATGTCTAGGATGTTGGTCTTCCCATTTAGTCCTGAGAGGGGGTCCATCTGAGGTGCCATGGAGTTACTGCTTCATGTAAGACCTCATCTCCCAGTTGTGGGGGCTGGACTCAGATCCATAGGGAAACGAGGAGAAATGAGGTTCTCAAAGACAAGGACAAAATCAGGCCCCTGACCTCAACATCTAATTCCCCTGACTTAGTGACATGGTTTTCACAGATTTCTCACAAGAAAGTCACCTCCCCAACTGTTCCTCTTAGAGCTGACACCCCAGTATGATCCATCTCTCTCTCATCTCTTTCCCGTTCACAGAACTAGACCCCGTGAAAATTCCTTTATAACCTAGTGGTGCAGTAAACTTTTCCAACGATGACTAAAACCCCAGAAGCAATTAGGGAAAGGAGTGATGTATTTGATTTCATTAAAAAACTGCATGGCGGGGTGCCTGGGTGGCTCAGTCCTTAAGCGTCTTCCTTCGGCTCAAGTCATGATCCCAGAGTCCTGGGATCTGCCCATGTCAGGCTCCCTCTTCAGCGGGGAGCCTGCTTCTCCCTCTCTATCTCCCCCGTGTTTGTGTTCCCTCTCTCTCCATCTCTCTCTGTCATAAATAAATAAAATCTTTTTAAAAATTGCATGGCAAAAGCAAAAACATAAGCAATCTAAATCAAAAAATTACAAATTTTGAAAAATATTTACAACTTATGTCACAAAAGGTCTGATCCCTTAATACATAGGGAGTCATGAAAAAGTAAAGGCAAAAATATCCCCCCAAAATACCAGGAGAGAAATAGAGGCAATAGATATAAACAGGCGTTTGACCAAAAACAAAACAAAAACAAAAACACATTACCTCTGCTTAACAATATGATAACAATATGATAGCCTCTAAGGAAATCAGCATTCCCATGCATCACTGGAGGTATTGTAAAATGGTACAAACCCTGTGGATGAGATTTGTGCTATCTAGTAAAATTATATACAGATTTCCTCTTGGAACCCGTAACCTCTCTTATAAAAAAACATATCCTAAAAAACAAAAACAAAACAACAGAAAAGACAAAAAGGCAAAAATACAGGGCAATTCCTTACAGAAAAATTTCTTAACAGCAAAACCTAGAAATAAGACAGATGTCCACCAATAGGAGGCTGGATGAATAAGATATGACACATCTACATCCTAGCATAATATGCAGCTAGAAAAGCAGCAAGGGCTCTCCCTCTGTACGGCTATGGCTTGATCTCCAGCATGTATTTTTTGGCGAAAAAAGCAAGGTGATAAAAATGTGTAGAGATGCTGCTGTCCAATATGGTAGCCAAGCCACACAGGACTATTCACAGGTAAATGAAAAAAAACAAAAATAGTTCTTTAGCCACAGTAACCATATCTTTGGGGCTCAACGCACACAGGTAGGATTATTATTTTTTAAACTGGAAGTTTAAACAAAAACGGACAAAAATGATCACCTATAAGGTGACAGAAGAGCAGCCCAGGATGGAAGGAGATGATGTATATTCTCTTAAAAATAATAATACATATTCACAGACTCTATGCACTGAAAACCACAAGGAACAATGACCAACCCAGTAGAAATGACCAACTCCAGTCTCCCTGTGACGCATTACCTTATTGGTGCTGACCAGAAAATTCCTGACTGACAAGTGAAGACAACTTAATTTCTGGAGGAGGTTGAAAATGTAATTATGTTAGGTATTAAGGCCCAGTTTGGCAACTTGGCCCAGCATAAGCGACTGCATTTTTGACCTGTGGTTTTTTTTTGACACCACTGAAGAGTCGTGGCCCTGACCTAGTGCCACCCGCCATGGGCTAACACAGTTCAACGAATGTCTCATTCTTCTTCCAAAGTGTACTGTTTATTATGAGTGTGAGCTCTGTAGACAGACAAGGCCTAAACCCTAGCTCTCCACTTGGAAACGGTGTGAGTTTGATTACTTTTATTTTATCTTACACTAACTCAATTGCCTAAGCTCTAAAATTGAACTTATACAGTCCTGACCACAGAAGAAAACTGTTTAAAACAAAAATGTATCCTTGCGTTTTGAGTTTTACAAGGATGAATGGGGAGGAAGCACATCACTTTTAAAATTCTACTCCAGGGGCGCCTGGGTGGCTCAGTGGGTTAAAGCCTCTGCCTTTGGCTCAGGTCATGATCTCGGCGTCCTGGGATCGAGCCCCGCATCAGGCTCTCTGCTCAGCGGGGAGCCTGCTTCCCCCTCTCTCTCTGCCTGCCTCTCTGCCTAATTGTGATCTCTCTCTCTCTCTCTCTCTCTCTCTGTCAAATAAATAAATAAAAGTCTTAAAAAAAAGATTAATGCATTAAAAAAATAAATTAAAAAAATAAAATAAAATTCTACTGCAGAGACATTGGGATAGCTGGCTTTTTCTGAATCCCGGAAGAGTGAAAGAACTTCTCTGTGCCTCAGGTTCTTCTGTAAGATGGGGAAAACGACTGGACCTTTTTCTTGGGTTGCAGTTTTGAGAACTGATTGAATTAATACACGAACACACTTTAAACACAGCAGAGCACCCAGTACCAGCTCAATAAATGTCAGATGTTTTTATAGACGTACGCAAGTTCAGATTCTTTTAGTTTTGATAGTTTTATAAAATGTTTTCATGTGTTTTTAAAATTTGTTTTAGAGAGAGAGGGAGAGAGCCGGGGGTAGGCGCCGAGGGAGAGAGAAACTCAAGCAGATTCTGTGCTGAGTGCGGAGCCCAACACGGGGCTCAATCCCATGACCCTGAGATTAGACCTGAGCTGAAACCAGGAGTCCACGCTCAACCAACTGCACCACCCAGGCGCCCCGATTTTCATGTGTTTTTAGTAAGGCTCGGTAATTTTACAACTGAATCCTACTCATCAGCTGATGCACATTTTAAATCACCAACTTTCACTGTAACCACTGATGGATACCTAACTACCTGTGAGAACATCTCAGAAGAACTTGGAACAAGCAGTCTCAGGGAAGAGCACCACCGTTTCTGCACAGGAGGAAACAAAATCCAAGGGCTCCTCCTGGATTCAGCCTCATCCCCACAGAACCCCACCCACAGCCACTGCCGGTCCTGCATGTCCTATCTCCGATAGGCTCAGTCCAAGACCATCCTTGTCCCCTGCACACTGCTTCAGTACTGAGACAATCCACCCTCATCCCTCCCTCCTTTGACTTCTGGAAGATCCTCCTAATGCTTATGCCCACAGCCATCTTGTCTCTGCCCAGTCCAGTCTCCACACAGCGGCCAGAGTCACCTTCTGAGCACATGAATCAGATCATGTCCCTCCCAGACTGTAACCCTCCTCCTTCAGAATGACCCCAGTCTCCTTACACGGCCCAAATGATGTGGCTCCTGTCTGTCCTGCAACGTCATGTCTTACCATCTGCGTTTTGTCTACCGGGCTCCAGCCACTTCAGCTCGTTGTCTGCTCCTGGAATCACTGGTGCCAGGCACATCACAAACCAAAAGGCCAGCCCAGGCCTGGTTTCCTCTGGATCATCAGGACTCAGCTCAGATGTCACTTCATGTGAAAGAGTGTCACTGACAACCCCATTTATGAAATTCCCAGTCCCCATCATTTCCTACTCGATGGATTTATTTATTTTTAGTAAAGCACTCATTCCCATATACAACTGTCCTGCTTACCGATTTTCTCACCTGCTTCTCGCCAGTTTTCCCAAGCTAGAAACAAAGCCCCAGGGACAACCCCTTGTCTTTTTCGCTGTGTTCTGACTCCAGCAACTAGTCAGTGGCTGTTATGGTGATAAGGGAAATCTGTGTTCTAAGGTGGCCGACCAATCCAGCAGGGAAATCCCAGTCCCAGCCCCGAGGCCATTCTGGGTTTTCCCTCCTGCCCTGCCTGCCGCGCCGCGCGGCTTAAAAGTGCCACAGATATGGAAGTAAAAGTGTACAAACTACCCCCTTTGTTTGTGCTCGGGGCTCAGACCTTGGGAGCTTACTCTCCTCTGAGCCTGCCGGCAGAGGAGACCACCAAGGTCTCTGAGTGCCGCTTGGTTCTTCCGCCAGGATCCAGTCCAGGTTCCGTAACAATAGGTTGAATCGAATCACCCCCCAAAAGATATCTTGAAGTCTTGGCCCCCAATACGTCAGAAAGTAACCTTACCTGATGTATGGTTATTGCAGATGTAATTAGTTAAGATGAGGTCATACTGGAGTAGGGTCTGTCCCTAAACCAAGGTGACTAGTGTCCTTATAAGAAGACAACCACGTGAAGACAGACCACGGACAACACAGTGTGACTGTGAGTGCAGACATTGCAATCACAGAGCTGTAAGCCAAGAGATGCAGAGGTTGCCCGCAAACCACCAGGAGCTACGAAAAAGCATGGATAGATGCCCAGCAGGGATTCTGAGGGAACATGGCCCTAGCAACACCTTGCTTTCAGACGTTCAGCCTCCAGAAAGGTGAGATCATAAGTTTCTGTTGTTTAAGCCACGTAGTTTGGGGTACTTTGTTACGGGAACTTAGGAAACTACCGCAGCCCCTCCCATATCAAACACGGAATAAGTATGACTGAAGAGAAAGAATTGTTCCCTTTTTGATCCACTGGGAGCAGACACGGATAGCTAAAACTGAGCTGCAGGAGAAATGGATACCACTCTAAGACATGAAAGGATTCAAAGTTTTAAGAACGGCTTGCTGCAAGTTCACAGCAGTGCTTTTCAAACTTGCACGAATACCACAACGCACAGGAGAAATTATTCAAAATGCAGATACGGCCAACCTGACTTCTCAGTTTGGGATACGGCAGACCTCGGGTGGGCCCCTGTACCTGCTAGTTCGATGTGCACTTCCTGCTGACTATGATGAGGTAGCCCAGGGACCACACGGGTAAAACTCCTGACAGAACATCTGACGTTTGTGTGTCGTTAATGGAACGTCTGCTATGCAGAATTCTGTGATATGTGGGGTGTCTCTGCTAGTGTAATTATCCAAGGGGACCCTGGTTCTTCCCTCCCAACTGTGGCCACAGATTGCATTCCCACATGGATTCACACTTAAATTCCACAATATCCCTGTGTTGTTGGAGAATTGTGTGTTGTCCTCCTGTTGTAAAAAAAAGATACCGGAAAAGTGGCAGTGACTTAACAAAAGGGTCCCAGTGTAGGGACCCTGATATCTTCACTCTTGCTCTAGGAAATTGCCTAGCACCCTGGACATCTCACTTGATTTTTCTCTCAGCTCCTATTCCTGGGGCTCAGAGTCCACACCCTTCTCTGCTGGCAAGAGTCAGGGGGCAAGCAAGAGTCAGGGGGCCAGACAGCACATGGGATAGAGAGGAAAGTGAGAGGCAGAGCACATGAAACACAGGGGAAGATGAGACTGTGCTTGCCTGTCCCCACTCAGGTCACTGGAAGCTGTGCAGTGACACTCTGCCTCTTCCCCAGCTCCATCCCACAGTCCCTTCCTGCACACAGCAGTGACACCGAAGCTCTCACATCATGGAGATGGGGGCTCATCCCTGCTTGTCCAAGTAGTCTCTCTAGCAGTCATGGTAGAATGTGCACATCCGAGGCAGCACATTGACAGTGAAGGAGCCAAAGCTGGAATGGGCAGCTAACATTTTGCCGGCTGTCTGTACGCCACACAGTGTAGATTGCTGTTTTCAGACCTTTTCTCTTTACATCCTCCAAGCGTTGCTCTCAAGTTTGCAACATTACTTTCTTCCTACAGATTGGGGGATACTCAGGCTCAAAGAGCAAAGTGCATGCATAGAGAATTCATGGGCAGTAATAAATAGACCCAGAAGCCAATTTGAAGGGGCTAATTCCGTGACAATTTGAGCATCAAATTGTATAATGTCATATATATGTATAAGTATACATATAAGTATAATGTCAGGTGGCAAATGTTTGAGCAAAATAGGAATCCAAACATCATAGCAATAAAATAAATGCATGAATAAATACGTAAATGATGGGGGAGAAGTGAAAAGCTCTATTCAACATTTGAATGCCAATTTTTAAATCCAGAAGGGAGGACACCATTATAAAAGCAACACTTAACAATTATCAGAATAACAAGTGAGTCAGCAAGGAATCATAAATGGATTTTCAGTTTGTACCAAGTTTCACAGCAGTCGCTGAGTCACCATGGTAACCATGCTGGCCAAGGAAAGCTGAGAGAAGACAAACAGCAACCATCCTGACTTGTCTCCTAACACGTGCTCGGAACTGAGGAGCACAGACATAATCCACAGTAATTCACCTCACATATTCCTCACAAGAAATATTCCTCAGAGTTTCACCAACACACACACACACACACACGCACACACACACTCATGCATGCTCTCTTGCTCTTTTTTTTTTTTTTTTTTTTTTTTTTGCCACTAAAAAACTAAGGAATTCATTGAGGTGCATTTGAGGAAAAAATCCGTAACTCCATTCTAACCACAGAAAGTTGAAAACTACTCAACTATTTCATATTAGCGAGTAATTTTCTGAAGACGACCTGTAGAGTTTTCTGTAGGTCATTTTATTCCCTAGATTCAGTACATTGCTAATCTTATCTAAAAGCTACTATGAAAGTCTTGGCAAATAAATATTGTGATCAACAATTTTATGTGTCAACTTGGTGAGGCCATGGTGGCCAGATATTTGAACAAGTACTATTCTGGATGTTTCTGTGAGTGTTTTTGAATGAGACTTACACTGAAGTGGGTAAACCTTGAGGAAAGCAGTTAACTCTCTATGTGGGTGGGCCTCATCTAATCAGGTGAAGCTCTCCTTAGAAAGGAGGGATTATCTTCCTTGAGCCAAAGAGGATTTTTCAAGTAGATTGCCTTTGACTTCACTACAACATTGGCAACTTTTGGTTCTCTGGCAGATAGTTTTCAGAGTCCAACTGTATCTCTTTCCCGAGTCTGCAAACCGCCAGCCTCCCCCATCAGATTCTGCCAACCCTCCACAACCTTGAGTCAATTTTTAAAAGTAAATTTCTACCTATATGCCAACATCTTCTTTGTTCTGTTTCTCTGGAGAACACGGACTAATACAGGTGTTAAGCAGCAAGTATCTTTTCTATACTAGAGTAACTTGTGTTTTCAAACAAAAAGATTCCCCAGCAACATTTGGCTACCAACAGTTCAGTGAAAATGATGATCCCTGAAAACTGTAACAAAAATTACTGCCATTGACAATAGCGTAAAAAGTATGAACTACACAGAGGTAAACTCTGTAGAGCATCTATGTCCACAGATGTGCGAGGCCTGTATTCTGAATGCTGCAAAACATCATTGGAGGAAATAGGACCTAAATGAATGGAAGAACCTACTGTCTTCAGAGGTCAGAAGACTCAGTAGTGTCAAGACTCACTATTGTTAAGACTCACTATTCCTCCCAATTCCATCTACACATTCAACCTCATCCCAGTAAAAATTTTAGCATATGTGTGTGTGTGTGTGTGTGTGTGTGTATAAAGAAACTGACAAGCTTCTTGTAAAAGTCATGTGAAAATGCAAAGGGCCTACACTATTAAAATAACTTTGAAAAAGAAGAATAAAGTTGGAGGATAAACACTACCTTATTTCAAAATTAAATATAAATTTACAGTAACCGAGACAGTATGGGATTGGGATGAAGGTAAAAGTGCATATCAGAGGAACGACATGAAGAGTCCAGAAAAAGACCCGCACATATATGGACAACTGATTTTTGACAAAGCTACAAAGGCAATTCAATGCAGAAAGTACAGTCTTTTCAACAAATGGTGCTGGGACAAGTAGGTCTCCATATGCACAAACGTCAACTGTGATCCATGTATCACACTATATTAAAAAAGTCAGCTAATATGAATCACAGACCTAAATATAAAAACTAAAAGCACACTTCTGAAGGAAAACACTGGAAAAATCCTTGTGACCCTAGGTTAGCTGAATATTTTATAGATACGCAAAATCAAAGCATAAATGATAAACAAATTGAAAACTCAATTTCCTCAAAGTTTAAAAACAACAACAACAACAATAACAAAACCTGTTTGTTCTTCCACAGACTTGTTGAGGGAATTAAAAGACAAGCCATGTACTTGGAGAAAACGTTTGTAAATCATATATCTGATGAAGGACTTGTACCCAGAATAAAAAGCCTCACAAAGTCAATTAGAAGAAAACAGACACTCCAACAAATAAGCGGGCAATATATTTGAAAACATACTCCACTAAAGAAGATATACAAATATGAAATACACAAGAATAGATATTGAACATCATTAGTCATTAAAGAAATGTGATAGCACTGTATCCCTGAGAATAGCTAAGATAAAAAGACTGTCCATACCAAGTCCTGGCAGGGCATAGAGGATGGAAGTCTCATACACTGTTGGTGGCAATGAATAATGGTGTGACCACCGAGGAAAAGTCAGTTTCCAACACAGTTAATTTTATAACTCCTCTAAGTAAACACACTCAAGTGTCAGAGAAAGAAAGCATAGGTCCAGGTCCATAAGCAAAAACTTATACCTAAGCGTTCATAGCTCCTGAATTTACGAGAGCCCCAAATTAGAAACAACCCAAATATCCGTTACCAGGCGAATGAAAGACCAAATAGTGACACATCCACAGGCTGGAATATTAGTCAGTGATTAAAAAAAAAAAAGAAAAGAAGGAAATATTCATACATGCAACACATGGATAAATCTAGAAATAGTTAGGTTGAAGGAAAGAACAAAACAGGACAAAAAGGGAATACGTATTGTAGGCTTCCACTCACATAAAATTACAGGAGAAGAAAACTTATCCACAGTGAGAGATCAGTGGTTGCCTGAGGTCGAGGTAGGGTGGTGTGGAGAGGGAGCTAGAGTGAGGTAGCTCTGGGCATTACAGTGGGGCGCAAAGAAGCTTTTTGAGGGGATGGATATGTTCATCATCTTGACCGTAGAACTGGATTGACAGGAGCATACACACATCAAACCTTTTAGAGCATATCCTTTAAATATGTATTGTATTGTATATTGACCGTACCTCGTTGGAGTATTTGACATTTATGTATTGATAATTCTCTGATGTTATTAAATAAATTGGGTGAAGTATTCATATGATTATGTTTTTATAGCATGATCAGACACACACTATATCTAATCAACTGGTTCCCACTACATATAACCAAAGTGGAAAAAATTATTTCCAATTCACCTTATCCCAGTATTTAGAGAAAGTTGATTTTCCTTTCCTTCTGAAGTACAGAAATAAAAATATTATATAATAATCATGATGATATTTAAGAGACCTGGTTATTTTATGGAAAGAAGTTTCATTATAATTGAGCAAACCCTAGGGTGTTAAATATTTGTTAAAATATTAAATTTTAAGAGGAGTGGGAGGTACCGGCTTCCGGGTATGGACTGACTAAGACGTACGGATGAAAAGTACCGCATAATGAATATAGCCAATGGTATGGTAATAGCATTGTATGTTGACGGATGTCAGCTACACTTGTGGTGAGCATAGCATAACATATAGTTTTCCAAACACTATGCTGTACACCTGAAACTAATGTAACATTGTAGAGTCGGCTCTACTTCATTGAAAACAATATGTTAAACTCTAGTCATTTGGAGCTGTTCTGGCCCTTCCAAAATTTTTATTGCGTTATGGAAAGAATCATGGGCACCAGGGAAGAATTTACCTTGTAATGTCAAATTGCTAGGAAGATCTAACAATGGCACATTTCCACAGCCACCTAGGAGACACATGGGAATTGCTGATTATTATTTATATGGTGAGAACAATTTAAGTTTATTTATGCAAATGGATATTAAAGACCTACTGCCTTGTTGAACCCGACAATTTATTACGTTTCAGCAATAAAAGCCATCTCCCAAATGGGCCTTGAGGGCTACTGTACAGCATGTAGGTACTGATGGAATGCAATTCCACCTGCTAAACCTCTTCTCCCATGATGAGATCAAGGCAGCTTTTTACATTTTAGACTAGTTTATGAACCTCGGCGGAGCTATTCCACACCACGCTTTTGTTCAGATCTATGCACTCACTTAAGCCAGGATTCATATCCAGCCAAGGATGTGAGGTGCTGGAGTCTCCTGAGGATTGTTGCCCTTGAATCCGGAGTAGAAGTTTCAGGAGCCAGCAAGACACAGATCCTCAGAACCAACCTCTTTCAGGTACTTGATAGGAGCTGGGCCACTAGCATGAAGAGCTGCAAAAGAAGAGACAGATCCAGAAAGCACTATCCTTTTCTGGCGTAGCTCTATGCCCAGCACCATGCCAGGCACTAAATTAGTGACAATGACACAGATACAATTGGTCACGATCATAAGAATCACATGTTATAATGGACTTCTCACCTGGCCGCCTCCTCCTCCTCCTCCTCCTCCTCCTCCTCCCCCCGCCCCCTCCTCCTCCTCCTCCTCCTCCTCCTTCTTCTTTTTTTTTTGGTGCAAAATGGTGGTTTATTAAAGCACGGGGACAAGACCCGTGGGCAGAAAGAGCTGCTGCACTGGGGTTGTGAGGAGTGGCAGGTTATAAACTATGGGGTTGGGGGAGGTAAGGAAAAAGGGAGGTTTCAACAGAACTTTCATATGCTAGGGGCGCCTGGGTGGCTCAGTGGGTTAAAGCCTCTGCCTTCGGCTCAGGTCATGATCTCAGGGTCCTGGGATCGAGCCCCGCATCAGGCTCTCTGCTCAGCAGGGAGCCTGCTTACCCCTCTCTCTCTCTGCCTGCCTCTCTGCCTACTTGTGATCTCTCCCTCTCTGTCAAATAAATAAATAAAATCTTTAAAAAAAAAAAAAAAAAAAAAGAACTTTCATATGCTAAAGAGGACCTACAAGATACCAGAGGCCTTGCCATTGTCAGGTTAAGATTGTTTTTCCCCTTACAAAAAAAAAAAAGATTGTTTTTCCCCTCTAGCAAGGTATTAACATTAACATAGTTGCGAGATTCCTGGAAGAATGTTACACGTGTCCCACCCAGGACTGAGGGGTGGGGGGAGGTCGCAGCTGGAAGAATGCTACACATGTCCCACCCAGGACTGGGGAGTGAGGGGAGGTCGCAGCGTGTCAGCTTCTGCTTTGTCCTCAGCTTGCCTTCTGTTCCCTCCTTCCCCCTGTACAATTTTGACCCTTAAATCTTAAAGGCTGTTGAAGGTGGAAGGTCTCATCTTCTGTAACGTCTTCCTGCTGAACAGGGGCATAGAGATGTCCGTACGTATGGGTTAATATTGGTCAGTTGGGAAATGGATAGGGGAGTTGCGAAAGGCAGCAGCAGCTGAGTCCAGGGGAGACGGCTCAAGTGATCTTCCCAAGTGGAAAGAATCATCTGTGGAAGTTATGGCAGCGAAGGAGTCGACACCAGGTGGGGAGACATGGGAAAAAACAGCAAAACATGATTAGTGTAACAAAAAGAAAATGAAGCTCAAATAAGGGTTTTCTGGTAGTTGACCAAAAAATCCCTTTCCAGTCCAGGACTTTTATCATTCAAGGAGAGGGAGGGACTGCTTAAAGTGCAATTTGAGTATGTCAGAACCCCAGAAATATCTTGTGATAATCTGGAACATATACATAGTCTTTTGTTTTTGCGACAGCACAACTTCCACCTTGTGTAGCAGTTAAAACATCCAATGCCATTCTGTTTTGTAAAGCTGCTTTACACATTGGTATTACCATAGCATTTAATAGAGAAATGCTACTTTGAGGGTCCTTAGGGCTGACCATGGACTTAGTAAGAGCTTCCACGTGCCAAACATCCTCCAGTCTCAAAGAGGGAACAAGATGGATGCTAGGTGGTCATACCAATGTAACACAAAACGTGTCCACCATTGTCTAACTTGGGGGAGATTAGCTGGAGTAGTGATGGTTTTAGTAATGCGTCCATGAATCCAGGCAAAACCTAGGGTGCAGCCACCTATCCATCGTGGAGGAAGCCAGCGCCACGGGTTAGTTCCACATTACCAGTGGGTTCCATTTGGAGCTAGCCATCTGATGCCTGGTCACCTTACCCAATCAGTAGCAAACCAGTCAGTAGCCCGGAGTACTATTATTTGGGAACATGTTTAAACCAACTGTTATTTGTATTTTCAGTAGGGGCATCTTACATCTGGTTGACTAGAATAAGCAAGATCAATAACCTCTGAAAAATTATTCTCTATAGAGAAGTACAATGGTCAGGTCCAGGCATAAGGGTAGATGGGTTTAAAGTCTGACAGGTTTTAAGTATTATTTTAGGGATATCTATACACATAGCCCAATATTTAATAAGTCAGCTTCCTATCATGTATTGGTGGCCTTTGGTTTCTAAGACATTTTGGACCTGATGTGAAGTCAGGCTCCTTTTACCAGGAGCACTGTTGTAAGCTAAGCTAAAGCCTTTGTTTGCACTTGTATCTCAATAGAGGTGGCTTTTAGGATAAATATGACTAAGGGGTGAAACCATTAAGAAGCCCTTTGAGTGGTCCAGCCTTAACAATATCCTAATTACAAAGGATCACTGGCAAGTGGGAGAAAACTTGTCTCAGGAGATAAGGGCATCCCTAAGGGCATCATCCAATCCAATCATAAAGGAAATGGGGCCATCCATTATCTCCACAAGTCCGTAGTTAACCCTGAGACACGGTGGGGAAATCTGGAGCGGGCGGTGCTAAGTCCCAGGGGTGCTCTTGCTCCTTGACAGTGAAGAGAGAAGGAGCCACGGTGCAGGTGAGACACCTAGGAGACAGACTCAGCATAAGTCATGCCATTTTTACAAAAGTGGGCATTTTGGAACACAGTCATGTTACTGCACCCGTGTTATTACAACCTTAGCAGAAAAAACCGCAAAATACTCCAGGTATAACAATCCCAGGAAATGTACCCTTACCCTACCTATCTGCTTAACCCTGCATTTTGCTTCTGTACTGCGCTTGGCAATTTTTAGGAACTGGCAACAGGATGTGGTTTATGCCTTTATAAGCTTACCCCTGAGCTCATTCGGGCCAGCGAGATTTTGGAGTGCATGAGCCCCCTCGCAGCTGCTGGCTTTTTAATAAAGACTCCTCAATTTGGCCTACTAAATGTGGTGTCTATCTGTATGACTCGCTGCTCTAGATATAACACAGGAGGCACCGAAGATGGTCAATTTTGCACTGAAGCTCAGAGTCCAGGTGTAAAGACTCAAAGCCCCACATTCGGGCGCCAAATGATGAAGTTTTAGAATATAGGTGAGGTTCGATGGGGTGGAGTCCGGAGCCGATGACCAAGAAAGAATTCTTGAGGCATCTTTGGTGCAAAATGGTGGTTTATTAAAGCACGGGGACAGGACCCGTGGGCAGAAAGAGCTACTCTCATCTATCTTCTAACAACAAAGTTGAAAAGGAGAAAGAAGTGGCCTGAATTTTCATACAGGCATTCGCAATCCCACATTATCCACAGGGCCATGGCCTTGCTCCTGTGTATCACTGACTGTTCT
>CM052901.1:38236593-38262833 GCA_028534135.1 Potos flavus | reverse complement strand
CCCTGTTCCCCTCGTGCACCAGAATGCCAAGTATGCGCGAGGAGGAGGATATAAATTACCCTTCCTGCTTGTGCTCAGGGCTCAGATCTTTGGAGAAGGATCTCCTCTGAGTCCATCGGTGAATAAATCTCTCTCCCTTCTTAGTCTCTGAGTGCCGCTTGGTTTTTCCGCCAGGATCCAGCCCAGGTTCTGCTACACTCACATCTGACGGAAAAACCATCAAAAACAAAAACAAAATCCTCCAGTTGTTAGAAGCAGTATGGGCGCCCCGGAGCTTAGCCGTCATTCACTGTCGAGGACACCAGAAAGGAGATGCTGAGCCAGCTACAGGGAACCGCTTAGCCGACCAGGCAGCCAGGGAAACTGTCCAAGACGGACAACCTGCCATTATAGCACCCGTTACCCCCTCCTTACGAAATCCCACTTATACAGCAGCTGAAAATGCCTGGGCACAAACTGAGGGAGCCATTCACCATCCCGAAGGGTGGTGGATCCTCCCGGATGGGCGCTTATTCATTCCAGCAAACCTCGCCCATTGCGCCGTCACTGAACAACATTCAACTTCGCACTTGGGAAAAACGGGGCTTGAAAAGCTATTGACAAAACATTTCTACATTGCCAGACTCGCTACCTTATGCAGGTCGGTCACCGAACGGTGTGCCATTTGTGCCAGACACAACCCCAAAACCAGACCTTCTTCGCCCCCCAGAATACAGCGCACGGGAACGGCTTCCTTCAAAGACCTGGAAGTGGACTTCACAGGGATGACCCCTTACCGAGGCATAAAATATTTGCTAGTCCTGGTCTGTACCTTTTCAGGATGGGTAGAAGCATATCCAACCCGGACCAAGAAGGCCAGAGAGTCACCAGAGTACTCCTCCAGGAGGTCGTGCCTCGGTACGGGATCCCGCTTACCATACACAGTGACAATGGTCCAGCCTTTATCTCTGAAGTTCCATGAGAGTTAACTTCAGCCCTTAACATCTCCTGGAAACTCCACACAGCATATCGGCCTCAGAGCTCAGGGAAAGTAGAGTATATGAACCGTACCCTCAAGGAAACCCTATCCAAATTACATGCTGAGACCTCCTTAGGGTGGACAGATCTACTTCCCTTAGCAGTACTCTACCTTACTGCACTCCCCCCCCCCCCCCGCATCTTCCTCTCCTGCAATAACAACCTTCTCTTTAGATGCCACAACGAAAGTAACACGCTTTGCAGTTGCATACTTGTGTTTTTGTCCCCTTCTGCCTCACTATACTCAGACTTCCAGTTCCAGTCCCTGGTCTCCCTTCACCACTGAAGTCGATGGGCAATAGTCCTACTGTTCCTCCTAGGGGCCAGAATCTTCACCGGTGTGGCTACTGGTGCATCGGGCCCCGGAACTTCCCTTAATTTTTACTTCAAGCTTTCACAGGAACTCAATGACGACATGGAATGTATCGCAGATTCATTAACATCTCTCCAGACACAACTCTCCAGTCTGGCGACAGTAGCCCTCCAGAATCAGCGAGCCCTAGATCTCCTCACTGCTGAGAAAGGAGAAACCTGTCTCTTCCTACAGGAAGAATGCTGCTACTATATCAACCAATCCGGGGATCGTCACTTCCAAGGTTCGCGAACTCCGGGAACACATCCAACATCCTCGAGAAGAACTCACATCTTGGGGTTTCGACCCACAATCATGGACATCTTGTCTTGGCTATAATCCCTAGCAGGCCTTTTATTGTCCCTACTCCTCCTAGTCACCCTCGGTCCTTGTATCCTCAACAGCCTCGTCCAATTCATTAGAAATACCGTCTCTCAACACACGACTGCCCCTATCCTTGCCCTCCGCGGATACAGCCCCTTAAATCTAGATAATGATGATCTTTAGGGTACCCCTGCCGATCATCAAGAGGGGGACATGAGGCAGAATAGAGACCTTGGACCCCAGCCCCTCCCTGTCCGCAATTCTCTGCCCCGGGCCCCAGCTGCATTGCCTAAATTCCCCAGGATGATTTAGCATTCTCCCGAGGCGCTTCCATATAGATCATGCTTCTGCAAAGAGGGGAGCCATTCAGCCCTGACAGACTGCGAAAACGTCCCTTTACCCTCCCCCATCACCCGTAGCCATAAAAAACTCACCCTAACCCTGTCGGTTGCTCAGTCTTTGGGAGTGATCCCACTGAGCCCGCCGGCGTGAATAAAGCTGTGTTCTCCCTGTGCTCTGTGTGCCGCTTGAGTTTCCTCGGTCGCTTCAGTTTCGGCAGCAGGATCTGGATGCCTTTGTCTTCCCATGCCCCAGGGAGATTCAGCCCCACCACGGGGACCCACACCCTCAGCTGAGACCCAAACGCCTGAAGGCTGGACCCTGCAATCCCCGCCAAGCACATCTGTCTCCATAAAAGGTCCTTAGGACTATGATGTTGATTTCTGGTTTCTATGGCAACCGTGAAGCACAGGCTGCCTCTCCACACAGGAAATGCCTCTGCATAATTATTCATGCCCTGGTCTTTTCCTAACAGAAAAATACCTTAGCTCTTCAGGCAGCTACATTAGGAAGCATGGTAATTAGAATCTCTAGACTGAGACCCATGCAATTGAGCAAACTCTGCTGATGTTGATGGCACAAAGAATATCCCTGTCGTCCTCAGGAATTTTGATTAAGGGAAAGCAGGCAGCAACCTCTTTGATCTAGGTTGCAACAACTTCTTTTTTTTTTTTAAGATTTTATTTAATTTTTTGAGGGGCGCCTGGGTGGCTCAGTGGGTTAAAGCCTCTGCCTTCGGCTCAGGTCATGATCTCAGGGTCCTGGGATCGAGCCCCCGCATCGGGCTCTCTGCTAAGCAGTGAGCCTGCTTCCCTCTCTCTCTGCCTGCCTCTCTGCCTACTTGTGATCTCTCTCTCTTTGTCAAATAAATAAATAAAATCTTAAAAAATATATATTTTATTTAATTTTTTGAGAGAGAGAGACCGCATGAACAGGGGAGGGGGAGAGGGAGAAGCAGGCTCCCTGCTGAGCAAGAAGCCCAATGCAGGGCTCCATCCCAGGACTCTGGGATCATGACCTCAGCCGAAGGCAGATGCTTAACCGACTGAGCCACTTGGGCGCCCCTTGCAGCAAGTTCTTACTACACATGTCTCCAGACACAAGGGAAACAAAAGCAAAAATGAACTATTGGGACCTCATCAAGATAAAAAGGTTCTGCACAGTGAAGGAAACAATCAACAGAATTAAAAGGCAATGGAGGGAATGGAGAGACTATTTGCAAATGATGTATCATATAAAGGTTTAGTATCCACAGTGTATAAAGAATTTATCAAACTCAACACCCAAAACCAAATAATCCACTTAAGAAATGGGTGGAAGACATGAATAGACACTTTTCCAAAGAAAACATCCACATGGCTAATAAACATATGAAAAGATGTTCAACGTCACTCATCATCAGGGAGATACAAATCAAAACTGTAATGAGATACCACTTCATGCCTATTGGAATGGCTAAAACCAACAACTCAGGAAACAACAGATATTGGTGAGATGTGGAGAAAGGGGAACACTTTTGTACTGTTGGTGGGAATGCAAACTGGTGCAGCTACTGTGAAAAACAGTTTGGAAGTTCCTCAAAAAATAAAAAATAGAACTACCCTATGACCCAGCAATTGCACTACTAAGTATTTACCCAAAGGATAAAAAGTAGTGATTTGAAGAGACATATGCACCCTGATGTTTATAGCAGCATTATCAACAATAGCCAAATTATGGAAAGAGCCCAAATGTCCATCAACTGATGAATGGGTAAAGAAGATGTGAGATACACACACACACACACACACACACACACACACACACACACACACACACACATATACATACACACATACACACATACATACACAATGCAACAACGTGGTTGGAACTAGAGTGTATTATCCTAAGCAAAATAAGTCGGTGAGAGAAAGACAAATATATGATTTCACTCCCACGTGGAATTTAAGAAACAAAATAGGTGAACATAGGGGAAGGGAAGGAAAAATAAAAAGATAAAAACAGAGAGGGAAGCAAACCATAAGAGACTTTGAAATATAGGGGTGACCGGGTGGCTCAGTCGGTTCAGTGTCCGACTCTTGGTTTTGGCTCAGGTCATGATCTCAGTGTCCTGGGATAGAGCCCCGTGCTGGGGTCTGCACCCATTTTGGAGTCTGCTGGAGATTCTCTCTCTCCCTCTGTTTGTCCCCCTGCTCTCTCTCTCTAAAATAAATAAATAAATAATAGAGTTTTTTATTTAAAGAGACTCTTTTTTTTTTTAAGATTTTATTTATTTGACAGGGAGAGATCACAAGTAGGCTCGATCCCAGGACCCTGAGATCATGACCTGAGCCGAAGGCAGAGGCTTAACCCACTGAGCCACCCAGGCGCCCCAAGAGACTCTTAAATATAGAGAAGAAATTGAGGGTTACTGGAGGGGAGGCGGGTGGGGGGATGGGCTATATCAGTGATGGACATTAAGGAGGGCAATTGTTGGGATGAGCACTGGGTGTTATATGTAAGTGAAGAATCACTAAATTCTACTCCTGAAACCACAGTGGTGTGTGTAAGGAATATTACTTAGCTATAAAAAGAATGAAATCTTGCCCTTTGCAATGACATGGATGGAACTGGGGAGTATTATGTTAAGCAAAATAAGAGAAAGACGAATACCATATGATTTCACTCACATGCGGAATTTAAAAAACAAACCAGGAGAACGCGGGCGGCCCGATCTCGGGCAGGAATCTGAGCACACCGGGTCGGTGTAGGCCGGGAGCCCGGAGAGCAGTCGCGGCAACAGCAGCCACCAGAAGCCAGTTTCCTAGATCTCGTGGCTTTGGTCATGCCAGGGTGCAGAAGCTAGCGAGGGCCGCAGGGCCACTGAGACGGTGGCTGGGGGTGCACACCGCCTGTGGCAGGCTGCAGTGTGAGCGGAGCTTGCAGAGGGAAGACTGTATTCTGGACCACCCAGAGGGGAGCAGACTGAGGCTTCTCTGTGATGCGAAGGTCTTGGTACGGGCAGACTCCTTGCTTGGACTCTGAAAAGGCGAAAAAGCTGCAAAAGAGCGAAAACCTCCAGAGAGCAGAAGCCTGAAAATCCGTTTTCCACAAAGCCCAGCCCCCTCATTAGGGGGCTGGACGACTCAACCCAAGCAAGATTGACTGGAAAACAATGCGACAGGCCTCCCCCCCCCCAGAAGACAAGCCAAAAAACAAGAGGACAATAACCACAGGGTCCCCATTAAAATGTAAAACCCCAACATCAGGGGAAATCAATATATTAAGCTCCCAATAATACCCTAAAACCTGTATATTTCATAGATACAAGTTTTTTTCTTTCTTTCTTTTTTTTTCACTCGTTCTCATGTTTCTTGTTTTTTTTTAAATTTTTTAAAACTACTTAACATTACAGCTAGAGGCTTAATACAACGTATTGAGGAGTTATAACCACCCTCCCATCTCATCCTTCTGTCAGTGTTTCTATGTATTTGCTTTTGTTCTGGTATTATATAAATCTTATTCTTGAGGTTCATTCTGACTAGGTTCTTTTATTTCTTGTCATATACTTTTGTTGGTCTTTATGTTTGTTCTTGTTTGTTTATATGCCTTATAAATCTTATTTTTGGGGCCCATTCTGGCTGGGATCTCTTTTTTTCTCTTTCTCTCTCTCTCTTTGTTTATCTTTATTCTTTCTTTTTGGTGGTGAATTCCGATTGCTCCAAAACCTTCCAGGGTGCACCCTGCCTGGATCGTGGGTGATATATTCACCTATACATCCTCTCATCCACTTCTCATCAAAATGACTAGGAGGAGGAACACCCAACAGAGGAAAAACCCAGAGACTGCGCCCTCTCCCTCAGAACTATTGGACATGGACATGAACAGTATGTCAGAAAGGGAATTCAGACTAACAATTATCCAGGCAATGGCTAGGATGGAGAAAAACATTAATGACAACATAGAATCTCTAAGGGCAGAACTGAAAACCAGTAGGGCAGATGTTACAAACGCAATCAGTGAGATCCAATCTAATCTAAATAGTCTAACAGCTAGAGTTATGGAGACAGAGGATAGAGTTAGCCATCTAGAGGATAAGATGGTTGAAAGAAAAGGTCAGGAGGAGGGTTGGAACAAACTGCTTAGGAACCATGAGCACAGACTTAGGGAAATAAATGATGCCATGTCAGAATTATTAGAATCCCTGAGGGGGTAGAGAAAGACAGAAGACTAGAAGATATAGCTGAACAAATTCTGGATGAAAATTTCCCCAGTCTGGGGAATGGAACAAGTGTTCGTGTCCTAGAGGCAGAAAGGACACCCACCAGGATCAACGAGTCTAGAAAATCAGCTAGACACATAATTGTAAAATTTGCAAATTTTAGACAAGAGGTCCTGAGGGCAGCTAGGGGGAAGAGATCCCTTCCGTACAGAGGAAGACCCATCAGAATAACATCAGACCTGTCCACAGAAACCTGGCAAGCCAGAAAGGGCTGGCAAGACATATTCAGGACACTAAATGAGAAGAACATGCAGCCAAGAATACTTTATCCAGCAAGGCTCACATTCAAAATGTTAAATTAAAGTTAAATTATTGCCATAATGATTGGTAATATGACAGTGAATCTTGTTCCATGATATTTCTGATTCATTATAGGCATAGGGAGTAACACAGAAGGAAGAAACATTCCAATCACATAAAAGGTGGAGCCTAAGCTTTATATTTTGAAGATCATCTCCTATATATATCACAGCCAATTCTAAATCAGAGAGTCTTTCATCTAATTTTTGATCTATGATAGTTTTTTTTTTTAAGATTTTTTTTTTAATTTATTTATTCGACAGGGAAAGAGAGATCACAAGTAGGCAGAGAGGCAGGCAGAGAGAGATGGGGAAACAGGCTCCCTGCTGAGCAGAGAGCCTGATGCGGGGCTCGATCCCAGGACCCTGAGATCACGACCCGAGCCGAAGGCAGAGGCTTCAACCCACTGAGCCACCCAGGCGCCCCTGATCTATGATAGTTTGTCGATTCCAAACTTCACTAGCATTCTTGTGCCACTTTTGTACAAATTGTGTAGTTTGTACAGTCTGATGCAAAGCTATTCCTGCAGTGGTAGCCGTAGCAGTAAAGGCTATAATTCCTAAAATAGCTGCTATAAGCAGCCCAAGAAATCTTTTTGTTCTACGGACCCAGTCCTTCAGAACTGTTAAAAGTACATGCATGTCTGGAGAGCTTTCCCAAACACGGTGGTGTTTCACTGGTAACCAGATGCTTATTCTTCTTCTAGCTATGAGAATAATGGAATTGTCCGTGTAAACATTCTCATTCACAAAGGTAAACATTTTACATTTGGGACAGTATATTTCTCTTTTGTTATGATTGAAAGTCATTTTTCCAATGACAAAAACATAGGGATCTCTAACACAGGCTCTTACCCATTCTTCTCTCATTAGGAAAAAGGAGAATGCATAGTTCTCAGACTGATAAATGTAAGAGCCGTTCCAAACTTTTATGTGATTTAAAGCGGTGGTGACCTTCCATAAATTCTTTTGTCTTTTACGGTAATCAACAAAAGGGGATGGCGCCGAAAGTTCTTGCCCATGCCAGACCAGAGGCGCATCTCCCCAAGTTAAGGTTTGTGGTAAAATGAGGTCATCAAAAACTTGCCATTTTAAATTCCAATGAAAGGAGCAGGGTCTCCCAGTGCAATTGGTGACTGCCATCCCCTTAGGGGACCAGTCCCATACAATTCCCTAGGAATCATTAATAACGACACTGTGATAAGAAGCTCCACAATCCTCCCATAAAGGGTGAATTCCCTCATCAGACCACATCTGTGTCAGTTTGTATTTAGGAATAGTGGGTGCTGCTGTGTTATAGCTAGAATCCTGATATTCACTGGCTTGGAATCCTTTAGTGGAGAGTAAATGTAACTGAACTTTAGTCAGATTATTATTAGTAGGAGAGGCCACCAACCATCTCTGATCATCAGGGATAAGGCAACTGGAATGATTGCCTATATGTATTGGTCTATTTTGATATCCCAAGGTAAGATTAATGTTTGTGCCCTCCTCTTGGGGTAATAATGGCAATCTGTGATCCAATATTCCAGGTGCCCATTTTGAGGCACTCAAATAAATTGGTATTATATCTTCTCCCCAGTCTACTGGATGGAGCATGGGAAGATTGGGTATATAAGCCCAATATGTAAAGTTATCTATTTGTGCATAACATCCCGGAAGACTTATGGCTACGGTGATGAGGGCCATCATAGTTACCCATGTTGTTAGGAGTGAAAGAACGCTGCTCATTCTCCAGAACTTCTTCCGCTTTCTTGGTCAGCTTCTTTATCTGACCCCATGTAGGGATCTTTGCTCGGTCCGTCCCAGGTATCGTGATTCGGGTGCTGTGTAATGTGAGTCCCTCGAAGCTGGTGATCGGTGGGACCAGTTTGCATCTGAATCTTTTCCTCTTGCTCATGACGAAACTTTATGAAACGAGAAGGCACCCATACGGGCTTGCCGGCCTCGTCGGGTAATACACATGCATATCCTTTTCCCCAGGTAACTAAGTTACCAGGGAGCCATTGATTAGAAGTAATATTTTTCCACCAGATCAGAGGATATACGTTGTCTTGTTATTGTTTACTAAAATGTCTCTCTACTGCTGCAGTGTTTTTAAAATCACGATTCAAAAAATTAAGAGTAAATAAAAGTTGTGCTAGTATTTCTTGAGGAGGACCTTGTATTCCCCCTTTTTGTTTATGAAGCTGTAATTTTAATATTTGATTAGCTCGCTCTACAATTCCTTGTCCTTGAGGATTATATGGGATGCCAGTGGAATGTTTAATAGTCCATAAATTAAAGAAGGATTGTAGCTTATTGGAAACATAAGCGAGTGCATTATCAGTTTTTATAGCTTTGGGCATCCCCATGACTGCAAAGGCAGAGTGGAGATGTCTAATAACATGTGCAGCAGTTTCTCCTGTTTGAGCTGTAGCCCATATAAAGTGAGAATGTGTATCTATAGTGACATGAGCAAAAGATTGTCTCCCAAATGAAGGGATGTGAGTGACATCCATCTGCCATATTTCATTTGCAGTTATGCCTGGTGGGTTGATGCCTGCTGGCTCTGTAGGCAGATTGATGGCAGCACAAGAAGGGCAGGAGTGGACAATAGAATTTGCTTGTTTTTTAGTAATAGGGAATTTGTGTCGAAGTCCTTTTTGGTTTACATGTGTAAGAGAGTGAAAATCGGATGCTTCCTGAAAAGCTGAGAAAACAAGAGAGTCAGCTATTTCATTACCTTTGGTTAATGGCCCGGGAAGGCGGGTGTGACTTCGGATGTGTGTAGCATAGAAAGGAGCAGAACACTGATGAATAAGGGATTGTAAATGATGAAATAATGAGTGGACGGAGACATCGGATGTAGAAATAGTAGCAGTTATATACATACACTGTATGTAAAGAATCAGATAACAGATTAAAAGCAGAAGAAACATCTTGAAACAACGTAATAACTGCCATTAAGTCTGATTTCTGTGCTGAAAGACGTGTAGTAGGTATGATTTTTGAGGTAGGACCATAATAACATTGTTAGCCTTTGACAGAGCCATCAGAAAAGTAAGTAGGGGCATCTGTTATTGGATTTTTAGAAGTAATTTTAGGAAGGACAAAAGCAGTACGTTTTAAAAAGGAAACAACAGGTAAAGAGGGATAGAGAAGAAGTGTTTCCAGTAAAGCCACTAAGGCAATTTGCCAATTTAAATTATTCTGGAATGCTGTTTCAATTTGTATCTTATTTAAAGGCAAAACAATAACCTTTGGATCATATCCTTGTATTTGGCGAGTTCTTTTTCTTCCTAATTGAATAATGCTGCCAATATGGTCTATATAGGTAGTGAGTGTTTTAACAGTATTATTTGGAAGAAAAATCCATTTTATTATTAGTTCTTTCTGTATAATTAATCCAGTGGGTGTATGTGGTGTATGAAAAATAAGATCTAATGGTATCTCAGGTTGGACTCTATCCATTTGCATTGATTGAATCTGGTTTTTAACAAATTGTAATTTTTTAAGGCCTCTTTTGATAGGGTCCTAGGGCTGTTTAAATTAGGATCTCCCTTCAAAGAGGCAAATAGATGCTGCAAAGCATAAGTGGGAATTCCAATTTTAGGTCTTATCCAATTAATGTCTCCCAATAATTTTTGCAAATCATTTAAGGTCGTAATTTTATCTCTACAGATTTGAACTTTCTGTGGTTTAATTGAGGTCCTGTCCATATGAACCCCAAATATGAGAAAGGAGTGGTGGTTTGTATTTTTTTCCAGAGCTATAATTAGTTTGTATTTTCAAATTGTAATTGAAGCATATTAAATACATCCTGCAATTGTACGTTATCAGAGGCTGCATTTAATATATCATCCACATAATGGATAAGATAGATTTGTGGAAATTGATCTCTGACCGGCTGTATAACTTTTGCCACATATTCCTGACAGATAGTAGGGCTATTTAACATTCTCTGCAGTAAAACTTTCCATTGATGTCATTTGGCTGGTTCTTTTAAATTTACACTGGGAATTGTGAAAGCAAAACGGGGACAATCTTCCTTAGCAAGTGGTATAGTATAAAAGCAATCCTGTAAATCTATGATAATTACTGACCATCCGCGTGGAACTAGATTAGGTGAAGGCAATCCTGGTTGGAGAGACCCCATGGGTTGGATAACAGAATTAACCATAAGCAGGTCTGTTAAAAGTCTCCACTTTCCTGATTTTTTTCTTAATAACAAAGACAGGCAAATTCCAAGGACTGTGAGATTCTTCATTATGCCCTTTTCTTATCTGTTCCTCAACTAGGGCTTGTAAAGTAAGTAATTTCTCTTGTGTTAAGGGCCACTGCTCCACCCAAATAGGTTTGTCACTTTTCCAATTTAACTTAATGGGTTCAGGAACAGTGGCCTTTAGTGAAAAATCTGGGAATCCTCCTTAGGGGAAGGTATAACCAGAGAGGCTCCCCATTGACTTAGTAAATCTCGCCCCCAAAGGTTAATGGGCAGGTCTACAATATATGGCTGCAGATAGCCCTTTTGACCCTCGGGTCCTTTACAGAAAAGAATATTGGAGCTTGACACGCATTGCTAGCCTGTCCTAATCCTGTAATAGTAACAGAAGATGAATTATGAGGCCATTTTTTAGGCTAATGTAATGAGCTTATGATAGAGACATCAGCTCCGGTATCAATTAGACCTGAAAATTCTTTTCCTTGTATTTTAACATGACAAGTTGGTTTATCTTGATACATTTTCTCAGTCAAATATGCCCCAGTTTTTTTAGTGCTTCCAAACCCATTAGAGTTTCTTTGTTTGTTTTTAAATTGACCTTGGAGATAGGGTAAAAGTAGCAGCTGGGTAATACAGTCTCCTTTTTGAAAACGGTATGGAGCCACAGTAGTTAACATCAATGAAATTTTACCAGTATCATCTGAATCAATAATGCCGGTGTGAACTAGTATTCCCTTTGAAGTAAGGCTAGACCTCCCCAAAAGTAACCCAGTGGTTCCCTTCGGTAAAGGGCCAAAAATATTAGTTGGAATTTTAGTGGGAAGCTTGGAGGGCATTAAGAGATAATTTTTGGGAATGGGGATATCTAGTCCAGCACTACCAGGCGTAGCGTGTAATAAATTTAAAATGGTACATTTGTCTGAAAGCTGGGTTTTAAGGGAGAATTGGCCCCCCCTGATTTTCGGGGCTGAGGGCTTGCCCTGAAATAAGTTTCCCTGAAGGGGGGATCCATCCTTGTGAAATTTGGAATGACATTGATTTGCCCAATGGTTTCCTTTTTCACATTTAGGACAGAGACCTGGTGAATTATTTTTTGCTTTTTGCAGAGGGAATTTTCCTTTTTGCCTATATTGAGCCTTAGTATGCCCTGTCTGCCCACAGTTGAAACACTGTCCTTTAAATTTTCCTGTGGTCAGAGCAGCCATTGCTTGAGGTAACAAATCAGCTTTATAGGTCTCTGTTCCCATTCCTTGGCATAGCTTAATATAATCTGTCAATGTTCTCTTGCCTTTAAAGGGTGCAAACAATTTCTTACAATCAGCATTGGCATTTTCATAAGCCAACAGCTGAAGAATAGTATCAGCAGCCTCAAGATTATTTATCTGTCTTTTAATAGCTTCTTGTAATCTCGCAATAAAATCAGTATAGGGTTCTTTTGGACCCTGTATCACCTTTTGAAAAGAAAAGCAATTCTCTCCTTGGGATTCTATTCTCTCCCAGGCTCTCAAACGACAATGCCAGAGATGGTCAATAGTTTGATCATTCATTTGTACTTGATCTTGCACCTGGGCCCATGGCCCAATGCCCATGAGCTACTCCATGGAAATAGGAACATTATTAGCTATGTTATGGGCAGCTGCTGTTTCTGCATGATCTTGCCACCATGTTTTAAATCGCAAAAACTCACTTGAAGATAGAACTGTTTTTGCTAATAATGACCAATCAATCGGAATAAGTCGATTGCCTTCTGTGATGCCTTGAACGATTCCTGTTGTAAATGGAGAATTAACTCCATAGTTTTGTACTGCTTGTTCTAATTCCTTCAATAATTTGAAGGGAAATGGCTCATGTATAGCCTCATAAATACCATTAGGGTTGTTGGGATCATGTCCTAGAGTGACATGTTTTCTAATAGTAACCAGGATTAAAATGTAAAGCATCTAGGTCTCCTGCTTGCTTTGCTTCAAGGAGGCCCTTTTGAATGGCTGATAGCATGGATTTTTCATCCTTTTCACTAAATGGTGCCTTCTCATAGGATGGCGGAGCCAATGGTGACGGTGCCACTTGCTGTGGCACAATAGCACTTGTTCCCTCCTTTTGTTCTGTTATTGGAGGAGGAGGGGGAGGAAATTCCTCCTTTATGATGACCTTAGTCATTTCTTTTCCCTCCAGGATGGCATGTTCAGGTTCCTCTTTTTTAGTTTCTCCTGAACATTCATTATTGCTATCCAAATCAGGGGTTTGTAAAGGCTCCAAAACAGAATGAATAAGAGTCCAAGTGGACCATATAGTAATCGGAATTGGTTTCTCTTTAGCATGCAAAAGTTTTAACTCATGACCTACTTTTTCCCATGTCTGTAAATCCAAAGTCCCTAATGTAGGGAACCAGGAGCAACATTCTTTAATTACCTTTAAAACCCCAAAAGTTGGCCCTTGCTGACTTTTGCGCCTCCCGCCTTTAGGAGCTGTCTCAGTAAGCATATGTAAGGGCGATATTGGTCTGTGCTCTGTATATTACCAATATCCTGCGATAAGTACCCACAACTCACCAGTGGGAAAAAGGCACGGCCATACAAAAATTCGTGTTGGGGCTTCTCCGGTTTCCATTCAGGTCCCTGTTCAGGCACCACTTGCTGCTTCCCCACGGTGCATGGGAGAAGAATGAGGCACAAACAAGTCAGCTGCAAGAGAAAGAGAGCAGGGGTCAACAGTAGGGAAGACTGTCGCCCCCCAAAACTCCTCAGTCCTGTGTTTATTAAATACAAGATAACAACTAACAAAGGAGCAGAAGAGGGCTATACATTAACCATATTCCTTGTAGATAAACAAGAAGGAATATGAGTTATAGATTGATTACAAATCTTATAGATAAGCAAGGAGAGTAGAGTATATATGGTCAAGCAGTATAGAATTTATAGTTGAGCAAGCAGATTTAAGGGAATTATCTTGATTAATGGTAGGCTGTCTCTGAGGCAGGGGAGATAACATCAAAAAACAAAGCAGGCGGCGTTCCACCCTGAGTGGGCCAGGCGTTCCCAGCTGCTCAGCTTCCAAGATGTAAATCATCCTCTCCCCCAAAGACCTGTTGCTAATGCATGTTTTTCTTAAGGTAACATTTAAGCATGCTTGCCAGGCTACAATTTCTCATGGGTTATATTTTAAGCAGTACATTGTTTTGAGGGACGGTTATAAGAATACGTCAAATTTATTCATTATAAAAATGATGTTGGAGAATGTGGCTTACATTTGTCACAAGGCAGGTGGGATTTCTATAACTGAACCCCAGAACTGGACAGACATTTCCACCCAGCAGTGCTGCATAAGGACAATCAGTAAGTTTAAGGACTGAAACACA
The DNA here is from genome assembly GCA_028534135.1 of Potos flavus. Taxonomy (NCBI): domain Eukaryota; kingdom Metazoa; phylum Chordata; class Mammalia; order Carnivora; family Procyonidae; genus Potos; species Potos flavus. The sequence continues at coordinate 38,248,679 of CM052901.1, read as the reverse complement.
TATGTATCTGCTGTCTGATAAAGGCATCCTGGCTATGTGTAGTCAAGAAAAGTGGCTTCTTTGCAAGGCTATCTCTGTAGCAGAAGAAATTACTTCAGGACACTTTTTAGATAACTTCTCAAAATTAATAATATTCCTTGTTCTGATTGTATACTCAACATACCACCTTCTGAGGAAATGGCTTTTTATGTGCCTCAAGGAGCAGTGTGTAGCAATATGCATTCATTGCCTTATAAAGCATAGTCGCAGTAGAGGCTCATTATGTGAAAGGGGATTGGAATAAATTTCTAAATTGGAGGAATAGGATGAAATTCACATACATCATTCTAAGTTTCTCCTAGAAATCCCTTCAAGAAGCAATTAAGGAAGTGTTCAAAATCTATACCCATACAAAAGCTCACACTCAGACTACAGCCGTGCAAGTATAGATAAAACATGCAAGAGAATAGTAGCATATTTCATGTAGGGGTATATACATATGTAACAAAACTCTGAAGAAATGTAGGAAGAATGAAAAATCCAAATTCTTGTCGGTGAAGTTCTAGAGGTAGACTTTGGGGCAAATTTGCCCACTAGGTCTACTGATTGCTAGGGGAACTGGTTTTAGGCTAATCGACCTGGGCCCTGCCCAATTCACTCAGGGGTGCAGCCTGAACAAACAAGGAGCACGTTCTGCGTCCCGGGTTCGAGCCATCTGCCCGGGGATGTGCAGGGATGTGCGGCGCTGGGGGAGGGGTGAGGGCAAAAGGGAGGCACATCCTCATCCTTCTCTGCGCGGAGCCCCGCAGCCTCCTCCCCTACAGCACAAGCTTCCCGGCAAATGACCCCTCAAGTCCTTTTCCTTCAGCAGGGCGCCCGCTTTTCTTTCTGCACCGCTGGCATCTGCTACTTCTCCGCCTCTTCCGCCTTCCTCTTTTCCTCGTACCGCCGCTTGGGGAGCTGCAGGTGGGCTCTGTCCTTGGTGCTGCCCTTGGCGGCCGCCCGCTCCGCCTGGAAGGTGGGCGCGGGGGCCTTGCTGATGCGCAGCTTGGAGGTGACAACCCTAGGCCACACGCTGCTCCTCTTCAGCAGCTGCAGGGGCAGGAGGTTCGCCCTCCGCGCGACACCTGAAGTTGCGGAGACGGGAGGCTGGCTCTCGGGGCCCCCTCTCTGGAGATCCCCACAGCCTGGAGGTCTGGAATGAGTGCTCAGAGCCCTCTATCTTGTCACTCTCCTGGGCGTGCGTGTCCGGGTTCCACCGAGCCTCCAGGATTTCTTGCACCGCCAGCCGCCTTTTCCCCACACGGGGGGCGGGGTTCTCAGGGCACACAGTCTGGCAGAGGATGGCCAGGACGGGGCTGTAGAGGCTTGTGGTCATCCTGACCATGTGGTCCAGGACCTCCCCCCGCATCCTCCAGGCCTTTGCGTGAGCGGGAGGAGAGCGTGGACCGCACAAGCTCGGTGAGCCTCTGCACGCAGTTTTTGGAGCCTGCTGGCTTCTGAACCGTCTCCGGAGACAGCAGCAGCTCTGGTTTGTACTTCTCCCCAAACTGCTCTGGGCAGGGTCGCTCCAGCAGCCTCTGAATGAGGCGGACGGCCTCCAACAGTCCCGTGTGAGCGGTCCACTCCTGGGGCGACATCCCACTGCGGGGGTCAGTGGCATGGTCATCTGCGCCTGCTAACACCAGGGCTCGGATGCACTCTGTTTGGCCTTGCATGGCGGCTTTCATCAGGGCCATGAACCCAAAAATGTTCCTCCTTTCAAGGTCAAGACCAGGAAAATAGTTCAGCAAGTAGTTGGTGATGGTGGCATGCCCTGCTTGCGTGGCTGTGATTAAGGCTGTGTTCCCCTTGCTGTCCTGCCAGTTGACATCAACATGGGGGCACTCTGCTAAGACTACCGCAGTATCCACAAAGCCGCGGTTGCAGGCGACAATAAGGCCAGTCCAGCTGTTGTGGTCGGTCTCCTGCACTCCCTCAACACTCGGCCCCCTCCGCACCAGCTCCCTCAGCAACCCCACGTCGTCGTTGGCGCAAGCGGCACGCAGGAGGGTCACCTTCTCCCGGACGCCCTCTGGGGCGCTCTCTGCACTGGCGGTGTCCTATTCCTCCTCCTTTCGAGAGGGTAGAAAGGAGTCGTTCGAGGCAATGCTGCAGGTGTCCAGCAGACACGATACGTCCTCATACTCTTCGTAGACAGCAGGATCCTTCCCGGCCTGAGTGTCCCGGGGTAGGGACGGCCTCTGTGGGGACACGCGGAGCGCCCCACCGCCCTCCGGCCGGGACAGGCCAGCAACACCGTGCTGGTGGCAGGGGCGCGGGCCAGGAGACTTGGGCACGGGGTGTGCGCCAAGGTCACCACCCCTCATCCTTTGTGGCCCCAGAAGAGCATTCTACTATTTTTTATGTAGACATATGTTGACATCTTAATTAACTTGATTACATCTGCAGAAACCCTATTTCACTGTAAGGTCCCATTCATAGATATCTGGGGTTAGAGCCTCATCATACTCTTGACGGAACAATGCAACCAATTAACGACTATGATGATTTTTTCACCCAGTTAACTAGACGGAAAATATTACTTCAACAACCCAGAGCGTAGAATTTTCAAAAAAAAACCCCCAAAAACCTAAAAGGAAGGTAAGTGCCTACTTCTCCTCTGATGCATCCCACTATACTCATAAACATGATGGATGGTAATGTTACAAATGTACCTATGATTTTTTTATTTTTACTTATTTAACTTATTTATTACTTAATTGAAGTATAATTAACATACAATTTCATGTTAGTTCAGGGATACAACATATTAATTGGAGAATTCTGTACATTACTCTATGCTCACTATAATAAATATAGTTAACGTATGTATCCATGCAACATTAATGCAATACTATTGACTATATTCTCTATGCTGTACTTTGCATCTCCATGCCTTATTTTATAACCTGAAGTCTATGAACTCTTAATCCCCTTTATTTATTTTATTCCTCCCCTCACCCACCTCCCCTCTGACAAACACCAGTTTGTTCTCCGTATTTAAAGGTCTGCTTTTTGTTTGTTTCTTTGATTATTTCTTCATTTGTTTTGTTTTTTAGATTCCAAATATAACTGAAATCATATGGTATTTGTCTTATACACTTCAGGTCCGTTCATGTTTTCCCCAATGCAAAATCTCATCTTTTTTATGGCCAAGTAATATTGCATTGTGTGGTATGTGTACATACCACATCCACTCCCTATGAGTCTTATCAGTGAATAGATCAACGTGTCATGTTAGGTTTTATCAGAAACAACATTTCCACTGTTCCTTTCTTTTAAGCCTATGCTACAGCAAGGAATTGAACTACTCACATTAGGTGTGTCCTGGGTAAATTCTACATCCTGGTACTTCCTCAATGTCTTTAAGCTTCAGAGCACTTACTCTGATTCTGAGCCAAAAATAATAACTCATGACCAGTTGTTAATGATACAGGAGTAGATGACTGGAGCTGCCATGGCCATGCCTGCAGACACCAATAAGACTTTCAGACAGAGTGGAAAGCTTGGAGCCGATACATCCCTAGTGGGCATTAGATGTTGTTGAAGAAGAGTTCTTAGCCAAAGACCTCCACTTCGAAGTCAGGTTCAAAAAAATTACAGACTTCTATTTTTTTATGACCAGGGGGAGATTAGCTATGCTGGAAATTTGTAGTGCTTACTCCCAACTTTCATGTGGGCTAGAACCTCTCAGAATAAAAAGGAGGATGCAGGAGCTCGGAAAGTATTGTCAATTATACCAAATTATTATGTGCAGTCAGCCTGACTTCTAACCACAGTAAACTCTTGTTTTCTTGGGATCCAAATACTGTGCATTTTGCCTTTAATTTTAGTTAGTGCCTTTATAACTTCTTTTATACCAGTAATGAATTTCATTACTGAAAATTTAGCAGCTACAGATGAGCAAAGTGAAGATCGAATAAACTCTTCAGAGTGAATACCAAGAGCCAGCATAAATTTAGTATACATTCTTTATCTCTTCACAGTGTCCAGTGAAAATCAGTGATCTTGTTACCAAACCCAAGTTTGGCTTCCCGTTGCTTGAAAGGACATTACTCAAGAGACAAGTAATGGAAAGGAATTTTAACTTTATTCAGGAGGCCTGAGAAGGAGGCTGACTCTTGTCCAAAAGCTAACTTCAAGATTTCTACCTGGCCCAAGGGGTTTTAAAGGGGTTTAGGGTAGTTATTCAGTCAAGGGGGGTGCAATGGCCTGCAACGTGTCTTGATTTTGTGCAAACTCAATGATGCCAGCTACACATATTATCTCAGTGTTTGGGGTTGTGCAAAGGGAGGGGGTCTAGTATTTGTTTTGTGATGTGCAGGAGTACTCTGTTCTTTCTGCAAAGGAGGGCCAGTCTATAGATTCACAAAGGGAAGTTAGTAAAATCATTTGTGTGACCTAAAGAAAGAAAGAAAGAAAAACATTTTGCTAAAAAAAAAAATAGCTGGCCTAATCAAAAAGCAAAGGTGGCTTTAATCAGACTTGCTGGCCTCTGTGGCCTGGGAAAGTTCTGGTTCTTCAGTGGTGTGTAAATCTCAAAGCAAGTAATTAGTTCTGTTAAGGATCAAGGGCCTTATGGTCAGCAAGTAAGGAGTTCGTTATCTGGAAGCAAGTTAACCCTTAAGACTGGCTGGAGTGCTGTTCAAGTCTTGAGAAACTGCCACATTCTCAGATGACTTTGGCAGCGTCAAAGACAGGAATGTGCTGTACAGCATATGGCTACTTGGTTGAAGATATGACCAATCTCCCAGTTAGTATGAGAGAGTTTACATATCGATGTAAGAAGGGAGAGAAGACAATTGCTGGCAGATGCATAGTTAAGCAATGTCCACCGATAATTCCATCTGGATCAACTTTCCAAAGGAAGAGGCAGGGTGCCATTTCTGTACCAAGAGGTGAATGGAATTTGCCTGTTGAATGCTTTAATCAAGAACAAAAAGGTTTGGACTTTACAAATAAAACAATCCTGTTTTCTCTTTAAAAAAAAATCGAATTGACTGTGTGTGTGTGTGTGTGTGTGTTTCTATGTACCCTCTTGTTCTACCACCTCCAAAACACATAATTGCAGTGTAAACTCAATTCCAGAGATGGACCTGTAATCTCAGGTTTAGATATACCAGAAGATGCGTTTTGTTTATATCCTAGAGAAGTGATGGATACAAAAGTAATCTAGGTAAGTCAAAATCCAGAACGCTGGCTGATCCCATAAAATCAAGCTCCTAACCTACATCTCCCCCTCCCCCTTATGCAGCTCCCTGGTCTGAGATTCTCAGAGCTGCCATCCCAGATCTCACCACCAGGTGACATCACATTTATTTTATGTTGTTTTTTTAATGAAAATTAATATATTTCGTAAAGAGTAAAAAAAATCCTGGAACAGTTTATTTACTATTTTACCAATTCTCCTTGGAAAATTCCTATGTATATTACAGCAGATTCATTTGCTGTTGACCCTAAACTGCATTGTTTTCATTCATTTATCCTTCTCTCATCACTGTCAGCTGATGTACTGTGTGGACTGTACAGAGAGTCCCTCCATTACCCCAACCTTGTACGGGCTACCCATACCTACTCCCAGTCTCTGTCTGTCAAACCCTGTTAAGACATAGGATATAGCTACACAGACCCCGCTCTGACGTTCCATCCTCTCTCAATTACCTACCCCTGTTCTGCTATGCACTGCCTTTTTGCACACTTGCCATTGACTGCCCAGATGTGCCATTACCACCTGGCATTTTTTGTCCGCCGGCTCGGCTTATATGATTTTACAATCTTCATTTACATGTGAAAGGTTTTTTTTTCATACAATATTAGAATTATTCTGTACAGGTTCAAATACTGAGCTTTCAGGAAATTGTTTTTACTCCTTACAGGAGTAAAACTTAGGAACAAAGTTCGATGATGGTGGTGCTTTGGTGCCACCTTGTGACAGAATCCTGATTGCAGCTTGAATATCACAAGGCAGGAAAAGAGGGAGAGATGGACTGTGATGCAAACACACCAGACAGAAATTTCTGGAAGTCAGGATGGAAGGGTGGGGGGATTCTGTGGATACACCATATCTGTAGGCTCACTCTGGACACTTTATGTGAATGGGATCATACATTATACGGTCTTGAGCATTATTTGGCTTCTTTCACTTGGCTTAACATTTTCAAGTTTCATCCATGCCACAGGATATATCAGTAATTCATTCCTTTTAACTGCAAAATATTACACCACTTTTTTTTATCCATTCACTAAATGGTGAACATTGGGTCGTTTTCACTTTGCTATTAAAAATATTCTTGAGGGACACCTGGGTGGCTCAGTTGATTAAGCGGCTGCCTTCGGCTCAGGCCATGATCCCAGGGTCCTGGGATCGAGTCCCACATCGGGCTCCTTGCTCAGCGGGGAGCCTGCTTCTCCCTCTGCCTCTGCCTGCCTCTCTGCCTGCTTGTGCTCTCTCTCTCTGACAAATAAATAAATAAAATCTTTAAAAAAAAAATATTCTTGATACACAGGTCTTGTCCAAGTTTGATGATGGTGGTACATTGGTGCCACCTTCTGACAAAAGCATGAACTGCAGGGTGGACCTGGTGGAGCAGGAAATTGGGAGTGAGGGGGGGTGATCTAAACGCACCACAGAGAGCTTCCTGGAAGTCACCATAGGGACTAATGAATCACTGAACACTACATCAGAAACTAATTATGTACTACACAGTGGCTAACTGAACATAATAAAAAAAATGGGGGGAATTCCTTGGGCACAGCTGTACTGATGGTTTTTCTCTGCATATTTTGTATAAATGAAGTCATACAGTATGTGGTCTTTTGCATATTTGGCCTTTTTCACTTGGGAATGTTTTCAAGGTTCAACAGTGTTTCAGCACATACCAGTGCTTCATCCCTTTTTATTGCCAAATAATATAGCACTTTTTAAACTCATACATTAATTGGTTGACATTAAAGTTGTTTCCCCTTTGGGCTATTGTGAATAATGATGCTGCATATATTTTCATGCCAAGTTTTTATGTAGATATAAGCTGTCATTTGTCCTGCCTGTGAACCTAGGAGTGGAATTACATGGTCCTATGGTAACTCTCTGTTGAAGTGCTATTCATGTCTTCTGCCCATTTCTTGACTGGATTATTTGTTTTTTGGGTGTTGAGTTTGGTAAGTTATTTATAGATTTTGGATACTACCTTTTTATCAGATATGTCATTTGAAAATATCTTTTCCCATTCCGTAGGCTGCCTTTTAGTTTTGTTGGTTGTTTCCTTCGCTGTGCAGAAGCTTTTAATCCTGACGAAATCCCAATAGTTCATTTTTCTTTTGTTTCCCTTGCCTCCTGAGAGGTGTCTAGCAAGAAGTTGCTGCGGCCAAAGTCAAAGAGATTGCTGCTTGTGTTCTCCTCTAGGATGTTGATGGTTTCCTGTCTTACATTTAGGTCTTTCATCCATTTTGAATTTATTTTTGTGTGTGGTGTAAGGGAATGGTCCAGTTTCATTCTTCTGTATGTGGCTGTCCAATTTTCCCAACACCATTTATTGAAGAGACTCTTTTTTTCCATATTCTTTTCTGCTTTGTCAAAGATTAGTTGAACATAGAGTTATGGGTCCATTTCTGGGTTTTCTGCTCTGTTCCATTGATCTATATATCTGTTTTTGTGCCAGTACCATACTGTCTCAATGACTACAGCTTTGTAATAGAGCTTGAAGACCAGAATTGTGATTGCTCCAGCTTTGCTTTTCTTTTTCAAGATTGCTTTGGCTATTCGGGGTCTTTTCTGGTTCCATACAAAGTTTAGGATTGTTTGTTCTAGCTCTGTGAAAAATGCTGTTGGTATTTTGATCGGGTGTGCATTAAATGTGTAGATTGCTTTGGGTAGTATAGACATTTTAACAATGTTTTTTCTTCCAATCCATGAGCATGGAATATTTTTCCATTTCTTTGTGTCATCTTCGATTTCTTTCATCAACATCTCATACTTTTAGGAATACAAATCTTTCACATCTTTGGTTAGGTTTATTCCTGGCTATCTTATGGTTTTGGTGCAATTATAAACAGGATTGATTCCTTGATTTCTCTTTCTGCTGCTTCATTATTGGCATGTTGATATGCCACAAATTTCTGTATGTTGATTTTGTGTCCCGCACTTTACCGAATTTGTGTATGAGATCAAATAAATTTAATTTAAGGGGCAACTGCACCCCAGTGTTCATAGCAGCAATGTCCACAATAGCCAAACTGTGGAAAGAGCCGAGATGTCCTCCAACAGATGAATGGATAAAGAAGATGTGGTTTATATATACAATAGACTATTAGTCACCCATCAGAAAGGATGAATACTTACCATTTACATCGAAGTGGATGGAACTGGAGGGTATTATGCTGAGTGAAATAAGTCAATCAGAGAAAGACAACTATTATATAGTTTCACTCATATGTGGAATATATGAAATAGCACAGAGGATCATAGGGAAAGGAAGGGAAAACTGAATGGGAAGTCATCAGAGAGGGAGACAAACCACAAGAGACTCTTAACTATAGGAAACAAACTGAGGGTTGCTGGAGGGGTGGTGGGTCGGGGATGGGGTAACAGGGTGATGGGCTTAAGGAGGGCATGTGATGTGATGAGCACTGGATGTTATAGGCAACTGATGAATTACTGAACACAGAATATAGTACATCAGAAACTAATGATGTACTATATGTTGGCTAATTGAATTTAAATAAAAACTAACAATAACAATAAAAAATAAAAAATTTTAAAAATTTTAATAAAGTATTTTTTTAGATAGGGAGAAGTGGGAGAGAGGGAGAGAGAATCTTAAGCAGGTTCCACATCCAGTGCAGAGCCTGACACCGGACTCAATCTCACAACACTGAGATCATGACCTGAGCTGAAATCAAGAGTCAGATACTTAACCGACTCAGCCACCTAGGCACCTCTAAAACAATGTCTTTGTGTGTGTGTGTGTGTGTGTGTGTGTGTGTGAGATTTTTTTTATTAATATATAACGTATTATTTGCTTCAGGGGTACAGGTCTGTGAATCATCAGTCTTACACAATTCACAGCACTGACCATAGCACATACCCTCCCCAATGTCCATAACCCAGCCACCCTATCCCTACCCCCACCCCCCAGCAACCCTCAGTTTGTTTCCTGAGATTAAGAGTCTCTTATGGTTTGTCTCCCTCCCCGGTCCCATCTTGTTTCATTTTTCCCTCCCTTCCCCCACGACCCCCCGCCCTGCCTCTCAAATTCCTCATATCAGAGAGATCATATGATAATTGTCTTTCTCTGATTGACTTATTTCGCTTAGCATAATACCCTCTAGTTCCATCCGTGTCATTGCAAACGGCAGGATTTCGTAAAACAAAGTCTTTTAATTGAGAAAAATAAAGTGTAGAAAATGAAAAATATGCCTCTTTAGATGTCTGTGACCCTGAAGTGGGTCATCTGTAGAATGAGGAGATGGAAACTTACCTGACAGAGCTCTTTTGAGGAGAAATGAACAAACCAATAAAACATATCCTACATGTAATACTGTAAAACACATTTTTCCAGAAATTTTACTATGCATATGCAACCATATTTAAGAAGAGATGAGACAGTGACACCTTTGATCTGTGCCAGAGAAGGCATGGCATCTGAGGGAAGTGAGCATCCACTGGTGACCCGTTTTGGGTCCTGCACCAGGGCCAAGGAAGTGGTATTGTGCTGGGGCCAAGGGCCGGGGCAGGCAGTACTGCTCACTGCCTCTGCTGGCCTTGGCAGTGATGGCCGTGGGGAGAGGAGGCACAGCCCTGTGGGTAGATGCTTGGTTGAGCCCATTCCTACACTCAACCAGTGAGATACTCTTTTTGCTACAGGAGCTGGTGTGCCTGGGTTTTGGATTTTCAAGGTCCTCATGCACCTGCACTGCATGTGGATGGCCTGGTCCCCAACTTCTAGTGGAACCTATTAGCGTTGTTTTTTTGCTGCTCATGGTCTCAGCATGTACTTCACCACAATCATGTTCACGCACCTCTTCCAGGACAGAGAGAAGTGGCTGGCCACGCTTTGTCTCTTCTGAGTCTTCATGGTTCTTAGACTCAAATTTGTCTTGGAAATGTTATTATGCCAGAAGCTGGTGGGGCAGACTCTGGAGCTTTGGTTTGGCCTCTGTGCTCTTCATTCTCCTGCAGCTGCTCATGATTTGCACCTGCAGGGTCAACTAGCTTCTCAAAAAGGCTGGAGAGGGAGCTCTGGATAGCTAGAATGCTGGATCCCAGGTTGAGGTCCCATTTCAACCACACCAAGGAAGTCCAGGTCTGAAAATAATCTCAACTGGTGTCCTGACAAGTGCCCAGTTTTCTCTATACCAATCATGTCTGAAGTTGTTCTCTCAGCAGGGCTAAAAGAATCAGGTTTGATCCTTAAGATGTATTTTCTGTTATTTCATGCTTTGAATTGCTAGCCCTGGAATGCAATCCTGAGAAGGCCAGACAGTTCTAAATTATTCTGACATTTGGAAACTGCATATAAGTAAACTGCATATAAGTAAAATATCCTGAGGGCTCTGAATATTTTCCTGGATCCTGGAAAATTACTCGCTGTGCAAAGGCTGCAAAGTTGGACTCAGGGATTGCCTTTGGCTAGCTGCACTGACCTAAGAGCTTACTGCCTCATCCATCCAGACAAGACTTACTTAGAGCTTTAGCTCTAAAAAGTACAAACCAGCTTGTGTCTCCTTCCCTATGTCACTGGGGAAGATGGCCCTTTCTTCTTTCCAGTCCAGGCAGACAAGAGTGTGTTTAATAAGCATGATTGGGACCCTATCTGGAGAACTAGAGATCTGTCGCCTGAGAGAAGAACTTTGCTTATAAGGTGCTGCTTGGTTTCCAATCCAAGCAGATTGCATTGTCACAACTTTTCCACCATCTGGTGGCTGGCACTGTTAGCACACCTGAGACAGGTTTGGGCCTACCTAAGGAACCAAAGAGAACAGGTGCTCTGATGCTCATAATCATTGAGACCTATGAATGGGAAGTTTGGAGATGGTCTTGTTCCATGTTTGTTTTCTTGAGGTTTATATTTTCCTGAGGTTTCCTGAGGTTTATGGTTTGATGTCAGTCTGATGCCAGATGAGAACGTTTGCTGAGATAAAAATAAAATAAAATAATGTTCTACTGACCAAGAAAAAGAGAAGTGAGATAATACCTTATAGTTTTGTAAACTACTTTTTATGATAAATAATATATTTTGAGGGTCAATCCATGCTAAACAATATGAATGCACATAATAATAAATTTGACAGCCAAAACTTAAAGGTCCATTCTGATATGATATTAATGATAACATGATTAATATTTACTGTTGTCTTTCCTTTGCCCAATACTATTATAAATGCTAAACTTATGCTTACTCATTATTTTGCACCACAACCTATCAGTAGGAGCTATTGTTGCTAGACTTTCAACATCAGGAAACTGAGGCACAGCGAGGGCAGAGCAAGCAAGTTTCAGGGCTTAGATTTGAGCATAGGCTGTGTTGGTTCCAAGTAAATACACGTAACCTGGGTATGCTACTGATACTCAAATCCAAGAAAGAAAGTACCAAACTGAAGATACCATATTAGTTTTCATGGGCTGCTATAATAAAGTATACAAACTAGTGACTTAAAACAACAAAAATTGAGTCTCTCACAGTTCTGGATGCTCCAAGTCTGAAATCAAGGTGTTACTAGGGCCGTGCACATTGAGATACTAGGGAAAATCCTTCCTTCTTTTTTCTTCCTAGCCTTTGGTGGCGACCACAAATTCTTGATGTTCCTTGTTGGTAGCAACATCACTCCTGTCTCTGCCTCTGTCATCACATGTTATCCCCACCAGTCCCTGTCTTTAATAGTATTTTCACCTTCTTATAAAGCCATATGTCATATGAGATTGAGGCCTGCCCTAATAAACTCATCTTAACCTGACTGCATCTACAAGGACTGTATTTCCAAATAAGATTTATCCCTGGGGTGCAAGGGTGGTTCAACATTCGCAAATCAATCAATGTGATAGAACAAATCAATAAGAGAAGAGAGAA